>CM040242.1:246700293-247379989 GCA_022545495.1 Chrysanthemum lavandulifolium
TTCAATGAAAATTCAACATAATTTTTTTTTTTTTTTTTTTTGGGCCAAATGTTTAAAAATGTATGTTACCGGTTTTCAGATGAAAAAAGTATCACCATGTGTTTTGTACGCTTAATTATATGTATGAGGAAAGTGAATATGAGATTATCTCACATATAACGTTACATGCTCTCACCGTGTGTTTCGTATATAATATATCTTAAATAATATCAACCTTTTGCAGGTCCTCCAACCTCGCACCCAGCCATAACCATTTGACTATGGTCTCTCGACAATCTACAAACAAAACTAAAGTCTTTAAGTTGTACTTGAATGTGACATTGTGTTTCTTGCTTGTATTACATTTGCTTAGCGCTTGACACATGAGTATTCCGCGAAATGTTGTTCTTGGAGCTATAGCTCTCCAGTCTATGTACATAGTAATTTGTGTTCTTGAGTATGGGAGAGGTATGAGACAGTCACGCCGTTACCGAGGGTAAAGAGAATGCTTTCAGAAAGACTTCCGAAAAAAGTGTGTGCTTGTGTGTAAATGTGAATTTATGTGTGATCGTTTGGCGCCCAACTCACTAAATTACCATATTAGATATCAAATCCATAGAATAAGTTACATGTACAAATGCCTAAACATGATAACTGCAAAATGGCCTTCAAGGCTACACAAGTTTTGCATAACAAAGAGATAGATATTTAAGCGCATAGGTATTGTTGTTGTATCCTGGCCCGGTTCTGTTCCCACCACACTCTCGCATGCACTTCCCCGAACCTTTCTCGACTACGCATCACATTAAGATAAAAAGCTTCGGTTAGTATAACTATCACAACATGACTTACTAATAAAACATGGAAGTTGCAAGTCGGTTCAGGCTCTAACGGGTCATTTTTCAAGCACGTAAAAATGGGTTGGATTGACCCGGGTGCACTTTTTTAGCCGGTTCAAGCATTTGACCCGTTTGAGATAATACAAAACCAAGTCCAACTCATTAATAAGTAAACAATCAAAATTGCAACCTGTACTAAAATATACCTGAATCGCACACGCCTAAGCTCCCGAGCACCACCTGGCAAAGTTCTAATTGTAATGTAAACACCTGGCTCGTCTTGCTCGATCCATTCATTTTTCTTAGCACTCTCTCCAGATTGATCAGCTTCTCGAGATGAACTGGTTCGTGCAGATTGATCAGCATCTGCTGATGATGTCTTGGTTTTGGTTCCATTCATGTTAGAGAGCTTTGGAACTGAAGTAAGGTTAGCTTGTTGGTCAGGTGAATCAGATGATGAGTATCCCATTCCGGCTGGATGGTAGAAGTTCCGAGGTGTGTGCTCTTTGGTAAGTGGTGGTGTTACCGGACAGCTCTCGATAGATTCTGTTATCGAGTTCTGCAAAAAAAAGAGAAAGAAAACATTCACGAATAAGTCAAGTTGGTTTTTCTTTCCTTTTTTTTTTTTTTTTTTTTTCATGCAAGTGGAGTATGCTTGAACGATAACTTACCTCATCTTCAGATCTTGGTGGTGATGGTAGCGGTACACCTTGCTGGTTAAAGCGTTGAACGTTGTACAACTCCATAATCTTCTCAGAGTTTTCGGACCACCATCTTTGAGCTTGCCATTTGTTAAACATTTCACGACTGATGATACACAGTAAAGTACAGTTTAAAACAAAATAGATTCACAAGTTGATTATATCAGCAGATACAATTGCTTAACGTGTAACGTTACGAACAGGGCATTTCACCATGTGACACCCAACGCTACAGCACAACACAAACCTATTTGGTGTATTGTCATAAAGCACGGTCACGTCATTAAAGTGGTAAGAAAATTTTCAATTATTGGAACCCAATTATAAAGGCATAACACTGCTACGCCTTAGTAACGACATATGCTCGCATGTAGACACATCCCGTAAGGATAAAGAGAGCTAAAAACCACAAAACATCAAAATGAAGTACTACAGTACCGAACATATGTAACATGTCATGTATATACAGAAGGATCGAGAATACTCAGAAACCTAAAATAGTCGTAATATGTTATCGAATTCCTACAAAATATGAGTATAAAACACCTATAAGTCATAGAAAGATATATCACGTTATAGCACTACCTATGTGCATCTACTATACGGTACTAATCTACTAATGTTACATTGATGGTTATATCTATACACGTAACTAATTTTAATAAGGTTATTGTTGGAAATGTATATATTTACAAACATGTGAATGTCCGGATTCGAACTCGTGACCACGGGATTGCACACATTAGCGAATGAGAATTAAAGTTAATAATTAATGTTTATGTTTACGATTAATTATTACACATTAAGTCCGTTAACGATCGTTAAGTATTTAACGGAAAAATGACTAACGACCGTTAAATGAAAAGAAAGGACTAGAAATGGAAAACTTGGAAAAGTTATGGATTTCTTTGGGCTTGTCTACATGGCCGCCATAGGGGCCTTTCAAAGCCCTAATTCATAAACTTGTTCCCAAGTTTACTCTTAGTATATAAAGAGGTTAGGTTACAGGGTTTCATACACTCATGCATTGAATTAACCCTGATCTCTCTCTCTCTCTCTTATCCCATTTTCGGTTTGAACACCCCATTTGTAAGGAGTTTGGTTTCGTTTTTCTTAAACGAGGACTTGTGTTAGATCTAGCAATCGCTTGATTCGTTGGTTAATTCGTGTGTACAAGAACGTGGTAGTAAGACACTATTCTTACACCATATTGGTTTGAGTTGTAGAGCGGTGAGGACAACTCTTCAAACCACTTCTTTGTTTTGCTCAAAGGATTTGACATTCGCAAGAGATGCGTTCGCATACTTTCGGTTAATTATTTATTTGTTATGATCTTTAAGTCTTCCATTGTGTACTCTTGATGTCTTTATGTTTTATTGTATTTTATATATCATAAACTCAACAGGGTATCGAGCCTTGTATAACAAGTAATTAATTCTTGAAACACATAAATAAAATAAACATGTTGTGTTATTTTTGTATGCATAGATCTAGGGTTTGCTAAACCTAAACCCTATTTTTTTTTTTTTAAGGCGTTTTTGGTACCCTTATTAGGGTTTTGTAAACTAATGTTTTAATTTGATTAGAAACCCTAAGATGCATGCAACTTTATGTGTATATGCGTAACTCTGTTTTTAATTGCATTAATTGTTAAGTGTAATTTTATGTCCATGATAATTATCTGCATGTTTTATCATGGATCTGCTTTTATTGTATGTTTTTCTTGTTTAAGTGATATACACTAATTTTGATAGATCTAAAATTGGGGAAGACCTCAATAAATATATTAATTGGTTAATTAATAGGATTTATCTAAACCGTTTGCATGTGGCTATTTGATATGCATGACTTTTATTTGTTATGCATTCATTGTTTATTTTTTTTATTTTTATAAATACTTGCTTGTTTGTGTTTTGTAACAAGGGTATTTTTACAAGAAAAATAAACTGACCTAAACAATGGTGAAACATGTATTTTAAGAATAGTAATCATAATCGTTTAATTGATTGATGACTTTGGTACAAATAGTGAGCAGCTCACCCATGAGAATGAACTAATAAAGGGGTTTAAAGAAGTGCGCATGATCACATTGAATGGATGTCTAAGGTTGTGCTTTAGCGCGTGCACAGTCCTCTCCCCTGTAAGTTCGAATGGAGCTACTTAGTAAGCCATTAAATGTGCAAGCTCATCTTAAGGCGAATTAGTTTTAATTCCATGCGCCACTTGGTGGTAATTATCCAAATACTAAGTGTTTACACTTATGCAAAAGTACGGTATAATGGATGATAATTAACACTAATTCCTTGATTGGTGAACCCAATACCTCAATTAAAGTTTGATGATGAAAGCTTATACATTAAAACAAGATATAAATGTTTTAATAAAACTATGCTACAAAGATGAATGCATGACATTTTGTACATATTTGATTTAACATCAAAACTATTACCCTTTAATTTAAGTTATATGCCATCCAACGAAACGGAAACACCTAAGATTACCTTTTATTTGCGTGAGATCGTGACTTAGATCGTAATCAAAGGGTAAAATGTCCACGTGTCGTGAGAAAGGGCATGGACGATTTTGCAGTTTCTTAAGTTGGACAACTTAATTGAGTTTTGTAGTGAGAACTGGCAACAAGGCATAAGATGGGATAAAACATGTTTACATGGCAATTGAAATTGGCTATATGTAAATCCCATAAATCTAGGAATTGCAATTGAAATTGGCAATTGAGCAATGACTCTACCACTTTGTATAAGGTTCATTACTAGCGGATCAAGCGGCGTGATGAAATTATGACAATTTGGATCCTAGTTTTCGATGAAAATTAAATGGTTATATGTTTATGAACCATGGGTATTTAATTTTCTTGAAAAGGTTAATTATCGAAAATACTAAAATTGAATTTTGTAATTCTTTTGAATGTATAAATACAACATTTAACCGTAAACGAGGTTTAGTCTTTGATCAGTAAATTGATCCACTCTGCTTTCATGTCATTCAATATTTAAGTAACACTTGTAATTACAATTTACGTTATGTGAGAACGTGAACTAGATTGTAGCTCAAGGTAAAATATCCATGTGTCGTGAGAACGAGCATGGATGATTTTGATTTCTTCGTTGAACTTTTCATGGAATGACATAATTAAATGAAGTAATCTAATACTACTTTGATTTTAAGTATTCGTTGAATGACTTAAATATATGTAGTAAATATTAACTTGAAATTATTAATTGAAACCCGAGGTGGTGTTCATAATTACTTTAATTATACATGTTTATGACTTCTTTGTAAAGTCACAAACATAAAGTCTTTATCTGAGACTTACAATATAAAGTAAGGCGTTAACTTGCTATGTTTTAAGACATATGCATAAAGTCAATGAGTTGATCAATGACTTATAACGTATAGTGGGATTATAATCATTATGTCTTTTGACTTGGTCAAAATACTTGAGTTATAATGCATGCAATTGATTTGGTAATTCTATTGTACCATTAAGTTTTACTTTGTTGGTAAATAGGATAAACCAAAGAGTAGATGGTTATCTTAAATATTGTTAGATTAATCTTACAATATTAATTCTAAGGAAATACCATAGTTTTATGGTATGTTCGAGTTAGAAGAATCAAAATCTATTGGCATTGTTTGATTCAAGATAACTATAGTTTCTTCCAAAACGTTATCAAGGTTAGTAGATTGAGTATAGATTGGATATACTCAATAAGAATACAACCTAGAAGATTAATAAGACACCATTTTTATGGAATGTGATGAATCACATTAAGTCTTAAAAATGAAGTTAAATTTGTTAAACTACTTGTAGAGTGAGTTGTAACAAACTAATATCGAGAGCTGTCAATGTGTTCAGAATGTCCCAAAAAGAGAACAATGTATTGTTGCTCTACTTGCTAAACTATTTAAATGTAATCTTTAAATTGTTAAAGGAAAGTGGGAGTTTTGTTTAGATCTTGAAAGATTAAATTACAAAATACATAATCTTCTAAAATACACTAGCAAATATCATGATGAGGTTAAAATGTAAATGATAGACCTCAATATGATGGAATTGTCATTCATAGATCCGTAAGGATATCTCGGATATTTAATATCTTGAGGATTATGAGTTCTGAGGATCATGGTAAGCTGTTAATCATGATGATGAATTTACCAAATGTTGAATTGTGGTAAATCAATCATACTATGAATGTTGAGATGTTGTCCATAAAGATAATCAACTTTAGATACTTGGTTTATCTTAATAATGAAAATGAGTTTCTTCAAAGGATGGAAACCCTAGTGGTTTAAATTTTGTGTAGAAATCATATGGACAATATTATACACATATTTAATGCATGTCTAGTGATAATAATATTAATCATATTTAAGCAATTAACTATGATTGAATATTCTTTTCTAGATACATTAAATAGAAATATAAAGATTATAATTGTCTTACTTAGTTTCATTGATATGAAATTTTGACAATGAATATCAAAACTCTTTGTTGTGAATTACTTTTGCGAGGACGATAAGTAATACAAAGTAGTTTATGAATTCAAATAATCTTTGAATATGTACAGACTGCAAGAATCCATGAATGGATATATACATGCATCTAAGAGATGATTCTTATGTTTAATATTAAATCCATGTTTGATTTAATAATTAAAATAAGATTGCTCATAAGTATTCTGAAAGCTAGTAGGAGTATTATTTATTTTCTTAAATCTTATATGTTGTATGGGCAACTACATTCCACTTAAATTAAGTTTTAGTTGGGAATGAAACTTCGTTTGTAAGATTTGGAAATAATATATACAACCTTGGAATATATGTTTATTATTATAAACATATGCGGTAAATAAATGAGTCTAATAGAACATGATGAGTACATATCTTTGACAAGATAGTATATGAATGAGATCTTAAAGTCTAACTTGAAGATTCATCATGAACATCATGTTGTGTATCGAGTTGTTGTATCATGCTTGATTACAAGATGATTTAACAATATTGTAATATTTATGTTTGGATTTAGAATTGCATTCCTCACCGGGTTGCTCCCAGATTCTATCGACAATTGTTGTGTAATTGTCATAGTCAACAAACTTGAGGTTTGGATGACACCAAACAAATAAATATTCAAAGTTTACGGATGTTTAAAGAGCATATTGTTGTACAATGATCTTTGGTATAATTGAGATGACACTCGATTCTAGTCATGGTATCCTTGATGATGACCATGTTGACTAGTTATGCTCATCTAAGAGCATAGTTGCATTATACATTAAAGAATAAAGAATACTTTAAAACTTTAAAGTTTTGAAAGATAATTGTCATAAAAGGGTGGTTCGGGTTATCACGCACCTTATGGAATGATATGACAATATCAAGATATGTGTAAACATATACAAGAAAGTCACTTATTGAATTCTTGAAATAAGTATTCTCAAAATTCCTATAGATCAAAGTTAATTGAAATTATGCCTTGTCAACAAGTATGATTTTCATGACTTGTGGCAAAATTCATTAACTAGTATTATCATGCATTGATCTATTTAGTATTTGGATAAAGGATGTTAAACAATTATTATTTATAATGAATTAAAGTACGGTATCGTTTAATTTCATTTATAATATTGTGTCATGTATTTGCATGTTTAAATCCTTGAATAACTTAAGTTATTCTAAATAGTCCGTTGTCGATCAATAACATGGGAATGATATTGAATTAAGACAAATCTGAGTATTAGTTAGAATATACTTGAAAGTATATTGATGCGTAGCATGACTAATTCGGATGATATTCAATGGATTGAGTATAGGACTTATCCCACCCACATAATGATACTTTATGGATCTTTGTCATTAAGTATATCATGAATATTTATCCTCGACTTGAGATACCGGAGATATGTCATGGATGTAGTGCATTTTGTGAAACAATCTAACGCTATATCGTGTTGGTAGTTATAAGGGTTGTTTTCGAAGTGTTGCGAAATCTATGAATTACGCTTGTAGTCAAAATGGGATTTGTTTCCTTCAAATTTATTTTGAAGTATAATACTCTTGGGCCCTCGTGGGATTGTTAAGATGTTTGTATGGCCATACCCAAGGTCTTACGGAATATGTTCGGAAGAATTGGTAATCTTAATAAATCATATAAAGCGAGAAATGAATAGTTAATTAAGAAATGAGTGAGATCCATATTCTTGTTAACATGGTATTAGAAACAAAATGATGAATATGATGATGAATCATCAAACTTGGTTTTTCTCCAGAAAACCATACACGAGTTGTCTTACCGGCATTGGCGTGTTGCTAGACGCTAACCAATGTCATTTCACGTTTGTAAACATATCCAGTGGGAATTGTTGGAAATGTATATATTTACAAACATGTGAATGTCCGGATTCGAACTCGTGACCACGGATTGCACACATTAGCGAATGAGAATTAAAGTTAATAATTAATGTTTATGTTTACGATTAATTATTACACATTAAGTCCGGTTAACGATCGTTAAGTATTTAACGGAAAATGACTAACGACCGTTAAATGAAAAGAAAGGACTAGAAATGGAAAACTTGGAAAAGTTATGGATTTCTTTGGGCTTGTCTACATGGCGACCATAGGGGCCTTTCCAAAGCCCTAATTTATAAACTTGTTCCTAAGTTTACCTACTAGTATATAAAGAGGTTAGGTTCTGGGTTTCGTACACTCATGCATTGAATTAACCCTAGATCTCTCTCTCTCTCTCTTATCCCATTTTCGGCCGAACACCCCATTTGTAAGGGAGTTTGGTTTCGTTTTCTTAAGCGAGGACTTGTGTTAGATCTAGAATCGCTTGATTCGTTGGTTAATTCGTGTGTACAAGAACGTGGTAGTAAGACATTATTCTTACACCATATTGGTTTGAGTTGTAGAGCAGTGAGTGACAACTCTTGAAACCACTTCTGTTTTGCTCAAAGTTTGACATTCGCAAGAGTGACGTTACGCATACTTTCGGTTAATTATTTATTTGTTATGATCTTTAAGTCTTCCACGTCAGTCTTGATGTCTTTATGTTTTATTGTATTTTATATATGATAAACTCAACAGCTATAACGTAATATACATATATAGAGATTACCATTTTCCTAACGTGCATATGTGAGATGCCAATAGCCTAGTCAAGTATAGTAATTCGTTCTTTTTACCCTGTGATCTCTTATTATGCTTGAGAGTCTTATCCTACATATGCTTCATATGACGACATTTCTTAACTGTTTTGAACGACAACTATCACATCGTCACACAGGTATGGCTAACTAGACTTGAACCCACCACTTGTGATTGATGATAACAACTTTTCATATAACCGACGCTCCTTAAGTATAGATCACACAACACACGACATATTACATGGTGGAATCATGTCGCGTGCACCATACGTATAGCATTAACAAGCAAGACTCAATCAAGAACATTAAAATTTCCCAACCAAATTTATAATTATTTGGACCCTATTTCTAATTTAATAAATTAGTTGGAGATACAAAAATTGAATGTGATTTCTAAAAAAATATTTGTGGTCACAGATTATTTAAACCAGATTGGACCCACATTGACTATTTTTAGTTTTTTATGGTCTCTGTTTTGTGTTCACTATGTCCCATGAAAATTGCAACAGTGCACATTTTGGGTTCCAAAGATTTCCATTTTTATAAAGTTTCAATCTTTGAGATATCTATTACTGTTGGCTCATTTCCATGATTTGTATCTTTCTATAATGACTTGATGAGAAAAATAATTTAAAGGGTTATAAAATGCAGTTTGAAAGTTATAGTTCCTTTGTAACCGACCCTCTCACGGCGCCCACCGACCAAACCAACATGGAAGAAGTAAATTACGTAACAACATGATTAAAGAGACACGGCGATACATAATTAGACACAACATGACATATTGCTTAAGGCTGCATTTTTCTCACTTTTGAACTATCAACGCGAGGACATAAATACTTTACTCTTATATTTGATAAGGTCATTAACTTTCGGGACTATCTACTAAATATCTCACTTTAGTGATCTTGACGGAAAAGTTATGTTCTGCAATGTAGCAAGTGAACTATTTAACCGGTTTAGCTTAAGTTCTAGTGATTGAATTCTATCGTATGTAACTACTATCCTACGCAAAAACTAGAGGTACTAGCACAAACCTGAAAGTAATTACAGTACTATATTTCTATCAACTAAAACATAAACATTAAGCGTAACATAATCAGGTCAAAAGAACACAAACCTGAAACGAATACGTTTAAGATCATTGCCACCATGATTTAACGAAACAAACGTGATCAAAACACCCGGTTCAACTTGAGCAACCCATTCTTTAACCTCATTTTCCTCCATAAACACAACCGAGTCCGTTCTCCCACTAACCGACACAGGAGTACAAGCACCACTAGATAACGCCTTTAGTCTTGCCTCCATTTCCTTACCCCAAACTCTAGGTGTCGATTGGTACCCGAAACCAAACCTACTAGAAACTGACCCGCTTTCAAAGCTCGTGTAATTACCATGGTTCGGGTCAAGGTTGAATGGTCCAGGACATGGTTTGGGGTTCTTGTATGCTCCTGATGCTTTCAATGCCATGTCTTTGATCTATATAGACCATAAATTATGTTCAAGCAGGGGTGTGCAGAAAATCGAAGAACATTTTCATAAATCATATATTTCATTCCAAAACTCTAAAATTCCTCATATCATAAATCATAAATAATGTAATAAAAGTTACTATACTCAACTAAACTATCTAGGCAAATAACTTCATCAAATTATACTGTTTAACAATACATAAATAAAAGTAAATATAACATTAATTTTTTAAAGAGGAAGATACAATATTATGAACTTTCAAAAATGCACATACTCAATAACTTTTTCTTGAACACAAAGTTAAGCGTATATGTGGGCTTACGAGCTTATTTGATTTCGGCTTATATTTCATAAGGCCCTTATTTTGGGACTTATGGTTTTTTTATAAGTTTATCATATCGTAATAAACTTATATAAGCCCAAGTGTCAAAAGAAGCCGGAAAATTGAGGCTTATGAAATATAAGCCGAAACACAAATAAGCTCATAAGCCACATATAAGCTTAAACAAACAACAAGATTACCTGAGATGTTAGTGACTTAACAGCTTGTTTAGTCCTAGGAGTATCACCAACAATTTCTCCATCATTATCCTTAGCACACACAATACATGTCAACATGTTCTTTCACAACTTATGTGACAATATTAAACAAGCTAGCTCAAATATATTGATGGACACACGCACAGTAAAAGGTGAAAAAAAACACAAAGGTGGCAGAAACGTGGGGATGTGATGTGAAAAAAAAAAGTGCCGGCGGTAAGAGGAGTAGTAAGTACTTACCCCGGTGATTGATCGATGTGAAAAAAGAAGAAAGAAAAGGTGATGGCTAGTGAAAGAGTGAGTATGAGTAGAGTATGCACGTCTTTTGCATTGGTACTTTAAAACCAACAAACAAAACACAACACAACACACAACTCTTCTTCTTGTGTCCTATTTGTAGCTTCTTCTCTCTACAAAGTAAATCACTTTATGTTTTCCTACTTTTCAAAGTTTTATCCCAAATACATATAAGGGTGGGGTTATTGGGACGGTGATTATATTTTTAGATTGACCCCCTTTTTTTTGCATTTTTTTTTTTTTTTTTTTTTTTATAATTTTGTTTATATCAAAAAGTATAAACGCAGAAACGCGAATAAATATAAAGTTTAATAAATCAAACGCTTAAAAGCTGCCAAATACGAATGGAAACCGACAAAACCGCACAGTCTTGAAAAAGTGGGAGACAAAGAGAATATTCCTCTATGATGTGACATCATAGGGGGTTCTAATAGTACAACCCTACATATAAATATAGTTGAAGAGTACATGTTTATAGCAACGGGATTTTATCATGGCACATAATTATGATTGTGATATTTTAGTTAAGTGTTTCGTATAACATTTATTCATACAACGTAAAAAAATTAAAATGTAACTGTAAATTATTGTAACATATAATGATTTTAAGTAAAAGAACAAATTTTAATAATTAATTTTAATATTTAAGAAATGAGGTACATAAGTTTTAAGTTTTTTAAATTAGTTTACACCCTTCCATTTAAGTAAAAGAATAAATTAGTTTTAAGTTTTCATTTTCTTTTTTGGTTTTTTTTATATATAGTATAGATAATTATGCTTAACACATAGTATACAAAATAAAAAAATTATAATTACCAATATACCATCAATTTAATTTGTATTAAAATTATCTTTATTATATTTATAGAGAAAATGTTGAATTAGTAATATGTCTCTATGTGTTGTCAAAAATGTTGTCCTATAATTTGCTTTTAAATATAAGAGTAAGCTAAAAATACGTCATTTGTGGTTCTGAGTTTTGAGACCTACATCCTTGTCATAAACTATTGGCTAGTTACATCCTCGTTAGCCGAACGCGTTAGCCATTCTACATCCACAGTCATTAACTCCGTTAGTTTTCTTAGATTAAGTTGCTAGCAGGAGATTTTGGTCTTTTTACTCATCACAGTGATGTATTTTGCACTTACTCTTTTACATATAAGAGGATGTATTTTGCAATATACTTTTATACTTTACTTTTTTTTTTTTTTATTATTATTATTATTATTATTATTATTATTATTATTATTATTAGAGTTAACTATTTATATAAAAACATTTTGTCAAAATATTATAAAAATTTCAAAAATTTGTAAAATTCGAAAATTTTATAAAAAAATCAAAAATTTTATAAAAATTCGAAAATTTTATAAAAAATTATAAAAATTCGAAAATTTTATAAAATATTCCGCTAAAATTTTTATAAAAACAAATTCCTTAAAAACTTGTTTTTAAATTTTGTTTTAAATTCGTTAAAATTTTTGTTTTTATAAAATATTCGATAAAATTTTGTTTTATAAAAACAAAAATTTTAGCGAATTTAAAAACAAGTTTTTACGAATTTGTTTTTATAAAAATTTTATCGGAATATTTTTAAAAAAAATTCGAATTTTTATAAAATTTTCGAATTTTTATAGAATTTTATAAAATTTTGGAATTTTTTTATAAATTTTTCGAATTTTATAAAATTTTGGAAATTTTATAATATTTTCGACAAAATGTTTTTATATAAATAGTTAACTCTAATAATAATAATAATAATAATAATAATAATAATAATAATAATAATAAGAATTAAAAAAAAAAAAAAAGTAAAGTATAAAAGTATATTGCAAAATACATCCTCTTATATGTAAAAAGTAAGCGCAAAATACATCCTTCGATGAGTAAAAAGACCAAATGCCCTCCGTTAGCACTTAATCTAAGAAAACTAACGAGTTAATGACCGAGATGATAATGGCTAACGCTTAACTAACGAATGATGTAACTAGCCAATAGTTTTGACAGGATGTAAGGTCTCAAAACCATAAACCACGAGATGTATTTTGCAGTTTACTCTAAATATAATGTTTGTTTATAAAATTACCTCATTTTTATCATTCTTTTTTTATGGTTTTGATCATTAAATAGCAATAAAAAAAAATTAATGTATCGATTTAGTACGTAAGCTCTGAAAAAGTTATGTAAATGAAACGAACTTTCATAAATTGTTCCAATCTGCATACTTTGATGACGTGTCATACCTGATAGTCTAACATGTGACATCATTTATAACATGAGACGTCATCAAAATGTGCAGATCTGAACACTTATAAAAGTTCATTACATTTACACAACATTTTCAGAGTTTATGTACCAAAACGATGCAATGAAAAGAGTTCATGTGCAGATCTCAATGTCGATCCACATTTCAATCTCAATTTGTTAAACCGAAACTCGTATGATATTGTCATCTCAGGTGATGATAAAGACTTGCAAACGTCAATTGCTAAACATTACACGAAACATTTAACCACAAATATCACTATAACTATTTGACGGCGTAAGATCTCATCGTTGTGCACTCCTACACGTCTAAGTTGTAACTTGTAATTATTATTCATGTTGTTTTATTTTAAGACTAATCTATGATTAGTCACCACTTTCTACAATGTTACTTCAGTATGCATTTTTATCATCAAACTCCCGTGGTGGTTAACACTTTACTTATCATTTACTTATATTTAACTTAAACATTAAAATACCTCACAAAACTCTCACATACAGAGACAAAAAGGAAAAATCATACAATGGTGTAGACCACCCACCATCTTAAAGTTTTTGTTTGACCACGTGTGAAGCAAGAGAGGTGCAACAAGCTTAACGCGTGAAGGCGATGACACGTTAGACTATTACATGTGATTATTGTCATTGTTTGCGTCTTACAACTTATTACAAAGATAAGTGCTATATTGATAGATGCAACAATGATTTAGTCGCTTTTAACCTGTCTATCTTATCATATTGACGAAAACATTTAATTTTACATCGTTACCAAAATATTAACGGCTAAGCCTTAAGAGCCGAAGCGTAAGCTTATGCCCTAGCCCCTTGTGATTCCCACCGACGAAACTATTGTACACAACTACACTTCATTACCCCCAAAAGTATTTTTTCTCTCTTCTAACTATGTTGATTTAAAAGTTACTATCTGTTTTTACTACATTGATTTAGAATATAGGTTGCACACAGTGGATGGGTTGAGAGGGTCGGTCGAGCCCATTGTGAGGGTTGGGTGATGTTCGGTCGAGCAACAACAAACACACAAACTAGTTCGTCTAACACACTAAAATCCAAAAAATTGTACCGTTTGGCCATTTAAAAAAAATTATCACTGTTACAACATTATAAATACCCCGCTTTAAAAAGATTGAATTAAAAAAAAAATAATAATAATAAAAATAAAAAATAAAAAATAAAAATGTCACTACTGTGGCAACTAGATTGTCGTCAAAAAAAGAAATCTGATATGGCACAAGTGACCTAGGTAGGGGTGTAAACGAGACGAGACAACTAGTGAGTTATTCGAGAACGACTCGTAAACTACTCGAAATCGACTCGATTTAAACGAGTCGAGCTCGAGTTCGAGCTACTCGAGTACCTTTCAAGTCGAGTTCGAGCGACTCGAGTACCTTTCCGAGTCGAGTTCGAGCTCCAAAATACTTGGCTCGTCAAGCTCGCGAGCCTTATCGAGCTTCGATTAAATTACACATTTACCCTTTTATATAAGGGCAAATGGCATAAAAAGCATCAAAGTTAGGGTCCATTTCAATTAAGGTATTCTACTTTTTTCTTGCATAAAAGGTACCCAACAAAATTTTTGGCGGTTGGGTTTTTACTAACGTCCGTTAACCCACTTCGTTAGTATATTACATATTTGGTCCTTGATTTTGTAGATTCATTTCATTCGACATCCAAAAAATATATTGTAGGGCACCTTATGGAGAATTCTCTCTCTTCTAAAACCGTTTTTTCCCCCACTAAACCCACGCCATTAAAATTCCTCTAAATCCTTCATTTCTCTACGAAATTTTAACGTGTTTTCTAATCAATAACATGTACTTGAATCGCCTTCTCATGGCGCATAATGATGTTATTGGATTTCATTTTCGTTGAGTTTGTGAAAACCCTCTTTTCAAATTAATGTTTGTTCCTTACAATTAGCATGTCTAATAAAAAGAAACAAAGATCTGCTAGAGTAGTGAAGGTCCCTGCGAAGTTTAATGATCATGTGGTAAGTAGTTTGAGCCAAAAGCGCAACGAAACAATGATCATGTGAATAGGCCTGTTGAGAAGAGTGGAGGCGGAATGATATGAATCATGTTGAAGTGAATCTCTTTGAAGCACAAATTGTAAGTAATCATGTGAATATCAATACTCCTCGATAATGATCTTGGTAAGCATCTGATGAAGTAATAGTGTGAAGGATTGTGATAGTAATGAGAATGATACTACTTACAAGTTTGCTCTCTTGAATCATGGAAGTAAATGGAAGTGTTAATGAAGAGTCTGGTGTTAAAAATACAAAGGAAGTGAATGTCAAAAGTACTGAGAGGAATAGGAAGACTAATTCATATGTTAGTGTAGTAATGAAAGAAGAGATACCTAAGAACCTTAGCTACATTCCAAATGTAGTCAATGATAGTGGCAATGAGGTAGTAGTGTTTGATGAAATGCTTGTTCAGAAAGGAAGTGAAAAGTGGTGTTGTACTGTTAGTGGCTTTTTTGTTGGGTATAATATGAATGTTAATGAATTATGCTATTTTTTGGAGTTTTGGTTTAATTTTCAAGTTGAATTTGATGCAAGTCAGTTTATAAACATGTTTTAGAAGTTTTTCAGTTATAGTTTCAAACTTTTCAAGTCACATAAATGTTTTTAAGTTAATTTTCCAAATCTGTCTTTTGTCCAAAAGTGATTTTTGGCAGGTTTCTCTTAGCAATTTAAGTCAGTTAAGTTTGTTATAAAAAAATTTAAAAATTAAAAATAGCAAGTTCATTATCTTGTTTCACTTTTCTTAAAAGGAAAAAAATCAAAAAAATATTTTGATTAGGCTACTATAAGTCCAAAGTTGCATGGTTTGTGTTTCTGTCTGCCCTGCACCACATGTGTTCTGCCCAAGTAAACACTTTCTCAACTACTTATATGCTTATCCATTTGTTGGTTTAGTTAGATTTTAGCTTTTTTAAGTATTTAATAGACTTGGCTCAATATGTGTTACCTTCATTTCCCTTTTTGGAGCTTTTTGAGTAGCTTAATTTTGGCTTGCATTTCTCCCTAGTCTGCTACTGATTCAACACCACAGCAGATCCTTTAGCTTTTCTATAGCTTATTAGTGCTTTAATTCTGCTAATCCTAGTACTTAATTGCTTATTAGTGTTTCTTTAGTAGTTTGTAGCTTAATCTAGTTTTAGGACCGCTTTTTATGTAAGGATGCTTATTAGTTAGCTTGTAGGAATGGTTGGATTTGCTAGTTGTCTTATTCTTAGATGCCTCTTAAAATTTTTTTTTCTGACCTTATTTCTACTTATAAACTCTTTAAATTTTCAGTCAAAACCAAATGACAATAGGTGATGGTGATGGTAGTGGTGGTGGTGGTGGTGGACGGTGGTAGTGGTGGCGGGTAGTGTTGGCAGGTGATGGTGGAGGACGGTGTTGGTGGAGGAGGAGGGTGGTGGTGGACGGTGGAGGAGGAGGGATGGTACATAAAATGAATCTACAAAATCAAGGACCAAATATGTAATATACTAACGAAGTGGGTTAATGGACGTTAGTAAAAAACCCAAATCCGCCAAAAAAATTTGTTGGGTACCTTTTTATGCAAGAAAAAAAAATAGAATACCTTAATTGGAAATGGACCCTAACTTTGATGCCTTTTTATGCCATTTGCCCTTTATATAAATACATTACTTAATTTTCATAGAAATCGAGTCGAGCCGAGCTTGATATACCAAATATTTATCGAGTTCGAGCATGAATATAGAAATAATCGAGCTCGAATTGAGTTTCGGGCTCGAGTTTTATATCACGAGTCGAGCTCGAGCTCGAAATATAAAGCTCGAACGAGCTCGAGTTCGAGTTTCGATCTCGAGTTTTGATATTCAAGTCGAGCTCGAGCTTGGCAGTACTCTGCTCGACTCGACTCATTTACACCCCTAGACCGAGGTCACCACTGTGCTATAGTTTCATATCCTTAGACCACAAAAAGTTACTAGCTAGTTATAGTTTCAATATCTTGAACGTGTATAATCATTGCCAGGGATTTATTGTAAGTAAAATGATAAATGGACCTAACTAAAGAGGCCTAAAAGGAGACCTAATGCATAAATGAATTGTACAGTAACAGTACTGTATAATATATTTATGCATTAGGTCTCCTTTTAGGCATATTTAGTTAGATCTATGTATCAAAGCTCTTATTGTAAATGAAATTTGACAATTAGAGGGGCCATATGTACTTAGTAGCTAGTTAACTCTCTTACAACTTGTCACGTATGTTTTAACGAGTGTTGGAAAACCAGCGATGCGTGGGATTGTAAAAGGACTTACTTTGCAACGACATTTAAACCTTAGGGGTTGTTTTGCCAAGTTGCGAAAGATTATTAATGTTAAAGGACTTACTTTGCGGTGACACTTACACCTCGAAAATTTGTTTTCGCTTAAATTGACAAAGTTTGCAATTAATGCAAACACTTTGCACAAAAGGCTCCTGCCTTTTAGTATATATACTAATTTACTGACCACCCATTTAATACAACATTTATGATCAAAATTTCACATAGATGTATCATTAAAAATACAATTATGTCACGAGTCATTTTTTCTTATGGTATTTAATACTCTCTCCCTCTCATACTCTCGTTATCATTGTCCATATCTGAAATCTCTTTTCAGATGTTAAAGGATAGATGTATCATTAAAATACAATTAGTCATTTTTTCTTATGGTATTTAATAAAGGCCCCTTTTTCTACAAGTTATATCCTTTTTTATTTTTATTTTTTGTTAATTATAGAAGTGTGAAACGGAAAGTGCGGAAAAAAATTATAAAGTTTCATACAGTAAGTAAAAGGTATTAAACTGATAAAAAGTACGAAACAAAAACTGATAAAAAACTGTGTTCTACTAAAAACAGTTAGTCAAAAAGGGTACAAGGTACAAAACATTTGTAATTTTGTTGGGTCAGAGGAGGTCTTTATAACACAACCCCTAAACTAATTGTTAAGTACTAAAAATAGTTACGGAAGTTTGATCGAATTTAACATATTACCTTTAGCTGAAACTAATATACAAACTTAAAAAAAAAACATTGATTAATTAGTTAAAAATAAAATTATCATTCTGCAAAAAATAAAAGAGAAAAAACATTAATAATTATATTTTTTTCTATGGGGTGAGTTATCACACCTTCTCATAGGGAGGGTTTGCGATGATTGGACTCATCGTCAGGTTGTACGATGTGCATCACGAATTGTACGATTTGACTAAATCCTTATGATGTGACAATATAGGGAGAGTTCCTATATCACATTCTTTTTTTATATTTCATATTTTTTGTCGAGAAACAATTATTTTAAGAAGGATGGGTGTCTTTTAATTACCTGACCACCCCATTTAGTACAACATTTATGATCAAAATTTACACATAGATATATCATTAAACAAATACAATCATGTCATGAGTCATTTTTTTATTATGATATTAAATATGTATTTATGAAAAAAAATTAATATTATTGATTAGTGCACATGTGAGTAGGGTTTGAAGATGATATATGATGGACCCATGAACTCGCCATCAAGGTCCCTATCGATCTGTTTCATGTTTGCGGACTGGTTTGCATTGCTGCACCCAACTCACGCTTCATCATGTATTATTTTCTTTAGCATAAACATGGTTATTAATCAAGTTGTGGGGCTCATTCCGTCGAACCTATATCATATGTGTGTCTCCTTGTGTCATTACAAAATTATTATATTCAAGGAGTTGATTTACACATTTTTATTTTGATCGGCACATATTAGAAGCAAATAGAGAAAGCAAGATATAACGAATATACAACTCTTTATAACATATAATGTCGTGAGCAAACCAATATTAGATGCGTGCAAATCACTTTACTTATACTTAAAACTCCTGTCGCTTTATGATGTGTTCTATGACATACACATACTTTGGTTTTTCAAATTTACTAGTTTTGACTTGATTCATTTCAAAAATACATTGAATATAATTTACGTAGTACATCGTTATAGACCTAAGGTTGTCCAACAATTTAATAATTTACATGTTAGATCATTTTTATTTGAAGTACACACGATATTTTGCGATAATGGATAGTTTCAGTGTTGAGCACCGAAGTTGAGGTTATTACAGAAGGCAACTCGATAGTTTCCAAAACCGTCGAAATTGCACTGGTAGTCCGCAACATCCTCATTTCATTGATTAATTGTCATTTTTTTGGTATCTAATTATGTTGACAAATCACCTAAGATAAAACAAGTAAACATATGAGGTTTTATTTTGTTTATTTATGTGGACATTTGAGTTAGATATACGTTATTTTATCTGGGTATTCCCATAAATATTCTAAACTCTTTCCTTGACCACTCCCAAAATTTACCTAATGAGGTTTAACTCTGAGACTTCTTGTGACGATACTAGACAAGCTGAACAGTGAACACTATGACACCCTCGTCAGTCAAGAAAGGATCTTATTTTCGATGATATAGTTCAAATGTCTTTTTTATGGATTTCTAGTCGTTGTAAATCCAAGGTCGTTTGGACTACTTGGATTCAAAACCCAAACTTTCTTAATTTTTAATTGTTTCTAGCTTCTTGCTAGTCGTTAATAAATTCGTCGTTTAAAAAAAAAACCTAATACATTTTTCCTCTATTTGTATAATATTATTGTATTTACCAATCATATCCACCAACTTGTTAAAGTGAACGTTAATACTGTCTCACTAAGAAATAAGATGGCACGTTTAAAGAATAAGCTTTGAACCTAAAAGAAAACGAGCTAGGTGTTTTTGTTTTTCTTTTGTAAAAAAGCTAAAGACGTTAAAAAGAAAAGAAAGTTAAAGGACTTAAGAAGCCTTTTTCTTTTTAGAAGGAGCAAGTCTTACATAAATAAATGATTTTGAAACATCTTCTGAGCATTTTTACACTTTGGCACACGTACACTGTAACAAACTTTTACTTTTTGTTGCATTATTTGTTTAAGAGACTCTTTGTTTAAAGTTTTTTAAACGGCTGCATGTTGGAGTACATCAAAATTTAAATATTCTTTTGAGTTACATACGATCAAACCTTTTGTACAACAAGATATCTAATCCTGTAGGTATGGGAAGTTAGAATGTAAAAGATGTTACTCCTACAACAAAATAACTCGAAAAGTAAGTAGACTGCTTTTTGAAAGACCTTCAGCAAGTGCAAATATGCGGATAAGAGAGCAACAACAACATACCCGTGATCCTTTTGTCATGAAAATTTATTTGCATACACTCAAGGACGGACCTTAATTGAGACCGGGGAGGGCCCCGGCACCCCCAAAATTTGCGGCACCTAGTGTAAATATTATAGGTTTTAGGGGTAATTTAGTTGAGGTTACAAACAAATCTCGATTCGTATCCCAAAATAAATTATTTAAAAAAAAATGTTCAAGTTAAAATCTATCATACATCGCATTTTATTGAAACACATCATTTTATGCTTTAAATAGTTGTGACACATATTTTTGACTGTTTGTAAAACACATATTTTTTACTGTTTGTGCAACACTATGTGCAAATTGTAGGAAAATTAGTTGGTAAAAGTGACTTTTGACCAACTTTGGACACAATTATCTATATGTATGTGTCATATATATGAGTAATAGTTTGTAGGTTCGCGTTCTCCTCGAAGAGAGCTTCGCAAT
This sequence comes from Chrysanthemum lavandulifolium, assembly GCA_022545495.1. Taxonomy (NCBI): domain Eukaryota; kingdom Viridiplantae; phylum Streptophyta; class Magnoliopsida; order Asterales; family Asteraceae; genus Chrysanthemum; species Chrysanthemum lavandulifolium. Next base: position 246,721,254 of record CM040242.1, read on the forward strand.
GAGCCTTTATGTGTCCAAAATATAGTTGATGTGAATGAGATATCGTGTCTCAAAGTTAAGCATTCGGTACCATGCTTAAAGAGGAATTTTGAATTGTTTTCTATCCCACATCGATGGGATGAGTAAACTTAGGAGGCTATTTTGTATAAATAGATGCCTAATTCCATATGTTAAGATACACATCAAATCAATAGTTATTATTGATTTCCAACATATGGAATACGCATCTCTTAAGATTAAATTCGAGCGGTTTAGTTAAGTCCGACAAGTCAACTTCTTGTTTTGTTGTTGTACCACAGGAAGCAGAAAGCGAATATGTTTTAAGGGGCGTGTCAAACACGTGCCTCGACTTTTAGTGCTTCTTTGTTGATCTCTATTAGGTGATCAAGTAAGTCTTCGACTATTTTATTATTTTATTTAATTATCGTTTATTTGCTTACATTTTGTTTGTATTTAATTTTACATTATTTATTCTTTGTTAATTTTATTTATTGTAATTTAGATTTTATTAATAAAAGTGTAACCGTTTCCTACAATCTTAAAAGCAGTTACGTATGAATTAAAACACTTTATTAAAATCTAATTTATATAATTAATGATTTTATACAAACTGTTTTTCTTTGAAACCAAGATTAAGTTTCTTTGAAAATCAGTTTTATAACTAAACAGAATTTTAATTAACAGATTTGTTATAATAGATTTATAAACGATTTTTAAACCAATTTATTGAATCAGTTTATATTGAAACCATGATGAGTTTCTTTTCAAACTGATTTATTTAGTTTGTTTATTGCATGTGTTATTGTTTAAATCTGGCTACTGAAACCAAGCTTGTGTTTCTCGGAATCATATTTGGTACAAGTTTACATAAACCATGTCGAGTTTATTAAATACCATATTGTTTTAACAGTTTTTTAACTGTTTTTTGTGTTTAAATATTATCAAGTTAACTGATGGTAACATAATTTGTGACCCTAGTGAATCTTGCGAATGTAATTGGAGTGCCAGTTACTAACATGGTTAAAAATCATGATGAAATTAGATTACTAGAACGTTTTATTTTGAAACAAATATCATAAAATACAAGTTGTTATTTTATTAGATTACTAGAACGTGTTTATTGAAACCAAGATGAGTTTGTTTGAAACAAAATCTGATAATATACAAGTTGTTATCATATTTTGTGGAAAAGTTTTTTGACTTGTTTAGCTTATTTAAACCAGGTTGAGTTTAATTATAAACTAAATATAGTTCTTGAAACTTTATGCATTTGAAAGTAGATCTATAGAAACCTTGTTGAGTTTCTTTGAAAGAGTAAATCTATTTTGAAACCTTGTCGAGTTTCATTGTAGAATTATACCATGTGATGCGAGATCTATTAAGATATTGTTAAAGAAAATTGACAAAATCATATTACAAATTTGTTTTGTTTAAAAACATTATGTAATATGCGATATTGTTTAATTGTTTAATCGAAATACTTGTTTAAAAGCGGTTTTGTATAATGGATCTTACAAAGCAGTGAGTGTTTTAAACAAAATTTGATGTTATCGTGTTTGTTAAGAAACACTTTGTGATATAGCAAGTTGTTAATTATTCCAAATTTAGTGTTACACTAATAACGGAATATTAACAGAATGTTCGGAATGTCATGAGTGACATCTAAAAATCTGCTCCCGAACTTGATGAAAGGGAGACCGATACTCGAGTTATGTGTACGGTAGATGCTTTAAAGCATTGATTTTATGTGCCATAACTATGGGTTAAATGGCACGAATGAAATGAAAATTGTTGCCAAGGCGGGATCCGACATTAGAAAATGGTGGATTAACACTTGGGCATCATGTCATGAGTATGATGATAAGAGTTTGGTTAACTCTTTCAAAGTAGCGAGAAAATGGAGATGCAATCTATGGGCAACTCTATAACGCTAATAGCAAGGAAAGAAATGTGATGTTGAAATTCACATGTGGAAAAGAGCTTAAGTGAACCAACACGTTGTATGTGCGGAGATTCGTATGAATCTTGTATCCGGATGGTTGCTTAATAAATTTGGCTTTATTTTTATTTTAATCAAATAAAATTGAGTTAACATTGAACAAAATTTTGGTCGGCACGGGTTATGCCCTTCATTAAATGTTTAAGCTGAATCTTTTTTTTTTTGTTTTAATAAAAATGAGTATGAATCCAGCTTGTTTGATCCTTTGAATGTATAGCATGCCCAACTCGGACATGTTAAATTTAACTCAATACGTTGTTTAATTAAATAAACGAACACGGATTACAAAAGTAAAACTTATGTTGAAGCCAAATTGACAAGATTGTCTTTTCACTCGGTTGGCCGAAAGTTAACCGAACCCTTGATTCACATAGTTTTATGTGATTTGGAATCGATGCCTACTAAGGTAGAAATTACGTACTTCATCGTAATTGTTGATGGTAGCATAAAATATTGCGACTTTTACTTACTTAAGAGTAAGGATATAGACAAGATTGATCTATACAAATAAGTTAAGAATCAACTTATTATCGAAAACAAGGCGGTTCGACGTGATATTAGAGGTGAATATATGTCTCCGTTTCATGTATGTTCTAAAAATGGAATAAGACATAAATTTATTGCTTCTTATACACCACAACATAATTGTTGATAGAAAATAACTGTGCCTTAAAGATATGGTTATGCCATGTTGTTAAAGTCATGGCATGTGGGGGAAAGCGGTTTTATTGGCTACTTATCTTTTAGATAAGATCCCCTGTAAGGAAAAGAAGATAGTTCTATGAACTATGGATGGGAAGAAAACTATCATATAAGTACTTACGAATGTGGGGTGTCTATCATCACGGCACCCAAGGATCAAAATATTGGACCTAAAACTGTGGATTGTATATTTTGTGATATGCTCATTACAATATTGCTTATCATTTATTTGGATATGATTCAGAAAATCTGAATATATACAAAGATATGATAATGGAATCAAGGAAAACTTTCATTATTTGAAACTGTGTTTCCTTATTTATCCGAGGAAAATGGATGTTCATCTAGACTAGATGATACAGTTGTCCATGATGAGAGGCAACTAAATGATGATGTTCTTCATGATGAGAGACATCAAGATGATAATTTTGTTCTGATAAGAGACAACAAGAGCTGACAATGATCTCCAAGATGAGAGACAAGATCAAACTGAGGAAGAAGAGGTTGAACCTAGAATAAGCAAAAGGGCAAGAACTGAGAAATCGTTTGGATCCAATTTTGTTTCTTTTATGGTTGAAAACGAACCTAATTCATACCGAGAGGCGGTTACTTCCTCATAAGGGCCTCAATGGAAAGAAGCCATGAAATGTGAAATAGATTTTATTTTACAAAAAGGATACATTATAGCTCGTGGTTTTACCTCCTGGTGGTAAACCACTAGGCTACAAATGGTTACCTAACAACCACAAAGGTTGTCCATGGAACCATTGATAAGTAAAAAAGCAAGATTGGTAATTAAAGGATTTAGACAACGAGAAGGTCTAGCTTACTTTGATACATATTAGCACATTCTGCGAATAACCTAGATTAGGATGATACTTGCTAATTGCGCTTTAAGAAATTTGGAAGTTCACCAAATGGATGTGAAACGGAATTTCTAAGCGGAGATTTAAAGAAGAAATCTACATGAACCAACCCGAGGGTTTTATGGCTCCTGGACAAGAGAACAAAGTTTGTAGGCTTGTTAAGTCATTATATGGCTTAAAGCAAGCTCCCAAATAATGACATCTAAATTTTTTACCACGTCATGTCAGAACGTGGATTCAAAATTAATGGATGTATGTGAAAAAAAAAGAAGACAGTAAAAAATCACTAGTATATATGTAATCGTGTGTTTATACATGGATGGTATACTTATCACCGGAAGTGATAACAAGGTAAACAAATCCACTAATGAAATGTTGGAGTCAATATTTGACATGAACTACATTGGTTGTTCGATATGGTTTTTGGAACTAAGATCATATGAAACCAAATGGATTTGTTTTGAAGTCAAAAACATTATAAGGACAATATTCTTGAGAGGTTCAATGTGGGGGATTCCGGCCTAGCTAGAACTCCAACGACATCTTTTTAAATCTATTTAAAATAGAGGTAGAGGTGTTGCCCATTTTGAATACTCAAAGATTATTGGGCATCTTATGTGTCTAACGACGTATGTGAGACCTGATTTAGAAGTTATAATCAGGTTACATAAATATACCAATAATTCAAGTGATGACCATTTGAATAGTATTACACAAGTACTATGATACTTACGATATTACACTTTGGAAGATATCCAACTGCTATCTAATGATAGAGTAATGCAAATATGGATTCTTACATAAAAGAATCTAGATCCACTAGAGCGGATGTGTTGACTCTACGTGGGAAGCTGTGTCTTGAAAATCTTGAAAGTATTTCAATAGACTTTTATAGCTAAATCTTTGATGAAATTTGAATTTATCATTTGAGATAAATTTATAGAATATGCGGATATCTACGTTAATTCATAGAGGACATACCAAGATGGCGTAAACCGGTAACGACCATCTATATAAAGTGTGATAGTCAATTGAAAATTGACAGAGCTCATATCACAATGTAAAACGGTAAGTCGAGACATATCCATCATATACGTTGATTTGTGCGACAACTACTCTCAACTAGAGTTATCACGATTGACTACATAAAGTCAATGGGTGCGGATCCGCTTACGAAAGGCTTAAGCAGAGAGTTAGTTAGTAAGTCGTCTAAAGGAATAGGACTAAAGCCCTTGTAGGAATGAGTTTCTATGAAGGAAAACCTAACCCAGTTGACTGGAGATCCCAAGATCTAAGTTCAATAGGACAACCTAATCATAGAAATGTGGGGGAAGTCACGTCAATGTGGGGGAGTTACTAAATGTTGTAACTTCCTAGTCCATTCCTATAACAATTGTGACTTGTTGAGAGGTGTAAACATATGGCTTTAATGATTCAGGATGAAATCACAAAGCATAATGGTTCAAGATGAAATCACAAAACATATGTTTTAATGATTCAAGATGAAATCACCTATGTGAGAGAAAGTGGGGTCGCTTGAAGGGAATTGTGGGCGCAAATCCTAAGAACTCTTGCGAGAACCGAGCTAGTGTTCATGACCATAACGAACACGACTATGAGGACTTGACAATGTCGGGAGAGTCTTGTGTGAAGTGTAATGTCGTCTCACGTAAGCAGAGGTGAGTTCAAGGACATCGCGTCTACTCAGATCTAGGAGACTAAGTGCATCTCACAAGGGAAGGTTCAAAGGGTTACACCTACCTATCCTTTGCAAGATTCAACTATTGGAATTTCATCGTGATTTTTGTTTATTACGACCGATCTCCATTCATGTGGGGGATTGTTGGAAATTAGTTGGTAAAAGTGACTTTTGACCAACTTTGGACACAATTATCTATATGTATGTGTCATATATATGAGTAATAGTTTGTAGGTTCGCGTTCTCCTCGAAGAGAGCTTCGCAATGAGCCTTTATGTGTCCAAAATAGAGTTGATGTGAATGAGATATCGTGTCTCAAAGTTAAGCATTCGGTACCATGCTTAAAGAGGAATTTTGAATTGTTTTCTATCCCACATCGGTGGGATGAGTAAACTTAGAGGGAGGCTATTTTGTATAAATAGATGCCCTAATTCAATAGGTTAAGATACACGTCAAATCAATAGTTATTATTGATTTCCAACATATGGAATACACATCTCTTAAGATGAAATTCGGTCGGTTTAGTTAAGTCCGACGATACAACTTCTTGTTTTGGTTGTTGTACCACAGGAAGCAGACGGCGAATTTGTTTTAAGGGAGCGTGTCAAACACGTGCCTCGACTTTTAGTGCTTCTTTGTTGATCTCTATTGGTGATCAAGTAAGTCTTCGACTATTTTATTATTTTATTTAATTATCGTTTATCCGCTTACATTACATTTGTATTTAATTTTCTGTTATTTATTTACTGTTAATTTTATTTATTATAATTTAGATTTTATTAATAAAAGTGTAACCGTTTCCCTACACAAATAAGAAAAGAAAGTGTGCTAATTACCTCCTTTTATCATAGTTCATGTTAGTGTGATTGTTTTTCATGATCTCGCATCTTCTTTGTATTTTCACGAGTTTGATCGACATAAATTAAATTCCGATAAATAAAAAAGAGGTATTGCTTTGGCGATAATATTCGTTCAGCACAAACACATAGTTACTCCGGTCAACGAGAGCTTATTTGAGAAAACGGTTTGGCTTCGATCCCATCTTCGGTCAGATGATCATGCGATAGCATGAAGCAGGTCGATGAAGAAAGGTCAGTTGACGTCAAAAATTGAAAGGAAAAAGGAAAGAAATATTCTCTACCTATTTTTAAAGAGTAAACTACACCATTCGTCCTTGTGGTATACGTTGACCATCAAGTTTCGTCATTTGACCAAAAAAATTGCACCGTTGGTCCTTAACTGCGAAACGTTAGTCATCGTTGGTCCTACCCTAGCGGTTGGACTAACGGGCGTTAAGCCTTGTTAAATGGAGGGTATTTTTGTCTTTTCCCACCCACACCACTTTTGTCTTTTCCCACCCACTTCATCTTCATCAAGTCATCACCATCTTCATCAACAAACAACAAATCATCTAACAACAAATCCAAAAATCATCAATCCTTTGCAAAACAACAAATCCAAGAACAAAAACCTTAAAATCAAGAGCGTATATCGGCTGCTACTAGCCTCGCAAAACCACACGGACCGTCGAGGGTTTTACCTCTCGACTCCAACAACAACATACTACAATTTCAACTTCAAACAAACCCATTTGGTTCTAAGGTTTCATCCGAAACCAGACAAGACTAAACAAATAATAACAAAAACAACAAAATAATATCAAGAACAACATAACCAATACCATACTGTGAGCTTGAGCTCATAGCTAGACAACTCGACAAGCACACACGACGCAAGAACATGATACCAAACTATGTCTAGCCACGTTTTTATTATCAAAACTTGTTTTCCCATGTGTTCTAGTCTAACCCGAACCAAAAATGAGTCAACTCGTGATTCGGTTGACACGAGTTACAAGAAAAGCGAGTCACATACGTGACTTGTCCTACCTTTTCTCATTTGTGTATTAAAAGAGATGGTGGTGTTAGGGTGGTAAATAGTGTAGCGTGAGGTGGTAAAAGCGGGTGAAAGGGTGTGTTTGGGCGCGTATTGTGGTGGATCGGGAAGAGGAGGTGTAGGGATTGTCTTGGTGTGGCGGTGAGGTGTGGTGGCGTGTGTGGCGGTGGTGGGTGGTTTTCCGATCGGTGGCTAGGGTTGAGAGGAGAGGGAAAGAGAAAGTGGTGGAGATGATGATGATTTGTGTTTGTGGTGATAATATCACATGGACCACTCCATTCATCAGCTGTTTTGGTCTTGTCTTAAATTATCATTCCAACTAGTTTCATTCCTGATGAAGATGGTGATGACTTGATGAAGATGAAGTGGGTGGGAAAAGACAAAAGTGGTGTGGGTGGGAAAAGACAAAAATACCCTCCACTTAACAAGGCTTAACGCCCGTTAGTCCAACCAGTTAGGGTGAGGGACCACGATGACCAACGTTTCGCAGTTAAGGACCAACGGTGCAATTTTTTTGGTCAAAGGACGAAACTTGATGGTCAACGTATACCACAAGTACGAATGGTGTAGTTTTGAGAACAATAATACGTATAGGCAATATGGCTAGCAAAATATTTGGCATCCCAATGAGGCAAAAGTGCATTACCACTTTTTGCTTCTATTAAGCAAACTTGAGGTCTTTATTATATATGTAAAAACTAAAAAGTGCTTGCATTAATTTATTAAATATCGCTAGATATTGTGATCGTAAAGTGCACCAAAGTACACATTATGTACAAATTATCAATGAAAGGGATCTACATTTCTATTGTATCATATACAAACCATCAATGTAACCACTCTGATTTTACTTTAGAGCATCTTCAATTCACAAAAGGTGTGAATCGGAGAACAACCTGACTTCGGATGCTTTTTGACATCAGCAATTATTCATCAGGAATAGCTTTAGCAACTCTCCTAGGCCAGTGAGGTACCAACCGTAGTGAGTAAGAGCCAAAACTCGAATCCTTAACCTTTTATCCACAAATATCTCCAGTAAACCCATAAATTTTTCGAAGTTAAGTATCAACTGAACCAAAACATTTTAATTTTAGAGCATCTTCAATACATAAAATATTTAAAAATTTGAACTTATTCATCGACCTTAACTAAATTTCAACTTACAATCAACTCTCACATACCAATTTATTAAAACGTTGAGCAATCTCAACCATTTACTTAAATAAATTATCTTCAAGCTTTCTTTCTAATGCATTGACCCATCTTTACTCTATTATTATCTCTTCTCTGCTACTTATAAAAAGTGTATATATATACATATATATTTTTAAATTAATGTTGTTTGCTTAAAATACCTCCAAGTAACTGTTAAACTTGACAACTTTTTAAAACCTTGACAACAGAATTCTAGCTTTTTTATCATATCTAAAATTGACAACATTTAAAAAACACGCTCTATATTAATTTTTAAAAATACACGCTTTGTATTTCAAAAACACATATTTTGTATCAAATTCGAGGCAGAATCGCGATTTCATGAAATATAATTATTCTTGTTGTCTGTGAAATCTCTTTCTTGAAATATCGTCTAGTAAATAAAATTATGTTTGTGTTTAATTTCATTTTGTAACAATTTGTTTTGACACTTCGTTTATTATATTTTTGAGTTTGTCACAACAACACTAGAAAAAGCTAGTGTTTATATTTGTCTTATTTATAAACGAAGGCACATGTCTCTCTTAGATTAATCTTAATCTAAGACTTTGGAAAAGTTCTTGCTTTAATGGGTTGCTTAATCGAATGGTTATAGTAAAATATGTTTTTTTTCATTGTCTTTTCTAAAAACATGCTGTAAAAAAGAATGGTAATTTGGAACTTTGTTAAAGCATAATATAACGCCTATATAATCTTTTTGTATGGTACATACATACAATAGCAAAAGATAAAAATAAAAAAATGCTTAACATATGTATATATACATTATTTTTTTGTTAGCAGTTTTTATAATATGATATTTAGCATTTTGGATTTACAGTGAAAAGCAAACGAGCAACAAACTTCATTGGTGGTCCTTTTTGGATCGAAAACTAAATCTTTGAAAACAACATTTGTGGATCTAGGTGTCATAACATAAAAATGCATAATTTGTTAGACTCTGTTGAGGAGCTTCACTGCATTAGGTACAAGAAAACCAAAAGTATTAAACGCAAAAGGAATAAAAATATGTTAATTTTCAATGTACGTTTTGTCACTTTGTACGAGCCGACTTTCAAAACAACTTGACTCACTGTAAAACCCCGGCATGAGAGGAGAAAATCCTGGTTAGCAGTTTTTTTTTTTTTTTTTTTTTTTTTTTCACTAAATAATTTTGTAAATATTTGACACACAGAATGCCTATAATATTTGAATATTGCCTTAATGGAGATTCATTTAATTCCTCTTTTGGCTTTATAGCTACCATAACATTTATAGCTTCTTTACTTCTTTTGGGAAATTGTTTCCAAAGTATTATTTGCTTTTCTCTTTACTTCATACACCCCAAAGCCTCATACCCGCCATTGCAACTCAAATGTAATATTTAATTTTGATTTACCTTTTACATAAAGTATATCATTGTATACAAAATTTGTTTAGTTAAGCATTTAGCTATTTGGGAAAATAAAAAGCTCAAAACATATGATTCGGGTTCAAATATATAAGAATCGGACTTGAACATTGATTTAGCCGTATACATTTTATCTTTTTCGGCCAAAATCTAAATCGAGTTATTTTATCTTCTTGGAAATTTTGCTAACATTCGAAGGCAACCAAATTTAAGTCCCTTACTAACTACATATGTCATATTAAGAAACAACTTGCCACTATAATATTCCAAAGCGTGAAATATCATCGAATCGAATGAATAAAGAAAAATCAAGATCATTTATCAATCATAAAGTTGTGCAAACATGTGAAAGATAAATGTTCTTTTAGTGGTGAATAATATTAGCAATATCTTTGACAACCTTAGCTTTGGTTCTTATAAATTTTCTTCATAATTAACCCATAAGGCTCATTTGAGACAAAACCTTCATTACTTAATTAGATTCATTGTTTGGTTCCACAAAGCCTCATTTGAGACAGTATAATAATAAAAAGGATCTGAGTTTGTAAACATAATAGTGATTTGAGTTAAATTTAGTTGTAAAGTTACTTACATAGTTCTTTTGTAATCGGTTTGTTCTTGTTTTCTGTTTCTTTTTTATTCTCTTCGAATCCGAGGCTCCACCGAATAGATGGCATCACCCGCTCATTCTTCTTGGTAGTACATTTTTGATCCGCTTGTTGGTGCGGCATATAAACACCGATCTATCACAAATTAAACAACTTAATGGTAGATGATATACCTCATGCTCGAAGAACTACTCATTTGATTGAGCTTATAGCTAACTTGGAAACACGCGGCATAAATGAAGAAATTCAGCATAGAGTAAAGTTGCTAAAGTGATAAAAAAAAAAACAGACCATGCAAGTTAAGAAAGCATAATACTTGTAAAATCCTAGTAAAGACTACACAGCTCATTATCCTAAAAGAGATCCTTTAAATCAAAAGCGAACCATCCATGTCTTTCAATAAAAGAGCATTATTACACATTATTACACCAAGGCATTTATGTACCTTATGCAAATTGAAGAAGTCACACATACATGATCAAACTTAAAAACTCACGTAATGCACCCCTGAACCATATTCTCTGAACCATACCATATGTTTCCAACTTTAATTGCGTTAACACCACACTATTTGTGGTTTCCAACATCGAGCTTCCATCATCAACCTTCCATTAGTAAGCACCATCAGCGAGCTTCCATCAGCAACCTTCCATTAGTAAGCACCATCAGCGAGCTTCCAACACTGTGCTTACATCAGCAACCTTCCATCATTAAGCTTCATCATTGACCTTCCATCATTGAGCTTCAACATCGACCTTCCATCAGCGAGCTTGCATACGGTTATTAAGATCACTTTCAACACAAAAGTTAGTACACCCATTAGAAAATTACCCATTTTTACTTGTTGCCCAACCCATCGCCAATTTTGTCATCTCTAATTTTTTAAACCCACAAACAGTAACAAAATTTTACCTGTAGAATGCCATCAATGACACAAAACAACGATCTTTGTTCTTGTAATGAAACTAATTACAAACTAAGCGTCATCATACACATCAAACTTCACAAAGCAGTATATATACCTCAAAGAATTTAAAGAACTCGCGGGACTAAGTGCATTAGTTGATATGCTTTCAAAACCACGAAACTTCTCATGCTATCAATGCCATCGAATTAGCCACCTACATAAATGAACACAAAGGGTTAAGAATTCAATTGTTTATCGATATGATAAAATGACAAAAAGTCTTGATAACACAACCATAATTGTTTGAGTTTGACCACATCCTATTTGTGACTATTTTATGACATTTTTGGAATAATATTAATTAGTTCTCTATTTTTACCTATTTTGACTCATTATCCAACGGACCAACTAATAGGATAAAACATAAATCAATTAAAGAAAAAGAAAACAATTGATATCATTGTTTATAAACTCTATGCTCATGCTACTCTATATGACACTTAGAGATAGTTAGAAGTCCATCTAATAATCATCATTTGTAAAACTATGACTATGCACACGTTACATTATAGACAAGAAAATAAACTATTTATTACCACGTCTTTGAGCATACATTCTGGCAGCAGTTGCCCTACATGGAATCGGCTCGTCTATGCAAAACTCAAGGTCTGGTTGCGAGAATTCAAATAGCGGTTATGGTTGGTGTCTTCATGCCGAATAAGAAAGTTCATTCTCCATTCTTTGAACCCCATAGTCACTTGTTTCTTCAATTCGAGAGTCGGTCCGAAAAGAGGTGTAAACTTGACCATATGATCGTAATGGTTTATCGTCTTCCCGTATATGTGGATGTTAGGTTCACCATCGGGACCAATGGAATTTTTAGATATAAGCAAAGAATAATCGAATGATGCATTACCATTCCTTTTCGCGGTTTATCCTTCTCATAAAAGATATGCGATTGAACATTTTCCATCTTCACTCATTTAATCGGTGACGGATTTGAGACCGAAAAGTCATAACATACTTATAACAGTTTAGTTACTAAATGGTTATATAATATTCATGAAAACATATGGTATAGAAATTTATAATCGTTCTTGTTATATACTAAAAATGTCGGTTTCATTGAAAGAAAAAATAACCGCCCGCCGCGATCCGCCTAACAGGCCGTCGGTCTTAGAAAGCCGATGAGAACTCACGAAAGCCGACAAAGATTTGAAAAGGGCGTTAGATCGGACCAAAAAGCCCGAGCTAAGGCCGCCCAACAATTCAAAAATAATATTTGTTTGTATTTTATGAGCCAATATAGGTAGCTTTAACCCTTACAGATGGTTTTGACCAATATGACCCGTTTTATTTTCGCTTAAGTTTCATTCGTTGGATATAAGAAACACCACATGTTACCAAAACCATTTAAACTAAACCCGATATCTTTTAACTTTGAAAGATGAAACATACGAATCCACCATTAAACAACAATCGTTGGAGAAACCTTATTCGGACTTGTAATTAGCAAGTCGGGATCGGCAAGTGCATGATGACGACTTATAAAAAATCTGAACACTAAGTACTACCGATTGCAATTTCAACCCATTTTAGTGGGCATGTTTTCTCTAATGAGATCAAACGTGTGGAATCAAATAAAGGGGTCAAATGCATCAAAAGTGCATTTCCAAAGCATAAAACCTCTAATTTGGTTTTCATATAGCTAAATTATTACTAAAAGAATATAAATTATGAAATGGTATTAATAAAATACTTATTAATTCAAATACAACGTCTTTGGATTACCCTTTTAGCCTAAAAATCACGATGAATAAGATCTTTGTTACATATTAACGTTTTATATGTTTTATAACGGATGAAAAGAAAAACACATTGATTTCTTGACTTACATTGAATAGTCTGCGAGAAAAGTTTGATTTAAAATTTCTTTGGAATGAAAAACACGGTCAATCAATTGAGTTTATATAATGCTTGATTAAGTCCTTATTAGATTAGAATTACAATTGTAATACAATTAAAATTGGTTATGTATTAAAGTCGTATTTTTAATGAATTACGCTTTAGTCCACTAATTTCTAAAAAGTTTTAAACTACACAAACTTATTAAAATTAAAATTTAGTCCATTAATTTCTTAAAAAGTTTTTAAAGTCAGAAATTTATTATAATAAAATGCAAATGTAATTAAATAAAAAGCGTTATGCAAAACAAATTAAAGTCAAATCCAAAATTAATTTAGTGTTAAGAAATTACCTTCAAGCATCCGTAATCAATGACGTCGATGTCGAAGTCGAATTGCAAACTTTTCATTTGATACAAACATAGGCAAGTTGGGGATCGACTTCATATGTTGCTACTGACGTAACTTACGGTCTTGTGTTTCAATGTCTTGAAAGGTAAAGCATTTAATTAGTATGAACACCAAGCCGGTTATTATTAGACAAAGAAATACATCGCCCTATGTTAAAAGGTCAAATTTGTGTCGGCGAGAACGTAAATATTAATCTTCATCAAACATAGTCGAGGAACACGATTTTAATGCTCTTAGGTACACTTACATACTCATTTTGTCAATACAAACATAAAATCATTTACTTCATTACATGTATCATTTGTGTCACTAATAAATTCTAAATAAGCAATCGGTATTTAGGTGCTATATAGCAAGATATTAATGTGAGTCCCATGATTAAATATTATCTTAGTCAATGTAAAGATGATTATGCTTGTGCACTGGCCGATAAATGAAGATAAATCTCGGATTAAACAACGCATAGTTATACCTCATCCTACCGCTTGTAAAGAACCAACCTCTTCTAAACTCACTTTTCCACTTGAAACTAACTCAATTCAATATGTTAACTCGTTGCTCGAACCATTTCACAATTTCAATAATCAAAACTAATATGGTTAACATGTGGCATGATTTATAACAGCCAAAACTTCAAGCTAACCTTTATTGACAACATCCTGATATAACCGAAGGTAGAAAAAATTGATTGACCTGGTATGATACTGTCTTAAGTGTAAACAGTCCTTATCGACTCTATGCCCAAACCATTAAAGCAATGCAACCCAGTAACCCGTTGTCATATACATTTTCAAATAAGCATTCAGGGCAATCTGTTACCACCATTTATGGGGTGTTTGTTTAAGCTTATATCGAACTACGAACTTACTCGTGTTTGACTTATATTCATAAGCCACAATTTTCGACAATTTGAGACTTATGGCCTTATATAGTTTATTATTATATAATAAAACTTATATAAGCCCAAAACCTTAATATAAGTGAAAATTGGGGCTTATGAAACATAACAAAATCAAATAAGCTCGAACAAACACCCCACTTACCGTTAAGTGGGTTTTTAAAGCGTTTAAAAGCTTACATATAGGCAGCAAATTTTACATATTCGACGAATGAGCTAAAAACTACTACTAAACAACATCAGACACTCAAAAACACGATACAACTCACCGTAAACGCAACAATAGCAGACGAAAGAGCGAGAAACCCATACTTAGCCATCCCTTCCGAAAACCAAATAAACGTATTCGCAATCCCAAACATAACCCTCCACAACAAAACACAAACAAAAACAGCACCAGCACCAACCAAAACCATAATATTCCTCCTCCAAAAAGCCTCCATTTGCAACCCGCTTGGCATACCTCGAAAAAGCCTTCTTAACCCACCAACCGGATCCTTCAACTTATCCTTAACACTTATTGGTTGAAATGTACCTAAATCCTATATAGGTTCTGTTTAAATTGCTTTCTTTTAAAAGGGTTTTGGGGTTGGGGTTCACAGTGTGGGGCACATTTGGGTTTAAGGGTTTTGGGTTATTGGAGTGAGTGAAATTGGGGTTTTGGAATATGGTGATGGTAAAGGTATCTAAGGAAGAGTGATTTTGCATATTGTGAGGGTTTTGACATGATTTAGATTCACGAGTGTACAAACTCGAGGTGATTGAATTCAATCGGGTTTAGGCTGTCAAGTATTTATATATTTTTTAATCGAGGAAAGGGGTTGTGAAGGTGTATTTGATGGAGGATCCGATTCAAATTTTCTCGGGTCTAAGATAATATTTGGGGCTTGATCGGTTTGTTTACATATTTGTGACTATAATTGGGAATGAATGAGGGTGAATGTGGGTGATGAGTTACTCCTTTTTATAAAATGTTACACTTTTAGGTATCAATTTTGCTTATCAAATAAATTTCATATACACTATTAGATACTATTATATTGAGTTTTCACATAAATAGTCGTGTTGTCTCACATTAGAGAGACTTATTCTATACAATAACTTGCTCATTGTTTTTTATTTTTTAATGTGAAACAACATAACTTAATAATGTTAGACTCAATATGAGATTATCTCAACCCCAAACTAAAAATTTTAATATTTGGTGGAGTTGATATTTTTGTATTGAATCTTACCCTAAGAAGCCCAAAATATAAGCCCAAGTTTTAGACCAATATGAGTATAGATGACTTAGGCTTAAGGGCCCAATTTATTGTTCAAGTCTTTACACACATTGATATTTAATGGTCCATATTAATCAGAAATATTTTCCATAATTATCGCACATAATAAAACATTCAAATGGTCAACATTGACCAACCGTTACTCTTAAGCCACGTTTTCAACTAACCTAACTAAATCTCCCTCCACAAACCACCATAATCAACCACCATTCCACCACCAAAAATCACCATACAATGTCATTAATCCATAGGAAAAAACGACCCGACGACAACGATTCACAAGCCGAGGAAGAACAAGACGCAAAAACAACAAAATCCAATAAAAGAACACACAACAACAAAAGAATAAAAAAATATTCATGTTTTGATAATTGTTGTTGGTTAGTTGGATGCATATGTACAACATGGTGGCTATTGTTGTTTTTGTATAACACATTGCCGGCTTCTTTTCCACAATATGTGACCGAAAAGATAACCGGGCCATTGCCAGATCCTCCGGGCCTTAAGTGTGTGAAAGAAGGATTAGGCCCGAAGCATCCGGTTGTGTTTGTGCCCGGGATTGTGACCGGTGGGCTTGAGCTGTGGGAAGGGCATGAATGTGCCGATGGATTGTTTCGAAAGAGGCTTTGGGGTGGTACTTTTGGTGAAGTTTATAAAAGGTATTGATTCTTTTCTTATATGACATGTATAATGCACATTTGTAAGAATCATACATGTAGAATGTCTAAGAAAACTTATACTATTGAAATACCATGAAAAAAATTAGGAATTCATATAAACTTTCCGAGCAGAGTTGAGTACATGTTAACCGCTGATCAGCGCGAATACTTTATACTAATCCTAAAACGTATGCTCTATTTAGAATGTGGTATATTAATTAGGTGCATTTCTCCACTTTTACCTATGTGGGATTCAAGACATATATATTTATCTCTTAACAATTCTTGTACTGTTTGTTATGAATGTATCTGTATGCTCTTGAATACTGAAAACGCTTGGTTACAAGTACAAACCTTGGCCACGACGTAACCATTTTTAGACAACCGTGTCTCTAAAAAATGCTACAAAACGCACAGAAAATCTATAGTATATGTCCCATATCGGAAAAGCCAAAATCTTGCTAAACCATTGCAGACCATTTAAAGATATACCGATTTCCATAGGATTGCAGTTTTATTAAGAATTTAGCAATTGTTGATCGTTTATCCTAGTCACATAGAAGAGATATACCGATTTCCATATAACTTTTAGGTTTCAAGATATGCTAGATGTTGTATCTCGTCATTTCAATTATACATGATCTACAGTATAAAACAAGAACATACATTCTACATTAGAATATATAGAATGTAACCGTCTTCTATGACTCCTTCCATTTTTATAGGTTCAGTTAAGATTTCAATGGTAAAGTGTATAGAAATGTTAGCTTAACGGGCATGTGTGATCGAAAAACTCAAATTTCATGTTATAGATGGTTAATATGCCATAATATGAAAACGGAAAACGTATAGTAAATAATGGAAAACTTGTAACATTGTTAGCTAGTTGTACGTCTTGTATTTTGTAACTCCTATATCAAAAGTTATGAGTTATTACAGTTTGAAGTTGATGCATTCTCATTTCCAATTGTTTCATATCTGAATCTGCATATTAGACCTTCCACTTATAAGTCATTGCTACGAAACATGACATATGGGGACTTTCAAATCATTTGTAAGGAGAATTTTGAAACTTGTTAAGAAAAACTTATACGAATTAAATACCATTAAAAAATTGAGAATTCATATAAACTTTCCTAATAGATCAAAGTCCATGTTAATGATATATCAGAATACTTTATACTAATCCTAAAACATATGATTGATATAAAATGTGGTATATTAGCTAGGACCATTTCTCCACTTTTACCTATGTGGGATTCTAGACATTTATATTTGTCTGTTAGTAATTCTTGTACTGTTTGTTTTGAATGTATCTGTATGCTTTTATACATTGAAAACACTATATTACGAATACAAATCTTTCCTTATAAGCTGAAATTTTCGACCCGTTATAGAAAATATATATATATGTGTGATTGTGGATATGCTGCAGGCCGTCGTGCTGGCTACAACATATGTCACTAGACAACGAAACTGGTCTTGACCCTACTGGTATAAAGGTTAGACCAGTCAGTGGGCTCGTAGCCGCTGACTACTTTGCTCCAGGGTACTTTGTGTGGGCAGTTTTGATTGCTAACTTTGCTCGTGTTGGATACGAAGAAAAAAATATGTACATGGCTGCATATGACTGGCGACTCTCGTTTCAAAACACTGAGGTAAACTTTTGAATGCTTATATTTTTAGCATTTACTTGTTTACATGTTTATGCAGTGTTTGAAATCTTTTGACATAGGTAAGAGATCGGACGTTGAGTCGTTTAAAGAGAAATATAGAAATGATGGTTGAGATAAACGGAGGTGAAAAGGCGGTTATTATTCCTCATTCCATGGGCGTTCTTTATTTTTTGCATTTTATGAAATGGGTGGAAGCACCCGCTCCTATGGGTGGCGCTGGTGGTTCTGATTGGTGTGCTAAACACATAAAAGCAGTGATGAATATCGCTGGGCCGCTTTTGGGTGCACCAAAAGCTCTAGCAGGCCTGTTCTCTGCTGAAGCTAAAGATATCGCGTTTGTAAGGTTTATACATCTAATTCTTAAACCATCTAATTCAATATTGCATACTTTCAAAACTCACGAATGAACACATCTTTACGTTTACACGACACTAAAATACTAAATACCGTACTTATATTGCAGGGGCATAGCACCAGGTGTGTTAGACTCGGATGTATTCCACATCCAAACACTACAACATATCATGAGGATGAGCCGTACATGGGACTCGACCATGTCTATGATACCCAAAGGTGGTGAAACCATTTGGGGTGGACTCGACTGGTCACCTGAGGAAGGATATATTCCAAAAAACAAAACACAGGGATGCAACGATACTTCACTTAGCACCCAAAATGAGTCCAACAGCAAAGTATCTCAAGCGAAAAATCCCAATTATGGAAGACTAATATCATTCGGAAGAGATGTGGCAGAAACACATTCATCACAAATCGAACGGATTGACTTTAGAGTAAGTTTTAATTTCCACATAGCATTAAAAGATCACTTATCGACGAATTGTCTAACATTATTTGAATTAAGTTCTTGCTTGTTTTTATTGTAGGGGGCTATTAAGGGTAACAATCATGCGAATAAGACCTGTCGTGATGTGTGGACCGAGTACCATGATATGGGACTTGGTGGTATCAAGGCGATAGCAGACTATAAGGTGTATACAGCTGGAGATCTTGTGGATCTGCTCGAGTTTGTTGCTCCAAAGATGATGGACCGAGGAAGTGTTCACTATTCACACGGGTTGGCTGACGATCTAGACGACCCAAAATACCAACATTACAAATACTGGTCCAACGCGTTAGAGACAAAGTAAGAACCTTTTTTTGTTCTTGAAACTGATTATCTGATTATTGCATTTGCATTTCGCAATAAAAAGTTTTTAACGTTTACTTTTTTTAAGTCAAATGTTCACTTTCAAGTTGCACGTCCAAACGGTTCCTATTTAGCATACATGACTAACTATACGCTCATCCGTTTTTAGGTTACCAAATGCTCCCGACATGGAGATATACTCAATGTACGGCGTTGGCATCCCAACAGAACGAGCATACGTTTACAAACTCACTCCACAAACCGAATGTTACATTCCCTTCCAAATAGACAATACAGCCGGGGACACGAACCCACACGTATGTCTAAAAGATGGCGTGTACACGGTAGATGGTGATGAAACCGTGCCAGCATTAAGTGCGGGTTTCATGTGTGCAAAAGGGTGGCGAGGGAAAACAAGGTTTAATCCCTCGGGGATTAAAACGTACGTTAGAGAGTACGACCATAACCCGCCCTCAAATCTCCTCGAGGGGCGAGGAACTGAGAGCGGGGCCCATGTCGACATTTTGGGCAACTTTCAACTCATTGAAGATGTATTAAGAGTTGCAACGGGTGCTTCTGGTGAAGATTTAGGTGGTGATAAAGTTTATACCAACATTTTCAAATGGTCCGAAAAAATTAACTTAAAATTGTAAAAAAAATGATTAAAGTCGTTATAAATTCAACTTATAAATCTTCTTAAAAGTTAAAAACTTCTTTATTTATTCATTGTGGATTATCAATTTATACAAACCTAGTCAGATGTGTATATATTGGACGATCAGGGTCATACAATCTCGAGATAAACGCAGAGGTTGTGTACATCTGAATAAAGATTGTGCGTCCTCTTTAAATAAATAAAAAATTTCATCTGTTTACTAAAATGTGATCAGTTTCAAGTTCATATCTTGTTTGGTGCATATAAAACGAAATGGTCACGCCTAACATCCTTAAAAAAAAACTTCTTAAGGTTAAAATTTGTGTAATGACGAGCTCAAACCTTGTAGAAGATCATAAACAAAGGTTTCAGAAAAATAAAAAATACTTCTTTTTGTACGAGGATGATGATGACACAAACCAACATTATCATATGAAAAAGATATATTGGTAGTTACAAAGAAGCACCAAATTCTTTATTAAAAAGAGTTTAAAATATTTGCATACTTTGCTTCAATCCCAATTAGTTCCATTATTAACTAAGTTATCAATTATCATTAGATAAAGATGAAGAGATATAATTATTCTAGGTCGGCTTTAAATATAGTTTAAAACCTAGTTGTTCTTTCTTACCCTTATGCTTTAAAATTGAGGTCTTGTCCTTTTGATTCTTGAATGGAAAGTCAATAGATGGCTATAAAAATGGGTGGTACTATTCAAATTCTTTATTCTTTAAAAAAAATTATAATTTTTCGTTTATTATTTTTTTTTATCATTTTTAACTTGTCAAACTTAATATTTTATGTTCTGTATTTTTTTCGACAATTATACGCATTTTATTAACATGACAACACAACCTTTTTATGTTTTTTTGCTTCGATTTTTATGTTTTACTGCTTTGGACTTATCAAACATTATATTTTTTATTTCGTTTTTTTTTTTTTATTTAACATTATTATAATAAAAACAAAATTAAAAAAGTAAAAAAAAAAAATAATAAAAAAAATAAAGAGAGTTTTACTTGTAGTTTAAGAGATAACGATATCCAATCCCTATAAAAAAATGTTTAAGATGTACTTAGACCACATCTTGAAGTATAAACATTGTGGATTACAGATCAAGAAAGAAACTTAACCATAATTTTATAATGTTTTCGTTTAAAAAAAACAATAAGTTAAAACTTAAAATAATCACATGTTTTTGTCGATGTTCTTATAAAAAATTATCATTATTCGTTTGCTCATTGTAAAGGTTTTATTTTATGCATAAAGATTGAGACGATTGGATTCCAAATATCATTCACAAAGGTGTGTGTGATTGATATCATACACGTTACCATGTCTTTATATAATAAGATATTTTTAAAAAGTAAAGAAAAAATAATTGAAGTAATTGAAATCGTCTCAATGAAAGTGCATTATTTTGTCACGTAAGAAAAATGAAGTTTTTTCATTGGTCAATTAAAAGTCAAAATTGAAACAATTGGATTAAACTCATCTAAATTATCCGGCAAATAAAATATGTATAAAAACATATATGTTGATTTTATAAAAAGAAAACTAAATGATAAAGAGGTAATTAATAATATCTTAGTTGTTGAATTTTAAATAAATAATATAATTGACTAATTAAATAAACTTGTAAATTTTCATGTTATTTTAATAACTTCATAAATGTCATATCAACCATGTCAAAGGGCAGGCTATGTCGACCATCAAAACAAATCACATTTACCATGGATGTTGTAAGAGCACTCCCATTGTTCACCGCCATAACGCCGTGAGGCACGGCGTTAACGCCGTTGGAAGGCGTTACCCGTTGGAAGGGTATTTTGATAACGGCGTTATAGGGGAGGCGTTGCCCCCTTAACGCCCGTTAAGGGTAGAAAAAAAAAATTTGAAAATGTTACAAAAGTAGTCCCTGTAACGTTAAGTTTTTTAAAAAATTTACATAAAACCCCCTAACGGCTAGTTTAAAAAAAAAAAAAAAATCAAAAACATTATTTTACCACTATAAATACCCAACTAAAACTCTATTTTTTCACACTTCCTCTCACACTTTATATACTTCCTCTCACACTTTCATAATTCAAAAATCAAATTGTTCACAATGGATCCAAATCAGTTTGGTGATTTTCCTCCGTCTCGGTCGACCACGGAAGACCTGCGGACTTCCAATTTATGGCGTCCGCAGCAGTATCACCTTCCGTTGGAACAAGAAGAAGGTAGTGAATCTCAACATCCTACTGGTCCTCGTACTCCATATATATCGTGAGCGTGAGCTTGCGGATGAGCGTCTGCTCAACGATTATTTCATACAAGGTTGTAAGTATTCAAACCGAATTTTCGTAGAAGATTTCGTATGAGCGAAACTATTCTGCAAATAGTTGAAGGTATTGAATCTTATACTTAGATAATATTCGATTTGTCAAATCCTTCACGGCAACAATGATGAAAACATACGTCTTTAAAGGAGACAAGAAAGTGCAGAAAGGATATTGAGCGTGCTTTTGGTGTTCTTCAAGGTCGTTGGGGTATACTACAACAACCGTGCGTCAATATGAAATTGCTACGATCGTAGAATCATGTATTGTTGCATTATTATGCATAACATGATTGTAAAGATCAAAATTTGAATTACGTGACTATAACGAATCGTGGGTGGATCCGTCGAAATTTGAGGCAACGAAGATGGGTCGAAAGATGTGATACTCACGGTCGTAAGGCAAAAAAATCTGCGACCGACAACGATACCCATCTCCAACGGGACCTTATGGAGCATGTTTGGCGAAATAATCTTGAGCAGCGTAGACAACAACAACAGAGCGGCGACGATGAATAAGTATTTTCTATGTTTTTTTTTTATTATTATTATTTTTTTTTTTTTTTTAATTTCGTTGTATTTTTTTATTTTTTTATAATCTCGTCTTGTAATATGTTTTTAGTTTTAATGAAATGTTTGTTTTAGTTTAATAAATGAAGTGTTTGTTTTAGTTTAGGGGTTGAAATTGAAAATATGAAATATTATTGGTGTTATGGTGTTATTGAGATGTTATGGATGGGAGTGTTTTTTGGGGATGTTAATGTTAGATGTTAAAGCTGATGTGGCGCTGACGTGGACGGTGTTATTGGTGTTATGGATGGGAGTGCTCTAATAAGATAATAAGAGCATGAATAAACGCCATAACGGCGTTGAAGATCTTATTAACGGCGTTAAGCCGTTATTCTCACTGGACCTCCAGCGTTATTGCAGCGTTAGTCCCTGCCCGTTAGTGGCATAACGCGCGTTTTTTTTTTTTTTTTTTTTTTTTTTTTTTGCCCTAAATGAGGTGTTGTTTTTGTAAATTGTTGACAATATTATTGATGTTATTGTTGTGGGTGTTTTTTTTTCATATATGTTGATTTTATAAAAAGAAAACTAAATGATAAAGAGGTAATTAATAATATCTTAGTTGTTGAATTTTAAATAAATAATATAATTAACTAATTAAATAAACTTGTAAATTTTCATGTTATTTTAATAGATTGATCTCATGGCTTTTTTTTATCGTCGTCGCGTTACATGCATTCACGGTTTGTATCGTCTGATTACGTCAATGCGCGAAACGCGATGTGATCGTGCATAAAAGTGAATATCACCTTTAATAACTTCATAAATGTCATATCAACCATGTCAAAGGGCAGGCTATGTCGACCATCAAAACAAATCACATTTACCATGCATGTTGTAATAAGATAATAAGATATGGGTTGTATCTCACACATTTAATGTTTGAAATCAGCTTATTGTACTTTTTCCTTTTCGACAACTATCCTCTCACAGTCTTATTATTTTCTCGCTAACAGTTTTAGGTGTTGGTTGTTTATTAAGAGACTGTAAATCTGATCGCATATTTGAATCTGAATTTGTGACGGAATACTCGAAATCTGAATCAAATAATGTTGTTTGTTTTTATAAACATTTGCATGATTAAAAAACAAAAATTAGGTTTAAGAGATAAAAAGATCCTTCATTATGCCTTGTTGAGCAAGAGCTTTAAACCTCTTAACACCACTAAACAAAGAGGGGGAAAAAAATTACTTGTCAAAAGTTTTTAACGATTTAAATTCGTAATTCGCTAAAAAGTATTTAATGGTTTTATTAGAGAAACAAACACGAACTTATTGTCACACCTGGCTACTTTAAAAGATGAAACCCTCACAAATTATTTTGTTTTTCCTGATCAAGGGTAAAATATTTTATTGGGTAAAATAAGTTTTACATGAAAACAAATCCTAAAAAGTAAACAAAGATCGATATGGATAAAATGGATATGATACTTGAATGTCGGCAAAAAAAAGTGGCAGATAGTTTCCTATTATTACATGCACTTCTATTATTTCTTAGAAATAAAATATTCACAACTTTAAAGTTTAGACATTAAAAAATTGTTTAAAACTCATTATTATCCAACCAACTTATAATTTAAATATTCACAACTTGAAAGTCTAGACATTAAAAATTGTTTGAAAACTCATTATCAAAAATTGTTTGAAAACTCATTATTATCTAACTAACTTATAACGTATTGTAAGGTCAAATTGTATGCAAGGTAGACCTAAGATTTAAGTTACCAAGTGCATAAATTTTTATACAAATGTAAAGAATTCTTTTAATAAATGGTACAATTTCATCTAGTAAACAAACTAAGAAGACATATTTATTTTGACTTATTAGTAGACTAGCTAAAAAAGACATGTATTTATATGAAACAAGATTTTGAAACCAGATTCATTTTGAAGAAATCATAATTTTTAACGAAAATTTACACTCAACAGCATATTTACTAGTCTAAGAGAAGAACACATCGTATCAAGAAGATACAAAGTGTTGTAGTGTTAGTGTAGTGTGTCCGTAACACTTGTTACGTACTTGTTGTATCTAGATATACATCAAGCTGTCCATCATCTTGTTTAGTTAGATTGGGTAGATCATTGTGATCTTGTTGAGATCAAGTAGGTCTCGAGAAGCTTGTGTTGTTCGTGTGTAGATCAGGTAGATCGTGTTGATCGTGTGGATCGTGAAGATCGGGTTGATCGTGTAGATCGTGGGGATCTTGTAGCTTGTGTGATTTGCAAGGATCGGGTAGATCGTGTGTGAGATTGGTACTAGCTAGATTAGTACTCGACATTTAGCTTAGTGTCGAAAAATAATGTAAGCGACGTTGTATGGTTTTCTCCGCCGAGAAGGGAGCTTGTTGATTAGTGAAGTAACTCTCGAGTTGGGTACTCGAGGAGTGGAGTAGGGCGAAGAAGAGCTTCATGACCGAACCACTATAAATCATCGTGTCAGGTTTGCGCTTTCTTTACTTTTCTCTTTACTTTTATTTTTGCATTTACCGTTTTATATTTATATTTTGCATTGCGTTTATATTTGTGTGGCTTGTGCTTATGTTGTGTTAGTTGTGTTTGTGTCATGGCATGTTATATGTCTTAGTTTGTGTTATTGTGATATGTCTTAATTGTTGCTTTATATTCTCTGGCTCTTGTAAGACTAGTAAAATTATTGTTGACACTTTTCATATTAAATCACACTTGATTTGATGTTTGATAAACAAGGTATTAAGTTTTTAAACAGGAACGTATTCAACCCCCCTACGTTTTCCACAAAATCAACAAAGATAACCATATATCAAATTCCAAAAGACAACACGTACTTTAAAGACGCACACAACATATTTCCAAATACATTTGGAACATATAAATAAAAAAATAAACTGATGTGCTATTTCATCATGCTTTTAATATTTATAAAACTTAGATAACTTAGGATAAACACATACTAACGGGCAGAGAACCCGATCAGATGTAGTAAAGCCTTAGGTAAATCCGAGTGTCGTCCCAAGAGAGCTGCGACCTTGAAAGAACTAAGATGATTAGAAATAATAATGATAATATATTGGTATGACAAGGTTATTATAATTCATCGATATGCTATTATTCCACTCACACAGACACCAGAAATTTAGGAAAAAGAGATAGATAAACGAAGCTTAATGAATAATACAAATATGAATTGATTCTCGTCGAAGGTTCAATATAGTGGTTAATTATCACGGACTCCTTTGGTCGATTCGTCATGGCCTATGGTTCTTAGATTCCTCACCAAGATGAGCAGGTCACCCGGGATCATTCGGCAACCTAATAGCAGTCATTAAGCACCAAATTTACTAGATCTAGTCGGTGGGAACCCGGCCGTTAGGAACTTAGATCCCCCCTAACCTCTAAAATACCTCCACTTGATAGGTGGTCATTTGGTCGGTTCGCACACGAAGAGTGCTTGTACTATGGCCAATTTCTCTCATACTTCGCAATCTATCAGACTAGGGTCAGTTGGTCATATCTCCCAGCCTTTTAGATACTACCAAGCTTATAATACTACCAAGACTAGCGATATATGAAAATACTAGCAAATGTCTATAAAGAATTAAAGAGAATATCAATAACATAAATGCAAACTTCAATTAATGACATGAATTCATAGTATAAGTCAAAAATATAGAAGGAATTCAAACTCGAATACAATGGAAATCGTAGAAGAGGACTTCGTTATTCAGTGCTCCTAAGCCATGCTTCTTCTTCTGTGTTTTGATCTCCCAAACCCTAGAAGGTTTGGGAAAGGAGATATGATTAAAACTGGTGGAACCTTTGACTATTTATAGGCTCCGATACTAGTTACGGCGTAATCTTATTAGGTAGTTACGAACTCTTCAATCTTTTGTGCTTATCCATGGTTACGGCGTAACCCCAACCTTAGCTGGGGTTACGCCGTAGCTTTCATAAATCATGTGCATTTCTTCATTACGGCGCAACCTGAGCTGAGGGTCACGTCGTAGCCTTTGTCAATTAGGTGTTTATCCGTTGTTACGGCGTAACCTGATCACTTGGTTACGCCGTAGTTAAGAGACAACTCTTCCATAGGGCTTGAAAACGTCCAATTACATCTTCCTTACATAGAATAGGTCCTGAAATGAAATAATAAGGAATAAGGATGTTTTTACTAGTATTTTACTCAAAATGTGATGATAAAGGGGGAAATTAGCGCTTAGAAAATCAGGACTATTTGATGTTATCAAATATTCCCCCACTTAAACTCTACTTGCCCTCAAGTAGACCAATTTAGGCTGCAAAAGATACATCCACATAAAATGTGCAGTTTAAGATTTCCATGCTAGAATATTAATAAGAGCCGAACACCTTACGAAATGGGAACGAAAACACTCTCACTCTCATCCTAATCTAAGTGTTAATTTCGGGGTGATCACTCAATTGCACGGACATAGTAAGTATTCTATCATAAGCTTGGCAATTACACACAACTCCACCACTAGAGCTAAGGTTAAGACAGATTTTAGAAAGCAATGTTGGGTAATAGTGATTCAAAGGCTTTGGGGGTAGTGTTATTACTAACGTGTCATGGCGAAGTGGACAAAATCAATGATACATGACCAAATCCATGGCCAAGACATCAAGGATTGCTCGCTGCATCACCAAGACACGCTTCACGACAAAAAGGGTAGGTGATGTGCTACGTGTGTACAAGTTTTAAATTTATAAAAGACGATTTACCAATTTTACCAATAACACATACGAGCAAGTGCACTCGTCCGTTATAGCAAGATTTTGAAGGTAAGTCGGGATCGTTCGCAGGGATTTGAGTGAATCTGATTAACAAGTCTAAATCAACTAAGTCAATCCAAAAGCATATAACAATGAAAATAGATATAATGAAATTCAGATGATTAAAAACTACACTTGCTTAAACTAGTTTCTTATCCTTGATTAGTATGATTGTGTTAACCTCTTAACATGTTGGTTATGATAATTAGTTGGTGTACTAATCTATTGTTCTTACAAGTTAAACCTTCATCAAGATTTTAGTTTATAAAAACAAGCATTAAGTTTAACCAATCAATTCAAGATCAATTCAAGTTTCATAAGTTTATTTTCACAAACTTAAACACAAAAACATCCATTTGCTTTATCAAATTTGCTTAAGAAATGGTCAATACAAAAGGTAACCGATTATAGAAAAAATGTTACAATTGATTGTCAACAACTAATCTTACAACCTTTTAGATGTTTCCAATCAATCCAACTTGATAATCAAAAAGCGTTCTTATAACAACCACACTTTAGTTTCTTTGTTTTATCAAGAATAATGGGTAAAAACAATCATCCATAGACAAAATGATTATAACTAGTTGAATAACAATAAGTTCTTTCGACCTCTACGATTACTATCAACTAGTCATACTTGATTAACAAATGCCACTATGAAACTTAAGCACAATTGGATCTTAGAATCAACTTGAAATTGAATTAAAACATGTTAACTGATGAGTCTCTAAATACTCATTATTTTTGTACTATCTAGACTGCAAAATCATCTGAAAACACTCAAAAACGCATCAAAATGATCAAAATATCACAAACAAGTGTTTTATGTGTTTTAAATGCAAAAATATCAAAATCAGATGAAAAACGTATCAAATTTGCAAAATTGGCGTTTAGTCCCCAAGTTTCAAAATTGTCAAAACAGTCCTGGTAAATCTAAATAAAGGAAAATGTCATTTAAGGTCCATGGGATTCAAAAGTTGTCAAAACAAACCCTTGAAATATAAAATTTGCAAAATTACAACTTTGGTCCCTCAAGTTTGAAAATTGTCAAAATGGTCCTTGGAATTTGGAAATTGTCAAGTTTAGTCCTTATATTATTGAAACTTGTCACTTTTAATCCTTGGAACAACTTTTCAAGATTGGCAGCCTAGGTCCTTGAGTTTTCAGAAATTACAAAAAGAGTCCTTGTATTTAAAACCCTTTACACTCCTCATTTGGACCCTTGTCAACAATTGTGACCCCTGCCTTTCCCCTTGGACCCCTGTCACATATGCATTTTGGACCCCCTGGCTTACTAATATCCAGTCAACACAACAGTCAAACAAATCACCCTTGGCGCCCATTTTTCTTCTTCTCCACCTGCTCTCTGAAATCATTAAACACAATCAACCCCCCCTCACCATATCACTTTCCATGTTCCTCCACCTCACCTAAACTACAAAAACCATTTATTGCACCCTTTATCACCTTACTCAACCTCTCCAGCTGTTAAAGTGTTTTGGCGCCAAAATTGGGATGAATGGCCAAGATGAATTTTACCAATCCAATGGTCTCAAAAGGAAGTGGGAAATGCTCAGAAAGTCAAGGGGAAGCAATTTGGTATAAAAGAAAAGTGGAAGAGAAAGGCTAGAAGTTAGTAGTTAGTTTTAAAAATTTTTACTTATGTCGTTTTTTTATTATTGTCTTAGTTTAAGTTAAAATTGTGTAATTTCAGTTTTATTGTATCAGCTTCAAGTTTACTAATCTTTGTAAGTCACTTTTAAGTATCAATATCAAGTTTTCATCTAAGTTCTAAGTTTCATGTTACTGTTACAAAGTTTAGTATCAATTTCTTATGTATAAGCTCCTAGTAGCTTATTTTCTAACTAAAACAATCTTATATAAGCTAATCATAGCCTTTCAAAAGGTTACATTTAATTTTCAAGTCATTTTGTGAATGAGTCAACAAAAGTCAATTGTGAGTTCTATTGGGTTTGGAAATGGATAATGGTAGATGCAGCAGTGGTATTTGGTTGGAAATGGCTTAGGTAGTGGTTTTGTGTTTTGATTTTAGCTCTGCACACCATTGGACACACATGAGTGCTTACCTCGGTTTCATATTTTTATCCAGTTTACTTATATTGCTTATATCTGTTCTTGTAGTTTGCACTAGTTTTAACTGTTTAAATAGTTGTCCTTAGGTCATGTAAACTCAATTTAAGTGTCTGCAAGAGTTTTTCTATCTGTTGGTTCATTTTGTTTTCAAAGCAGTTTTTAAGTAGTGTTTGGTTTTAGCTTCACATCCGTGTTTAAGAGTAGTTCGATGGTTTAATTCATTTGTTCATTCTTGTTAAGTCCATTTGAGCTTATATCATCATAGTTTTGTGCTTGCACATGCTCATAAGTCAACTTTCACATTTAAAATGTCTTAGCAGGCCACTGTTGAGAATTTGCAATATCAAATTCTTGTTTTGTGTTCCAAATTCTTAAACAAAACTTGAAATAGCTTCATTTTATCTAGTAACATCATACTCAGTTGAGAGATTAGCTTCAAAGTTCATTTTAGTCAAACATTTCAAATCCTTCAAAAAAGTCAAATTGCAAATTCAGTTTTGGGGTCAAATGGAAAGATTTTTAGTTCACTCATTTCTAGGTCATTTCAAGTGATATTTGTGGCTTTTAAAAGTTCTACTGCTCTAGTTTCTTGTTGTTATTTTTGTACAATTTTGTGATTTTTCTATAAGCTTCTAAAGAGCTTATGATTATGGTGTTAGGTCCGCATGCGGGCATTAGGCTGCATGTGTTTTATCGATGTTGCGGACCTTGCACAAGTCTCATTTGAGCTTGGCAAGGTCTGATTTTTGGTTTAGAGGCTCTCACCCAGGTATGCTTTAAGTTCCAAGTTCTGGTTTTAAGTGTTGGCTTATTGGTTAGCTTATTCATAAGCTCAAACTTGCCACCCCCTTAACTGTTTTAGCTTAAAAGATCAACACATCAAAAGTGTTTAGCTTGTTGTTTCTTGTTCCATTATAGTTCTATTAGCATTTTGTAGCTTCCATTTCAGTTTGGTAGCTTTTGGACCTCATTTGCTTATTGGAAGTGCTTATTTTTAAGCTCATTCCACATCAGTTTCAAATCCTTCCACATAAGCACCTCTTTTTCTAATTTTCCTAGTTTCCTAATATTGTTTTAGACTTTCCCTGAAATTTTCAGATTTTTCTAAGGTGTTTTGCTATTTTTCTTTATTTAATTTAGTTTTTAAGCACTTTTAAATAGCATTTAATAAAAATAAATTAAGAAAAGCTTAAAAAAATATGTTTTCTATTTTCTTAGGTTAAGATAAATATAAAAGTAATAAAAGTATTTTCCATATTTTCTTAGTTAAATTTGTATTTTAAATAATTTAATTAGTTTTAAATAGTTTTAAATTAATAATAAATACATATAAAGTCTTAAAAATATATTTTCAGTTTTAAAATTAGTTTTATCATATTTTAGATTTTTCTAAGTCTTTATTTTATTTTTCTAGTCTTATTTCATATTTTCTTTTATTTTAGAGTATTTATTAAATAGTTAAAATAGTTTTTAATTAATAATAATTAATTTAATAGTTATAAAAATAATTTTCCTTTCCTAAAAATTTTCTTTTATCATTAGGATTGTAAAAATGTATTTTTCATATTTTTAGGATCTATATTGTATAAGTTTCACTTTTTATTTTGTACGTTTACGTTATTTTTAATTTAAGCGTAAGTTTTAGGTTTTAAACGTTCATCACTTTAAATATAGTGATAGCGTTTATTTAATATCTTTATCTTTTAATTTTCTTAATTTGCATTTAAGTCGCTTTTATTTATTAACTTTTCGGTGAGTGTAATATTCAATCCTAATCCTTTCGATCGCTATCATTGGTGGTCATTCTATCGTCTAATCAAGTGTTTAACACACCATTGAGTCTCCGTGGGACTTAACGACCGGAATTCACTATATTCTCTGATCTTCATTGTATTTGTGTCGAAATTTGTTTTAAGTCTGTTTGACTTGACGGTTTCTTGTGATCAAAATTTTAAGCGTGCATTGCGGGAGGCTTTAGCGTGTGTTATATCTTTTCGGACCCACTCTTGCACATACCCCATCCTTTGTAAAAAGTTTTTTGTAAAGTTTTCAAAAATCTCAAAAAGTTCATTAACACTTTTCCTGAAGTGTTTTTAACGCCAAAAATATTTTCATTCTTTGTTTTTGCAATATGTTTTTCAAAAATCCAAAAAAATCCATCTTTACCCTCTCACATCTTTTGATTCTACATTTCTTTTACCCTCTATCCATTTGATTCTTTCTATGTCTCATCTTCACCAATTTGGTTGTGAATGGTGTGGGGACCTCAAAATGGTGGAAATTGCCCGGTTGTGGCATTGTGAATCAGGAAGCGGGTTTGTCTATGACCAAAATCCTACAATGAAACAACTAATTTCCTCAACCAACCCCGCACTATGAGATGGAGCGTATTCTTGTGAATTTTGTGGGGTCCTCATTATGATTACCAATGTCAATCATGGAATCAAAATTTCTATGAATCGATCCTTGTTATAACACTCCTTGTTTGACAATTTCCAACCCCACAATTTTCCGTCATTGAACAATTTCCGTCATTGATCAACATCCTCGTGAGAAAAGTATGCTAGAAGAACTTGCGAAGACCAAGCGTCTACGCAACGAAAAATCTATGCTAGAATTACTTGAAGAAGAGGAACGAGCCGCTAAGATTCAAAGATGTCTTGAAGAAATACGAATCGAGGAGCGAGCACTTGCAAGGCGTGCCCGATGGCTCGCGACTTACATCGGCGATGATGATGATAGTGGCGATGATGATGAAAGTTTGTCGGTGAAACCACACACGAAGAGCCGTTAACTCTCTAAGTATGGGGACGAGCATCTCGGCACTATTCGGAAGCGGAATCATCGAATGTTGAGAACCTTATCCCGATCCCAGTGAGTGCGAGGGAATTCTTGACAATGAGTGTGATATGTCTTCTCCTCTTACAAATGATCTTGTTGAGACTTTCTCGATTTTGGCGGTGATTATAGTGATGCCGATTCTTTATATTCTCAAGATATAGAATTTATTGATGCATCACTTCCACATTCTGAGATCGTCAACTTAGAAGAGGATGTTGACCATGTTGTTTCCACAACAATTCATCGACTATCACTAATCCCTTATTGATTAGGTTCGAATTTACTCTAAATTCGATTAATCCAATCTTTGATAGTGATGAGTCGACACGGAGACTATAATGGACGAGGTGCATATTTATAGCCCACGGTACCGCACATGTCCCACTCCAGTATACTCTTGGCGAGGAGTTCGCGGTGAACTCACTCATATCATATCTCCGCGGAGTATGATTGCTTGGATGGCAAAAATCATGATCGGGGAGAGAATCTCAATTTGCATAGTTATGACAAATCTTCCCACCTTCCTCCCGAGATGCCTTCCAACCCAAAGAGCTCAACCAATAAAATCCAAATAAGTGCAATGCACTTAATCCCGAGGAAGAAGATCTAGTCATGATTGTTATCATGATTTTCTTTCTTTTCTTCACCTACTCGGTGACTTCCTCTCTTCTTCACTCCTTCGGGTGAGGACACTATCTTTGACCACGGCATTTTCATTTATCATCCGTGAGCCGGTCTGTCTTTCTATGTATATCTCATCGGTGTGGAACTTTCACGCGCTTCAAATGTTTGTCGAACATCTTGATTGAAAGTCCGATGGAGATTGTTTCTTCCACTTTGCTTCCCATGAACCAATGAATTGGGTCGAGTCAAGCTAGCGACTGAAACCAAAAACAAGATGTACGCACCATATGGGTTTTCACCCATATTTACATCTTCTTACCCCTTTCTACCACTAAGTGTGGGGTGATGCCCACATGTTATATTATATATATATATCTAAAAAAAAAAAAAAAAAAATCTTCTTTCTAAATAATGGCCGTAGTATTTCCCTTTTCGTTCTTTGTTTGGCATAACATGGTACTTTGAATATTGAGGGCAATATTCATTTCTAAGTGTGGGGAATTCTCACGAATTTCATGTATTATCCACTGATTCCCGTTTTGGCCAAAATTTTTTTTGAGTAAGTGTTTTACACTTACTCATTTGGTTATCGATCCGCCTTGTCTAAAAGACTAAAGGATTGCCTAATCCGAGAGCAAGCGGCTCTTGGTAAAGATTTCTCAAATCCGTTTATATGGCTTGCAATTTGCCCAAAATTGTATGGTTTTCAACTCACCATATCCTAAAAAGTGAAGAGTTGGCTAGCCCATGAAGTTTATGGCTTGTGGTAAAGGCGATGGAAAATCCATAATTGGTAATCACTCACCAAAGATAATATTGATAATTTATCTAAGAGTTGGCTAGTCCGGAAGGTGCGGCACGGTAAAGACAAATCAAATCCGTTGAAAGTTGGTGGTTTGCTCAAAATCACATGGTTATCGGTGTACCATGGTTCTTACTTGAACTGAAACATTTGGCTAATCCGAGTAATGGCTTTTGGTAAAGAGTTTCAAATCCATTAAGTTTTCTCAAATCATTGCTAGGGACTAGCAATATCTTAGTGTGGGGATTGATGAGTCTCTAAATACTCATCATTTTGTACTATCTAGAGCGCAAAATCATCCGAAAACACTCAAAAGCATCAAAATGATCAAAATATCACAAACAAGTGTTTTATGTGTTTTAAATGCAAAATATCAAAATCGGATGAAAACGTATCAAATTTGCAAAATTGGCGCTTTAGTCCCCAAGTTTCAAAATTGTCAAAACAGTCCTGGTAAATCTAAATAAAGGAAAATGTCATTTAAGGTCCATGGGATTCAAAAGTTGTCAAAACAAACCCTTGAAATATAAAATTTGCAAAATTACAACTTTGGTCCCTCAAGTTTGAAAATTGTCAAAATGGTCCTTGGAATTTGGAAATTGTCAAGTTTAGTCCTTATATTATTGAAACTTGTCACTTTTAATCCTTGGAACAACTTTTCAAGATTGGCGACCTAGGTCCTTGAGTTTTCAGAAATTACAAAAAGAGTCCTTGTATTTAAAACCCTTTACACTCCTCATTTGGACCACTTGTCAACAATTGTGACCCTGCCTTTCCCTTGGACCCATGTCACATATGCATTTTGGACCCCACACTTACTAATATCCATCAACACAACAGATCGAACAAATCACCCTTGGCGCCCATTTTCTTCTTCTCCACTTTCTTCTCGAAATCATTAAACACAATCAACCCCCCACCATATCACTTTCCATGTTCCTCCACCTCACCTAAACTACAAAACCATTTATTGCACCTTTATCACCTTACTCAACCTCTCCAATTTGTTAAAGTGTTTTGGCGCCAAAATTGGGATGAATGGCCAAGATGAATTTTACCAATCAATGGTCTCAAAAGGAAGTGGGAAATGCTCGAGAAAGTCAAGGGAAGAAATTTGGTATAAAAGAAAAGTGGAAGAAAGGCTAGAAGTTAGTAGTTAGTTTTAAAATTTTTACTTATGTCGTTTTTATTATTGTCTTAGTTTAAGTTAAAATTGTGTAATTTCGGTTTTATTGTATCGACTCAAGTTTACTAATCTTTGTAAGTCACTTTTAAGTATCAATATCAAGTTTTCATCTAAGTTCTAAGTTTCATATTCTTTGTTACAAAGTTTAGTATCAATTTCTTATGTATAAGCTCCTAGTAGCTTATTTTCTAACTAAAACAATCTTATATAAGCTAATCATAGCCTTTCAAAAGGTTACATTTAATTTTCAAGTCATTTTGTGAATGAGTCAACAAAAGTCAACTGTGAGTTCTATTGGGTTTGGAAATGGATAATGGTAGATGCAGCAGTGGTATTTGGTTGGAAATGGCTTAGGTAGTGGTTTTGTGTTTTGATTTTAGCCTGCAACACCAGTTGGACACCTGTGAGTGCTTACCTCAGTTTCATATTTTTTTATCCAGTTTACTTATATTGCTTATATCTATTCTTGTAGTTTGCACTAGTTTTAACCTGTT
Organism: Chrysanthemum lavandulifolium; assembly: GCA_022545495.1. NCBI lineage: Eukaryota > Viridiplantae > Streptophyta > Magnoliopsida > Asterales > Asteraceae > Chrysanthemum > Chrysanthemum lavandulifolium. The sequence continues at coordinate 246,756,867 of CM040242.1, forward strand.
TAAATAGTTGTCCTTAGGTCATGTAAACTCAATTTAAGTGTCTGCAAGAGTTTTTCTATCTGTTGGTTCATTTTGTTTTCAAAACAGTTGCCTAAGTAGTGTTTGGTTTTAGCTTCACATCTGTGTTTAAGAGTAGTTCAGTGGTTTAATTCTGTTTGTTCATTCTTGTTAAGTCCATTTGAGCTTATATCAGTCATAGTTTTGTGCTTGCACATGCTCATAAGTCAACTTTCACATTTAAAATGTCTTAGCAGGCCTCTGTTGAGAATTTGCAATATCAAATTCTTGTTTTGTGTTCCAAATTCTTAAACAAAACTTGAAATAGCTTCATTTATCTAGTAACATCATACTCGATTGAGAGATTAGCTTCAAAGTTCATTTTAGTCAAACATTTCAAATCCTTCAAAAAGTCAAATGCAAATTCGGTTTGGGGTCAAATGGAAAGATTTTAGTTCACTCATTTCTAGGTCATTTCAAGTGATATTTGTGGCTTTTAAAAGTTCTCTTGCTCTAGTTTCTTGTTGTTATTTTTGTACAATTTTGTGATTTTCTATAAGCTTCTAAAGAGCTTATGATTATAGTGTTCGGTCCACATGCGGGCATTAGGCTGCATGGTTTTCTCTGATTTGCGGACCTTGCACAAGTCTCATTTGAGCTTGGCAAGGTCTGATTTTAATTTAGAGGCTCTCACCGGTATGCTTTAAGTTCCAAGTTACGGTTTTAAGTGTTGGCTTATTGGTTAGCTTATTCATAAGCTCAAACTTGCCACCCCTTAAGCTGTTTTAGCTTAAAAGATCAACACATCAAAAGTGTTTAGCTTGTTGTTTCTTGTTCCATTATAGTTCTATTAGCGGTTTGTAGCTTCCATTTCGGTTTGGTAGCTTTTGGACCTCATTTGCTTATTGGAAGTGCTTATTTTAAGCTCATTCCACATCAGTTTCAAATCCTTCCACATAAGCACCTCTTTTTCTAATTTTCCTAGTTTCCTAATATTGTTTTAGACTTTCCCTGAAATTTTCAGATTTTTCTAAGGTGTTTTGCTATTTTTCTTTATTTAATTTAGTTTTTAAGCACTTTTAAATAGCATTTAATAAAAATAAATTAAGAAAAGCTTAAAAAAATATGTTTTCTATTTTCTTAGGTTAAGATAAATATAAAAGTAATAAAAAGTATTTTTCCATATTTTTCTTAGTTAAATTTGTATTTTTAAATAATTTAATTAGTTTTAAATAGTTTTAAATTAATAATAAATACATATAAAGTCTTAAAAATATATTTTCAGTTTTAAAATTAGTTTTATCATATTTTAGATTTTTCTAAGTCTTTATTTTATTTTTCTAGTCTTATTTCATATTTTCTTTTATTTTAGAGTATTTATTAAATAGTTAAAATAGTTTTTAATTAATAATAATTAATTTAATAGTTATAAAAATAATTTTCCTTTCCTAAAAATTTTCTTTTATCATTAGGATTGTAAAAATGTATTTTTCATATTTTTAGGATCTATATTGTATAAGTTTCACTTTTTATTTTGTACGTTTACGTTATTTTTAATTTAAACGTAAGTTTTAGGTTTTAAACGTTCATCACTTTAAATATAGTGATAGCGTTTATTTAATATCTTTTATCTTTTTAATTTTCTTAATTTGCATTTAAGTCGCTTTTATTTATTAACTTTTTCGGTGAGTGTAATATTGATCCTAATCCTTTCGATCGCTATCATTGGTGGTCATTCTATCGTCGATCAAGTGTTTAACACACCATTGAGTCTCCGTGGGACTTAACGACCCGGGAATTCACTATATTCTCTGATCTTCATTGTATTTGTGTCTGAGCTGTTTTAAGTCTGTTTGACTTGACGGTTTTGCGCAGATCATTAACACAATCACAAACTAATCATATGATAATCAATATCATTTAAGCAAGTGTGTAAAGAAACTAGCCATTCATAGCAAACATAAACATAAACTCAGAACTTTGAACATTAGAAAACATGATTAAGAGTCTTACAATGCTTGGAATAAGATTACAAATGGTGAAGTAATGATTCCCAAAGTATTGGGGTAGACTCCTTGGGATTTTGACCTCCAAATGTGGTACTTCTGGAACTCCAAACTTTACTGGACTTCTAAGGACGAATTTGAGAGCTAAGAGCTTTGTTTGATGAGTATAGAGAGTTGTATTGAAGTGTGTGTCTCATATGCTCACAAGAGGTCTCTATTTATACTAGTTCCAAGGCCTAGGGTATTAATTGCTGAACTTGGCCTCCAAGGAGTTAAGAAGGGACTAGAATACACCAAGGGAAGGACCTAGAATCATTTGGATATAATGAGGAAGCTTAGTGATGAAGATTTGGCATAAACAGGTCTCCCAACTAGATCGGTCGAAGGTCCAACCGATCTGGTTGGTCTTCTAGCATTGCTCAAACCGAATCGGTTGCGGGTGGCAACCGATCGGTTGGTCCATCTTCACAGGTACCTTTTGACCATCATTCAACCGATCCGGTTGCGGTTGCAACCGATTCGGTTAGTCTTCCTGAGTGACGGAAAATCGACCTTTTTATTATTCTGACTTGTAGAGCTTGGTTCTTCAATCATCTTGGTCTTCTATGATACTTGAAATACTGATTTGTACTTGACATGCTTCACTGAAACGGGAATCTTCCTTTTATTGAACATTCTTTTACTTTTCCTTCCGTTTCCCTGCACTTGGTTATAAATACTAGACAAACATCTTCTGATGCGATTAAGTACTAAAATCATACAAATATAACCAAATAATATATACAAAAGCACATATAACGCTACTGAAAACATGTACAATCTTAGCGTTATCAAATTCCCCCACACTTAAACTTTGCTTTCCCTCAAGCAAATCTAGGAAAAACATCCACTGGTACAAAATTATGATTACGAAAAATATGATGCAAATTCACCAAGTACAAGCACGAGAGAAGATTCATCAATTAAGCTTTTAAGGGCGAAACTTCAAGATGTTTGACAATATCCAATGATTTTCTTGCATGATTAACATTTCAAAACACCTCACGAAAAAGGAACGAAATATAAATCACTCAATCACTCAATATTTAGTGGAGTAACAAGATAAATCACACTCATTGCTCAGTCATGATTAGATTATTACCATAAGCTTGTACAAGAAACAAAACTCCACCGACGTGGCGTGAGCACCAAGCAAAAACATCTAAAGAGGACTTTTATTCGGGTTATAATGTTAAGGATTAGGGCTAAGGGTATGGATAAGGCATGGGAATGTTAATGAAATTGGTGTTAAAATAAAAATAGAAATCAGGTCTAATACCAATGTTGCTAGTTTAACAAACAATCCGCAAGCCAGTAAATGATTATAGCTTCATTTTCTTTTCTTCGGATTTCCACAACTCTTCGCTTTGATTCGCCATAACAACTTTTCTTCGAACATAGCACATTGGCTAATACATTCACATTTTTTTTAAACTCATACTCATCCTTGAAATGGCTCACACAACTAACAAGGTGCGGTTACTCATAATCATTTAAATAATCTTCTCATACCAGGCGACTAGCAACCAACCGTTTAGACATTGACAAGGGTTAGGCTAAGGTTTAAAGTGTAAAATCTTTTTGTATTTTCTGGATTTATTAAAAATGAAAAGGATGGCTCAGAGGGTGTAACTAGGGGTATCTAGCACTAAAGATGAGTGCTACAAATGGGTCCATGTAGGTGGTTAACTAACCGATGTGGCTAACTAATATATCATAATATGAAAATGGAAGGCCATTTGGGTTAAATCATAAGGTTCCTCTTTATCACACGAATTCACTTATATCGCACGAATGCGATCTCACTGCGGTCTGATAATGATTTATAAGTACAAGTCCTAGAATAAATCAAATCACTGGCACACTCATAGCAAAAGATTCAAGCATAAAAGATGTATGCTTTCTATAGAATAGGCTCAAATCCTTACAATTTTAGTGGTAAGGGCTATAGTTTGTGCTAGCGAATGTTATCGATCCCATAATGGATTGCAATATTAATCGGAACACATATCAAATTTTCAAATATTACCAGTTTTACCAGTGGTTTGATCGAGTTATTCTAATATATTATCCTAAAAGCGTGAAAATAACTAGATCACAAGGGCAAACAAAATTTTAATTTTAAGCTTTAAAACTCTGATTTTCCTATTCCCCCCCCCCCCACACACACACTTAAGTTAAACATTTTCCTCAATGTGAAAAACGAACTTCAAAGTATAGAAATAGGGAAATAGAGATAAAACCAGATATTCCAATGAGTTTGTCAGCTTATTTTTCTTTATCCAAGCGTCCACTGGAGTAATCATTACCTGCACAAAATCTTATATACAAACAAAAAGAGTTTTATTAAGATGTGGCAACCCCCTCCCCCCCACACTTAAGTTCAACCAAGGGTTTAAACTTTGGGGTGTGACCACAGAAAATCAAATCTGAAACATACGGGTTGCCTCCCGAGAAGCGCTTGTTTTATTAATGAGTCATCAGCCTGACTCAAATCTTCTTGAATTTACTTGGCCGCAGTTGCAGCCTAGAACATCTTAAAAAGTTCGGGGACATACATGAATTCTTCACCAGTTGCATCAATATCGCTCCAAATGAATTCAGCGGATGGTTTCCAAAGAACACTTTGTGGGATTCTTCCTGGAAAAGGTGCTACAAATGTGATGGTTTCGAATTCATTTTCATGTGAAACTGTCTCAAATGATATTTCGTTCATTTGCTCCTTATCGTAGTATAATTTGATTCGGTGCCTATTAACTATGAAACTTCCACCCTGTTTGTCATACAGTTCGACATATCCGGATGGATATCCATGTTTAACGATATATGGGCCAAACCATCTTGGTTGTAATTTAGGAGCTTTGAACTTAAATTTCATGTTGAAAAGCAGAACGTTATCTCTAGCTTTGAATTCTTTTCGAATTCTCAGCTTTTTGTCGTGATAAGCTTTTGTTCTGGCCTTATACAGTTTGGAATTTTCATAAGCTCGGAGTCTTAATTCGTCGAGTTCGTGCAATTTCAAAAATATCTTTTCTCCAACTATTTTGAGATCGGTGTTACAGTTTCTAAGAGCCCAGTAAGCACGATGTTCAACTTCGAACGGCAAATGACAAGTTTTTCCATACGAGTCATAAGGAGTTGTGCCGATAGGAGTTTTGTAAGCCATACGAAACGCCCACGAGCATCGTCAAGTTTCTTCGACCACCTTTGAAGGATTGTCCTTCTTTGTTTTTCGAGTATTCTTTTAAGAGCTCTGTTGGTGTTTTCAACTTGGCCACTGGTTTGTGGGTGATAAGCTGTCGCAAATCGATGATGAACCCCATATCTTTTCATGGTTTTCTCCATTTGTTGGTTACAGAAATGGGTCCCTCGATCGCTTATCAAGGCTTTGGGGATTCCATAATGGGCGAAAAGCTTTTTGAGAAAATTAACGATGACACGAGCATCGTTTGTTGGTAAAGATTCAGCTTCTGCCCATTTGGACACATAACCTATAGCAACGAGAATGTATTCGTATTTGTGGGATTTAGGAAATGGTCCCATGAAATCAATTCCCCAAATATCGAATATTTCACACACTTGAATGCTTGTCAATGGCATTTCGTCTCTGCGTGAAAGGTTGGTGGTTCTTTGGCAAGCATCACAGTTTTGGACAAGTGTCTGTGCTTCTTTGAACATTGTTGGCCAATAGAATCCAGCATCAAAAACTTTTTTAGCTGTGGTGGAAGGACCATAATGTCCCCCAGTTGGGCCATGATGACATTCATCAAGAATCTTGCGGGTTTCGAAACCAGAAACACATCTTCGGATCATTCCATCAGGGCACATTTTTAAAATATATGGTTCTTCCCAAAAGTAGTATTTAAGTTCCAAAAAGAATTTGCTTCTTTGAGCGTGAGTTAATCCTTTTCTGAGAATTCCTTCAGCGAGATAGTTCACAAAGTCAGCAAACCATGGGTCGTCGTTTCCATCAACCATCATGAGGGTTTCATCAGGGAAGTAATCATCGATTTCTTCTTCCTTCAACTCCTCTAGATCGGGATTTTCAAGACGTGATAAATGATCAGCGGCTAGATTCTCTTCTCCTTTCTTATCTTTGATTTCGATGTCAAATTCTTGGAGTAGCAGAATCCATCGGATGAGGCAGCGGTTTAGCATCTTGCTTGGTGAGCAGATATTTGAGTCTTAGAGTGATCGGTGAACACGACTGTTTTTTAGAGTACGAGGTAGGATCGGAATTTGTCGAACGCGAAAACTACGGCCAGTAATTCTTTTTCTGTGACTGTATAATTTTGCTGAGCACTATTTAGTATCTTGCTAGCAAAATATATGGGCTGAAAGTGTTTTCCTTTTCGTTGGCCTAAGACGGCTCCAACAGCAAAATCGCTTGCATCGCACAAAAGTTCGAAGGGTAGTGACCAATTAGGTGAAACCATGATCGGAGCACGAGTTAGTTGAGATTTCAACGTTTCAAATGCTTTTATGCAATCAGCATTGAAGTCAAAGATAGAATCTTTCTCAAGAAGTTTTGTCATCGGACGGGATATTTTTGAAAAATCTTTGATAAATCAGTGGTAGAAACCGGCATGTCCTAGAAAACTTCTAACGGCTTTAACGTTAGTTGGTGGTTGAAGTTTCGTGATAACGTCGATTTTTGCTTTATCTACTTCCATGTACTCAGACCGAGATTTTTGGCCAAGCACATTCCTTCGGTCACCATCTGTGACATTTTTCCCGATTAAGGACAAGATGTGTAGCCGCATCTTTCGAGCATTTATCAAGATTGGAAGACAAGCTTCAAATGAGTTTCAAAATCGAAAAGTCATCCATGAAAACTTCCATGGAGGTTTCAAGCATGTCTTGGAATATGGCTATCATACACCTTTGAAAAGTCGCAGTGCATTACAAAGACCAAAAGGCATACGCCGATATCGTGGTTCCAAAGGACAAGTGAAAGTGGTCTTTTCTTGGTCATTAGGATCGATTGAAATTTGAAAGTATCCCGAAAATCCATCGAGGAAACAAAAGAATTTATTCCCTGCTAGTCTTTCAAGCATTTGATCCATGAACGGGAGTGGAAAATGATCTTTTCCGGTGGCTTTGTTTAATTTACGATAGTCAATACAAACCCGCCAACCAGTGACAGTTCTAGTAGGCACTAGTTCATTCCGTTCATTAGTTACAACCGTCATTCCTCCTTTCTTGGGAACACGATTGAGCGGACTCACCCAGGACTATCCTCGATTGGGTAAATGATACCAAAGATCGAAGTTTGATGATTTCCTTTTTGACAACTTCTTTCATGTTGGGATTGAGTCGACGTTGACGTTCTACAACAGGTTTAATCCCATCTTCGAAATTGATTTTGTGTTTGCAGAAATTAGGACTAATTCCTGGGATATCATATGTTTTCCAAGCGAAAGCTTGTTTATGATTTTTTAGGACAGAAACTAAACTTTCTTTCTCCTTGGCCTCGATTAATGAAGGTATGACTACTAGGAGAAGTGAGTTTTCCTCCAGGTAAGAATATTCAAGATGATCAGGGAGAGGTTTGAGCACGAGATCTGTTGGTGGTTCTTCAAGAGAAGATTTTATTCTCATCTCGTCATCGAAAGTTATTTCTTCAAAATTCTCTTCCTCCATTTCCTCCGTGTTATCTCCTTCGAACTCTAATTTCATAAAATCAACAAACTCTTTGTCAAGGTCTGTTTCATTGATTTTTTCAGAAGTAGTCATGAATGGATCAAATTCGTTAAGTAATGCATCCAATTATTCATCAGTGACTTCATCGATGTTGAAACAAGTGTCATCACTGGAACGTGGATAACGCATTGCTTTATTGATCAGAAAGGTGATTCGATCTTCTCCAACTCCAAGGTTGAGTTATTTTCCTTTCACTTTGATGATTGCATCAGCGGTATTCAGGAAAGGTCTTCCTAAGATGAGTGGGACTTTACTATCTTCTTCCATCTCTAGGATTACAAAGTCCACGGGAAATATGAATTTACCAACTTGAACGAGCATATTCTCGGCAATTCTAACAGGATATTGATAAGAATGATTTGCTAATCGAATGCTCATCTTTGTCGGTTTAAGGCTGTTGTTGCATAATTTGGAATACAGCAAATAAGGCATCAAATTGATACTTGCGCCAAGGCCGGCTAAAGCATCGCATTGACTATTATTCCCGAAAGTAAATGGAATAAGAAAGCTCCCAGGATCTCCGAGCTTTGGCGGGATTTTGTTTTGAACGATGGCTGAGCATTCTTCGTTAAGGAAGGTAGCTGATATTTGCTCTAGCTTGCTCTTATTATTAAGAAGTTCTTTCAAGAATTTCCCGTAATTCGGCATTCCGGCTAAGACATCAACGAGGCGAACATTGAGTCTAACCTCTTTGATTATTTCAATGAACTTCTTATAACGCTCTTCCATTTTTTCTTTCTTAAGGCGTTGAGGATATGGAATTTTTGGTGTGTACTCCTTGACAGATGGGATGGTTTTCTTTTTGGTGGTTTGAGTTGGGTTGGTTTCCTCAGCTTCATCCTCACTATCTTGGGTGATAGGAGTATTTTCGTTAGGATTTGTTGGTGGATCGTACGAGAGACCACTTCTTGTGAAGACAACATTGATATGCTCATTTCTTGTTTGTGGTGGACGGTACGTTTTATCGATTGATGGTTTTGGGTTGGATTGGGTGTTACTTGGTAACGAACCAGATGGTCGAGAGGAATGTTGGTAAGAAAATCTGCCAAATTTGTTTTCAATATCTTGGATAGATGCTTGATGATCTTGGCTTTGAGATTGAAAAATTTATTTTTGATGAAATCATTCGCAGATTTTTGAGCAGCCACGAATTCCCTCATGGTTTTTTCGAATTCGGATTCTTCCATCTTTTTGTCAGAGTTTTGTGGGGGCGGATTGTCAGTTCGAGGTTGAGAATCACGGTTGTTATCCCTTGGTTGGCGGTCTTGCCAATTTCCAGAATTTCTACCGTAATAATTACCACGATATCCTCCTCCACGGTATCCTCCTTCACGATATCCGCTTTGGACATAATTCGCTTCTCCTTCGTTAGGTCCACCCATGGGTTTATCGTCGTACTCAGACGATGGGTGATTTCCTCCACAATTGTTGCATCCGTCTCGCATTTCCTTCATTTCATCTTTGATATCTTTGTATTGCGAGTCGATTTTTGAGGTTAAGGCTTCCATTTTCTCCATGAGTTTTGAAGTATCGGTGTTTTCGACAAAAGCAACGGTTTTTCGAAGAGGTTTGGTTTTCGAATCTTTAGACCAATCGAGTTTGAGAAGTACTCGATCTTCGAGTAATTGGTGTGCATCGTTAGGAGACTTATATAGAAAAATTCCTCCGGCATCAAGGATGCCTTGAGAGAATTCATCTAGTCCATGGTAAAAGATTTGGATAATGGTTCCTTTAGATAGTCCATGTCCATGACAACTACGAAGCAAATCTTTCATCCGAAGCCAAGCTTCGACAAGTGATTCGTTGGGGTTTTGTGTGAAAGCACAAATTTCTCACATTAATCGATCAAACATGGCAGGTGGAAAGAATCCCCTTACAAAGGCTTGCCTCATCTCCTCCCAAGTGTTGATAATTCATGGGGTCAATTTATTGTACCATACTTTAGTATCTCCGGCGAGTAATGATGGGAAAAGTTTGAGTTTGATGGCATTGACATCGGTGTCGCCATAACGGAACATGCCGCAAATTTCGATGAATTCGGCAATGTGCTCATGCGGATTAGCCAGCGCGCCCATCGAATTGACGGTCTTTGATCATAGAAAGATTATAACCCTTCATGGTGAAGTTGTCACCAAGGTTGACAACAACAATAGCACTCCTGGGGTTGGTGCTACGGCTCGGTTGGTTCCCATGGGTTGATCGTCCGCCATGGGAAAAGGTAAATTGGTGAAAGGGTTGTAAACAACTTTGGCTTCTACGAGGTTATCGAATGGTGGGTTTGGTATTCTAGGTACACGATTTTCTAAGGGTATGAAAGGTGTTCTTCTTCTTCTTGAATCAAGCGTTCGGGGTTGGTAAGAGGTGAGATTGGTTCTATTCTGCTGCACGAGTGTTCATACAATGACCTAGAGAATCCGAAATATCTAAACACACGGACAAACAAAGAAAACAGTTTACGGGCGAGGCGAGTAATCGGATCGGTTGCGAGGAGCGACCGATCGGTTAGATCAACTTGGTTATGGTTTTGACGCAACCGGATCGGTTATGAGACGATCGATCGGTTGGAGCTTTCTAAATTTTTTTATTTTTTTTAAATGGATCGACTGACGTGGATTCAAAACTTGCTGAAACACAATCAAATCCCCGGCAGCGGCGCCAAAAACTTGATGTGCTACGTGTGTACAAGTTTTAAATTTATAAAAGACGATTTACCAATTTTACCAATAACAAATACGAGCAAGTGCACTCGTCCGTTATAGTAAGATTTTGAAAATAAGTCGGGATCGTTCGCAGGGATTTGAGTGAATCTGATTAACAAGTCTAAATCAACTAAGTCAATCCAAAAGCATATAACAATGAAAATAGATATAATGAAATTCAGATGATTAAAAACTACACTTGCTTAAACTAGTTTCTTATCCTTGATTAGTATGATTGTGTTAACCTCTTAACATGTTGGATATGATAATTAGTTGGTGTACTAATCTATTGTTCTTACAAGTTAAACCTTCGTCAAGATTTTAGTTTATAAAAACAAGCATTAAGTTTAACCAATCAATTCAAGATCAATTCAAGTTTCATAAGTTTAGTTTCACAAACTTAAACACAAAAACATCCATTTGCTTTATCAAATTTGCTTAAGAAATGGTCAATACAAAAGGTAACCGATTATAGAAAAAATGTTACAATTGATTGTCAACAACTAATCTTACAACCTTTTAGATGTTTCCAATCAATCCAACTTGATAATCAAAAAGCGTTCTTATAACAACCACACTTTAGTTTTTTTGTTTTATCAAGAATAATGGGTAAAAACAATCATCAATAGACAAAATGATTATAACTAGTTGAATAACAATAAGTTCTTTCGACCTCTACGATTACTATCAACTAGTCAAACTTGATTAAAAAATTCCACTATGAAACTTAAGCACAATTGGATCTTAGAATCAACTTGAAATTGAATTAAAACATGTTAACACAATCACAAACTAATCATACGATAATCAACATCATTTAAGCAAGTGTATAAAGAAACTAGCCATTCATAGCAAACATAAACATAAACTTAGAACTTTGAACATTAGAAAACATGATTAAGAGTCTTACAATGCTTGGAATAAGATTACAAATAGTGAAGTAATGATTCCCAAAGTATTGGGGTAGACTCCTTGGGATTTTGACCTCCAAATGTGGTACTTCTGGAACTCCAAACTTTCCTGGACTTCTAAGGACGAATTTGAGAGCTAAGAGCTTTGTTTGATGAGTAGAGAGAGTTGTATTGAAGTGTGTGTCTCATATGCTCACAAGAGGTCTCTATTTATACTAGTTCCAAGGCCTAGGGTATTAATTGCTGAACTTGGCCTCCAAGGAGTTAGGAAGGGACTAGAATACACCAAGGGAAGGACCTAGAATCTGTGGAAAACTAGAAGGAGGGGTTGAATAGTTTTACCGATTTTAAGTTGATTTCAAAAACTTTAGATCCGATATTATGTGAAATCGTATGGATGTTGAGAACGTATAGATCTAATGATAATGCAAGCAAATAAATAAAGATAAGGGATAGAAATGACACAACCGATTTATAGTGGTTCGGCTACAAGGACACCTTCCTTGCCCTACTCCACTCCCCGAGTCACCTACTCGAGAGTTCAAGCACTATGTCAACAAACTCCTTCACTTGGCGGAGAAGCCTTCACAACGTTGCTTACACTTTTTCGGTACAAAGCTAGATACCGAGTCCGTAGCACGGTGGACCAAACCAACACAACTATTACACAACAAATATGTGAAATATCAAATACAAGATCTTCGCTACGTAAATCTTGCGGGTGACAAATCAATCAAGGACCCTTGCTTGGATGACTTGTAGAATGCTTGTGATCTCGCCTTAGAAGGACCTATATGAGGATCACAAATAGAAAGAAAGAAGAACAACTCTCTAGATCAAGTGATATATATGTTAGAAGAGAATGAGAGTGTATGAGAGATTTAGTAAGAAGAGGGTGAGTTAGAATGAAGAAATGGCTCTCTATTTATAGGCAAATTTCCTCACTTGTTCCCGGATCCCACGGATCCCTTCCACTGGGATCCGTCTAGTGTAAACCTAGGGATCCGTGGGCGCTCCTCTTGCCCATGGGTTTTGGTTATGGGTCATGGGTTATGGGTTGGTCCATGGGTTTTCTTTAGATTCAATGTATCTAAGTATACATTGTATCTAGTCTTCTTGAGTATGGGTTAAGATCCATGGGTTATGGTCCATGGGTTATGGTTTTACCATCCTAATAAACTATTACAACAAATGCTTAATTACTACATTTTGTATTTAAAAGACTATATGTAAATGCTTTACAAAATAACATGTATCCTTATAATTATACTTAGGACAACATTATATTTGTTATCAACAAAACACAAAGAGATCGCAAAATATTAATAAGCGTTTTTACGGTTTATTTGTATTAACAATCTCCCCTTTTGTTGATGACAAACCATAATGTTATGATGAGTAAAACTTAAGAATAGATGTAAGTTTTGAAAGCCCCTAAGTTTACTTCTTCTCCCCTTTTGTCGAAACAAAAGTTAACCCTGGAGGAAAAAGTAGTCTCGATTTCTTACTCCCCTCGACGGTAGCTCCCCTTGTTTGGGCGTCAAGTGAAGAAAAATAAAAACCTACAAAAGAAAGGTTAGTAACATGCTTAAATAATCTTGTGGTTGCGAGAATCAAGATTGGGAGCCAAGGTATGTAAACAAGGCCTTGTAATAAAATGACAAATTGTAGTGGTAGTTATGCCACTTACAAGCATGTAAAAATAAGAACAAGACTTGTTCTTGAAAATGACTTCAAAAGAAAAATAATACTAAAAGTGAAAAATAGTAGTAGTGATTCCTTCCATGCTTGCATAAGTTTATGGATGGAGGTTTTGATGAGTAATGGTATTGATGCGATCAAGGATGAGGTTGAGTATGAAACACATTTATTCCCTAACTTCTATTGCAATTTCCCCAGTGGATTGGCAATGTTCACAATGTAAATGATGTGGGTAATGAGTGCGGAAGTTTTCCGGGTTGTTTTGATTTGAGTTATCACGGAAGTTGTGGTGGAAAAATAGGAAAATATGAGTCAATATCCGAATGTTTGTAAATGGTGGTGGAAAAGAACCTAGATGTTCTTGTAATGTGATGGGAGCTAATGGTGGTGATGTTTCAAGATCTTGAAAAATAGTATTTGGTGATGTGGGGGGTGTTGAAAAGACTATTTCTTTTTCTTTAGGTTGGGTAGATCTTGTTGGAGTCTTAAGGAGTTCCAAAAGAGTGATTTTAGGTGGTGATGAAGTTGGTGTACTTGTTGGTGATGAGGGAGGTGCTATAATTGAAGCATCTTGTGGTGAGTTATTTGTTGAGGATGAATCATTTGAGGTTGGTTTTGCCAAACAATAAGATCGGATACTAATCCGTGTGGATATCCTAGAGTTGGATTGTGGTATTTTGGATGGTGGTAGTACAAAGGTTTGGGTATCATGAAGATGTTTGTTTGTACTAGGTGATTCATCTAAAGGGTTTTTGGATGACATGGTGTATTGTGTATGTGAGGATGAGATGGATTATGCAAGCATTTTGGGAGATCTATATATAGAGAAAAACAAAGCATTGTAATGAATGCTTGACCCAAAATGTGGATTAAAATCTAATGATTAGATATGAATTCAAGGCATGTGATCATGAGAACACAAGCATTAAAGAGCATACTCCCAAAAGTGAAACAAATGTGGAATATTTCATTCAAAGTGAAAAAATAGAAGGTAAAATCAGCTTTTGTTGCACGGTTCCCACGGATCCTTCCCTTTAGGGATCCGTCCAGCATGAAGGCTGGGATCCGTGGGTCTGGTGATTCAGGCAGCACAAAATTTTCTTTTTGGAAACATTTTTGCCTATTGTGTGCCTATATGCAAACTATTTGGAGTTGCGGTTATCTCGACCCCTAAAAGAAATAGAAAATAAACTAGAAGTATAAACACATTCTATTGAGATAACCCAAAACACATATTTAGTACATAAGTCGTAATTTTGTGTTGTCAATGCTCCTAATTCATTGTAGCTTAAATGAATGTACCCGAAAACACATATTAGTTATGTGTCCCTTTAGCATTCAAAAGACATGAGATGCAATGAAAACGGGTTTTTACTTTGTATTAATAATGAAAAAGTGATTTGTCCTAGACGTGAGAGATTGCTTTTGTGAAATTGATACGGGAAGTTATCATCCTTTTAGAAAACATTGTGAAAGTAGGTTTTCTTTGAAAATGTGTATATAAAAAAATAAGAAAGCTATAAGTGGAAAACTCATCTTGGGTTTTGAAAATTCCCGTATTGTTTGTGAGTTGTGCGTGAAATAGAGATCCTAGACTCAGAAAGAAGAAGGCTGGTGTTTACATACCTTGTAGGGTCAAATAAGTTACGACATGTGTTCCATTAAACCAAGACCAAGGCAAGTAGGTTGAATTGTTCCCGCTTCAACGGTTTGGTGAGGGCGTCGGCTATGTTATCTTCGGATACTACCTTCTCAATAGAAATGTTCCCTTTTGAACATTGTCTCTTAAGAAGTGGTGACGAATCTCTATATGCTTTGTGCGAGAATGCAATACCGGATTCTTGCTTAAGTCGATGGCACCTTTGTTGTCACATAGAATGGCTATGTCGCTTAGATGAATGTCGTAGTCTACTAACGCTTGTTTCATCCATAGTGCTTGTTGGCATGCTTCTTGGCCGGAGACGTACTCGGCCGGTTGTTGATATTGCTAGTGCCGCTTTGTTTCTTAGAAAACCACGATGTTAAACAACATCCCATGGAAGTACACACCCCACTTGTACTTTTCTATCAACGTAATCACCGCATGGTCGAATCGCATATACAATTGTTTCTACTCCGTGCCTTAGGATACCATAATCCTAATTATGTTGTACCATTAATGTATCTAAATATTCTTTTACGGCTTCTAGGTGTGATGTTTTGGGGTCTTCTTGAAACCTAGCACATAAGCAAACACTAAACATGATATCCGGCCTACTTGCCGTGAGGTAGAGAAGACTACCTATCATGCAACGATATTTAGTATTATCTACGGATTCGCCGTCTTCATCTTTTGTGAGTTTGGTGTCGGATGACATTGGTGTCCTAATTGGTTTCGACTCTTCTAGACCAAATTTCTTTAACATCTCCTTTATGTATTTAGATTGATTGAAGAAGATACCATCTTCTACTTGTTTAATTTGTAGACCAAGAAAGAAACTAAGTTCTCCCATCATACTCATCTCGAACTCGTCATGCATGATTTTAGAGAAATCATCACACATGTCTTGACAAGTGGATCTCGAATATAATATTATCTACGATATTTGTACTATGATTATGTGTGACTCTCTTTCTTAGTAAAAGTGTGTTGTCAACTAACCCCATGGTATAGTTGTGTTTAATTAAAAGGACTTGAGTCTATCATACCAAGCTTTTGGAGCTTGTTTAAGACCATAAAGGGCTTTCTTTAATTTATAAACATGTTTGGGTTTTCAAAATCGATGAAGCCCGGAGGTTGAGCTACATATACTTCTTCATTAATGAAACCATTTAGAAAAGCGCTTTTGACATCCATTTGATAAAGCTTTAGATCATTAGCACAAGCATCGCAAGAAGTATTCTTATAGACTCTAATCTAGCCACGGGGCATAGGTCTCATCAAAGTCTATTCCTTCTTGTTGGTTATACCCTTGGGCAACGAGTCTAGCCTTATTCCTAGACACTACTCCGTTTGCATCTAATTTGTTCTTATAAACCCATTTTGTTCCTATTATGGTTTGATTACTAGGTGGAGGGACAAGTGTCCAAACATCATTAGAAACAAATTGATTTAGTTCTTCTTGCATAGCCATTACCCAACTTTCATCTTTTATGGCTTCTTGTGTGTTCTTAGGTTCTATGGTTGAAACAAAACAAAATAAGCTACTTTGGTTTTGAACTTGAGACCTTAATGCTCGTTGGTTTAGCTTTCCTATGACCTTATCTACGGGGTGATCTTTGGAATCTTTAATGTTAATGATTTCACCATTTAGAGGTTCTTCTTCTTCATTTATCTTTTTCTTAATTACAATAGCTTCACTTTCTATGATCTCGTCATCGACAAGAGGTGGAGAGGGTTTGGGTGGACTTTCATCAAATTTTATGTTTAATGACTCTTCTACCTTCATTGTTTCTTTGTTTAATATGACGTAAGCTTTGCTATTTTGTGACAACCCGTAATTTCAGGACATTTCATATAAACTAGATTTAGTTTACACATCATTAGTAACATCATTTCATATCAATTTATGCATGAGTTTTGCATTTTACATTAAACGTTTATTTTCTTATTAAATAAACGCTATCGCGTAAACATTATTTGAACATTTGATCCGACATTTCCAAAAGTTATTCCGATATATTTTTGTACTCATAATAAGATTATAAAAATAATATTATTACTTTACCCAATATTTTCAATTTATTTTGTATATAAATTGTTATGTATAAATATTTACGACGGTCTTCGTAAATTCTACTCGATAATTATCATTTCACTAAATTTTTGCAAGAAATGTATTTTTATAATTTTTGTGACTTCAATATATTTTATTTTGACCCGTTAAAATTTATTTTTAGCTAACGCTACCCTAAATGCTCAAATGTGTATACAAGTTACTAACTATCTTTATTTAACTTCATATTTACTTAAACATTTATACATTTAAAAAAAAATATGTATTATCTAAACATTAAAACCCCCTTGTCGACACAAGGGGGTGAGTCACATGAGATTTCCTAAATATCTTAGCTTATATATCATATTATATAATTATTCAAACACATACAACATAATATTTGCAAAGTGTAAGACCAAAATATCCTTTCTCTCTTCTCTTCACAAACCGGCCAACCATAAGGATCAAGAGGAGATCATCAAAAAATTTCAAGACAAGTTATTTACACTCTAGTCACACTCTTGATTAAGGTTGTAAAATAAAAACCTAGGGTGTTAGGATTAACCTTTGTTCACTTCACCTCATCAAGTTACTAGTCGCGGTTAGAGAGTTGCATCTCATTTCTGTGCATCCACTGTGTCATCGTAACTATTGCATCAGGTGAGTTTTCATAGCCCCACTTTCAATTGTTTTGTACTATTTTTGGGGGAGATACATGCTCAACTACTTGCTTTTATTTACACAAGTACTTTAAACTTTTACGGATTACCGTGAGTTCATACCCCGCTTTTACTCGTTTAAATTCTTATAAACTATTTGGGGCGCGATACATGCTTATTTATCAAAACATTTAAACTCTTTTGCCAAACAACATTACTTATACTTTAGACTTGGTGCGTGAAGTGACTAGACTTAAACAAACATCCCAATATTTATATGTTGGAAGGCCATTTATTTGGATACAAATTAACGTGAGTCGTTGAGGAACATCCCAACATCTATATGTTGGAAGGCCATTTTATGGATACACCCAATGTGAGTCGTTGGAGGAACATCCCAACATCTATATGTTGGAAGGCCATTTTTATGGATACAGCCCAACGTGAGTCGTTGGAGAAACATCCCAACACGAGTTGTGGGAAGACCCTTGTGGTGACATTTATACTTTTAACTACCTTGATGTGCATAATCATGATTGTCATTCTATTTTGGGCAATGGGTTGTGAACACACAGGTTGCAAGTTTTGTATGGGCGGAACTTGGAACTGAGTGGATTTACAATGCCTTTGCTGCATAAACGATTTTGAAAGGCTTTACAATTCAACACAAACTCTATGAACTCACTCAACCTTTGTGTTGACACTTTTTAGCATGTTTTATCTCAGGTATCTAAGGCATTCACTTAATGGCATGCATATGGACACATCATAGAGTCGCGGTGACGACGCGTCTCACTTGGGTTTTATGAACTTTAAAACATCGTTTGGCTTGTATCAAATTTATTTCCGTACAAATTGATTTTCATTTGGGACCTACACTTTGTAAACTCGATTATTTTATTAAATCAAACGATGTGTTTTCCAAACGACACTTTAGGTCGCTCAATATAATCTGATTGTGATGCTATGACAATCAATCCCGTGAATTCCATTCATTTGCAAAACATGTAATTTGGGGTGTGATGATTGGCATCAAAGCTTGATTATAGAGAACTAGGTTGCATCATTGACCCTAGACTATTACTACATCATCATAGCATCTCATCATATCATTATAAGTGCATACTCATTATACATGCGGGTTTATGACTTAACACCAATTATCATATGAGTCGATTAGTCCAAGCATTGCATAGTTACTCCTAAATTATACATAGCCTGATCACCTATGTCTAATTCAGGAAGAATCATGCAATGAAGGGAGTAGTAGTCTTATATGTGTAAGCAATTCGTGTCGAGCCAAATTTTCAAAGATTTTCTTCAAACCACTTGTTTCGGTTTGATCCGAGTGACGTTCTTGTTTGATGAGTTGCAAAGATCAAGCTAGAAACAAGTTGTTACCTAAACCGATTTAGCCTAATCGTATGACAGTTCTTGTTTGATGAGTTGTGGGATTAAGTAAAATCGGTTACCTAAAAGTCTTTTGAGGGTTTTGCTCGAGAATGGGAAAGTTTGCCACATCAAACCCTAAACCGGAGAGACCAACAAGAACCTGAATTCGTGGACCGAATTCCTTTTGGGTGGCGAATGTGACAACCCGTAATTTCGGGACATTTCATATAGACTAGATTTAGTTTACACATCATTAGTAACATCATTTCATATCAATTTATGCATGGGTTTTGCATTTTACATTAAACGTTTATTTTCTTATTAAATAAGCGTTATCGCATAAACATTATTTGAACATTTGATCCGACATTTCCAAAAGTTATTCGATATATTTTTGTACTCATAATAAGATTATAAAATAATATTATTACTTTACCGATATTTTCAATTTATTTTGTATATAAATTGTTATGTATAAATATTCTGACGGTCTTCAGTAAATTCTACTCGATAATTATCATTTCACTAAATTTTTGCAAGAAATGTATTTTTATAATTTTTGTGACTTCAATATATTTTATTTTGACCCGTTAAAATTTATTTTTAGCTAACGCTACCCTAAATGCTCAAATGTGTATACAAGTTACTAACTATCTTTATTTAACTTCATATTTACTTAAACATTTATACATTTAAAAAAAATATGTATTATCTAAACATTAAAACCCCCTTGTCGACACAAGGGGGTGAGTCACATGAGATTTCCTAAATATCTTAGCTTATATATCATATTATATAATTATTCAAACACATACAACATAATATTTGCAAAGTGTAAGATCAAAGTATCCTTTCTCTCTTCTCTTCACAAACCGGCCAACCATAAGGATCAAGAGGAGATCATCAAAAATTTTCAAGACAAGTTATTTACACTCTAGTCACACTCTTGATTAAGGTTGTGAAATAAAAACCTAGGGTGTTAGGATTAACCTTTGTTCACTTCACCTCATCAAGTTACTAGTCGCGGTTAGAGAGTTGCATCTCATTTCTGTGCATCCACTGTGTCATCGTAACTATTGCATCAGGTGAGTTTTCATAGCCCCACTTTCAATTGTTTTGTACTATTTTTGGGGGAGATACATGCTCAACTACTTGCTTTTATTTACACAAGTACTTTAAACTTTTTAGGATTACCGTGAGTTCATACCCCGCTTTTACTCGTTTAAATTCTTATAAACTATTTGGGGCGAGATACATGCTTATTTATCAAAACATTTAAACTCTTTTGCCAAACAACATTACTTATACTTTAGACTTGGTGTGTGGTGACTAGACTTAAACAAACATCCCAATATTTATATGTTGGAAGGCCATTTATTTGGATACGACCAACGTGAGTCGTTGGAGGAACATCCCAACATCTATATGTTGGAAGGCCATTTTATGGATACATTAGCGTGAGTCGTTGGAGGAACATCCCAACATCTATATGTTGGAAGGCCATTTTATGGATACTGACCCAATGTGAGTCGTTGGAGGAACATCCCAACACGAGTTGTGGGAAGACCCTTGTGGTGACATTTATACTTTTAACTACCTTGATGCGCATAATCATGATTGTCATTCTATTTTGGGCAATGGGTTGTGAACACACAGGTTGCAAGTTTTGTATGGGCGGAACTTGGAACTGAGTGGATTTACAATGCCTTTGCTGCATAAACGATTTTGAAAGGCTTTACAATTCAACACAAACTCTATGAACTCACTCAACCTTTGTGTTGACACCTTTTAGCATGTTTTATCTCAGGTATCTAAGGCATTCACTTCATGGCATGCATATGGACACATCATAGAGTCGCGGTGACGACGCGTCTCACTTGGGTTTTATGAACTTTAAAAACATCGTTTGGCTTGTATCAAATTTATTTCCGTACAAATTGATTTTCATTTGGGACCTACACTTTGTAAACTCTGATTATTTTATTAAATCAAACGATGTGTTTTCCAAACGACACTTTAGGTCGTTCAATATAACTGTGATTGTGATGCTATGACAACAATCCCGTGAATTCCATTCATTGCAAAAAGTAATTTGGGGTGTGACATATTTGGCGAGTAACCTAGAAAGATACCTTCGGTTGATTTAGGATCAAATTTTGTAAGGTTATCTTTAGTGTTAAGAATGAAGCATTTGCTTCCAAAGACTCTAAAGTGATTTAACGTAGGCTTTTTGCCTTGGAGTAACTCATATGGAGTTTTACCTAAGATTGGTGTAATTAAGACTCGATTGAGTATGTACGTTGAAGTATCAACGGCATTACACCAAAATGTTTGAGGTATGGATTGTTCATTAAGCATGGTTCTACTCATTTCTTTAAGGGTTATATTCTTTTTTTCTACTACCCCATTCGATTGTGGAGTGCGTGGAGCCGAAGTTGTGAGTAATACCATTAGCGTCACAAAAGGCTCCAAATTGCACTTCATTATCGAATTCCCTACCATGATCCGTCCTAATAGACACTATAGGACTTCCTAGTTGTCTTTGGATCTTTTGCTTAATATTTCAAAGTAATTAAAGGTTTCGTTTTGTTCTTTAAAATTTTGTCCATGTATACCTAGAGTAGTCATCCACTATTACCAAAGTGTAGTAGTTGCCTCCATAACTTTGGATAGCGGATGGACGAAATAAATCCATATGTAGTAATTCTAGACACCTAGTTGTGGACACCATGTTTTAGCTTTATGACTCGAATGAGCTTGTTTACCTACATTACAAGCATCACAAAATGATGTTCATATTTTAACTTAGGTAGATCTCTTACTAGATCTTTGGATGATAGCGATTGAAGAAGTCGCATGTTGGCGTGACCCAATCTTGATGCCATAAGGTCAAGTATCATCCATAGAGGTAAGACATAGTTTGTCTTTAGGTTCATTACCGATTTTAATGACATAGACTCCATGTTTCCTAATTCCTCTTCCTATGGTTATGCCATTTTCAAGTATCTTACTACGGTTTGGTAAAAGTACATTGCACTTTTATCACATATTTGTCCTATACTTAAGAGGTTAAAGTTTAGGTTTTCTACGTGACACACATTGTTAATGGTTAGAGATTTGTTAGAAACCGTACCTTTACCGATGATTCTACTTTTGCTATTTCCAAACACCACATTACCTCCATTTACGGATTCATATGTGGAGAATAGATCCCTATTGCCGGTCATGTGCCTCGTGCACCCGCTATCCTTGACCCATTCATCGGGGTCTAGGTCGACCTTTAAGCACACCTAAAGCAATAATAAACTCAAAAGTTTGGTCCCCATTTGTTCATGGGTCTATTAGTGTTAAACATTCCATTTATGTTAGACATGTATGGATAAGATGAGTATGCATTCCATGGAGCAAAGTTTTGAAAAGAAAAACCGTTTTGCATATTAGGGTTCCATCCCATTTGATGGTTACTTCTTGGATAGACGTTATTAGGTCTCCTAGATGCATTATGTTTTTGAAAAGATGGTGCTTTGTTTCTTGCAAAAGTAGGATTATATTTTGGAGGTGGATGTCTAGTGGTGACATGAGTTGGTTTCTTCCTATTAACGATAACGAACTCAGTTCCAGATGAAGAGGCTATGTTATTACCACTAGTTGTCACAGCAGATCCACGGATCCCGCCATCCACTAGCGGTTCCCTTTTAGGGGATCCGTGGGATCCGCCACAACAATGGTGGTTTTCTAGTTCTTTAACAAATTTTGTTTCTTTACTTTCACTAGTTGATGGATCAAGTTGTTGAATACCTAGACCTTTTTGGTTGTTACCGGTTTTAACACCATCGAGTATTGTATCTAATGTGTTCGTACTCATTCTAGCAATTTTAGAATCTAAATGATCAACTAGTGTTTGAAGTTGAACACAAAGTTCACATTCACCACTTGCTATTTTACCCTTTTCTAAACGTTTTAGTTTTGCTTTTATTTCTATGACTTCTTTATCTAAACGTTGATTTTGACTCTTTAAAGCTTATTTTTGTTAATTAGTTTTAAGCTAATATTGCATAGTTTGTCATATTCATTATGCAATGAGTCGTCATCAAGTGATGAACTACTATAGTATTCGTGACATACCTCGTCATTTGCCATGAGACAAATTTCTTCGTCCTCCTCGTCGCTCATTCCCTAGGTGCCGCTCACGAACGCCTTTTGATCATCCCGTTTGGGACACTTACTAATAAAGTGGTTTGGGTCCCCACATTTAAAGCAAGTACGATCATCTTTTGGCTTTTCTTCCTCTTTGCTTTTCCGAAAGCCTTTCTTATCGTCATACGGTTGTTTGACGTATCTTCCTTTCTTCTAAAGAACTTTTAAAGTCCTCACCGCCATAGCGTACTCCTCGTCGTCACTACCCGAGGAAGAGTTCTCTTCATCGCTTGAAGCCTTTTGGCTTTTAAGGCAAGAGATTTGTGTTTCTCTTTACCTTTGAGGCTTGGAATCTTTAGCAAGAACAAGCTCGTAGACTTTTAGATTGCCTATGAGTTCATCGAGGGTGAGAGTTGTCAAATATTTTGACTCTTCGATCGCCGTCACCTTAGATCTCCACTTCGATGGAAGTGCCCTTAGATATCTCCTAACATGGTTACGGCTAGAGAAAGATTCATCAAGTGCTTGTAAAGATGTAATAATAGTATTAAAGTTAGCAAATGAATGATCTATAGTTTCCTCATTCGATATTGAAAATTGTTCATATTGTTGAACAAATAAATCAATTTTAATATTTTTAACTTGTTCATTGCCTTGATGAGTTACAACTAAAGAATTCCAAATTTCTTTAGAGGTTTTGAGTAAATAAATTCTTTCAAATTCCTTTTTTGGTAAAGCATTATATAAAACCATTTTTGCTTCACTATTTTTAGAAAGCTTTTTCTTCATTTCATCATTTAGTTTATCATGAGGTATGTTAACTAAATTTCCCTTATCATCATTTGAGGTAGCCTCAAAATCACCTTCAACAATAATGTACCAAAGATCAATATCTTTAGACTTCACATATGTTTCGAATCTATTTTTCAAATATATAAAACCATTAGTTTCAAGTAGTGGTGGTCGCTGCATAGATTGCCCTTCCTTATAATTTTCAGAACCCATAGTGGTCGAAAAGTTTTTAAAATACAATTTTACTTTAAAACTTTTATAAACTTAGCTCTTGATGCCAATTGTGGAAAACTAGAAGGGGGGGTTGAATAGTTTTACCGATTTTAAGTTGATTTCAAAAACTTTAGATCCGATATTATGTGAAATCGTATGGATGTTGAGAACGTATAGATCTAATGATAATGCAAGCAAATAAATAAAGATAAGGGATAGAAATGACACAACCGATTTATAGTGGTTCGGCTACAAGGACACCTTCCTTGCCCTACTCCACTCCCGAGTCACCTACTCGAGTTCAAGCACTATGTCAACAAACTCCTTCACTTGGCGGAGAAGCCTTCACAACGTTGCTTACACTTTTTCCGGTACAAAGCTAGATACCGAGTCCGTAGCACGGTGGACCAAACCAACACAACTATTACACAACAAATATGTGAAATATCAAATACAAGATCTTCGCTACGTAAATCTTGCGTGACAAATCAATCAAGGACCCTTGCTTGGATGACTTGTAGAATGCTTGTGATCTCGCCTTAGAGAAGGACCTATATGAGGATCACAAATAGAAAGAAAGAAGAACAACTCTCTAGATCAAGTGATCTATATGTTAGAAGAGAATGAGAGTGTATGGGAGATTTAGTAAGAAGAGGGGTGAGTTAGAATGAAGAAATGGCTCTCTATTTATAGGCAAATTTCCTCACTGTTCCCCGGATCCCACGGATCCCTTCCACTTGGGATCCGTCTAGTGTAAACCTAGGGATTCGTGGAACGCTCCTCTTTGCCCATGGGTTTTTTGGTTATGGGTCATGGGTTATGGGTTGGTCCATGGGTTTTCTTTAGATTCAATGTATCTAAGTATACATTGTATCTAGTCTTCTTGAGTATGGGTTAAGATCCATGGGTTATGGTCCATGGGTTATGGTTTTTACCCATCATAATAAACTATTACAACAAATGCTTAATTACCACATTTTTGTATTTAAAAGACTATATGTAAATGCTTTACAAAAATAACATGTATCCTTATAATTATACTTAAGACAACATTATATTTGTTATCAACAAAACACAAAGAGATCGCAAAATATTAATAAACGTTTTTACGGTTTATTTGTATTAACGGAATCGTTTGGATACAATGAGGAAGCTTAGTGATGAATATTTGGCAGAAACAGGTCTCCCAACCGGATCGGTAAAAGGTCCAGCCGATCCGGTTGGTCTTCTAGCATTGCTCCAACCGAATCGGTTGCGGTGGCAACCGATCGGTTGGTCCATCTTCACAGGTACCTTTTGACCATCATTCAACCGATTCGGTTAGTCTTCCTGAGTGACGGAAAATCGACCTTTAATTTTATTTTGACTTGTAGAGCTTGGTTCTTCAATCATCTTGGTCTTCTATGATACTTGAAATACTGATTTGTGCTTGACATGCTTCACTGAAACGGGAATCTTCCTTTTATTGAACATTCTTTTACTTTTCCTTCCGTTTCCCTGCACTTGGTTATAAATACTAGACAAAGATCTTCTGATGCGATTAAGTACTAAAATCATACAAATATAACCAAATAACATATACAAAATCACACATAACGCTACTGAAAACATGTACAATCTGAGCGTTATCAAATTCCCCAACACTTAAACTTTGCTTGCCCTCAAGCAAATCTAGGAAAAACATCCACTGGTACAAAATTATGATTACGAAAAATATGATGCAAATCCACCAAGTACAAGCACGAGAGAAGATTCATCAATTAAGCTTTTAAGGGCGAAACTTTAAGATGTTTGACAATATCCAATGATTTTCTTGCATGATTAACATTTCAAAACACCTCATGAAAAAGGAATGAAATATAAATTACTCAATCACTCGATATTTAGTGGAGTAACAAGATAAATCATACTCATTGCTCAGTCATGATTAGATTATTACCATAAGCTTGTACAAGAAACAAAACTCCACCGACGTGGCGTGAGCACCAAGCAAAAACATCTAAAGAGGACTTTTATTAGGGTTATAATGTTAAGGCTTAGGGCTAAGGGTATGGATAAGGCATGGGAATGTTAATGAAATTGGTGTTAAAATAAAAATAAAAATCAAGTCTAATACCCATGTTGCTAGTTTACCAAACAATCCGCAAGCCAATAAATGATTATAGCTTCATTTTCTTTTCTTCGGATTTCCACAACTCTTCGCTTTGATTCGCCATAACAACTTTTCTTCGAACATAGTACATTGGCTAATACATTCACATTTTTTTTAAACTCAGACTCATCCTTGAAATGGCTCACACAACTAACAAGGTGCGGTTACTCATAATCATTTAAATAATCTTCTCATACCAGGCAACTAGCAACCAACCGTTTAGACATTGACAAGGGTTAGGCTAAGGTTTAAAGTGTAAAATCTTTTTGTATTTTCTGGATTTATCAAAAACAAAAAGGATGGCTCAGAGGGTGTAACTAGGGTATCTAGCACTAAAGATGAGTGCTACAAATGGGTCCATGTAGGTGGTTAACTAACCGATGTGGCTAGCTAATATATCATAATATGAAAATGGAAGGCCATTTGGGTTAAATCCTAAGGTGCCTCTTTATCACACGAATTCACTTATATCGCATGAATGCGATCTCACTGCGGTTTGATAATGATTTATAAGTACAAGGTATTAAGTTTTTAAACAGGAACGTATTCAACCACCCCTACATTTTCCACAAAATCAACAAAGATCACCATATATCAAATTCCAAAAGACAACACGTACTTTAAAGACGCACAAAACATATTTTCAAATACATTTGGAACATATAAATAAAAAAATAAACTGATGTGCTATTTCATCCTGCTTTTAATATTTATAAAACTTAGATAACTTAGGATAAACACATACTAACGGGCATAGAACCCGATCAGATGTAGTAAAGCCTTAGGTAAATCCGAGTGTCGTCCCAAGAGAGCTGTGACCTTGAAAGAACTAAGATGATTAGAAATAATAACGATAATATATTGGTATGACAAGGTTGTTATCATTCATCGATATGCTATTATTCCACTCACACAGACACCAGAAATTTAGGGAAAAGAGATAGATAAACGAAGCTTAATGAAGTAAACAAATATGAATTGATTCTCGATACGAAGGTTCAATATAGTGGTTAATTATCACCAGACTCCTTTGGTCAATTCGTCATGGCCTATGGTTCTTAGATTCCTCACCGAGATGAACAGGTCACCCGGGATCATTCGGCAACCTAATAACAGTCATTAAGCACCAAATCTACTAGATCTAGTCGGTGGGAACCCGACCGTTAGGAACTTAGATCCCCCTGACCTCTTAAATACCTCCACTTGATAGGTGATCATTTGGTCAGTTCGCACACGAAGAGTGGTTGTACTATGGCCAATTCCTCCCATACTTCGCAATCTATCGACTGGTCATTGGTCATATCTCCCACCTTTTAGATACTACCAAGCTTATAATACTACCAAGACTAGCGATCTATGAAAATACTAGCAAATGTCTATAAAGAATTAAAGAGAATATCAATAACATAAATGCAAACTTCAATTAATGACATGAATTCATAGTATAAGTCCTAGAAAAATATAGAAGGAATTCAAACTCGAATACAATGGAAATCGTAGACGAGGACTTCGTTATTCAGTGCTCCTAAGCCATACTTCTTCTTCTGTGTTTTAATCTCCCCAAACCCTAGAAGGTTTGGGAAAGGAGAGATGATTAAAACTGGTGGAACCTTGGACTATTTATAGGCTCCGATACTAGTTACGGCGTAACCTTATTAGGTAGTTACGTCGTAACTCTTCAATCTTTCGTGCTTATCCATGGTTACGGCGTAACCTTAGCTGGGTTACGCCGTAGCTTTCATAAATCATGTGCATTTCTTCATTACGGCGCAACCTGAGCTGAGGGTCACGCCGTAGCCTTTGTCAATTAGGTGTTTATCCGTTGTTACGGCGTAACCTGATCACTTGGTTACGCCGTAGTCAAGAGACAACTCTTCCATAGGGCTTGAAAACGTCCAATTACAGCTTTCTTACATAGAATAGGTCCTGAAATGAAATAATAAGGAATAATGATATTTTCACTAGTATTTTACTCAAAATGTGATGATAAAGGGGGAAATTAACGCTTAGAAAATCAGGACTATTTGATGTTATCAAATATCCCTCCACTTAAACTCTACTTGCCCTCAAGTAGACCAATTTAGGCTGCAAAAGATACATCCACATAAAATGTACAGTTTAAGATTTCCATGCTATTAATAAGAGCTGAACACCTCACGAAATGGGAACGAAAACACTCTCACTCTCATAATTGTTGCTTTATATTCTCTGGCTCTTGTAAGACTAGTTAAATTATTGTTGACACTTTTCATATTAAATCACACTTGATTTGGTGTTTGATACACAAGGTATTAAGTTTTTAAACATGAACGTATTCAACCCCCCCTACGTTTTCCACAAAATCAACAAAGATAACCATATATCAAATTCCAAAAGACAACACGTACTTTAAAGACGCACAAAACATATTACCAAATACATTTGGAACATATAAATAAAAAAATAAACTGATGTGCTATTTCATCCTGCTTTTAATATTTATAAAACTTAGAAAACTTAGGATAAACACATACTAACGGGCAGAGAACCCGATCAGATGTAGTAAAGCCTTAGCTAAATCCGAGTGTCGTCCCAAGAGAGCTGTGACCTTGAAAGAACTAAGATGATTAGAAATAATAATGATAATATATTGGTATGACAAGGTTGTTATAATTCATCGATATGCTATTATTCCACTCACACATACACCATAAATTTAGGGAAAAGAGATAGATAAACGAAGCTTAATGAAGAATACAAATATGAATTGATTCTCGATACGAAGGTTCAATATAGTGGTTAATTATCACCAGACTCCTTTGGTCAATTCGTCATGGCCTATGGTTCTTAGATTCCTCACCAAGATGAACAGGTCACCCGGGATCATTCGGCAACCTAATAACACTCATTAAGCACCAAATCTACTAGATCTAGTCGGTGGGAACCCGACCGTTAGGAACTTAGATCCCCCCTAACCTCTTAAATAGCTCCACTTGATAGGTGATCATTTGGTCAGTTCGCACACGAAGAGTGGTTGTACTATGGCCAATTCCTCCCATACTTCGCAATCTATCAGACTGGGGTCAGTTGGTCATATCTCCCAGCCTTTTAGATACTACCAAGCTTATAATACTACCAAGACTAGCGATCTATGAAAATACTAGCAAATGTCTATAAAGAATTAAAGAGAATATCAATAACATAAATGCAAACTTCAATTAATGACATGAATTCATAGTATAAGTCCTAGAAAAATATAGAAGGAATTCAAACTCGAATACAATGGAAATCGTAGACGAGGACTTCGTTATTCAGTGCTCCTAAGCCATGCTTCTTCTTCTGTGTTTTGATCTTCCCAAACCCTAGAAGGTTTGGGAAAGGAGAGATGATTAAAACTGGTGGAACCTTCGACTGTTTATAGGCTCCGATACTAGTTACGGTGTAACCTTATTAGGTAGTTACGTCGTAACTCTTCAATCTTTTGTGCTTATCCATGGTTACGGCGTAACCTTAGCTGGGGTTACGCTGTAGCATTCATAAATCATGTGCATTTCTTCATTACGGCGCAACCTGAGCTGAGGGTCATGCCGTAGCCTTTGTCAATTAGGTGTTTATCCGTTGTTACGGCGTAACCAGAGCTGAGGGTTACGCCGTAGCCTTCATAATCTTTAGTTACGTCGTAACTTCATCACTTGGTTACACCGTAGTTAAGAGACAACTCTTCCATAGGGCTTGAAAACGTCCAATTACAGCTTCCTTACATAGAATAGGTCCTGAAATGATATAATAAGGAATAAGGATGTTTTCACTAGTATTTTACTCAAAATGTGATTATAAAGGGGGAAATTAGCGCTTAGAAAATCAGGACTATTTGATGTTATCATAAACCTTAAAAAAAACCTTTCCAATAACTCATAGCAAAATATGCACAATGCCTCATTTGGATTCCGGAGGTGGCCTATTGATCTGGCCATATTTCTTAACGAAAACCTCCTCCAACCACTATACACAACCTCCACATCGATCTCTGCCATCCTCCTCATCAAAACATTAGTACGCCCAACTGACAACGACGTTTATTTGAGACCCTAATATACAAAAAAAGGCCAACAAAAAATTAATTAGCAGTTATACCCATAATATTTTTGATACCACAAAACACTTACGTTCACCAAAAACATATAACCTACAAATAAGCACAAATCCTTGCCACCATTTAAAATACAAAAGCCGCTAGAATAAACATATCCAAATTTCATTAACTGCACAAATCTGCATTATCTAGACCAAAAAACGCATTGCATATATTTTATAGTTACACCATAACCTATATGATGACTAAAAACACACAGGCATCTGCAACAAATCTGTGTCAGTTTTTGACAAAATAAGAAATTATAACTGCACCATACAATAACTAAATCTATTGCCAAAGATCAAACACAACACATGTAAGAAAATGAAGTTTTTATTTATTTATTTATTTATTTATATATTTTAAATAACTTCCTTACTTGCTAGAATACAACGCATCTCACAACCCACATATCCCATCTACAACCATAATCTACAATACAAAATCATCATCTTTCGCAGGCCAAAAAATTTCTCTCATCATCTTATAAAATCAGCAATTATAACCACGTATCAACCTCTAAAACAAATTACAGTGGACTTCTAATAACATACTACACAAATAGCATAAAATCAGCACACATGCATAGAATAGAAAATCAACAAATAATACCTTTAAAATTACAAACCATGAAACTTCAATCTTGATCACGAAAGCATTACTTATAAAAGTAGCCCATATGCATGCAAAGTATATAAAATCAACAAACAATACCTTAAAAATTTCAACCTCAATGACCAAAGTACCATTTACATCTTTAACCGGACAAAAAGACGACTGACCTAACCTCACCATCATCGAACACCGATCATCATCGTCGGACGACATATCCCATATGTTTAGTAAAAAGTGGATGAAATTTCGTGTGTGTGTGTTAGATTCAGTATGTGTGAGATTAGAAACACCTAAACCTCAATAAAGACACGTATCCCTACTCAAAGACACGTGCCACTGTTCTTACTTTCAAAACGACATCGTTTTAATACATAGTTATTTGAAAATATTAAACGGCGTCATTCAAGCCCAGCCTGTGACAACTGGCAATTAGGGAGCCCATTTTAGGTAACCGCATTACGCTAAGTTAAACCGAGTATTTGCCTTTAGAACTATTTTGATTGACCATGACTTGTTTTGATATCGATTATTGGTTTTTATGATTTATTTTATTATAGTATGAGTTGTCGTGTGAGTTTTAGCTCTTTTCGTTAAGCACTATGTGATTCGGCACAATAAAATCCTATAATAAGAAATAACGTAACTTTTAAATCGTAACTCGAAACTTGACAAATAAATAGTCAAAACTTGTGGAAAAACATAAATAAAAGCGATAGAAAGTCGAAGGAACGTCGTGGGACACTCGTAGGACAATATATGAGCTCGGGAATGGGTAAACGGGATAGTTTTACAAAATTTACGAGTTTGGCCCCCTTGTTTGAGGTGGCCGGCGCCCCCTCCTCCTCTCCTCATTTTTATTTTAGTCCTCAACTCAAAATATATATACCCTCATCCCCCTTCATTTTCCCCATTTGTTTCTCTCTCTAAAACACACACACAACATACTTTCTCTCTCTACTCTCTCTCTCCTACAACTAAAAACCCTAACCCTAAAATATTACCACCACCGTCGCCACCTTGTCGGCCAAATTCCAGCCACTTTCCGGCGAGTGGTATCTCACCTCTACCACTATTTGATAGATCTCTCTTTTCTCTTTCCATCCATATATGGCACGCCTATAGAAGCCTTCATTAACACCTCCAAATCTTGCAAAAACTATTCGTGATTCTAGGGTTTTCAAGTAACTTTGTAGATCGGGTTTAGAAAGGGTAAATGGAACGTGGGTAAGGCTCGTTTGAGCCATGAAAAGCCACGTATGAGCTTCATATGGCTCGTACAAGGCTCGACCTAAGTGGGTTTTGGTGAAACATGGGTCTAAAACTAATTTACAACTAATACAACATGTAACTAGCGATTTGGTATTATGTGTTGTATCATTTTATTGTGTTTTTGCATTTTTATTATTGTTTCATGTTCTTGGTTTAGATTTGTTGATGGGTTTGATGATTAGATGTTTTTTGGAGGTTGATTGATTGTGTTTGGATGTTGTAGAAGCCATTTGGGAGTGTTTGGATGAGTTTGATGAGGCGTATGAGCCACTAGGGACTCGTACGTGGCTCATGGTGGGCGTACGTGACCCATATGGACCAAGGGTCCGGGTCGGGTTGTTGTGGTATCTTGTTGGTAGTTGTTTTTGGTATCTGGATGAGACGCGTGGAGCCGAAAAGCTTCTAGAGCTTGTTTGGTTCACGTGGTCTTAATCGGGACCGTGTCATGACCATTAGGGCCATAACATTGGTTACGGGTATATTTGGTAGTTTGTTTGGATGGTGAGATTGATATGGGTTTATTCGAGATTGATTTGCGCTATTGTGATTATTTACTTGGACTCATATTATAAATTGTCAACTTTGAGCAACGTCAGTGTTACTTTGACTTTTTAGTCATAGTTGACCCCGATAACGCCGTAACATGGACTTTAGTATATATTGGACTATAGATTGATTAAAATTCGAGAAGTCATGACTCGTGTTTGTGGACTCGAAACGAATAACGATTTGAAACTAATATTGAAATTGACGTAATATATATATATATATATATATATATATATATATATATATATATATATATATATATATATAAATGTTAATAAAACTATGAAACCTAAATAATAAATGGTTTTTATACCAAAACCCTCGATAACAAGACTTGTCTTGTTATTTACTATTTTAAATGGGAATTAACGACTAAAAACGGAAAGGTTTTCTAATTAATGAGTATTTAATGTTTCGAGTGCACGTTTATCGAAATGTGCCATTTATGAGCATTTAATACCATTTTCAAGTATTTAATTCTATTTACGTCTTGTGCATGGGTTACGAATGACCTAATATTAATAGCGTCGATCCACGTGGATAGCGGACTTATTAGGTTGACGAATCTAATAAGAGCCCCCTAGGTACGTAGGATAACGTTATTAATGGGTGAATTATCCTTATGACTCGTTAGGATGCGACCGGTTTATGGGATAATAAGCGACACGAATAAATAATTGAGTTTATCAAGTTGACGAATTCGATAAGATCTAACTATTTATTCCGAAACTTATTGGACTATGGAGCTTATCGCTTAGACATCTCATTGTGTTGCATTGAGTCACATTGTGGTTATTTGAGTGCATTCATGTTATCATGTTGAGTCGATACACACACACGACGATACCAAATGCTAGGACTAAACGGTGAAACAAGACATTTTTGGAGATAAAGAAAAGGAATACATTGGGGTAGATAACGTTGATTTTGGGAAATATATATTAAAATTGGTTTATATTAATAGGTTGTGCCGAGTCGAGAGTTCTTTGAGCCGTGTTAGTCGTTATCTTCATTGCTAGTGTTTATTTGTGCGTTGCTTGCTTGAGGTGAGTTTCATAGCCGGGTGAGAAATCATGCTACTCTTTTGGACCTTTTAAACTATTTTGATTTGCTTATGTGCTGACTGTTTAGATAGATATGCGTAGTCGTTGCCTTTAGTCTAGGGTAGCAATCATAATTGCTATAACACTTGCCTAGCTAAGTATAGACTTCACCTCGACCTAGTCCGGGTAGCATTTGTTCTAGACCTTGCTACGATCGCTACCGCTAAAGTCGCTAGGCCCTACTATGACGTCGGATATGTTATTGATGATATTGTTGATTGTGATATTGGTATGTGAATAGCAATGTTGCAAAAATTGCGAATCGGTAGTCGGGCGGTCGACCTCCCTGTAGCTTGTAATCGGTCTAGGCGGGATTAATCGGTGATTAATCGGATTGGCATTTCCGACAATTTTTTAGTATTTTTGGCAAATTTTAGGTATTTTCGACAAGTTTTAGGTATTTTCGACAAGTTTATGTTTTTTCGGTAATATTTTTCTAGAAAAACATCTTGTAATAGATATAAACAATGACCATACGTTATTCAAACATTTTTATGGGTAGTTTTAAGTATTTTCGGCAAGATAAGAAGGTTTTCGACAAGTTTGACCACCATTAACCGTCATTGACCACCATTGACCATGGTTGACCGATTTGTTTGACCGATTTACATAAATCGGTAAGGTTGGTGGCCTTGCAGCACCTAATCGGCGATTAATCGGCCTTGTAGGCCTTGTTTTGCAACACTGGTGAATAGTGTGATTTTGTGTATCTATCTTAGGTCTCGCATAGCAAATAAACTCCTACAGGTCCACTATTGAATTTGAATTAAAACCTATGAACTCATCAGCGTTAGCTGACCTTTTAGCATGTTTTTCTCAGGTATTTAAGTGATGTTTGGAATGCTTGTTCTGTGGAAGCTTGGCAAGGAGACATGGTTGAAGGATTATATTTAAACTCTGATAATATTATCTATTTCATAAATTATGTTGGGCCTTACATTTAACTATTTTGGGATGATTGTATTGGATAATTAAATTTGGGATTGGTTTTTGAGTTATAAATGACTATCTTGTTTGCTATACTTGTGTGATGTACCAATCCATGTAACGCCCCGAAAACTTGATTAAGTCTTCCGCTGTACCAAGATTTGGGGGTGTTACACAACCCAAGAGTAAAAAGAACAAAAGAACAAAACGGCGTCGTTTTAGAACCCTTTAAAACAATGTCCTTTCTCACAATAAATGTATGCTCCTTTCGTCCCAAAATTATTGGGTCTTGAAAAAAACACACAGTTTAAGAAAAACATAATTATTATTGATTTCTCTCTCTTACTTTTTGTAGAAAAACAGTTTTACTCTTAACTAGTTAATTACTACTAATATCTACTTCAATGTTTGCAATATTAAATTCAACTAAGAGTAATATAGTAATTTGATCAAACTTCCCTAACTATTTTAGTAGTAGACAATTAAATTAGAACATAAAAAAAAAGTGAACTATAAATTCAGAACGGATGGAGTAATAAAGTACTCCGTAATTTATAAGAGCATCCGCAATGCATCACTTTACATATGACTTTTTATTATTTGGATAAGCTTTAAAAGAACTTGAAACATTGTGAGAAAAGCTTTGTGAATGACTTTTAGTTGAATGACTTGAAACATACCAAGCGGTTGACAAAAAAACCTCAAGCGTTTCTCACTAATTACATACGTGTTAAAGCATAGATCTACACCTTATATTATATAAAATAAATGAAAAGATTTCGATAAAAAGGTTTTTCACTAGAGCAATAACTTTTTGATTTGTACAATATACTTTAACATTAATTGTATTTAAGATGCCCTAAGTTTAAGTTAAATATAAACGCAAGTCGATACAATTATAAATGGCACGCTGTAAGCAAAACACGTGGCGACATAACTGGAGGCCAATAAGGGCGGCCGACAGAAACATTAAAAAACCAACAAAAAAAAACATTAAATAAACAAAAGTTCGCATGATTTTCATATTACTTATAAAAAAACTCATCACAACACGACAAAACCAAAACAAAAGAAGCACTTCCATTTCTCACTCATTTTTATTTTCCTTTTATGTTCAACCACCAACTTACCGGAGGAGAACCCTTTTGAAACTTACTGTGATGATGTAAACCCTTTTTTTGTCTTTTAGTGCCTTTACATACACAACATATGTGTATCTATATATCAAGACCAAGTTTAAGGATATGAAGCATGTCTGTGTTCTTTCCAACAAAGGGTATGGTTTCTTGTTTCTTGTTTTTGTTTTTTTTTGTTGTTGACTTGATGTTTGACTTTATAAGACTATATATAAGATCTTGGTTCTTGGTTTATTATTATTATTATTTTTTTGTTGTTGGTATATTTGATATTTGCATGTTAAACATTGATATGTTAAGTATTGATTTAGGGGGTGTTTGTTTGAGTTTATTTTTTTGCTTATGAGTTTATGTTGTTTTGGGTTATACTATTTTATAAGCTTGTTTTTGGCTTATGGGGTGGCTAGGTAAGGGTCGGAAATAGTCACGCGGATATATGGTAGGTCGCGTACATCTGAGTCAAAAATTGGGCCTTATCTTGTAGCCTGAACAGGGAAAACCTCACCCGTTTATGTTTTCCGGCTTATTTTTAAGCTTACGACCCTTTGGAGGTGGCTAGTGAATGGGTCGGAAACAGTCCGGGAATACCTGGTTAGACTGCGTACATCTGAGACAGACGGGGAAGCCCTCATTAGTTTTAGTTAGTTCATAAGTTAAAAGATAAGCCGAAAAAATTCTAAGACAAATAAGCTTAGAAACCAAAAAAATAAGCTTAAACAAACACCCCCTTATAATCTAGGTATTGTGTTAAAGATTCTACAAAAAGTTGGTTTATGAGTGTTACGATAATAAGTCTTGTTTACTTGATCTTGACTTTGAAGATACTCATTTATTGTATAGATGTTATTGGTTCTTTAAACATTTTGTTGTCCAAATGGGCCCATGAGAAAATGATATGATAATTGCTAATGTTTGTTCGTGATTTGGTCTATTATGTTCTTGTCGTTGATCTTGTGAGTATATTTCCCCTAAATTTGTGGATTTAGTTCAAGATTCTTTAGTTACGGCATCAAGATATGTGATGTTTTGACTTTATTCACTCAAGGTTGTGTTTAAATTTGGGGCTAATTGCGCGAAATCGCTACATACTTTCACATTTTTGCCAATGATAGCAAATTAGGGGTGTACGGGATTGCTTATTTTATAGTGTTTATCTGCTTCAAAAATAAGCATAGAATAAGCTGTTTTTGATTGCTTAGAGCATGCTTATTTATAGGTGGATAATGAGTTTTCAAAACTTTTGAGTACTTTCATGGTTTTATCAATTACGACAAATGTACTACGAAATGATTAGAGAAGACAACATACTTTCATTATTTGTACCAAAAATAGCAATATAACTATGTTGCCTTTTTTGATAGTTTTCAATACACGTTGCTATTATTGGTATTGGTATTGGTAAACATGTGTAATGATGATAATATTTTGCGCCAATTATCTCTAAATTTTGCTTTTAGCGTGACACAAACCATGCTAGATTCGAAGACCAAAATGTTGATCATTTGTTTGTTACTTTATTGCTAAAAACATTCTTAGTGGAATGTTGGTACAAGATAAGCATCTAATTCTTGTAACATTATCCCGATAAATTAAGTTAATCAGATTCCATCACTTTATTTCTTGTATTGTTTCGATGCTTGTATTGTAGAATAATGAGTAACACTTGATGCACAGGTGGATATAAGCGCTAATTCAGTATCAACACACTTTTTATCGAAGTCATTTGTAATTACGAAAGCATGCGAGAATTACTTAAGAACAAGGATAGTGAACCATGTGTAGCGGGGTACGCGTCACAGCGGGGTGGTGCTGATTCGTTTGTTGAACAGTCAACATTGTCTAATAACTTAAGTTTAAAGATGGGAACTTCAATGCCACGTAATCAAAACACGAAGAAATTAGGAATACAATTCCAGTTCCAAGACCAGGAATCTTCATCAACTCAATCCACGTGTTCTTACCCTGAAGTTGCTAGTGCTGGAGATAGTTACCCGTATGATGAAAACAAGTTTTCGGTTCAGTCAGGTAAGCTGATCTATTTATTATTGTTATCGTCATTTCTTTCTCTGTATAGCATGATATAAGTATCTTGAAAAAGAAACAAGAGTCCGTTGTATATTCATGAGCCGATAAACGTTGTTTGGTGTCTTTGTGTTCCTATTAACCAGGTCACAGGACACATGAAGAAGGTAGTGTCGGATCAGCGTTGCCAATGGTTACTCAGGATTATGCTGTTGCTTCTCACGGTGATCACAGGAACCCATACGTAAGTTAAACAAATGACTTTAAGTAACCTTTAACCCGTTCTGGCCCATTAAATGTGTCTTATTTTAAGCTAATTCTTAAACCTGTTTAACCCATTAGAGATAAAACAAGTATTGTGAATTGAACCATTCATAAGTATATGTGTCAAATTTTTCATCTATATTCTTACGTACTTCAAACGTCCATAACGATTTTTTCCCCATACATATATTTCAGGCATGTTTCCCAGTTATGTACCCTGATCCATACCATCGTGGGATGCTTCCTACT
This sequence comes from Chrysanthemum lavandulifolium, assembly GCA_022545495.1. NCBI lineage: Eukaryota > Viridiplantae > Streptophyta > Magnoliopsida > Asterales > Asteraceae > Chrysanthemum > Chrysanthemum lavandulifolium. Next base: position 246,795,214 of record CM040242.1, read on the forward strand.
TACGGGCCACAAACTATGGTGAGCGTATTACTAATTGCTCATTGTGATTTGTCAACTGTTAAGTTTATTCTTTCCAAGAACGATTATAATTTTCACATATTCTGATTGTGTATGTATCAACAGCTTCCTCATCCTCATGGAATGAATATCATGTCTGCTCGTGTCCCACTGCCTCTTGATTATGCACAAGATGAACCGATATATGTCAATGCAAAACAGTACAATGCAATTCTTCGCAGGAGACAGTATCGTGCCAAACTTGAGGCACAAAATAAGCCCTCAAAGGCACGAAAGGTATACATGCTCACCTTTTACTCGTTCTCTTTAAAACTACCTGCATTCATAGAGGTGGCATGTAGTTGTTGCGTAAGGCACGTTAGGTATCAGTTCAAAAGGGGTCGACATGGGTTTGACAAAAATATTTTGAGAGATTGTAGGACTATGAATTAAGCATAGATACTTATGGTCGACTTTCAACTAGTTCCATTATTATAGCTATTTTATATTGGCCCATCTGACCATTTTGAGATGAAACACAACCAAATCGACCCAACTTTGCTTGTTAATGAGTCAACATGTCCAAGTTTAGCTATTCTCTTATTTTATCTGGGTTGTACCAAGTGTAACTGATTTTTGGAAAACATGGACAGCCATATCTCCATGAATCCAGGCATGCTCATGCACTCAAGAGGGCAAGAGGGCCGGGTGGTCGGTTTTTGAACTTGAAAAAGACTCAAGAAACTCAATCCGGTGGCTCGATCAATGCACGAGATGCAAAAAATCATCAAGGTGGTGGTACATGCTCTGATACTACAAGTGCCTCGAATGGCGACAACTTCATCCACCAGCAAGAAAACAGATTCTCCACATGCGGCGGGCCCAACAATGGTGTGACCCACCACATGTTTCGCTTTCAATGAACCGACATGTGGTTGTGGTTCATAAGGGAAGTCATCCTTGGCTCTTTACTTTCTGTCATTAGTTACTTAGGTCGTTCTTGTCCGTACACGTGACAAGATAATCAAGTTCGTGAAATTTTTATTGGAACTTTTGTCCATTCTTATGGGTATGTTTTGTACATTCAAAAAGCACGAAACTTTATCACTTTTTGCTGTCACGTTAAAGTCTTTTAAGACCCTCAACGTTTCTGTTAAGGATCTTGGTTATTGTAACACAAATGTTGTTCTAGTCTTGCAATCTTGAGATACCTTCCTTTGACTGTTATTGAATTTTTTCTTGCATTGTATAACCTCAGAAACCTTGCGCCTTACTGCCTTAATTCCTGCATGTTCATCTCCCCGATTTGGTTAATTCAGGAAAGATATTAGAAGTTCGTTTCTGATATGCTGATCTCAGTGATCATTGAACCTGTTGAAGCATATTTCTGTCGGGGCGATCTTGACAGCTTCCACGTGCCATTCATCCTTGTCCCGAGCTTGAAATTATACTACAAACATGAAAGAACCCGTTAGAAGGGGACCCGAGGCCGAAGCCCCGGGAACCACCCTCCGACGGTCAAGTCAGAACCTCCTATTTGAAGGATTTTAGCATAAGTATATATGTATGAGTGTGTATGATATATAATTTGTGATTAGTGTGTGTCCTTGAAATATGTATGTGAGATAATATATATAGAAAGAGGAGGTGGTAGGTGTAAGGGACTTCTCGTCTATATACCCGATGGCGACACATTTGTGCGGAACCATTTAGGCGGAAAGAGTTTAGGCGGAAACATTTTAGGCGGAATCGCAACATTTCCTTCGGTGGCTGTCGTTCGAGAGTGATTCGCATAGGCCGTTCGGCAAGATGGTTTCGACGTGGGCCATTCGGCCATATACGTCAACAGAACCAAACCACAACTTTTCTGTCAGGATTAGGAACAAAACTCGAGTCATCGTAGTTTTCAACTTTAATATGTGATGGGTAGATTACTGCAGCTATAGTGGTCATTTATCACGTATTGTAATTGCAAACGGGGATGACTCAAGCGATTCTTGTTAATGACAAGGGCATGTATCTGACTATCATAAACAGAAGCATATCTGTCGCATTATATGATGTCAAAAAGCAGTTCTATAAGACTAGTCTTTTCTTTCTCTTAAGAACTTGCATGAATTTAGGCAGCTCGGAGAAAGGTCATACAATGGCATGATTAACTGGTGATCCTATAAAGATATGAAGTACGATACATGTTAGTCACTATACGCGTTGTTGGACCGACCACATGTTTTGCTAATGAAGCGACTCAATTAACCAACAATCTACAGTCATCTGGTTTTGATTGTCGATTCTGATGGGTGTTTTCATTACATTCGAAAAGCAACTTGATCGCTTTTTGTTGTCGGTTTCAAGTCTGAAAGGCTTACTTCATATTTTAAATAGCTAGCGTGTGGATCCTTAACGTTGTAACACAAATGTTGGTGCAGTCCTGTAATATTGAATTCGTGGTATAACGGTACAAGGACATACTAAAAGTTCAAGATAATAATCGATGTAAGGTTGTCTTAAAATTTACAATCAACATAAGCTTGTCAACATGGTTTATCTCAAGTAAAGTCGCCAATAGCGCTTGACATTGCAAGAACACAAAAGACATGTCCAGTTCATTGTATAACATCCAGAACTGTGTGTTTGGCATTAGATATATGACGAAAACAAGTATACTTGTGCCACCATCCGTCACAGATTATAGTTACAAACTACGGGGATTCAAAAGCATTCTTTATCATGACACAGGGACACGGTTTTGTCAAGCGCAAAGAAAAGCACATCTTTTTGTCGTGACATATAATGTCATAAAGCAGTTTTTAGAAACTAAGCTGCGTTTGACAAAAATTAGCCGAATTAGAAAGATGAACTCACATGAACTGAGGCAGCTTGGAGCAAGATCGCACAGTGGAAGACTGTAATGAGCAGTTTGTCTATGGTGTGCATGCAATGTACACCAAAGTAAGGAACGAGTCGTAATAAGTTATAAATTCACTCAGAAATGTGCTTCTAATGCGTAGAAGCTCTTAAATCACATCATAAAGAAAATTTCAAACTATTAATCTTTACACATGAACAAATAAGTTGTCGAGGGACAAAAACGCCAAACCGTTCAGACCATCATATGTTTTGACCCGTTACCCAACTTCACCCAAGCATCTTGTCATCTATATTCTACATGTACACGATATCTTGATAAACACGGTATGAAATGAAATTTGAACAACGATACTAACAACTTAAAAAAGAAAAAAACTATATAATAGATGTGGATTAACCACCCAAATGATCAATCAAGAATCAAGACTTTGTCTTTACACTTTCTTTGATTAACCACCCAAATGATTAATCAAAAATCAAGACTTCGTCTTAAACTTTCTTACTGCTTTCAAGTCTACAACAATCACAGATATATTATCTTTGCTTCCCTTTTGTAAAGCAAGCATTACAAGATAATCAGCTGCTGCTTGCGCTGCATGATCGACTCCATTGCCATTTCCCTTGTCGGTTACATTTCCACCATTCTTTTTATGCCATATAAGTATCCGTTTTCTAGCTACTTCACAGACTTCCTCGTTAGACATAACGTCCCACAGCCCGTCACTAGCTAAAACAAGACACTCATCTTCTCGTGCTCGTGCTGTAAATGTGACTTCTGGGTCGGGTATTATGCATGGTTTCAAATACCCATCACCTGAATAACACGAAAAACAAGGGAAATAAGATTTTTAAAATGAGTGGCATAGAATATGTTGCCTAAAAAGAAACAAGTAGGATATCTACAGAAATCGTGTTTTTTAAGTGAAAATTTCATTGTAAGATCCAAATAAGGACACAGAATTGTTAGCTGTCAGCTCAACTAGTGTCGTCCCAAATCCCAAAGACTCTTGACCGGCTGCTTTACCACAAGAAAGAAGGTTCGATTTTTATCTTATTTACACTAAACGACTACAAAACAAACCATTTTGGGTCCACTCATAGATAGACACTTAGAGATGGAGATTGTGAATTGTGACCCATTACTTATAAACGGGTCAATTCGGGCTATGTTATATCTCTTATGCACCCAACTGGCAAAATAAAAAATATACTAAAAAGAGAAAACGTAACTGATCGAAAGTTTCTCAAAGTGTAATTTTTATACATAGAGGCTACTAGATCACTTGATTAAATAAACTTAGAATGTTGTATAACATACTCCTATTTATTATTGATACAACTATTGTACGAAAAATCAATCTGAGAGAAACTCACCAATGGATCTCGACATTGCAAGAACACCCAAGACACGATGCCCATTCCATTGTATGACCTTTCCACCGGCAGCCTCAATTCTTGCAAGTTCATCTTCCCGATTCGGCTAAATTCCAAAATTAATATACTTTAAGTTAGTCTTATAAATTCACATTTGGCATTTGTTAATTTGACAATAAAAGTAAAATAAATGTCTCACTTTATGATCATTCGACAAAACTACCACTTCTTTGCCACGATAAAGAACCGCTCTTGAATCACCACAATTTGCAACTATAATATGTGATGAATTGATTACAGCAACCACGGCAGTTGATCCAGCGGTTGCTGGTGCTACTGGTTCAGAAGTGACGTTAAAGTTATCACCTTTTGCTTCGAGGGTTCTTCTGCTAATTCTTCCACCAACTTCATTGTCAACTTTTTGAAAGCAATTTGTGAAAACGTTTTCCCACTGAACTTGCAAAGTGTCGTTTATAGTTTCTTGTGCATATGCTTTTAGCTCCTCTTCTAAAGCAACATGAACCCGCTCACTACAGTAATTGGCAACCTGCATACAGATAGAGTTCAGCTTTGACGATTTTGGAGTATAGAGGTGATATTTTGTCTCGGAATAATGGGTTATTGTAGGGCACATTCTATCTCCAACGGGTCAAATGGGTAAAATGTGGCTAAAAATTAAACGGGGTGAAACAAGTCAAAATTCCTAACTACTATATTAAAATGCTTACAAACTCCAAATTCGTTTTATTAAAAAAGCTGATCGTTATTTGATAGTATAGCTTTTGTGATCTGGACCCATCATATTAGAACCCGACCTATTTTGACCCGATGATTATTTATTACCATCTGTTTTCACGTGACGCCATTTTGAAAATATTTAATACATTAACTAGAAGTTCCAATTTCGGCTCATTTACCTCAAAATGGTCGATTTGCGTTACATTCTATCTCCAACTGGAAAAATGGTAAAAAATTCAAAACTTTGCAAAACTTGAAAATGGATCAGATGGCCTTAAGTCCTCAAAATCATTCAAGTACTTATAACCTCCTAAGCGGGTGTTTGTTTCGGCTTGTATAGCCCAGCTTATGGCTTGTTTGGTTTTGGACTTATGTTCATAAGCTCACTTTTTGTGGATTATTTTGAAACTTTTCGGCTTATATGAGCTTATTATAACATAAGAAACTTATATAAGCCGAAAAGATTCAAAATAAACCACAAAAAGTGAGCTTATGAAGAATAAGCCCAAAATCAAATAATCCATAAACTGGCTATATAAGCCGAAACAAACAACCCCTAAATCATAGTCCTAAAATACATTTTTCAAAACTTTATTTATCTATTAAAGTGAAAATGACAAATTGGCAGGTTTTTTTACGCACATACCGTAGTTCTCACTCAGACCCGTAAACAATCCGTCTGACAATCCCGTTTTACCACATCTACCTACGTTATTCAAAAATATAAAGTAATTAAAAGGGTCAAAAGATATATACCTGAGAGCCTCCATGACCATCATACACCCCAAAGAAATGAGTCGTCAAATTGGTCAAACTCGAGTTCACTCCATCAACAACATGATCCCCTACAAACATCTTAATAGGAACTTCCATAAAACGAGGCACAACCGCAACTGCATCTTCCATTTCCTGCCTTTTACCAATAACGGAGTGAGTCCCCCAAAGCGGAATGTATTCCAACTCATAAACACTCTTTACTCCTTTACCATGACTCTTCTCAACAATCGGCAAACTAACTGAATTTGTAACTACAATAGGCAATTTTACTAAATTTGCATCAGCATTATTTGCTTGATTCAAACTATCCTCATTACTAACGGTTTTACTACCCATATCAGATAACAAGCTTGCAGTTTCAGTTAGTAACTTCGCGCGCGTAAAACCAACATGATTTCCAAGGGAAGTGTTTTCGGATAACGAATTCGCTAAACTAAATGTAGCCATTTCTTCCATAGAATCTACACTACTAAATTTTCACAAAACTAAATTCCACAAAATATTCTACCATCATAAACCCTTAATCTATTTCTACCTCAAATTCACAATATCATCAAAATCTAGGAACCTAATAAAACAAAACAAGTACAGTCCGTCTTTAACTCAGATATACGCGAAATAACAGCAATTCCAAGAAAGATTACAACTTTCTTAACAATCATAAAAAATAACAAAAACCCTTTTCATAAAAACACAAAAACAACCAAAATCTTGATCAAATTTTACCCAAGAAAAAAAAAAGCAATCAAGAAAAACCTTTATTCATCAATCTAAACATTAAAGGCAAAAGGGTTTTCATAAACACCAAAAAGGGTATATAAATCACACATCAAACACTAAAAAGATGCAAACTTTATATAAATCTTGGTAATGCAAATATGAAAAAATGGTTTAATGTGAAGATTTTATTGTCATGTTTTTTGTTTCTTGAAAGAGGGATTATTGGGAATGCTTTAACTGCTTTGATGACACGTATACACATTTGTTTATCTTATTTTATAGTGATGATTTTTGTATTTGTTACTGTATTTGTGACAAGTCATCAAAAGTGGAGTACTAAAATACATCACTTTGATTTAAAATTATATCATTCTTTATTACGAGATATTTTATTTTTTAATGGGCCAGGTATAAAGCATGGAGGTTTGATATTTACCTAACTAAAGAAAGCAGCGAGAGATAATCATAAACGTATCGCATGCAGATCACATCGCATAACCATTTACGACAGCTCCTTTTGCGCTTCTTTAGCAGTGCTCATTTATCATTTTCCTATTTTTTAGCTACGTGCATAATAATGTTATGACACCTACATTTATGGCTGAGCATGAAAGGTTTAAAATTGAACCGGACCGACAAAAACTGAACCGACCTGACAGCCCTTCCGTTTGGTTTCGGTTTTTCATGATTTTCGGTTTTTGGTCGGTTCGGTTCAACAGAAAACAGACAAAAACACACGTAAACACAACTTAAACCGAACCGAACCGAAGGACCGACACAAAACCGAACCGAACCAACCATATTCGGTTCGGTTTCGGTTTAGGTTTTTCACAATTTTTTATTTTCGGTTTTCGGTTTTGTCGGTTCAGGTCGGGTTGGGTCAGTTTTAGACCGACGCATAGATCCACAAATATTGTTTTTAAAAAAGTTAGTTTTGCCATTTAAAAAGGAGTAGCGACGCAACTTGTTGATAGCTTGCCTTCCACCTCTATGATATTGAGGAATCGTTTACATTAAGCGATTAAAATTCATTAACCACAAAACACCTGTTAGTCCAGCCATGCACATCAGCATCAACTACCACACAAAATCAACCACTAAGGCGCTAAACCCCCATATAGATAACACATTCTTTACCGCTTACATATACCCCAACTACACATACACACCCCACAACACTCATACGCATACAAAAATTCCTTTTTCATTTGATAGAACCGACAACTTAATCAACAGTTTTTCGGTTCACTGTGGTTAAAAGTGTTGTATAGTTGACGTGTCGTTGATGGCTCTTCACACGTGGTTAGAGGCCTTATCACGTCCGGTCTTACAGAAGTAACGAGTATTTACATTTTTTCTTATCGTGTTTCTTTAGATAACACAAACTTTAACACAAATAACTTGCATTAGTACATCTTAAAACATAATGAATAAACTGTTAGACTTAAAATTTTCATACTACCTTCGTTTCAAAACTATCATCAATTTTGATTTTGAAGTTTCATATTCAATTTTGTTCAAGATTTTTTATTCGTTATATAATATTCACTGAAATATATTAACGAATTAAGTTTTAAACGATTTTCATTATTATAATTTTTAACAAGATCATATAGCACAAAAAAATACTTAAGGTTAAAATTGAATGAAAAAAAAAAAAAAAAAAAAAAAAAAAAAAAAAGTTAAAACTAGACAATAATTTAAAGACAGAAATGGTATTAAATTTCTAGCTATGTACGGTTACGTCTTGCATTATACATCTTAAAACAAGATAATTTAATAGCATGACTCACAAATCTATAAAGTGTGTTATCTTCCAAGTGTCACAATTAAAGCATAATTTATCCATAAAAAACATGATTAGCGTTATCAATTGATTAAAGAATAAAGAGTTTTAGATGCTTTTGTCTTGGATTATTTTAAAGGTAAATAATAAATAAAGTTCATAAATGGATTTTTTATACGACAACCACGTGTCGTTGTTTGGGTAGAAGTCTAACCTACAAGATCCGTTTTAAAGTTTCAAAGATTTATAAGCCACCAACTCTCAACTAAAAATTACCTTAACGTTTTAGTCTTTTACTACAATTAAAATGAGTTACATGTTTTAGTTATTGTTTTTTTCTCAGGCTAATGATATAAAAATGTATATGATTTGTAAATTTTTGTTTTTGTGTGTAGTCATTTTTTGTTTGCTATTAAAAGAAAAAAAATTCAAATTTTGACATTTTTTGTATTTTGTGATCATTTTATTTTTATTTTTTTCAAATTTCGAAAGGTAAAATAGTTATTTTATATGAACAAAATACACACAAAATTTGAAATTTGGATGCATTGCATTAAAAAAAAATAAGGATACTAAAAAACAAAAATTAACAAGTTAAATACATTTCAAAATCATTATCTCTTTCGTTAGCTATAACTTTTTGAGTTATTAGTTAAGTTACTAAAACATGAAATAATTAATTGTACTTTGGAAATAAATTTGTCACCAACCCTCAACCGCTCTAGTATTGCACAAGTTTTGTATCTTTTCAATCCTTAAACATACTATATTTAGCGAAACCCAAAACCCTCAAAGTAAAGAAAATGAATGTTTACTTTTCACCACAACCCAATTTAAACATCATATTCATGGCTTTTTTTTTTTTTTTTTTTTTTTTTTTTTTTTCAAATTTCAACTTTCTTTATCATCGTTTTAAAATTAGTATTTTCTTATATTAACTAAAAGTAATATAACATGTTGGCAATATATTAAATAATTAAATTGTTTGAAATTATATTACATAACTTTATCATCAACTACAGAAAATACACATACAATAAATTCAGTCATGTTATTGAAAAATTATACTAATTATATATTTATATATAATATGTATCATACATCTATATAAATCTTTCTTTAAGATAGTTGAATTCACAGTCATTTTATTGAAAATTTTTCAAAGAATTTTTATGACTATTAAACTTTATATTGGTATTTTATATTACATCTTTATGAATTTAGTATAATTATATGGTCCCAAGTTTTTATTGACTTTAGTTTAGATTGTTATATGGTCCCAATCTGCAATGAGAGTATTTTAGTTATTTTAAGGTTTCTTAGGATATCTTGATTTGAGGTAAATAATAACATAATTTTAAGGTGACATTGTTTATGTATAAAGCAACATATACATACATCATAACATGCATTTTTAATATCTAAATATGAGTAGTCTAGCAGCTTTAGCTATATCTATTTAAAAATAAAGTCTACTAACACCTTATTAGCATTGTTTATTTGTGTTAGCTAAGAGTTTAGTGAACAAAAGAATAATTTACATCCTACGACAATTATATGCAAGCTTTAAGATAATAGAAGATCACAGAATGCCATGCATGCAGATCGGATATTATTTTCATGACGAAGAAATATTTTTATACTTTTATTTAAGACGTCCAAAATAGTATAAAGTAGTAGAGATATGTTTTTCAAAATTAGAACGTCTAAATTATTAATAATGTAAATGGTTAACACTTTTATTTTTCAAATTTTAACATTAAATTAGTGGTTAAAAGTTTAATGATCTTTTCTTATAAATAATTTCATTAAAATGTATTATTGGAGGACGGTTACATATGCTTTAAATGAGTCTTAAATTTTCAGATTTTACACTAATTTTTTACTTTTCTTTTTATAGTAATATTTTTTGTCTTAAAATTTTAAGACTTCCTTTTATAGGAAGTCTCAAATACTTTATAATGTAGTATAGATTAAAAGAAAAATTAAGTATGTTTTGAACCCTTAAGAACTGACCAATGTGCATTTCTTAACTACATTATGATGCACTTACATGTTCAAATAAAATTTCGATTTTAAGCTCTTATGTGGTCAAGCATAGTATGTGCTATAAGAGATGTATGTTGTTAGAAGAGTTTGAACACGTATAAGGTTACACGTCGTCATTTGATTAGTATATGCTATAATAGAAACGACGCTCATAAGCATGTTTCGTTTGAACTCATTGTTGGTAAGGATTTTCAGACGTGTTGCCGGAATTAAAAACATCAAAGGGGAAGAACATTTAATCATAGAGCTCAATGAGTAAGCTTGAAATATTTGAGTTCAAGGAAAGTAATTATAAGAGGTATAGTATTATACTTTGGTTGGTCTTGAGATACTAAAACAAATCGATAAAACTCTTCCAACGTTACATGATCAACCTATGACCATGTACCTAACTCGTACCAGCAAGTCAGAAGAAGAATGCGACTCCTCCTTCTTTGCTTCTGTCGTATCATGTTTCTCATTTTCAGCCCTACCAAAAAACATTACTCGCATTTAATCATAACAATCTGCCAGCACAACAGAACAAAATATGCCGTAGACAAAGATAATCGTGGATTTGTCATAGTACGAACCAAAAGAGATAATGCAGGTTGTGGATTACATAAATGGCCTCTTCTTGTTGGTTTTTGACAGTGGAATCGTATTGTGGTCAAGGATGTCTGAAAACTGCTTGTATCCAACGCCTAAAATAGAAGAAAGATTGACTTAGAATAGGGAAGTGGCATACCATAAAATTGTCAAATTGGGATTAACAGGTCATTTTGGCATGGGGTGGGTTGACCCGAGCGCTTTTTACCCGAACTTTCCAACTCTGTTATAAACAATTAGTGTGTCAAATAATAATTAACTTTTTTTGAGTAAAATGATACAAGAAGTTTTACGAACTACTATTTTTTGCCTTGGATGACTTCCAAACCGTTTGACTTATTTGACTTTTGCTATTTTTTGACCCATTTGACTCGCTCATTAGTACTTTGGTAAATATTTATCAATTTCGTGGGTAGAAGGGTTTAACTATACGGCTGCATGGTAATATTTTTAGCTCGATTTTTGATCTCTCGGTTGTATGTATTCACATCCACTACAGTGAATCCAACCGTTACAAATAACTCTGACAGCAAATTTTCTGAGAAGTAGAACGAACACTGCAGAAAAAACTATGATATTAACATGACGTGAAGAATGTAAATGAATACAGTGAACAACAAAAGTCTACAGAATCATTACAGTGCCATCTCCACGGAAATAGAAGTTGTCACTGATAACTCGATTCTTGTTCATTAGCATAGCCTGCAAAATGGCCATAAATTATGGTAAATGCTTTCGTTTTTGCACAATATATACATTTGAGTAACATTGCCATAAAAAGTTTGGAAACTCGCTTGAGCATAGTCCCCAATAGCATAATCCCGTAAAAGAACGTAGCCATTAGGCTGCATACTTAGTATGCCATCCAGACATAAGAAACTCAAAGAAAAAAGATATCCAAAACTGGAATTTGATAGAAAGGCAAATTGCATAAGGTAACCAACTTTGTTTAACCGAGAAAAAGACACAAACTTTCAAAAATTGTTGATTTTCAGTAGCTAAAAAAGGTCAACATAGTCAGAGTTAGAATCATATGCAACGTATAAATTTGACCTTATTAACCTATTACCTTGAGTCACATTATTTGAAAGTACGAGTATTCTAGTAAAATGGCTATTGTGTTTTAAGTTTTCATAGTTTTACACTTTTAATAGGCAAAACAAGACAGTTACTTTTACCAGATATTAGACCAAATTCGGTTACCTTTTTATCCATATTGCGCCTACAGATACATAAATTCAACGGAAGTGACCTTTAAAATACGTCCTATGTTTTGTAGCACAATAGGCATATTCTCGGGTGAAACCGCAGATAGTGTAAAGACTTGCATAATATTATTCGGTCTTTATCTACAACTTCTGTATTTTCATATCCACCGATCAGAACCATGATATTGTCATGCCAATGCTTACCAATGTAACAATGTCAACAGAAGAAGGCATAATATGGTCACAAATATTGTCTTCAGCAATATTGCAAACAAAAACGTTCATTTGATCTTCACGGAAATTTGTATATGACTGCATTCGTATAAAATTCCGAATCAGCAATAGATTCCAACGACTTATATAGTGATTTCAACCAATATACTTATAAATGGGTTGATGTGCTTCTACGTTGACTCAAACGGGTCAAAAAGGTTGGAAGTCGCCCAAACTCAATTCTTATTTAGTACAACCACCTAAATTGCTTTTAGGGGCTGTTTGGGATTGCTTATTCGAAAGTATGTACCTACTTAAAAACAAACTAATTTACACTAAAATAAGCAGTTTCATACATTCATCGAAACTGCTTGAAAAACCAGATACACACTTGAATCAACAATCCCAAACACCCTTGAGTTTAAAAATTCAGATTATAAGTATAACAATACATGTTCTTTTGTAATAGTAATTAGTGTGTTAATTGTTTATATACATATACTCTTTGAGACACACAAAAAAAGTGTTCGACCCGATTCCCATGACCCAAACCTATTCTGACCCATTTCCCAACCCACATGACCCACTCATCTTACCACATCTATAAGTAACAAACCTTAACAAGTGTGACTGCCTGATGCGAGAAATCACAAGCATGAACAAAAATTTGAGGAAACTTCTTAGCGAGGGGAAATATCGTGTTCCCAGTTCCACAACCAGCATGCACATGACGATCATATTTTAGTTATAATCAAATGGATACTGCTGGCTATGAGCGATGAATCTAACCTCTAAGATTACTTTTCCATTAGAAGGGAGGGTGTCGTTTTCATCACAAAAGTATTGCCCCAATCCTTTTTGAGGTAATGTCGGTCCTTGAAGAACTGCAATTACTTCATAATATCAAAAACCTATTTCAGCTCCATTTTCATTTTAAACAATTTATATTTCCGGTTCATTTTAGCCCTATAGAAAAAACATTGTCGTTATTGTAAGCACATACAAACATATTTTCATCTTATCAGCGAAAAACACCAAGGTAAAGTGCCTATAACAGTATTAACATAGGCATGTTGCTAATTTTGGGCATGCTGCTTATCTAAAACACTTATGTTTTTCTTTTAATTCACTCTAAAAAATAATCACATTAGAAGTTTGGATCAACAATCACAAGCACCTTCAAAACTGCTATGCAACAAGCTTAGATACAATTTTTAAACCTAAAATCACGAATTCCGTCAGTTTGATGGTAGTTGATTTAAAACGGACAAAGTCTTTTCAAAACTCCCACTAAGATGGAGTCGAGGAAGGCCCACCAAGCTGTAATAAGATGACATGTGGCCTAATGTAGAGGAAGCCAAGAACTCTACAGTCAGTGAACTGGTCCCATGTGTCAGCCACCCTTGACCCATTTTAGTGGGATTTTTGGGCATTTTAATACAAGTAAGTGAGTGGCTATCAAATTGACCAAAATCGTGCATTGTCCCTTTTACTACTAACCAATCCTAAACTACCCCTATTTGCAGATAATCAGTTTAGAGATTAAGTTCATCCAAGTTATTAACTTAATTTAATCAACTAACTGAGCTCAAGGCTTGACCGAACTCGGGTCAATAAATGGTTAAAAATCAAGTTTTGACGACGTTCGTAAAAGTTGTCCCAATGCTTTTTGGACTCAATGAAGTGTTGTGTGACGTCATCACCACCACCGTGAAACCCTAAGCACCGTAACTTAACGGCGTCCAAACGGCGTCTTTCATGTACAGTTATAATGGAAATGAGTGGACACTAGTTACCACTTTGAACCCTTGTCTCTTTAGGGACGCCTTACCAGAAACAAATGTATGTGCCAAATCTCAGTACCAGGGAAAGGGTCAGAAACAAACAGTTATGGGATAACTCGGTTATCCCCAATTATCCTGAATAGAGAGAACCTCATTTAGTTACCAATTTAGTCAAATCTATGTGCCAACCATCACCAAAGTGTCCTAGTAGTAAGTCACCTCATGTCCGCACAGGAGATCAAAAACGGACACACACGGTTAGGGGCCGCATACATCTAAGTCAAAACTCGCCCTCAATTGAGAAAACCTCATCCGTTTAGTTTTACACTTCTACCCTTCATAAGTTCATATATATCTTATCTAACTAGCACTTAAAGCTCATTGGTAACATAAATTTTTTGATTAATATAATACGCAACAATTGAGTCTGCCAAAAATGAAAAGCAACCTTGTTTTGATGACGTTCGTAGAAGCTGTCCCAATGCTTCCTCGACTCCATGACGTCATCATCAAACCCTAACTTAACGGCGCTCAAACGGCGTCGTTTGCGTAGAGTTACAGTGGAAGGTAGGGGATAACAGGTATTACTACTGGTGTATGATGTAGTTATTGAAATGGCGGGAAAATAAATTGCCATTATTTGCAACTGATTTTAACAGTTGTTGTTTGAAGTGAAAGAGAATTGAGTTAGTTGTCGAAGATGAGTTGTATTAATGCCCCCTGCACTATGTGTCTAAAATATGCCCTTAAAGTTGTTTAGAATAAGATATGAAACGATAATGGTGACTGGCTTACACTGTTTTAAAATGATATATGAATGTGGGAAACAGTGTACACTTTTAATAAAATAAATCAGATTACGATAAATAAATAATTAACAGAAAGTAAATGACATAAATTAAATACAAACAGAAAGGTGTAGAAGCAGAAGACATACTCGAAAAAAATTAAATAAACGAAAGCGGTAAAGGTTGGTCGAGGCTCGTGTTAAACACGATTCCTTTAAAACAGATTCGCCGTCTGTTTCCAGGGTACAACGTCCAAAGCTGTTGTACAGCCGGACTAGACACACTTGCCTGAAAGATCACTAAAGCTCTGTGTATTTCTGATCGAAGGAATGCTGGTACAATAGAGGAATACGTTTCTGGTTCTGACTAAACCCGAATGAGACTTGGCATGTATTTATTTTGTAAAACTGCAAAAAGATACACAGTTATGCAAGGTTTTGAGCGCGTTCGTGTCCATGATCATGTGCTGCTCGAATGAGTTCGAAACTTGAGCCCATTTTGGCCCATAAATCCGAAATCTGCACCCATTCTTACAAGACACGTAGGTGTTGGAGTAAAACCAACAAATCAATTTGAAGGTTCATATCAAGATTCCTATATAAACAAGCTTTCATTTCTTATTTTGGCGATGTGGGATACTCCCACTTTCCAATTTTTATGTTTCAGTCACCGACTTTGGCACCGATATCTCATTCATATCAACTCCATTTTGACACTCTTTAGCTCGTTGCGAAGCTCTCGTCAAGGAGAACGCAAAGCTACCAAAAAATATAAATATATATAACATATACATACATTAAATAGTGTCCCAAAATTGCAAAAATCATTTTGCAAAACTTTTTTCCAACAATGAAAGACAATGTGTACAAGTTTCACAATCTCTACTCAGAAGATTGTCCATCCACTTTCGTTAACCTAATAACTTTTTATGTGTAATGTTGGCCTTAAGGTTGTTCATTGTGGTGTTCGACCTTGAGTACTGACTTGAGAATTACAACCCTTTATCAATGTGTTGCACCTTTGGGGTTGATACTGTGTGTTTATGTACTCCTAAACTTAAAAAGAATTTTGAATTTTATATTTCTAAAGAATATTGTTGAGCTATTAAGCACTTTGGGGCGGCCTAATGACAAAATGCTTGTTATTATATAAATCAAGTCAATTTTCATGTTAGGCGCAAACAATTCTTAAATGATCATGCCAATCTTTTGAAAAGAGAAAGCTTTACCGGAATTGAGTTTCTGTAGTGTTATGTTCAAACCTTGTAGAATATTGTTGAGTTATTCAATCTTTGCATTCTATAAGGAATGTTAAAAACAACTTATAGTCTTATACAAATACAGTTGAAACAAAAGCCCAATAAGTCAATAACCCATTAATCAACTATAGATGCACCAAACGTCTTGTGTTATCCCAACCCTAAAAAAAGCCCAACTGTCCACTATAAAATCCATCATCAAACATTCATAAAACCCTAGCCACACACACTTATACACCATTGTACAACTTACACCATTGTAGATATTACTTGAATCTTGGTAGAATCTTGATTCATACATAGTCTACCCGCTAGTTATTTATTTATATTTGTTTATGTTATTTTATACTATCAATGTTGCAAATTTAATGGGGAAGAGGGTATGATGTTTTTATTGCTAGTACATTTTATATGTTTTAGCTGTTGTTAGATGCATCATACGATTTTATAAATTTCTCCATATATTAATTATAAAAAAAACAAAAGTATAATGCTTGTACACCAATTTTTATTATGGTTTCCAAGTTTCGCTCTTCTGTTACATTTCTTATCTATACTTTTTCTAAATTATTTGTTATGCTGTTATTTTTTGTCTTGTTTAAAATGGTATAAATTTCTTATCATTTCACTTGGTGAATTTCACCTTGTCATTTAGAAGTTAAGGCCTGTGATGAATAAACATTTTGCTTACATTGTCTGATATTTTACAGTGAAGAGAAGACTAGAGATTTCTGAGGCATTATTTTATAAATACATTTTTTGAGTTTTTGTTTTAAAAAAAAAATACATACATCTTCTTTGCTGTATAATCTAATCGTAATGGCCTATGATGATTAAAAATTGTCCTCCAATTCTGATTATTAACTATGAAGAGGAAACTAGACTTTTCTGAGGCTTAAAATTAAGAAATACACACCTTAAGTCAACCAAATTGGACTTCACTGATACTAACTTTTTTTAGAATAACAATTTTAAGTATCTCATAATATCTACGTCACACATTTATTTTACATTGAACCCATAATTATGGGAGAGATCTCTTCAGAACTTGACTGAGTTAGAGGATCGCCAACCATCGGATTCTGATTAAAGGTCAAAATTAAAAGTGGCATTTTAATCTCGACGTTTGATTGTAATTGATGGTTGAGATTCTAATTTAATCAGTTATCACTAACTCGAGGATCCTCTTCCCATAATTATTTAGTTGAGGAGCTTTTTACCGTCGTGACACAAGCCATTTGGTTCCATTGTTACTAACTTACTATTGTATTGAAAAGATATTCATGTTTCATATTTGGCAGAAGCTATAACACAGATTCAATTGATTTTGCGTCACATTATAATGGTCCTAATATTATGAAAGTATAGATTAAATGTGCACCATAGTTTCTTATTGAACTTTTGGTCACTTAGGTATAAGCATATGTTTGCTTTCAAAACATTAAAGGGGAAAGTAATATAAAAGCTAGAGTTCAAGGAAAGTAATTATTATAAAAGGTAGAGTATTAGACCTTGGTTGGTCTTGAGATACTAAAATAAACCGATAAAACTCTTACATCGTTACATGATCAACCGATGTCATCAGCATTGCACATATCCAACTCGTACCAGCATGGCTAAATCCCCCAAGTCATCTTCATCAGAAGAAGAATGCGACTCTTCCTTCTTTACTTCTGTCGTATCCTGTTTCTCCTTTTCAACTACCTAAAAACATTACTTGCATTCAGAATTCTTGTTGCCTTTCATGGCATTATGATTATACGAGAAGCCTAAACAACTCCACAAAGAATACGACAAACGTGAATCAAAGAGTAGAAAGTAACTCGTGGAATGAAGATGAGGAATCATCAGATGTTGATTACCTCACATCCCTCCAGTCAGAAAAGTCAGTATCATAAACTGTCCCGTAAGGGGAAGAATCAAGCTTGTGCAGGTGCAACAAATATATGGGTGCCCAAGCACAAATTTGAGGAATTAAAGCAAGCTTGAGACGAAACTTAGGAGACAAAACAATCGAGTTGGGACGATACTGTTAGGATTCAGTGTGGAGAATTGATGGGTCTTATGAATGGATCATTATAATGCCTAATAAGAGGTTTCCTGGCTTATAGCAGAAAGTATGTGTATTTCTATATTACGTTCGACGTAGTTAATTATTCAAATAAAATTTCGAGTTCAAACTCATATGAGGTTACGCGTCGTCCTATGATTACCACATGCAACAAGATATATTTGTAAATTCCTCTAAGTGATAAATACATCAATTGTTCAGGAAACAGAAATGAAACATGTGACTGCAATAACGTATAAGTACACATTGTAATTCTACAAAATTAGCCTTTATATTTATTTTTCAGAACAAAATATCATTCAAAAGTATCTATTCATTCATCACTTACATGAAGAGAATCAGATGGATCAAATTAGGTGCCACACAATTGACAATTCAATGTGAAAGATGTTGCAGTAGGACACTCGACCCACAAGTCAGAACTGGTGATTTGTGGTTTTTGACAGTGGAATTATATTATGGTCAAGATCGTCTGAAAACTGCTCGTATCCAACGCCTAAAGTAGAACAAAAACAGTGACTTCGAATAGGGAAGTGGCATAGACTAAAGTTAGCAAAATGTGCCTAACCGGTCATTTTAGTACGGGGTGGTTGACCCGAGCACTTTTTACCCGAACTTTCCAACTATGTTATAAACAATTAGTGTGTCAAATAATAATCAACTTTTTTTTAGTAAAATGATACAAGAGGTTTTACGAACTAATATTTTTCGCTTTGGATGACTTCCAACCCGTTTGATCTATTTGACTTTTGCTATTTTTATATTTACCCATTTGACCCGCTCATAAGTTACTTTGGTAAAATATATCAGTTTCATAGGTTGAAAGGTTGAACTATACCGCTGCATGGTAATATTTTTAGCCCGATTTTCGATCTCTCGGTTGTATGTATTCACATCGACTACAGTGAATCCAGCGGTCACAAATAACTCTGACAGCAAATCTTCTGAGAAGTAGAACGAACACTGCAGAAAAAAACTATAATATTAACATGACGTGATGAATGTAAACGAATACAATGAACACCAAAAGTCTACAGAATCATTACAGTGCCATCTCCACGGAAATAGAAGTTCTCACTAATAACTCGATTCTTGTGCATTAGCATAGCCTGCAAAATGGCCATCAAATTATGGTAAACGTTTTAGTTTATTGCACAATATATACATTTGAGTAACATTGCCATAAGAAGTTTGGAAACTCACTTGAGCATAGTCTCCAATAGCATAATCCCGTAAAAGAACGTAGCCATTAGGCTGCAAATTCGTATCGTAACCAGGCATAAGAAACGTGTCAAAAAAATCCAAAATGGAATTCAAAAGAAGGAAAACTGCATAAGGTAACTAACTTTGGTTAATCTTCTATTTTGGGTAACAAACTTTGTTTAACGTAGAATTGCTGATTTTTCGACAATTTTCAGTAGGTCAAAAAATGGTCGACATGGATAGTGTCTATAGGAACCAATGGTTTTTTACTAGGCAATAACAGATGATTACCAATTTACCATAAACATTAATTACACCAAAGTCAGTTACCTTTTTATCCAAATTGTGCGTACAGATGCATAAGTTAAACGGAAGTGACCTTTAAAACACGTCCTATGTTTTGTAGCACAATGGGCATCTTCTCGGGTGAAACTGCAGATAATGTAAAAACCTGCATAATATTATTCGGTCTGTATCTACGATTTATGTATCTTCATGAATCCATAATCAGATCCATGAGGTTGTTAAGTTAATATGCTTACCAAGGTAACAATGTCGACAGAAGCAGGCATAATATGGTCACAAAGATTGTCTTCAACAATATTGCAAACAAAAACATTCATTTGATCTTCACGGAAATATGTATGCGACTGCATTCATACAAAAAACAAAATCAGAAATAGATTACAATGACTTATATAGTGATTTCAACCCACATGCTTATAAATGGGTTATTGCGCTTGTACGTTGTCTCAAACGGGTCAAAAAGGTTGGAAGTCGCCCAAACTCAATTCTCATTTAGTACAGCCACCTAAATTGCTTTTAGGGGTGTTTGGGATTGCTTATTCGAAAGTATGTACCTACTTAAAAACAAGCTAATTTACACTAAAATAAGCAGTTTCATACTTTCATACATTCATCAAAACAGCTGATGTGCTTGAATAATCAGATACACACTTGAATCAGCAATCCTAAACACCCTTGAGTTTAAAAATTTAGATTATAAGTATAACTATACATGTTCTTTTGAGATATAGACAAAAAAGTGTTTGACATGACCATTTGAACAAAAACCTATTTTGACCCGTTTGACAACCCACATGACCCACTCATGTTACAACATCTATGAGTAACAAACCTTAACAAGTGCGACTGCCTGATGCGAGAAATCACAAGCATGAACAAAAAGATGGGGATACTTCTTAGCGAGAGGAAATATCGTGCTGCCAGTTCCACAACCAGCCTACACATGATGATCATATTTTAGTTATAATATAAACGGTGTTATCCATTCGAATGGATACTGCTGGCTATGAGCGATGAATCTAACCTCTAAGATTACTTTTCCATTAGAAGTGAGGGTGTCGTTTTCATCACAAAAGTACTGCCCCCAATCCTTTTCAAGGTAATGTCGGTCCTTGAAGAACTGCAATTACTTCATAATATTAGAAAAATGATTTTTTAGAATTTAATTTCGCACAAGAATTCAACTGTTAAATGGGCATACAAAAACCTATTTTAGGTGCAGTTTCATTTCTGGTTCATCGCAGCCCTATAGAAAACATTTTAGTTACTGTAAGCACATACAAACATATTTTCATCTTATCAGCGGAAAACACTAAGGTAAAAACGGTAAAGTGCCTATAAGTCTATAAAAGTATTAACATAGGCATGTTGCTAATTTTGGGCATACTGCTTGTTTGAAACCCCAAATCACATAAGAAGTTTGGATCGACAATCACAAGCACCTTCAAAACTGCTATGCTACAAACTTATACACTTTTTCAACCTAAAATCACGAATTCCGTCAGTTTGATGGTAGTTGATTTAAAATGGACAAAGTCTTTTCAAAACTCCTGCTAAGATGGAGTCGAGGAAGGCCCACCAAGCTGTAATAAGATGACATGTGGCCCAATGTTGAGGAAGTCAAGAACTCTAAAGTCAGCGAATTGGTCCCCCATGTGTAGCTGTCTGTCGGCCATCCTCGACTCATTTTAGTAGGCATTTCGAAAAGATTTTATCCATTTTAATACAAGTAAGTGAGTAGCTATCAAATTGACCAAAATCATGCATTGTCCCTTTTACTAATAACAATCCTAAACAACTCCTATTCGAAGATAATCACTTTATAGAATTAAACTCATCCTACTTAACTAATTTAAAAAATGGCTTGATCGAACTCGAGTCTATAAATGGTGAAAAATAAAAGCAAGACCTTGTTTTGACTACGTTCGTAGAAGTTGTCCCAATGCTTTTTGGACTCAATGAAGTGTTGCGTGACGTCAGCACCACCACCGTGAAACCCTAAGCAACTTAACTTAACGGTGGCCAAACTGCGTCTTTCATGTACAGTTATAATGGAAGGTAGTGGATAATAGTTACCGCTTTGAACCCTGGTATCTTTTGAGACTTTAGGGACGCCTTACCAATTACCACTAGGCGAACAAGAAAAAAGTTATTATCCAAGATTTAAATGTAACAATGTGCCAAATCTCACTACCAATAGTTATGGGATACCTCGGTTAGGATGCGTACATCTGAGTCAAAGACTCACCATCCCCGATTATCCTGAATAGAGAAAAACCTCATTTGGTTACCAATTTAGTCAAATCGATGTGCCAACCATCACCAAAGTGTCCTAGTAGTAAGTCACATTTGGGTATAGCCGGGGAAAGGGTCAAAAACGGACACAGGGACACCACACCGCGTACATCTAAGTCAAAATTCACCCTCCCCCGATAAACCTGAATAGAGAAAACCTCGTCCGTTTAGTCAAATGGATATATCCATTTGACTACCAAAAATGAAAACCTCGGCCGGGTCGAACCGGGTTTCAAAATTAAATGAGCTTGAAAATAAATACTTTATCGGACCTTGTTTTGATGACGTTCGTAGAAGCTGTCCCAATGCTTCCTCGACTCCATCACGTACTGCGTCACGTCATCATCACCAAACCCTAACTTAACGGCGCTCAAACGACGTCGTTTGCGTATAGCTACTATAATGGAAGGTAGGGGATAACAGGTACTACTACTAGTGTATGACGGGGATAGTGAAATGGCGGGAAAATAAACCGCCATTGAAAATGATGTAAGGGTTTCAGGTTTTAATTGTACTAGGGTGCGTTTGGTATTATTAGTATGAAAGTGATGAAAGGTGTTTGTATAAGATGAGGGGCTCATCATTATGGTAATGAATGATAGATACAATTCATACTTTATATACATCTAAAGAGGTAGGAATAGATCTTTCATAGGTGAGGGACCTGCCACTACTATCAAACACATACCCATTGTCAGAAACGGACCTAGCATGTAACGATGGAAATGACGCCCATGATTTATAGAAAAGTTGATATTTTAGTGTAATTTTATTTAATTTTGACTTTTTAAAGTGACCTCTACCAAAACTCAAATGCCCTCTTCACATCTAAAATCCAACGTTTAACTCTTTAAAGCCTTATAAATCTTTCATGTTTAAGTAAAAATACTTGATTTATCATTACATTTCTAGTTTTTTCTTTCGCATTTTGTTGGTATTGTAAAAAAAAAAATTTTGCCCCCTACATCCTATTTTTCCGGGTTAAAGTCATTTCTATCATTATTAATAACAAATTGATACCAAACGCACCTTAGTTGTTGTTTAGGAGTGAAAGAGGATTTTGAGTTATTAGTTGTAGTAATACCCCCTGCACTTTGTGCTCTTGATATTTTTTTCACTTTATAATAACCGACAATGTTGACTCGTTCAGACTCTCTGTCTCAAAAACAATATGTGGATGACAATGTCCGATTCAGAAGAGTATGTGTCCACTCGTTTTTGGTAACTTAATTTTTATTTACAAAGTCATCTATTTTAAAAATATATACTCTATCGAACTCGAGCCAATAAACGATGCCTTGTTTTGATGACGTTCGTAGAAGCTATCCCAATGCTTCCTCGACTCGATGACGTATTGCGTGACGTCATCACCACTATCAAACCATAAACGCCGTAACTTAACGGCATTCAAAGGCGTCGTTTACTAATAGCGATAATGGAAGGTAGGGGATGACAGGTACTACTAGTGTATGACGTCCATATTGAAATGGCGGGAAAGTAAACCGCTATTGCAACTGATTTAAGGTTTTCTGGTTTTAATTTGCTGTTGTTTGGAGTGAATGAGGATTTTGAGTAGTTAGTTGTAGTAATCCCCCCTTCACTTTGTTCTTTGACACTTTTTGCTCGTAAATTTTTGATAATTGACAATGTTGATTGGCTCACACTTTCTGTTTCAAGGACAATTGTGAAAATAATGTTTAGATGAGTTTTCACCCACTTTCGATAACTTAATATCTTTTTGCAAACTCTGCGGAAACAACTATACTATACGTCTAAAAGTTGGCCTTAAAGTTGTTCAGTATAGTATTCGAACTTGAGTATTGAATAAAGATTTATAGATCTAAATGACTATGTTACACCTTTAGGGTAAATTCAAACAATCAAACATGATTGTGTATACATACTCCTAAAATTTTAAGAAAATTTTAAATCAAATTATAATATTTTTTAATTTTAATCCAAGTTTCATGACTTTATCGAGATTGAACACCGATCTCAGAGATTTATTTTCAGCCGTTCAATCTTTCATTTTACAAATCGAGCTCAAATTACTTGTATCAAGAGAACTCAAGACTACCAAGTTGAGCGCGAATCAACTCATATGCAAATTGCTAAATATGCTTATATCTCGTAATTAATCTTTAATTTAAAACGTGAACCAAGTTTAACAAACTGTGAATAGTTTTAATACACTTGTTTCATTCTACAAGGGCATATAACAACATTCATAGATTTGCTTAATAGTGCTGTAATACATTTAAATGTTAGAACGAGCCTTAAAAGTTACAACAAGAACAACATTCCATCTGTTTCATTCCAATAGCACTCGAAATTTTCCATCTGTTTCATTCCAATAGCACTCGAAAGATGATTACATAATTATCAAACAATAAAAATGTTCAAAAGTAAAAAAATACAAGGAATGGTAAAGAGCAGAGAATTTATTTCTTTATTGTGTAGCTACGATGACGAGACATCCCAAAAAGACCGAGCAGCAAGAAATAACAAACTAAACAACGATTAATCGATTAGGCATTCATCGTGATTCGTGAGGCAATATTAGTCAATCTCAATGATCACATCGTGATTCGATTAGGCATTCATCGTGATTCGTGAGGCAATGTTTGATTGGGAGGTATTTGATTTAAGGGGATTTGCTATTTGTAAGTTAACGGGAATGCATTTGGTGAGTTGAAGATGTTGACTTTCTATTCCCCAATTGGACAATCTTGAAGAAGGTCGAGTCTACAGTCGGTTCTACATTTTCTGCTGCATGTTAGAAAACTAAAGACGAGTTGCATTTGATTATCCAAAGACTTCTTCTTAATCTGGGCATTTATCAAACAGTTATCGGTTTGGGGAGAGCACTAATTGGGGAGAGTGATATGTCGAATTTAATCCCAATTAGACTTGCTCACATTATTCAAAGATGTTGATTCTCACAAAGACTTCAAGCGATCTTCTCAGCAGATTTCAAGTATTTGGGCTTATAATGTTTCTTGATTACAAGTGTCAAAACCGACAAGGGGAAGGAGACAAGCACCTAAGCGAGTAAACTTGATGAACTTAATACTTCTAAGTAATTAAAGATATCCGGAAAACAAATGTTATTACCGCAGAGAAACTCAAGGTTTGACTCATGGCGAGTAAACTTGATGAACTTAATTCTTCTAAGTGATTGAAGATATCCGGGAAGGCGAATGTCATGACCGCAGAGAAACTCAAGGTTTTACTCATCAAGGCGTTTAATGTTATTATTCCAACTATGTGGGGAAGTGATGTTAGAAAGTTTACGAAGATATATGAGGTACACAAGTGTGTGATGATCTCGATGTTATCGCAAGCATCGGGGAGAGAAATTGTGTACATTGGGGCGCTCATTTGTCTCACTGAGGGCTTAATCGGTGATTGAGAGATATAATCACTTATTCGGAGTTGACATCCGCAGATAATCGGTGATTCGACACCTTCTTCATTGTTATCGCTTGTTCTCTCTTTGGGGAATGTGTGTACTTGGTCCTTGAGCTACATACACGATCATCGGGGAAGAAAGCCATTGTTTACCACAAACATTGGGGAGGTGTTTTCTCTCGGGCATGATGTGTATTGGGAGAGTTCTTGGATATTGGTGTACTTGGTTCTTGAGCTTCATACACAATCATCGGGACGAAAGATGTGAACATTGGGAGGTGTTCTTCATTACCCTCATGATGTGTATTCGGAGAGTTCTTGAGCATTATACAAAGAGATCGCGCATCAATTCAACTACTTGGGGAATTGTTCTCTTGACACCTTTTGGAATGGATTGCTTGAGACGTGTAGGATATTGGATTTTACAAACACTCTAAACCATGATCAAAGTAGGCGTATAAGTATGTTAGAGAGAAAGTTCTAGTGAGAGAAAGGAAGAGTTGGGAACTATAGTGAGAGAAAGAAAATATTATTATGAGCTCGACTCTATCTTGGAAGGTAGAGTATTTATAGTCTTACAATAAAACGCCACACAACGGGTGTGGATCGGGCATACAGTGGGTAAAGACCGTCCAGTCCTCCACGGTGTTACTTAACTTAAAATAACTACGACTACGAGCTTTCTAACGATTACATATACTTGAGGTGGTGACTCTTTAATACACGGAATTTCTAATTCTAACAATCTCCCACAGGAGGTCACCTCAATCATGTACTAAAATTACATAGAATACAAACCGATATTACATTAACAATTGTTCTTGCATTCTTGAAGTAGTACTTTGCTCAAAGCTCGTAGTCATTGAATCTTCTCATTGCATGTTTGGTTAATCCAGTGGAGGTCTTTCTTGATCCACGTGATAATGAATTAAAGCCGACTTTTGAGATCATCATTAACAAAATCTCTGAGACCTCCATTGTGGTGTTGGTATTGTGTGATGTTGTGACTTTCGGACCGACATGCTCACATTACGGATCATGATATCTTCTCATCGAGTAGCGAAGCTTTCGTTGATTCATGATATTGGCGGCGTAGCGAAGCATGGAGTGAAAATATCGAGTCATTGATGCACTAATCATGATTTCTTTTGAGATGAATGTGATAAATGAGCATGCGGCTATGGATTGACCGCTTCATTACGATCACCGCAAGCGTGGGGCGTGCACACACAACGATTAGCAATAAATCGCGAAAGTGTCTTTGATCACTTCGTTGAATTGAGTACACGCCCACGGTTCCCGTTGATCGGTTACAAATCTTGTCTGTGATCATGTATAATTCGAAGAATTTCCTTGACGGGGTTTCGCACTGCTCTAAATTGTTCTCAAACCGAACGTCTCAAAGAAGACAACACGGAGTGAGTGAACCGGCGAATATAAATCCAGATTGATGAAAAGATATTTGAAAACAATCGTGTATTGCTCAATAGAATTTGTTTTGCAATGCAACGAAGATTTTAATGAACATCAATTATCAATCATAAAACACCTTTTGATTTGAAATATCCGTTACAGTCGATTTGCTAAAGAAAAGAATTTTTAAGCACAAAGACCGGTTTTCAAAGGTATCCATCAATCCATAACCTCAACTGAGATTGATTCAAAAGATTGAATCGCCCCATTGTTTACATTCGGTTGTCACATGGTTGATCTATTTGATAGATCTCACATGCCACCCACCGTGAGCTTGTTAGATGTTGGCTCGAAGGCTTTCCATCTTCATTGTGAGTATGTTTGCATATCACTCGGATGTTCGGCAATACCACAAGGATAATGCGTGGGACTCAAGATAAAATCTCTCTTTCCACATTGTGTGAAACAGAGAGTCTTCAATGAAAGTGTCCTAATGAGATTTATTGATGATCTCGTGGCTCTAGACTCAACATGTACATATTAGGTTCATGTGCGGAGACTAGGGAGAGGTCTCCTTCTTCATATCAACAATCTCTAAGAGAAAGTCGATAGATTATGTAGGTTCCCGTGAGAATGAAACAAGCCCTTTTAAAAGGAACTTGAGTAGCTTGGGAAGTTAGTGCGGTCGTCCACCGGGTCCATGACGTCTTGTCTTCAATACCGATGTTACCATCGGTAGCATATGAATTGAACACGGTTTACGCCTAAGGTTGAATATATGGAGGTCATTGGGAATTATGTGAAGAAGGATTTACTGCATCATTCTTGCCAAGGATTTTCTTTGAAGTAGAAGCGAAATCTGTGAATAAGAGATTCTCTTGAAGAGTAAAAGCCGTCTTGTGATTCTCTTTGAAGGTGGAAGCGACTAGGATCGACATCTGTTGTATTATTTAAATGCTAACCCATCATTATTCTTGTACTACAGGGGTTAGCATGGGTATTATTGTACTGCTCAAGATTATCTAGTGGTTTAGTCATTAAATGCATACTTGCATGTTTAGTCGATTGAGTTTAGGGTTTCTTGTCCATAAAAGGAACCTCATAGTTTGTAATAGATAACCAATCGGAAACATAGAGTTTCTGTTAATAAAAAGATCCATAGAGGATCTAAGTGTTCTTAGTTATAACAACTTGTATTTACTTTCCGCTATAGAATACGAGTTGTAGAGATTGTCTATTAGTTTGCTTATGATTACATAGGCAACACTAACGATCCACGAGTGCTAAAGATCTGTCAAGGTCTAAGAGTTTTCAACAAGTGGTATCAGAGCCTCGGGAGAGTCTCTACGATCTTGAGAACCTTATTTAACTCACCCCATACAACCAAAACATATTCACCATGCAGGCCGATGATGAATCGAAGTCACCAACAACAACATCAAAACACCACCTCTATGCAAAGAATCGAGTCTCTCCAACGGTAATGGTAAGTTTCCTTATCTAAAAAGGAAGAATATGATATGTGGACCATGAAGATGCGAGCGGATCTCAATATTGATTGGAATCATGGGAGATTGTGAAGAATGGCAACATTCGAAGAAGACTATCCGGATCTTGATGGTAAGTTTACCATTGCTCCTCCCAAAGCTGGCTTTGAAGAGATTCTTGCGGTGCAAAGAGCACAAAGTAAGAACCATCCTTCTTCATCTATTCACGAAGATCACTTGGGTGATTTTCACCACATAGTTGATGCAAAGACATCTGGATGGCTCTTAAAGCAAGGTTTGGTGGAAATGAAGAGTCCGGAGAATGAGGAAGTCCATGCTTGACAACACTTCCAAGAGTTCAATATTTACGAAGAAGAAGGTATCCATGAGGATCTGACGGGTTTCTAAGATTAAGTCGGTCACTAAACCGGTTGAATGCTAAACGACAATGATGATTGCAACTCCAAGTTCCTTCGATCTACGCCTCCATCATGGCTACATGTCGGTATAGCTCTTAAGGCTAAAGGTGGGTTGGACATACTCACCTTTGATGAAATTGTACAACAAGCTCAAATCTCTTGAACACGATGTGAGATCTCCCTACCGTGCATCCTCTTCTGGTCATACAACCTTTGTTGGGACATCTCACTCCAATATGATGATGCATGCTCCAAGTCCATCTTACTTACCATCATCATCTTATCGTCCCACTCCATCATATCCTCAAGCTAAAATGAGCAATATATTGGAGGATGTTCTTCATTCATTTGTTGCTGACTATGATACTCAGCAGCATCTTGTATATGAGGATTTTGATCAGGTGGACCCACTTGAAATGGAGGAAATGAAGCTGAAATGGCAGGTGGCCATGCTTTGATGAATATCAAGAGGTTTGAAGAGAAGGCGGGAAGGAAGTTTGGATTCAAGGAAAGGATCCATTTCGTTTGACAGAGAAAGGTCAAGTGCTTCTCTTGTTACCGGATGGGTCATTTCTCGAGGAATGCAAGGACGGGAAGAGTGGAGAGGAGCTAACTACAACTCATATCGGTGAGAATCGGAAGGGAGCTAGCACTTGACTCTAGTCACCATGGATGAGCAGGTCAATGGGCGCACATGAACACAGTGAATGAGGAAGGCTGCGACACCGAGAAGCTTGGATTCTTTGGCAAAGTGTACTTGAAGATAGGCATGATCGGTTTGCCTTGATGGGACTTTCTCGGTACACAATTGTATATTTGGTTGTAGTGATAGATACAATGAACTTAAAGAAGCTTATGATATTATGAAACCTAAATACAATGAATGCTATGTTGATAATGAAGCTTATAAACTTTCGTTAAAAACATTAGAAAGACAAAAGGTATGATTTCAAAAGAATCGAGATAGCTTATGAAGAAAAGATTAAGGTGCTACAATTTGATCTAGATATTGCTAATATTAACTTTAAACGCACCGAAAAGGAAAAAGGCGATACTATTCTTGAGAATCTAGAGCTTAAAGAGAAACTTCTTGAGGAAATAGCTAGACATAAACAATGGTTAATATCGGTGACAATCTAGCTAGAGCACTTTATAGTAGTCAATCGGTGACCTCGGGAATAGGATTAGGTTTTCAAAAGTATGTAGGATTGGAAGCTAGGCAAGATGGGCGTAAATCCACACTGCAGCTTAGAACATTTTAAAAGGAAGGTGATTTACATGCGTCCTGGACCTATTAGAGGTGAATTTATGCCCACCGACTTGTCCATTCTTGATGACTTTGATGGATCACACCATTTGTATGGCAAAAGTCAAAAGACTTGCGGACAACGATGCTTCATCTTATGACTTTGTCTCTTTCTCGGCGGTGACTATTCATCGGATCAGGATCTACTTACAACCGTGATTCAAGTGATAAGTCGGACCTTGTCAAGCCCTCACTTGAGCCTACACCCAAGCCTCGCACCCAAGTCTATCTACAAGCCTTCTAGGATAGGCTGAGGAATCCACTTCAAGCTGTTTTCCCACGAAGACTCGTCTTTTAAATCTTTGCATAATTTGTCTGTTAAAAACAATTCCTTTACTGTTTCTGGGTTAAGTTCTTCTACATGTAATAGAACATCTGCTTTGTTGAATAAATCTTCCAAAAGGAAGACTTGTTTTGTTTGTGGAAGTAAACTTCATTTAATTAAGGATTGTGATTTTCGTGAGCAAAGATTAGGTGCATGTGCTACTCAGCAGAAACCTAGACCAGTGTGGACCAATGTTAAGAATATTCCACCTTATGTCCCACAAGCTACTTATACGGACTCTCCTTGGAGGAGATCAGCAGATAGACCTTATGTGCAACCTACTAGCCCATATTTTAAACATGGTTATTGGCCTGCATATATTGTCTCTATGAATAATGGGAAAGGATGTTGGGGCACTACTGTCAAATCTTCAGCAGGTTGTTCTTGGAAGGATAAAGGACCTAAATTTCACTGGAAACCCAAGTACAATGGTGGATCTTTCTCTTCCCTTAACTGCAAAGTTTAAGGGGAGGCATAGGCCTCAGGGGAGGATTTTATAGTAAACTTTGTGTATATTCTGTTTGCTAACATTATCTTGCTAATTATTTTTAGTCTGTTTTGTCTCTGTTTTGTTCCTGTGTTTCTCTGGTTTTGTTTTGCAGAATGCCCTGTTCAGTTAAATTTCTTCAAGTGTGGTCCTTTGGTATATGGTCTAGTTAGCTCAAAGCTTGTTTCCTCTGAATGCTAAGTAATGAAGTGAGCAATGTGTATCCTCTGAAAATAAAGTGCTGAAGAGAAGAAATTGAAGTCAAATTGTTCATTCATTCATTCAAATTATAGCTTACAGCTTACAACTTACAATCAACTTCAATGCAACTACAAGAAAAGAGCTATACTACTTATCCTAATCTAGTTCATATCATCTATTCCAACATCTAACGGACTGTTGGATTTACATGATCGCTCACATCTTTCACACTAGATGCTGGATATGCGTTTGTGAAAACTTGCATAACCACCCATTCCTTCTATCTCGATGGCTGGATATGCTTGACCGATATGACGAAGATGCTAAGGATCAAAATGGAAAGATGGATTGATGCAAACGATGAAGATGACGATGACCACAAATGGTGTTGAAGAAACATAATGTTTCGTTTGTGTTTCATCTATCGATTTCAACCAAAATGCAATCCATCCACCTTCCTTTAGCTCTTCCTCTATACGAAGTGTGAAGATGCACCATAGATTGGCGCAGGTAGTGCTAGCACCACCTCTCTTTCGGCACGAGGCCTTTGTGGAGGTTGAGGTGCTTTGGAGGTTGGGAGTAAGTTATCTCGGTGGTGGGTTCCTCCGAGTCATCGGAAGAATCACTTGGATCCACTACGCTATCATCTTCAGAAGAAGGGAGAAAAGGGGATGTCAAAGGACGAGGGTCAGGTGGACGTGACCAAAACTGGAGGAAATCACTGGATGATGATGATGAAGGAGAAGAGTTGGGTTTACAACCTCTGGTGTTGTGTTCATGGTTAATTTTGATTGATTGTGGTTAATTTTGGAACATTGTTGAAATTAGGGTTTGTGATGATATTTGGGGATTTTTGATGAAGTGAAGTATGTATTGGGATGATTATATAGGCGGATGCAAGGGTTAATGCAATTTAATGCGAGTTAGATGGCACAGGAATTCTAGAACCCTTCCGAAGATATTATAGTCTTGGGTTGGTTTCTGCCGAAGTATATTATTTCAGCAGATTTCCTAGTTGTTTCTGCTGAAGCACTGGTCATGTTGAAGTACACGTAGGATATGGTCAACTGAAGTTCTCATACTTTTGACTATATTCTTGGTAACGGTTACCATTCCTCCAAACGCTTTTTTTTCCGCTTCAAAAGAAACTATTCCCTCTTCAGTTCAAAATCATAACCCTAAAATCACATATCTCACATGGCTCTTCAATTCAAGAAAGATCACAATAAAGTTGCATTTCTGGGTAAAGCAAAGGGCGATGAATTGTATGAACCTATGGTGGAGTTCCTGAAGCGGTCCAAGATTCACTTTGCCCTAACTCATTCCCCTGATGCTATTTATGAATCGTTGGTTATACAATTTTGAGAATCTGATGAAAAACGAAGTGAAACAGATATTGTCGCTTTGATTGATGAAACAGAGCACGTGGTGACGGAGGACCTTATAAGGAGAAAGCTAAGTTTGGATGATGCTAATGGGGTTTATCTCTCTAGCACTGAGGAGATACTCACGGGGCTGAAAGCTATTGGGTATCAAGGTACAAGGACTGACATATGGTTGAAAAAACATCTTTGCCCCATGTGGAGATTCTTGGTTCACACGTTGCTTCAGTGCATTAGCAACAAATCTGGAGGTTGGGATCAATTTTCTACGCAATTGGCTTGTGGTATTGTGTGTCTATCTCAAGGGAGAACTTATAATTTTTCTAAATTTATTTTTGATAATATGGTTGAAAATATAAACAGGAAGCAACATAAGTTTTTAATGTACCCTAGATTCTTACAAATAATCATAGACACCTCTACCCAATTCGAAGCCTTTCATCCCATAGGAGCTCTTTCAGCTAAACTATTTGCCTCTATGAGAACTAACTTTGAAGGGGCACATCATCCGTTGTCAGCAGCTATGTTGCCTATATGGAAATAAGGCTGCTGATAAGGAAAATGTTGCTGATATCCCACCCTCTTCAAATGTTGCTACTGATGGCAATCCATCAGTTAATATAGATGAGGTCCTCTTTTCTTCTTGAAGCATCTCATATCGCTCGACCATTCTCCACTGTACCATCACCGGACCAAGTCCACCACCTACAGGCTTCAATTGATGAGTTTGAGTCGACCAAAGCAGGATGACCACACCCAGGTCCTCAAGGAACCTTTTGATGAAGTACCTCCTCATTTTGAGCATGATCATATTTCCTTTGAAGGTCCAATGAAACTCCCATTACCACGAGCAATCTGCTGGTGGGTGAGGACCCTATTACTCTCTCATCATCTATGCTCTTGTTAACAATGTGTCGGTGAGGTGGTGATCTCAAAAGGAGCTTTCGAGACCAAGTCTACTCTTGGTGATAAGATTGAGGAACTGAGAATAAAGTTAAGGACCTAGAGGAGCGACTTGAAAAGAGTAGCAAAAGGAAGTTAGTCATTTCTTCTTATGAGGAAGATGAGGAATCTCGGCTTGCTCCCCTTAACATCTTAGCTGATGTGGCTCAAGAAAGTGTTGTTCCATCTTCAGTTGATATTGAATCATCAAAAGTTAAGGCACCAATTCTGTTCACAAGGAAGAGGAGACAATCTAATTTGGGTAAGGGATCTGCTGAAGTCTCCAAGAAACCAAGTGTTGACAAAACTACATCTGCTGAGGTTCAAATGGAGGATATTGCATCTGAAACTTATCATCATGTACCTGTTCAAGAACCATCATATCCCACCCCTTCAACGGATGATCAAGTTGTATTTCATGGTGGAAGAAATTTTATTTGGATCCTGCAATGATATCCTTACCACACTGTTGAAGATCTCTCAAAACGATTCCTCACGAAGTTCAAATTGGTGATTCTCCTCCGGTGTGGTTGTTCATGAGACTACTACTAAAGAGAAGGTGTAATGATTGAAGATGAGCTTGGTCCGGATCGGTATCCGAACAAGAAAGGCAAGGTCAAGCGGGTTTCTTGAGTTTGCGGATCGGAAGAAAAGTGAAGAAGTGGCTAAACACATGACGGACCATTCTACTTCTTCTTTGCCTCCTGAGAGACGAAGAGAATTGGATGCGTTAGCTATTCAGATGCCTGCTGCACAATGGGATGTTCTTATTAAGCAAACCACTAAAAATCCTACACTTGCTCAAAGTATTTTAGGTGGGGAATTTGATGGTGAAAATTTGTGAGGCAGTGCCCTTCCACAACTGAGTACCTTGTCCCCGGACCTGTGATCACTCGGCTCAAAGGCAAAGAGAGAGAAACCTCTTACTGAAGCTCAGAAGAAAACAGAGATGCGGATTACAGTGAAAAATCAAAGTTGTACTGTGCTTAACCGTGGTTTAACAATGAAGCAAGTCGTGGCTTTACCTGATGCCAGATTGTTTTATTTGTACAATATGATTATGAAGACTTCTTCTTCTGACATAACACCATCTTCCAACTTGAAAAGACTTGCAGAGAATGAAGTTGCACCAAAGACCAAGAGACCAAAGTTTGTTGAGATAGTGGATAATTTTGATGATATTCCACCAAAGCGATCTCTCAAATGGTTTCTTCTGAAGGAACTTCTGAAGCCACTCCTTCGTCTGACAAGGTTCCTTCTGATGAACCATCGGCTGTTTCCCCTGAAGCACCAGTTATGCCCTCATCTAACCCAAATGTGGAATCTGCTGCTACAAAAGAAAGTAATTTTGTTAAGGAAGATGACCAGGTTGCTTCTGCTGAACCTTCTGCTGAAGCTACTACAGAAGTCACTAGCTCGACTGCAAAGGTCTCATCTGCTGAACCAACCACCATTTCCTCTGAAGCACCTAATGTGCAAACTTCTGCTCCATCTGTGAGATCTTCTGATACAGAAGGAGCTGGTTCGATTAAAGCAGATAAAACCACAACTGTCAAAACTAAAAAGGCAAGAAAGGTGCGTGAAAGAATGCATGCCCTTCGTGATGATGTATCACCTAAATCCACATCTACTTCTTCTAGTCCTACTACTGATGTTAATGAAGAAACCAAAGATTTTCCATCTTCGGAAATGTATATGCCTGGTAGAAGGAAGAAGAGGATGGCCAAGAGAAAACTCACATCTATGAGAAGATCTGTGAGAAAAGCAAGGACTCATGCATCAAAAAATAATGTTCCTTTGGACCTAAAGGCTGATGACTCTACCTTTATTCAAGAAGGGTGCATTCTTGATTTTCTAAAGGATATCAAAATGTGTTGGTCCGGTGGTCTCGATAAGCGGTGAGATGAATGTCATTCATCGATTGGACAAAACTTCAATGGAGTTCACCTTTTAAAGGAAATACTCCATTTGGTAGACAGGCGATATTCTCACTCTATACACTCTTGTCACCAAACATTCTTGTAATCTTGCACCACAAGGTTACGGATGTGCTTATTAGGAGATCTCCATGTCTGCTTGACTCTATCTCCCAATGGTAAAGGGCATTTCATTTGGAAGAACTCACATCTATGGCGGGTTGAGTCACGGAGATATTATCCCCACCTCGTGTGCATGTAGTTGAGACAAAGGGTGGAATCACGGTATGCATGTTTCTTTGAAAGAATTTATCCATTGTCCAAGAGACTTATG
Source organism: Chrysanthemum lavandulifolium (assembly GCA_022545495.1). Lineage (NCBI taxonomy): Eukaryota > Viridiplantae > Streptophyta > Magnoliopsida > Asterales > Asteraceae > Chrysanthemum > Chrysanthemum lavandulifolium. The sequence continues at coordinate 246,830,863 of CM040242.1, forward strand.
GAAAGGATCTTTGTGTCGAAGTTGGAAATCCCTCCGGATCCAGTGGGAAATGAAAGACCGGATCTTTGAGCATTGGTTGGATTGATCAAGACTCAACTTCGCAAGCTCAAGCTGCATCTTCATAATGAACGCGGTATTCTACATTGTCTTTTGTTTATTTTATTTTGTTTTCTTTGTTTTTTGTTAGTTTCTTAGTTAAAAAAAAAAAAAAAAAAAAACTAACTTTCTCTTGCGGTTTGTTGTATTTTGTTGATGGTTTTAACTCACAAGATATACCTTGTGTATGTCAAAGAGTTAGCTAGTCCAAAGTGCAGACTTTGGTAAAGACACATCAAATCTGTTGATAGTTGTAATGGTTTGCTCAAAATCATAGGGTCTGCAACCACCCATGCTTAATTCTTTGAGAGTAGTATGGTCATCAATTCACCATGGTCTATTCCTTTTGGAATCCAAGAATTGGCTAGCCCACAAGTATATGGCTTGAGGTAAAGGCAAGCTGAATCCATATTTGGTTATCAATTCACCAATTCTAAGAATTGACTAGTCTGAGCAAGCGGCTACGGTAAAGACAAGTCAAATCCGTTTATATAGTTCTTGATTTGCTCATAAATTAGATGGTTATCAATGTACCATAGTTTGCGAACTTAAACATCCGCTACTCCGGTAGTAATGGCTATTGGTAAAGAGACATCAAATCCATTATTTTCAATGATTCACCTCTCACGGGAGTTCACACACGGATGTGATGAGAATAGTATGCAACTAATAAGTTTTGATGTACAATATGTCATGTGTTCTTTGCAAAGACACAGGCGCTTCAAAGATTCTCATCATAGAGATGAGATAATTAGTGGTTCTTTACTCTTGATGTTTGAGAACAATCCTCTAATCTTGAAGTCTCTAAGATCTATCAAGGTAGGAAACTAGAACTTAACCAAGTCAAATTCCGGTTTAGGGAGGATTGTTGGGAATTATGCGAAGAAGGATTTGCTTGTCATTCTTGCCAAGGATTTTCTTTGAAGTAGAAGCGAGAATCTGTGAATAAGAGATTCTCTTGAAGAGTAAAAGCCGTCTTGTGATTCTCACTGTTGAAGGGTGGAAGCGACTAGGATCGACATCTGTTGTATTATTTAAATGCTAACCCATCATTATTCTTGTACTGCCCGAGGTTAGCATGGGTATTATTGTACTGCTCAATATTATCTAGTGGTTTAGTCATTAAATGCATACTTGCATGTTTAGTCGATTGAGTTTAGGGTTTCTTGTCCATAAAAGGAACCTCATAGTTTGTAATAGATAACCAATCAGAAACATAGAGTTTCTGTTAATAAAAAGATCCATAGAGGATCTAAGTGTTCTTAGTTATAACAACTTGTATTTACTTTCCGCTATAGAATACGAGTTGTAGAGATTGTCTATTAGTTTGCTTATGATTACATAGGCAACACTAACGATCCACGAGTGCTAAAGATCTGTCAAGGTCTAAGAGTTTTCAACAAGGGCTATTTGTTTTCACCCTTTTCTCATTCAATTATTTTTAATTCTTCAACCCCTTCAGTGCTTACCGAGACTTCATAGCAAGAACCTTGTTGGGTTTGTTCGATGCTACTTTCTGTCTCGATCCGCACTCTTCCCATATCGACTTTTCTCCTTTTATCATCATACCTAAGGACTTCTACACTAACTAGTGGATTGTCCTGGGTAGATCCCTCCAGTTACGGCGGATCATGGGAACCAATACCTAACCTTATCATCCTTATATCACCGTACATAAAGTAAATTTGGTGGGTCTATTTGGTATTGTTCATCGCCATTTGAACCAATTGAAAACCATTTGAAAATCAATCCAGATACTTGTGATATATTATCAAAACATTACGTACTGAATTGTTTTGATATTTTTAGAACAAGTGCTCCCCTCAACATGTGCATCAAATGTTTGAAATCGTTTTGCACACGGAGGCAAGAGGAAGAATTAACTTCTTTGATTACCATTTTTAAAAGATATCAACCTCACTTCCCAGATCAAATCAAGTAGATAAAGCATTTTGGGAAGGATGAGATTTTCATAATTTTGCTCCCCTCAATATGTGCCTCGAGATTTGAAAAGAGTTTTGCACATACTAGAGGAACTGCACATTGAGATAAGTGATCACGTTTCAAATCATAGGTTTAAGATAGATGCTCCCGCTCAACATGTGCATGGAAAATTTGAAATCGTTTATCACATGTGGGAAGGAGAGCTTGTACATCCTTATAAAACCATTTACCGAATTATCGGTTTAAATCCAATTTAAATCACACATTCTCCCCGATCACAATTATCAAATCATTTGAGATTTGTGATCTCTTATAGATTTAAATTGATTTTGAAAGCTTTTAAGGAGAATTGACTTGATTATGAAAGCGTTTTAATCGATAAGGATCGAATTTAAGACTTTAAACTCCATTGATAAAACATGCATGTATATCTTTTGAAAACAATTGAATGCCAAATAACTTTTAATTTAATTGAAATCATTCTCCCCTCAATTAATGACATAGGTTGTTGATTGAGAGATTGATATTTTGACAAATAAGTCCGGATGATTATCAAAAATAGAGGCGAGTTATTTTTCAAAGAAGTTAGTTTTCATAGATAAATGTTTATAGAATCGAGCATGGAATTTTGAAAACATGATAAAGTATGGCTCTGTTCTTCCTTTAAAAAGCAAAGTTCTTGCTGAAATGACAATAAACCATTGTTTCTCTTTCTCTCAAAAATAATTTTTGATTTTTGATTTTTTTTTTTTTTTTTTTAAGAATTGAACAACATCTAAAGTCTGTGTCATTCTTTGAATAACGATACAAAGACCGTAGATATTTTCGAACCGAGAAAAAAACATAACAAATTGACAATATATTTTTTGAAGATTTTTGAATTTTTGATTTTATGGATTTTGAAGGTTTTATATTTTCTATTTGATTTTTGAAGGTTTTATAATTTTGTATTTTGATTTTCGAATAGATATATACAAGAGATAGATGAAGATAGACCTTTACTCCTCGTTTTCCTCACGAAGGCGTTTGAGTGTTTACGGTTGAAGGCTTTTCAAGCCAAGGCGTGGAAGAATAAACTCAAACGTTCTCTTGGAAGACTTTGGTGAAGATGTACGCTAGCGATATTCGGACCTCACAAAATAGAGTTCCACCACACCTTTTTCCACTTGTTCCCGATGAAATGATTTCGAATGTCGATATGCTTTGCTCTTGAGTGTTGAGCGTTGTTGCATGAGAGAGCAATAGCACTTTATTATCACGATGCAGAGGATTTTGTTGAGTTCAAAGCCATAGTCGGATAATTGAGATCTCATCCATAAGATTTGAGCACAACAAGATGACATGGCTATGTATTCACCTCTGTAGAGAAATAGAAGTACTCATTTGCTTCTTTGAAGACCGACTCACAAGCTTATCACCCAAAACCGAGCACCTCGGACGTGCTTGACGAGTATCTTGACACCTGCATGATCTGCATCTGCATATCTTTGTTAGTGACATACCGGTGTCTTTCGGGTGCCAAAGTCCCATATTGATGGTTCCTTGGAGATACCGAAAAACCCGTTTAATCGCTTCAAGGTGCTTTTAGTAGGCTTAGCATAGTATCTAGCACACATGCAAACAAATGAACAAGATGTTTGGTCTACTAGTATGTGAGGTATATCGGGATCCAATCATACTACGATATTTCGTTTGATCTACCATGATCCCCGAGTGGTCCTCATCCGACTTGGTTCGTTCAATCATGGGAGTGTCAGCGGGTCACTAGAATCAAACCAAAATTTCTTTAAAATCTCATTTGCATATTTAGATTGATTTATGAAAATGCCTCGGGACTTTGTGAAATTTGTAATCCCAAGAAAAATGACATTTGTCCCATCATTAACATTTGAAATTTTGAACCCATTTCATTAGAAAACGATCACATTCCATTGGGTCGATCGAGGCAAAATAATATCATCAACATAAATTTGAGCGTGAATTAAGTGTTTGCACGACTTTACGGTGAACAAAGTAGGATCAATTGCTCCTTTGCTAAATCCGGTAGATAGAAGAACTTTGTGATGTATCATACCATGCCCTTGGAGCTTGCTTCAACCCATATAGGGCCTTTTCAAGCGATAAACATGAGTAGGATGCTCGGATTCACAAAACCCTCTGGTGGTGGCGTAAACCACTTCTTTTCGGATCTCCATTAAGAAATGCGATTTTCACGTCCATCGATAAACAACCATGTTCTTGCTAGCAACATTAGCCAAGAAGATTACGATCGCCTCGATCACGAGCAAGCTGAGCAAAAGATTCCTCAAAGTCTATACCTTCTTCTTGACGATAACCTTTAGCCACTAACCTAGCCTTATTTTTCAAAACATCACCATGCTCATCAAGCTTCACTTTGAAGATCCACTTAAGAGCAATGATCATAGCACAATCTGGGTGGTACTAATTCCCATACATCTAATCGATCAAACTCATGAATTTCATCTTGCATGGCATTGAACCACTGTCTTCATTCATAGCGGTTTAACATCTTTAGGTTCGATCTTTGAGAGTCTGAGTTAAAGAAGCACCATAAGGCATCGATGCAAGTCGTTTATGAGTGGATACCGGACGAGAAGGATTTCCAATGATGTTGTCTAATGGACGATCGTGAGTCCATTTTACGAGGTGTTCATGTGGTAGTTATTGAGGGATGAAGTAGCAGTCGATGTCTCTGAAGAAGATGGTTACGATGAAGATTCGAGAGCAAATATGTTTTAAAATGGAGCATCTTGAGGGTAGCAAAGGGATTAACTTCATCATTGATGCGAAAATAGTTCCATGATGTACATTTGAAGAATGATGATTTGTTGATGAGATCGAAGATCGTGACAGCGCTTGACTTAATGATATTGAGGCGAGGATTGACTTCATTCACGGGAATATGAGCGACCTCTGTTTTAGGAATCGACACCTCATTAGTACTTGGATCATAAAGTTCATCAAACATAGGATCAAACAATTTCTTGAAATCATCTTTAGATGGAGGTACATATGGAGTTTCTTGAGAAGAGTTTGGAACAAGGGATGAACCAATGGAATTTGTTTTTGAAGTGCGGGTCTGAATGGATTGTCCGAGAGCCGTTTGACGGTCGACTCATCAAGCGTAACGTGAATTGTTTCCATGATATTTCGGGTTCTTTTGTTGTAGATTCGGTATCCCTTTTTGTTTGGTGCATACCCTACAAAACTCAATGTCTGCTTTAGCTCTCGGTTTTCCTAAGTCTTGACCCTCATTAGTTGGATAACACAATGCACCAAACACACGAAGGAAAGAGATTAGGTTTTACATTGTGGACGGTTCATATGGAGTTTTTCCATGAGCGATGTGTGAATCGAGGAGCGATTTTGTGTGTAGCATGCGGTGGCAATAGCTTGACCCGGAGAAACATTGGAACCTTTGAGTAAATCGGCATTGTTCTAGCGGCTTCCACAAGAGTTCGATTTAGTCTTTCAACTACACCGTTATGTTGAGGAGTTCGTGAAACACTTCTTTGATGGTGATTCCAATGCTTTCATAAAATTCACTAAGTTGTTTGTTAACAAACTCGGTACCATTGTCTGCTCGGATAATTACGGCGGTTTTGTTAAGTCGAACCTCATTTGTTTGATGAGTTTGATGATGATATCGGGAGTTTCATCCTTTGTCCTTAAGAACTTGACCGGTGAATCTAGAGTAATCATCAACCACAACTAACACATATTTCTTCCCAAAGATATTATGCACTCTCATTGGTCCACATAAATCCATATGAAGGGTATGAAGAACTTCGTAATTGAGTTTGTAGGTTTGGGTTTATGGGCATACTTTTGCTTTTTCCCAATTGGCATCTTTGAACAAAGATGATCCTTTTCATACTTTAGTCTAGGTAAACCTACAACTAAGTCCTTTATGGAGAGATCATTGATGGTGCCAAGTTCACGTGATTGAGACGACGATGCCATAACCATGACTTTGTTTTCAAGCCTTTGACAACAAGCGATTGGAGAAGACTTCATCATATCATCGATAGAGATGGTGTAAAGATTTGAACCACGAGTTCCTCTTAACAGTTCCTTACCATCAAGTTCTCTAACAAAACAAGTATGTTTTTCAAGGCTACTTCTAGATCGTAATCACGAAATTGACCAACAGAGAAGATTATGACCAAGACCTTCCACATAGTATACTCTAGAGATAACACTATCACCAACAACATAATCACCATAACCCATAATTGCACCGAAATGATCATTACCGAATCTAAGCGTCGATGAATTTGCTCACGAAGTTCATGAGCCGTGACCGGTCATGATCATATGCTTGGAACGACTGAGTCCGGTACCACAAAACGATTTAAACGATCTGCGGTTGAACACAGACAAGAATGGATAAGCGGATAATTGGGATCCCCATGCAAGAATGGGTTCCATTTGGTTAGTAACAATGGTTGGAACACCCACATCGAAATAGAAGCATTCATATCGAAATTAAGGCAATGAAATCATTATGAATAGATGCGGTACTAGTGTACAGATTATCCATATTCAAAGTGTGCTCACTTCTTAAGGAATAGTTCTACCAAGTGGGCATCCGTTTTCTAGTGGGCATTGTCTTATTAGTCTTATGACCAACGGTATCCAATGATAGCCTAGCTTACTAAATGTTCTTCTTGTAGGTTTCCACTATTTTCTAACTTTCTTTCTCCTTTGCCTTTTGCCTTCTTAGCATGATAATTTTCATTGACAAGATTCATTTGAGATTTGACAAGATTAGACAAAGTATTCATACCATATTCATGATTAGCAACAAAATTCAAGCGAGACATCATTACAAGGTTTGCAAATAGTATCGATTCGACTTAATTACGATGCGCCTATGGCTAATACTAGAATCAACACGATTCGTTTTATTCGGCTCAAACTTAAAGTTCCTAGGTTGGTCTTCTACTCTTTTCCAATGCACATTCTTAGCTTGCGAGGTCCTATCATTCCTTGTATTGTCTTGAGTCTTTGACACCTTGCTTTAATGTCACCGATTACTCTGTAGAGGAATGGGAACATTAGTTGGTTTTGCTACTATTTGCTTCACTGTTTAGATGTCTTTGGGATCTGAACTACATGCGGGCATAATAAGATTAACTTTTTAACACTTGAATTGCTGGATTTGAACACCTAGAGGGCACACTCGAGTTCACATTCTTAGCACTAATAGATTGGAATCGAGCTGCTTGAAGGCACATTAAGGTTCACATTCATAACATTTGTCATTGAATGACTTGCATGCTTGGCACTAGGCATAGAACACGGTATCAAGGGATTGACTTGCTCACCTAAGGTTTTAGGGCATATTGTAATTAGGCATTCTAGAAGTTCTTGAGATCATTTGGCATATAAGCATGCATGGCCAATTGCATTATCATCTGGTTTTTCTAACTTATCCTCTTTTACAATCTCACGGAGACATTCTAAGTTGTCCTTAAGATGTGAGAAATATGTTTGAATAGCAAGTTTGTTATTCCTAAGATGAGGAGGAACATATTTCACAGACAAAGCATATTTATTACAGACATGTACCTTTGATACGCCATTCTCCCCATTGGTCATTGGCATCTTCCCTTTTACCTGACTCTTTAGATTCTCAATTTCTTTTTATAACGAGGCTACCGTTTCGTTATTTTTTATTCTGAGTGACCTTTATAGATTCAAATAACTCATTGAAATGACGTTTAACCTTTTCATTTTCTTCTAGAAAACTTTCGTTTTCCTTTTGTAATGCATTTACTAAGTTTTGAAGATGAAACGTTTGAGAATTCGAGAATCTAGAGGAGGAGGCATTTGGGAGCTGTCATATTGTTCGATTGACCCTTTAATTGAGAGATTTGGGCTTTCAACTTTCGATCGTGTTGCAATGAGCTTGAATCATTCATCACGTTTGTTAATTTGAAAAGCGCATCAAACTCGGAGCATCGAGGATGTCTTGATATTTGAAGTTTTGACATTTTCTTTAAGATGTTGATATTTTAGTTGTAAATTAAAATGCTCAACTTCTAGTTTAGAAAAATGTTTAACCAAATTGTCGTGATCATCCAGTTCAATTTTCTCATTTAGTTTAGAATTAGTTTTTTAAAGCTCAATGACACGATCATGGGAGACTTTCAGGGTAACAGATAGTTCATGAAATTGGGAAGCATTAATAGAACAATTTGTAGCAATGAAAAACATATCTTGAGCAACACATTCAGTAATAAGAGTCTCATTTAATGCATGCAAGTTCTTCCTCTCAATCTCATTATATTTTAGTGCTCGCTCATAGTCACTAACCTCAACTATCATTGCATCAAACTCCGTTTTCATTTCTTTAATGTCTAAGTTCATTCCCTTTTAAGACTTTCAAAATGATCTTTTAGCGGTTTAAAGAAAGGCATGACTTGATTAAATAACATTCTTTACTTTGCTCAAAGCCCTTTCTCCTTGATAATACCGGTGGGTGTGATCCTTTTCTTGCAAGTTTTCTCAAAATCAACAAATAGTTGAAAGATAACATATTGACTAATTAAGGTCTTGCTTTTAGTGGCAATTGTTCTAGGAACAAGATGCATTGGTGTATTAGGAGGATACACATCGCTCTAGGCATTTTGCTAAGGGAGGGTTCGTTACAACTAGATTCTCTGCTTTTGCTTATCTAAATCCTTTTCCGAACACTTGTTCGGTGTTAACAATGTCCGAGGCTTAAACATGTTCAAGGAAATCCAATTTTCCTTCTTGTAATCATGGGGTGTGATCTTTATTTTCTTCTCTTTACATTTAGGATCATCTAATTTCTTGTTCATCTTTTCCTAGTGACTTCATCGATTTCTTATCTTCCTCGGTGCACTCAACGCAACTAGGTTTCTGTCTAGGTTTAAGGATTTCCTTGCCATCATAAAGAACCTTATGAGCATTTCTAGCCTTTTAATGACCTCTAGATTTGGTTCCTCAACAAGGGAATGCTATGCTTATCACTTAAGACTCTATGCTTAGTGATCATGTGAGAAGTCCGAATGGTGTTCCTTGTATGTACAACTTGTTTTCAAGTTTGTTTTCAAAGTTTTCGATTAGAAAAATCTTTCAAGAGTTTTGATTCCTTTGCATTAAATTCTTGCTTAAGCATTTTCACATTTTCTTGAAGTTCTTGTTTTGCTTAGCGCTTTAGAAAGCTTTTCTTGCAAGGAATTTAACTCTTGTTTTAATACTTCTTCTCTAAAATTACTTTTCTAATGATTGTACGCACTTGGTCATCCATTTCACGCTCACGAGTGGTCAACTCAAATTTTGCACGTTGTTCATAAATAGCAACACGTTCTTTATAGGCATTTAGTTGAAATTACGTAATCATCGAGGCACATGCGGTGAATTCATCAAAACATAATCATTATTGACGTGAAGATGCATCACTTGGTACAATCTCACTTTCACTTTGTATCACATATTGATCATATGGGACAACATTGATATTACCTATATTTTCAATATCGATTCAATAAACACGATTGATTGTACCGTTATGTATCTTTGCTCATCAACTTCATCGTATAATTTTAATACCTCGAGAGATGAGTTTGTCTTTTGATGGGCGAGCTTGTGGTGATGAAGAGACTTTAGGAGAGACCATTGGAGAAATGCTAGCCATGAAGATGGTTTGTGCGATGGGTTCTTCATCAACATCGAGTCATATGCATCACAATCGGCTACTTGAAAGGCATTCGATGATTATGGCCTATCTCTGAATTGGTTGCTCATCCACATCGCATCATATGTCTTAGCATTTCCTCGACCAAGAACAACAACTCCTCTTCATCCAAAGCGCCCCATTATCCCGAGCTTGCATAAGCAACATCTTATCCTCAAGTACTCGGCGATTCGAGGCGTTTTGGTGATGTGCGGTTCCTTGCAATGTGTCCCCACCTCCACAATTGTAACATTTGATTGGCTTTGCTTGACCACGATTTCCATTCCTTCCTCATTACGATTTGCGGCATAACCTCTACCGACTCCACCTTTTGCTTGTTCGTCTTGTCGTTCTTGAACTGGTTGCACCATAACCTTCCCATCTCGGCGGTGGCTTGATTATGTAGATTGGGCAGTTACGAGATTGTTGTTGGTGTGTGGAAGAGAGTTCATGTTTTGACTAATCGGAAGAGCTAGTTGATTAATGAAGTTTCCCAGTGTGCATCGGCATCGACTTGTTTGAACATAGGGTCGGGAATGAGTTTGTGATTACCAATACCCATGGGTATGACTTGTGAGGCTTTGGTTGTGATTCCGATGTTTGAGTAGAAGGCGGTTGAGTCATTTGAAGAGCTTGTCTCTCCTGGTTGGTTTTGAGGCGATTAAGAATCCTTTTTCAAACATAGCATGTCTCTCATTACGAAGGAGGAAGGCATAGAGTTGCTCATAGTTTGTATTCTTCAATCCTTTGGTAAGCTTTACGAGTGACGAACTTGTGCCATTCGGATTCATATTGTTCACAAACTTTGAATTCAAATTGAATGTTTGGCATTGTCATCTTAATATTTCTCATGTCATTCACAAGCTTGTGAAACCTCACATAGTACTCATAACCACTCTCATCCGGTTTCATCTTGAAGTGCTCAAATTCATCATATAACTTGTGATTCTCGGTCTTCAATAGTTAACTCGAAACCGAGAGAAGCATCTTGACATTATCCCATCTGACTTTTGCTTGATGTTGTGATTGATAAGCTTGTAGATGTCTTTTGGAATACCTTGCGAGATATAATGTTAGACGCTCGGATATCGCATCAAATCTCTTCTTCTCCTTATCACCGAGCTCATCATACATCTTTGGTCCATCCATTTCAGTAAATCAAAGTTCCATCTTGAGATGATCAAGTACATCTCTATTAGTTTCAACTCGGTAAGGTCCTTCATCAATGGATTTGAGAATATTAACCCCATTTTCTTTTCCAAGACAAGACAATCGATTCGTTGAGCCCAAGAGTCATAGTCGATTACATCAAGCATGGGTGGACAGTATCCGAGCCAAGCTTGAACATCCTCGACATTGACGAAACCTTGGTAGGAGCGATGTTTGCCATGATAACAAATTCTACGGATTTTACTATTCTTTGATTAAACAGGAAGTTGATTCTTTCACGGATTTTACTAAACCAAAGAACAACCGTAAGAATGTATCACGAAGAAGTAACATGTCTAAATGAACAAGTAGCTAAATACACAACTCGCTTAAGCGATCAACTCGCTAAATAGCCAAGTCGCATTAGTATCAACTCGCATCACAATCAACTCACTTAATGAATCAAGTCGCTAAATAGCCAACTCGCTTTAGTATCAACTCGCAACACAATCAACTCGCTTGAACACTAAGTCGCTTAAATTAACTCTCTAGCGTTACAACTCGCTAAATAGATAAGTCTCTTTAGATCTCAAGTCGCTTAAGAAACAACTCGCTTAGAACCCAAGTCGCATAAATATCAACTCGCTAAACAGCTAAGTCGCATGTACCAACTCGCATCAAATAACAAAGCAACTCGCTTTGAAGAAAAACAAGTCCGAGACTCAACTCGCTTAGTCCTTCTTTCACAAATAACCACTTTATCAATCCAAAACAACCAAACCACAATGATTTAAGCCTTCCAATTCAAAACATAAACACATATGATGATCCTAAACACAAAAGTACAAGCAAAATTCAAACTTTAACACTAGAATTAGTCCAAATGAATCAAACTCTCCTAAACCCTTAATACCCCAAAACCTTATGAAATCCACCAAAACAAAGAGCATGAAAGATGAGTGATCAAACCATGGCTCTGATACCAATTGTAGGATATTGGATTTCACAAACACTCTAAACCATGATCAAAGTAGGCGTATAAGTATGTTAGAGAGAAAAGTTCTAGTGAGAGAAAGGAAGAGAGTTGGGAACTATAGTGAGAGAAAGAAAATATTATTATGAGCTCCAACTCTCTACCTTGGAAGGTAGAGAGTATTTATAGTCTTACAATAAAACGCCACACAACGGGTCATGGATCGAGCATACAGGTGGGTAAAGACCCGTCCGTCCTCCACGGTGTTACTTAACTAAGTACTACTTAACTTAAAATAACTACGACTACGAGCTTTCTAACGATTACATATACTTGAGGTGACTGACTCTTTAATACCTGGAATTTCTAATTCCTAACAAGACATCAATTGAAAAGAAATATGAGAAGATTATTTAAATGTGGGATGATACGTTGTTGCTGTTCTATTGGGGGCGCTCAGCTGTCTCACTTGAGGGCTTAATCAGTGATTCAGAGATATAATCACTTATTCTGGAGTTGACATCCACAGAGATTGTCATCCGCAAAGATAATCAGTGATTCGGCCTGCTTCTTCAATGTTATCAGTTGTTCTCTCTTTGGGGAATGTGTGTACTTCGGGTCCTTGAGCTACATACACGATCATCAGGGAAGAAAGCCATTGTTTACCACAAACATTGGGAGGTGTTTTCTCTCGGGCATGATGTGTATTCGGAGAGTTCTTGGATATTGGTGTACTTGGTTCTTGAGCTTCATACACAATCATCGGGACGGAAGATGTGAACATTGGGGAGGTGTTCTTCATTACCCTCATGATGTGTATTCGGAGAGTTCTTGATCATTATACAAAGAGACCGAATGCATCAATTCAACTACTTGGGGAATTGTTCTCTTTACACCTTTTGGAATGGATCGCTTGACGTCGGTTGAAAAGAAATATGAGAAGATTATTTAAATGTGGGATGATACGTTGTTCTTTGTTCTATTGGATGATATAACCTCGAGCGAAGAATCACGGTGATTATTCTTAAAAGGAGCGAGAGGATCAATGATAATGGTGTGCTTCTTTGTGCACTGGCTAAATCAAGCTTGAAATAGAGCTTCGAATCTGCTCAACATAAGGATTTTCGGTTTGGGGGGAAGTTGCCAAAGTCTCTCTTTCTCAAAGGCTCATGTTCTATCTTCTATTCTGGAGCCTCAGAAGCTTTGGTGGTGGACGTTTAAGAGATGATGATTTCTATCTTCTACAACGGGGCTGCTCGATATCCTTATCTCGGTACTCGTATCATCATATTCTTAAACTATATCATCTACTCTATATGTGTATATATTTATCAAAAACAAAATAGAAAAATTTAAAATCAACAAAACCCATAAAAATCGAAAATTTAAAAATACCAAAATATTGTTTTCTTAAGACATGTCTTACGGTATCGATAACATCTGCGGTCTTAGAAATGTCATTCAATAATGGCACGGGACCATAGATGAAGTTCGAAAGAGGTGTAAATATTATTTTCTTAACATGTCACAAATCATGGCTTACGATTATTTCGATCAGTAACCGGGCTTAAACTATGGCTTGCGATTATTTCAATCAGAACCGTCTTTGAAACCTTGGCTTGCTATTATTTCAGATAGCAACCCGTTTTTCAAAGAAGGAAAGTGCTACGCTTAAACGATTTTCACAAAATTCGTGCACTTATCCTAAAAACTATTTGAGGAAAGTATGTCGAAGGACTGCTGTTCCTACACAAATATTTTTCCGTCTAAAATTCTTCAAAAAAATATTTGTTGTTTTCAAAAAGTGGTGGTAAATGAGTTGCTTGAAAATCAACCAGTTTCAGAGTTTTCGTAAAAATTGAAAACTCAATCAATGACTTCAGCGCTTTTAAACTTTTTAGGAAATGAGTCATTGATTGAGGGAGAATGTTTTCAAATCTATATCATCTAACGGGCTTTCTTAATTATCCTATATGCTTAATTAAAAATGATGTTAACCTACGTTGAAGGACTAGGTGCCTAGGATATGATTGTTAGGATTAGATGATTAGAGTTTGATAAACACATTATTCCCATACTTTACATGAACTGATTGATATGTTGGATTGACTTTTATTAGTCGATTGTTGTTTGGGTGTTGTCAACCACCATATATTTGTATGTGTGTTCACTAACGTATGCATGTATATTGGTATATAAGAATGTTCCGATCCGGATCCCACAATTGAATATGATTGGATGCCAAAGGAAAGGGTAACGATTTCTTGGGTCGACAAATGAAGAAACGGAGCTTAATTTGACTTCAATGGAGAGTTGGCATAAATGAAACGTAAGAGGTCTCACCGCATCGTGAGATGGTTTTCTTCATCGATGAAATGAAGAAACGGAGCTTAATTTGACCTCGCTTGGCATTAAAATGCAACATAAGAAGTCTCACCGCATCGTGACGGTTTTTCTTCCAAGCCCTACAAAGAACAACATAAGCTTCTCAACCACCTAACGTATCTTTGTGCATGATACCATTTTAAACAATTTTAAAAAAAAATTGATTAAATTGTTTTGAAAATGGAAAATATTGTTTTGAAAATTAATTGGACTAAATTTTGAAAATCATCGAACTTCATTTTATCAAAACTTAAGTCACTCAATCATCGACTACTGTCATTCATTGAGGGGGAGAGTGATTTAAAATAAAATATTTTCAAACGATATTTCTTCACAAAAGTTCCGTTTTGTACGTTATAATGTGGTGATCTAAAGATTTAATGTTATGTCATGGTATGATTTATCTTTTGAATCAAGATCTTTCAAAATGAAATTTTTTCTGTTCTTGTTTGATTGTGAAATTGTTTTATTTTACTTAAAGGTCTCTTAAAACAATCATACCTGACACTAATAATCTTTAATGTCTAAATCTGGTCCTTATCTGTCATTTTTTCAAAATCGAATCTTGCCACGTCTTTCCCTAAAATTTTCTAAATAATTTAAATCAACTGGGATCACAAATCTCAATTGGTTTGAAATTTTTGATCAGGGGAGAGATCGTGATTTAAATCTCTTATCTGTTTTAATGGAATTGGTTTTAGTCCTTTAAAGGCACTCCTGCCTCCATGTGCCAAACGATTTCAAATATACAATGCACATGTTGAGGGGGAGCATTTATCCAAAAACCAGAAGAGCTTTTAAATCAGGCACATTTTCTCCCATGTTTTCTAAACCTTGTTAAATCACTTGGGATCCAAAATCTCAAAGGGTTTGATATTTTTGATCGGGGGAGAATTTGTGATTTAATAATGAAATTTGATAATGGATGATCGATTTGATTCAAAAGTGCTAGTTCTCTCTAATATGTGCTAAACTCTTTCGTTTATCGATGCACATATTGAGGGGGAGCAAATGGTTTCCTAATGGCTTTTGTAATCGTGGATGTACTTCAAAGAACTCTTTCCTCTATGTGATAAAATGATTTAAAATATCCTACGCACATATTGAGGGGGAGAATTTTACCAAGAAAATCAAATGGCTTTTTTCTATGAAAATTGTGATCAAAGAAAATATTTCAAAGTCCTCTTGCCTCCATGTGCTAAACAATTTCTAAATCATATGCACATGTTGAGGGAGGTTTTCTAAATGATCAAAACTATTAAGGTACACAATGCTTTGATCTTATATCACAAGTACCTTGATTGCTTTTCCAAATGATTTTTCAATTGGTTTCGAGAAGGAATGAACAATACCAAAAGACCGACCAATTTACTTTATGCATGGTGTTATAAGGATGGTTAGGTTAGGTATTCGTTCCCACGATCCCTTGAGAGCCGGAGGGATCTACCGAGGATAATCCACTAGATAGTGTAGAGTCCTTAGGTATGATGAAAAAAGGAGAAAATGAGAAATGGGAAGAGTTCGGATGAGATGAGCTAATCTTGGAATAAACCCAACAAGGTTATAGTTATGAAGTCTCGGTAAGCAATTGAAGGGTTGAAGAATGAAAAGAAATGAATGTGAAAAGGGTGAAAAGAAATAGCCCTTCAATAATTCAACCTTAGGGCGTAAATCGGGTTCAATACATATGCTCTTGGTGGTTACTAAGGTAACACTGGTATTGAAGACAAGACATCATGGACCCGATGCATTTGCACTACAACTTCCCAAGCCACTCAAGTTCCTCTTAAAAGGGCTTGTTTCATTCTCACGGGGAACCTACATAATCTATCGACTTTCTCTTAGAGATTGTTGATATTGAAGAAGGAGACCATCTCCCTAGTCTCCGGCATAGGAACCAAACGTGCACTATTGAGTATAGAGCCAAGAGATCATCCACAATATCTCATTAGGACACAAAATTAATGAAGACTTACTGTCTCACACAATGTGGAAAGTAAGTATATATTTTAAGAGTCCTACGCATTATCTTTGTGGTATTGCCAGAACATCCGAGTGATATGTAAATATTCACGATGAAGATGGAAATCCTTCTAGAGCCATCATCAAACAAGATCTTGGTGGGTGACATGTGATATCTTCTCATAAGATCAAAATTGTGACAACTGGATAGAAACGATGGGGAGATTCACTTGTGAATCAACCTTGGTCCAGGAAATGAATTGACGAATACTTTCGGAAAAACCATTCGATGTGCAAATCTTCTTTTCTCTAGCACATCGAATGTGTATTCATGTTTTCAAACACAAAAAGTATCTCTGATTGAAAAAATACTTTTGGAAAAACCGTTCGATGTGCAAATCTTCTTTTCTCTAGCACATCGAATGTGTACTCTTTTCAAATACAAAAAGTATTTATGATTGAATATTGATCTTTCTCATAAAACTTACGTCGTATTGCAAAACTCTTTATTCTAAGCAATACGCGATTGTTTTCAAATCAATTTTTCATCAATCAGTGAATCTCAATTATTTGGTTCACTCACTCCGTGTTGTCTTCTTTGAGACGTTCCGTTTTGAGAACAACTAGAACAATTGCGAAACCCGTCAAGGAGATTCTTAGGAATCCTACGATCACGGTAGTACTTGTCTTGATCAGCGGGAACCGTGGGCGTGTACCTCAATTCAACGAAAGTGATCAAAGACACTTTCGTATGTTTTATTGCTAACTGTTGTTTGCGGTACATTTGGACGGTTGCGGTGATCGAGTTGAGAGTCAATCCAAAGCCGCATGCTCATAGCATCCACACTTAATTGAAGAAATCATGACTTGTGCATATCTACGTAACACGGCTCGATATTTTTATACTATGTTTCTACTACTGCTACAAATATCATGAGCGGTAAAAGCTTCCGCTACTCGATGGAAATATGTCATGATCCGAAAGTGTGAGCATGTCGGTCCGAAATTCACAACATCACATGATGGCAACACAATAAAGGGTGATCCGAGATTTCTCGTGGTGATGATCTCCATAAAGCTCGAAGATCATCAAGATGTGGATCAGTTCAAAGACCTCCACTGAAAGTACAAAATAATCGGACTATGAAGAGTCACTACAAATGCTCAATGAATGCATACATTGAAGAATTGAAGTCTACGAGCTCATAACAGAAGACAAAATAGAATGCTAGGATTCGAAATGTAAAACATGGGGTGACCTCCCTTAGGGGGAGATTGTTAGGAATTAGAAAATTCCATGTTAAAGTGTCGGTCACCCCAATTATGGTGTAGCATATGTTAGCTCGTAGACGTGTAGTTATTTACGTTATTTAGTAGTTTATTAGTTAGTTTGTAGCGTAGAATAGTTTAGTGTAACACCGTGGAGGAAGGAAGGGTCTTTACCCACTGTATGCCTAATCTACAGTCCGATAGGAGGACGTATGCTTTGTAACTATAAATACCCCTTCCATCCTTGGAAGGGGTGTGGCTTCTTTGAATCTAACCTTTCATTTGTAAAGCAAATCTCTTTCAAGAAACCTCCTCTCAACTCTCTTCATCTATCTAAAATGGCCTTCTTATTTAATCATAGTCCTAGACCTCCCGAATCATCAAACAACATAAATATTCACGATCCTACATTAACAAGATCTCAGTCATCTCTTTGTGTGAACCAAGAATCGTTCAAAATTATAACCACAAGAGATTGTACATCATCGACCATTATTTTTGAAGCACAACTTCAATTCATATACTAAAATTAAAGAAATTATCATAACAATGTTGTTATGCCATTTCTTTGTTTCGTTTCTAATAACTCAAAACAACAAAAACTCAAAATTTTTACCTACCATAGACCTTGTTAACAAGATCTTGAAGTCAATTGGCTCAGTTCTTCGTGGATCATTGGCTCGTGCTAAACTATTCTCAAGAAGGATTGATGAGGATGTTTTGATTTGTTATTAGATGTGTTTTGATTTGTTATTAGATGTGTTTTGAATGTGTCGAAAAGGGGCGCAAAAATTTTATTGTTAGGGTTTGATGTGATAAAAAAGGGGGCGGATTGTTTTTAATTAGGGTTAAAGAGGTCTTTGCTGCATTTTGTGTGAGGAATTATAAAAGGGGATTAGGGCTTGAGTTATCTCTACCATTTTATACGGATGATTAGGGTTAAGTGCTCCATTATTTTTTACTTTTGGATCGGGCTTGGGCTATTTTTGGATCGGGCTTGGGCTTGGAGTTGGAGAACCGGATTTTTGGAATGGGTTTTGTGATCAATACTAGCTACTGGGCTTTGGTTGATTAACGTTTCGTTATCATCAATTAAAAAGAATGGACTAAAAATTCTAATCACATTATCAATAACTTTGTCAATATTTTTTATTTCAAAAATAAAATTAACAATTGGTAACTTTATTGATGAATGTTACATTTGGGTTCGTTACGCCAACATGAATCATATTTCACGGGGATACAATTTTTGACAAGAATCGGGAAACCATTATCAAAGTTTCATTTTAACCGTTAACGAAGGCTAATTTTGGGCATTTAACCGTAAGATGTGTCTACGGCGTGAATTCTTTATTACCTATTTGAGGTTGAAGTGGGATATCACGGGTGTGTGTACTTAGTATCTGAAGATATCGGGGTTGGTTGGATGCATGATTCTTCGAGATCCTTTTTCGAGCTTTAACCGCTCTGAATGACAAAGACTTGAGTTGTCTAGTTATACCGTTGTAAGGAGTTACGTTGTTGTGCTCACAGATATAACTATCACTTTTAAGGAGTTACGTTGTTGTGCTCAAGTGTCACAAAAGTCGTGGATAATTAGAAACTTTAAGTTTACCTTTTTCACCGATGGTAAGAAAAGGGTCCTTCGTCCGACAATAGTGCAAGTTTAAGTCACAAGTTCGGGTTATTTTACTTCTATCTCAAGTTCGTCATATTGGATTTTCTCCATCAAGAGTCACTACAAAAAGCCGTCAGAATGATAATGGGGTCGGTAAAGAGTTAGCTGAGAAGAGTATACACGAGTTGAGAAGTTTTATCACCAGTTGATTCTCACGAGATATTTGTGGTACTTCACAATTGTTCGATTAATTGGACATACATGGTTTCGCTGTCTCCAATTCATCATCAACATACGTGGTGTATGATTCTGATTCATTGAAAACATCGGGGGGAAGAGAGTGTACGGGGTCTTGTTTCTTCGATTTTTTTTAAAACCCGTTTCCCTTCATGAATTTATTCAATTAGGGGGAAGAAATGAGACGATCTGTGGTTCAAGTTTCTTACTTTGGTGTTATCGTCTCACTTTCACAGAGTTATCGTGTGTTAAGTTACCTAAATAGGATTTTATGATGCCTCACACACGGTCATTTTATCGAGTAACTGCATATTCACAAGTGATTATTATTCCGATAGACCGCAACATTCCGGGGGAAGTCGTTTCATTTCGTCTTTCGCGGTTTGTTTGGTGTGAAACATCTACATACGTGAGAAGATCTTGTTGATTTCTTGCATGTTACCCTTGAACGGATTTTCCGCAATAAGTCAGATTCACCTTGTGTGGCTTCTCGCTCATCTACAAATTCCGCTGCGTCTTGAAAATTTCAAAAGTTAGAAGAAATGTTCACTACATCAAAGTTTTGAATCGCTAAAGGCGGTTGTCGGTTTGGGGAAGTCGACTCGAAACTTCGCCGAGAAAAGAAGTGTACGGAGAAGTCTAAAGACATGCAAGATGAATCGGGGAAGTTAATCCAATTCATGCATATTACATCATTTGCCTACAAGTGAAGAAAACGGTTCTCAAGTCGAGGTACAAGAAGAAGACAAAGAGAGTAAACTTTTATCATCCTCAGCACTTGAAGAGCTTATGAAGACCTTTCTTTATTTTTTTTCTATATTTGTAGTAAATGTTGTAAGTAATCCCTTATATCGTCCCATTGGGGGAAGTTGTTGGAATCGCTCCTAACTCGTAAATGGAACGACATTGACGGGATTACGTTTTCTATCTTTGTTAGCTAAGACACATGGGTTGGTTATGTCATTTAGTCATAGTTGTATGTGTCTAGCTATAAATACCCTCCTAGACTTTCCTAGGAGGGTGAGACTCTTAGTGCAATTTACCTTTCATCTTTAATAAAACACCTACTATTTTCCCTTCTCTCTCTAGTATCTCTCTCCAACTTGAAGATGATAATCTTTCATCTTCCAAGACCTCCCGATTCACCATATCATCCATTAAAACGATCCTACACCACTAAAAACCCGTTTTTTCATGTTCACAAAATAGACAGATTTCAACTTTTGGTGACAACGTGAGCCGCTAATTTTAAACAAAAAAACTTGGTCGGAGTGGAACCCACACCTTTAGTGACGACATGCATCATCGCTAAAGGATTTTTCATATTTTATTAATTTTAATTATTTATTTATTAAATAAATAGTAATAACTAATAAAAAGTTTAAAAAAAGCTGGAAACCATTTGGTGACGAC
Organism: Chrysanthemum lavandulifolium; assembly: GCA_022545495.1. NCBI lineage: Eukaryota > Viridiplantae > Streptophyta > Magnoliopsida > Asterales > Asteraceae > Chrysanthemum > Chrysanthemum lavandulifolium. The sequence continues at coordinate 246,851,638 of CM040242.1, forward strand.
AAAGTCGTCGCCAAAAGTGGGTTTATATAATGGGTCAGTTTTTGGTGGGTGACTTTTAGCAACGACCAGGTGCACTTTTAGCGATGACTCTGTCATTGCTAAAAGCACATGTGCGGGTGATGCACGATTTCTGACCAGGTTTCTCGTTTACCTATGGTCCACCTTATGCACTCATGGGTAGTGTATCCGGTCGTGTGTAGTATAATAATCGGTAAAACCGAGTTCGTCCCAAGAGCTATGTGAGCGGATTCGAATTAAGTCTAGATGTCACTGGTTTTAACTGATTTGAGGTTGAAATGATTAATTAACTAATAAACAAGAAATAAAAGCGTAAAGTAAATAGAGGTTGTGATCAATAGAGGGAAAGTGTGCTAACCTAATTACTCACCCTATTGTGTAATGCTCAAGTTTTATTACTTCCAATTAATTCAAGTGGGGGTTTAAGTCTCTAGGACAACATTTGGTCAATTCGTCCTAACCTATCAACAAAGGCTCCTACCCGAGCTCAAGATTCTACCATTGATAGTCGAGCTGTTTTTAGTCGCCTAAGCCAAGTCATTAAGTACCCTACATGCAAGATTCGAAATAATGAGTGCCCGAGCGCTAGCATCTTAGACACTCGTCCCTAATTTCTTAAGTTCATCCGGACGACCGGTGATCATTTGGTCAGTTCGCACAAGCGAGGAAGGGTCGTCAGTTGATCAATTCTTACCCTCCCCAACTCTACCTAACTACTTAGGGTCAGTTGGTCAATTCTCCTAAGCAACTAGATACGACCGCATTTCAAAACTACCGAAGCTAGGGTAACTACCAACGAACTATGCATGCATACACTAGAAACAATTATACGGAAGCATGAAAACATAAACAAAACATTTAAGGAATCATAATTAGGCTAGCACCAAAGGTGCTTAGCCGATCATATTAAAAGAAACAAAGAATTCGAAGTTTAACATAATGAAAGACATAAATTGAAATTAAAAGATAAAATGATCGCTAATGCTTATCGATATGGAGTGATTCCTCCCTTGGAGATGGCTCCGTATGCTCCGAATGATCTGCCTTTGGACCCCTCTTCACGTTCTCTACCTTTGAGTTGTGAGTGAATGATGTGAAATGCAAAAATTAGGGTTGTATATATAGGCACGATCCTAGTTACGGCGTAACTTGAGTTGAGAGTTATGCCGTAACTTCAATAATTATCCAAATAATAATCTCGTTAAGTAGGTTAAGGCGTAACACTTGGGAAAGGTTACGCCGTATCTTCAATACAGTTCTCTTTTGGTAGGACTACGGCGTAATCCTTATGAGGAGTTACGGTGTAGTTGATGGAGGCGCAAAACATTTCTTGACCTAGATGATTACGGCGTAACCTTAGTTGGGAGTTACGCCGTAATTGTTGTTAAGTTGGTCTTCTGAGTCAAAACACTAGCTACGGCGTAATGTGAGAGAAAGAGTTACGCCGTAGCTTCTTCACAGTTGGCATACTATCATAAATCATTTGGAAAATCTCCAAATCCGCGTCTCATAAGCTCCAATGCTCATAGTTTACCTGAAAGTAAAATATAAAGGAATACAAGCGTAAATACATATAAATGATATAAAATATGAGCATTATCGGGGGAAATTGACACTTAAAATTCAGGATTATTTGATGTTATCAAATATCCCCCCACTTGAACTCTACTTGCTCTCAAGTAGACCTTATTAGAATAATTCCTAAAAAGATATCCCCCATTACCTGGAAGATATAAATTTAGAAATCCATTACGCTAGAATAAATCAAAGCCGAACACCTCACGAAATGGGAACAAAACACTCAAATTCTCTCAACTAGTCTAAGTGTCAATTTCAGGGTGATCACTCAAAGCACAATCATAGCATGTATTCTATCATAAGCTTGGCGGTTACACAAATCTCCACCACTTGAGTTAAGGACTAAATAATTCTTGAAGGCAATATGGGTAGACACAACAAGGGTTAAGGGTGAATTGTCATTACTAACGTGTCACGAGAAAGTGGACAAAATCAATGACACATGACCAAATCCATGGCCAAGACACCAAAGATTGCTCCCTTCATCACCTAGACACGCTTCATGACTAAAAGGTAGGATACGACATGGGAAATAATTGGTGTAAAGTAACGAAGTAAATAGACTTAACCTATAACCAAGTTGTCACCGCCTACCGTTCATCCAAAGTTCAAGCTTTAAGGTGAAGAAATTGGATCATGATATAACAAGTAGATGTGCCATTAGCGGACGTCATGATGGGCATATTACCTGTTCTTCAACTGTTGGTGCAATAATTACCAACTCAATTCTTCAAATGTGACCGAGGTGGCCTCCTCGATGCTTAATCATTGATGTGCTCCAATCATAGTGCTTATAACATTGCACTTTACAATAATCAATAAACTACTATTTTTATTTTATTTTTTATTATTTTTTTTACATCAAAACTAAAAACATAACATCCCCCCACTTGAGATGAACATATAATGAAAATCTGGGGGGTCTTCAATGATCTTCAAATATAAGTCTTTGATGAAAGCGTGATTTCCAAACCTTTCTACTTGAACCTTGAACTTAGGCAAACAATGACTTCCCAATCATAATTTAAGACTACACGGTAGGCTAAGGTGAATGGGTGTAATGAAACAATATATATTGGGTGAACAAAATGAAAGGAATGGCTCAGATGAGTGTATCTAGGGGTATCTTGCACTAAAGGTGAGTGCAACAAAAGGGTTTAACATGGGGGTCGAAAAGTCGAGGTGACTAATCGATAGACACACAAGGATGAGCTATTTGGGTGATAATCCTAAACGTATTGCCTTCTCAAACTGATTATTCCATATACATTAAGCGAACTCAACATACCTCGTCTATGGTCTCAAAATGATGCAAAGGCCAAGTTCTAAAGTTTACAAGCCACCGGCACATTCATAATTTGGTGGATTTGGGTAAATAAGTGGAAACGGATAAGGCTAATCTCACCATAAAATATTAAGGGTTATAATGTGCTCGGCTAAGGTCTAATCTAGTTAGGTTAAGAAAAACATGTCAAAATTTTAAAAATGGCATAATTTTTCAAAATAAACTAGAAAAACGAGGGCAATTAAGTTCATGTAATAATCTACTCCCGTCCCCCCACTTGAGATGTACAAAGTCCCTTTTGTACTAAACGTTAATTAAAGGTGAAGAGAAAGTAGAATTAGAGCGAGAACTTCCCTGAAATTTTCTCCTAAAAAGAAAGAAGACCCAAGAAGAGAATCATGCATTCACTTAAGCATCCACGAGCAAACTTCATTCCTTGAAATCATACAAACCAACAAGCATAATTCTTAAAAAATAAAAAAAAAAACAAAAAGAAATTTAACTCACTTTCGTAGGAATTACGGTTGCCTTTTAAACCACTTGGTATCGCAAGTGGACGAGTGTAGTCTCGTGAGGGCTTACCAAGAACATACTCACAAAGTTCATTTAAAAACTAATACAAGGTTATTGCGTTAATATAGGAATAATTAGAACTGCAAGAGAATTACGACGTAACCCAAAAGAGGAGTTACGCCGTAATTGTGGTAAAACCTGGCATTCAGCTACTAGAGAATAGCTACGACATAACCATAGAATGAGATTACGCCATAATGGTTTATGTCTTGGAGAGAACTTCCACTGAGGAAATGTTATGGCGTAACCATGAGGATGAGTTACGCCGTAACTGTTGGACAGAACAGGTCCCCGTTTTAGTCACTTGTGAATTCATCACCAATTCCTGCAAAAATGTTAAAAACATAAAACCCAACAAAAATTGAAATAAAAGAAATAAAAAGGATAATTCGGTTTGTCTCCCGAAAGAACACTTTTCTTTATTACCGAGTCTTTAAGTTAGACTCAAAGCCATGGGGCTAAAAATGTTTGTTTGTCATTTCGTGGATGTGTCAATCTCCACGCTGAATCCATTTGATGAGATTCTCGTCCCGCTTGTAATCCGTGCCAAGCTCCAAGCAACCCAAATAGAAATTTTTAATTTTTTGGTACGGGTGATTAATCATGTTGGCTTTGTCTTCGTCACTTACGTCAAGGAGTGGCCGAGCATGGCTTAATTGCTTATTTGTCCAGCTCTTAAAGTTTTTCACAGTTCTTGGCATTCTGAAGACTATCTTATCGTTGCCAATTTTCAACCATAATAGTCCTTCCTTTTCATTCCCATCAAGACTAGATAATTCCTGGAAAGGCTTTCCCAAAATTACACCTGAGAGTCCGTCCCCCATGAATTTGCTAGTGTCATCTAATACCACAAAATCGACCAAGAGGGTGTGTGTCCCGACAAAGACATGAACATTCGTTGCGATCCCCATGAAATTATTCCCTTTATACTCCAATTCTTTCACCATTACTTGGTTGTAGCATTCTTTTGATATGTTGTTTACCGGGGACTTCGTGTCAATGAAGGGATGGAAATCGATGAACCCTATCTTACATGAAATTTGAAGGTTATAAGGGTTCTGATGATGAATCCAAGTTCCCATCTCATAGAACATAGGTCGGTCTGATGGCGAAAAAGTTTCCTCCGAATTGTTGTGCCAAGGGACTATGTCGATGTCACTAGAAAAGTCATCAGCACTGATTCCCAAACTCTCCTCCTCTTCTTTAAAGTTAACAAATACGTCAAAATCTTTTCCTGAAGCAATATTGTTATGATCTGAAGGAGTATGTGGAGCTTCACTTAAGAATTCTTCCAAGGCATTACCAAAATCGCCGTTAGGGTCTATTGCAAAAACCTTCTTAGGGATAGACAAAAGTTCATTTGCTTATAATGTAGCAATTTTGTCCATTATCTTCAAGCGTCATCTTCCGAGCAAAAACATCAACTTTCATACGGGCAGTAGCGAGCATGGGCCTACCTAGAATGATTGGTATCCTATTGTCTTCAGCAATATCGAGGATAACGAAGTACACTGGGAAGAGGAACTTGTTAATTTTTACTAATACATTTTCTACAATCCCAGAGGTGATTGCATGGACCTATCCGCCATTTCGATGTTCATTTTTACCGGCTTTAGACTTCCGATTCCCATGCGTAAAAACATTGAATGAGGCATGATGCTAATGCTAGCCCCAAGATCAGCCAAGGCATTGCAATTCATTTCTTAAAATTGTTGTACACCATTCATTTAGTTGAACTAGCACTGTCTCATCAAGGACATTCTTCTCATCACTTAATTCCTGTAAAACATGATTTGGATTAGTTTTAAGGTAATTAATTAAAGGGACATTTACCGGAAGAGCTCCTATATCATGAAGTAGAAGTCTCTCCTTGTTGATCCTTCTTTTGACCTTCTCGGAGAAGGTAGTTGGCTCCTCAGAAACTGTCTCAATTGTTACTGAATTGACAATTTCTTCATCCCGCTTATCAAGATAATCAGTAATGGCTTTTGAGCACAAGCACACTTTCTTTTCTAAGCCTTTGATCCGATCATCATGAATTCTAAGGGAAGATACTGTGCTCTCAAAAAATTCTCTCATGATTTTTTCTTCCCTCTCATCACGTTTCTTGGATTCTTCAATGTGATCAAGAATCATCTTTTCCAATTTAATTTCTACCTTGGTCCCTGATAAACTTTTTGTTGAGGTAAAGAAACATGATATAAAATAATAACATGTATGACACCACAGAGTACACATCGGAAGACTTAGAATATAACAACAATTAATTAACTGATATAAATGCGTAACATACCTCTTGCAATTTGGTTAGATTTCTTGAACAAAGAAGATGAAATGGTTTAAAGAGTTGTCCCTTACCGTTTTACAACTCAAACCAATTGGTGTAAGAATAATGTCTTACCACCACAGTTTTGTACACACGTACTATTAGCGATTCGATGCGAATGCTAGTTCTTGATTACAATAGATTAACCAAACACCTTTGTTATGCTCAAGATCACTCGCAAATCCCTTACATGGGGTTTTACTCGTCGACCTAAGAACAAGAGGGAAGAAAGAAGAAGTTTGGCCTTCTATTGAAATCTAGTGTACCAAAGGATGAATACATGGGGATGTATTTATAACCTTATGGTAGATGTCAAGATTACCATGGTTTCCAATGTGGGATTCCATAGTTTCGGCAAAAAAACCCAAAAGAGGTTTCCTAAAACCTTCTCTTGGCTTGTTAACTTTTCTTCATATCCCGTTGACATTTAATGACTGATAGTCACTTAGCTTCCGATAAGTACTTATCGCTCGTTAAGTCGTTTATTGTGAATTTAATAATTAAACATAATATTTTATATTAATTATTTAAACATCGAGTCTCATACGTAAAGTGTGCAATCCCGTGGTCACGAGTTCGAATCCGAACATGCACGGTTTTATAAATATATACATATTCCAACACTTTTCACTTCTTCAACCCTAAAAGCCTCATTCTCATTAGCTCTCTCCAGTCTCCTCTTCTCAAACATTGCCCCATAATCATTTTCCTTCTTGGTCAAAGTTTTTATTGCCTTGTGCTGGAAATTATCTTTGGGTCACCGATTTCCACATGCCATTTGTAGCAATGATCAGATATACATCGAATAGACTCCAAATCCTGGTCAGGCGTCATGCCTGGAATAGGTCTATGTGAATCAAGAAGTTGACGGGTCTCGATGTTAATGCATCTATAGAAAACATAGACAATTTGGTGTTTATTCAGGTCATGAGTAGGGCAACAATAGAGAAGCTCATTGTATCTTTCCCATGCTTGATACAATGTTTCTTCACTCCCTTGAACGAACTTATAGATATTACTGAGAAGCTTAGCAATTTTTGAAGGAGGGAAAAATTCTTGAACAAACTCTCTCTTAGTCGATCCCACGTTCCCTTGCATTCGGTAGGGAGTCTATTAAACCATATTTTAGCTGTCCCCGTAAGAGTCATAGGGAAATTTTTTTACCATAACAGAGTACCTAGAAACATCCCGGATGCTAAAAAGAGAAGACAAATAAAGCACTTCCTCCACATGATCTTGCACATCTTCATTCTTGTCTCTTCAAAATTGTAGCTCATGTAATTTCCCGGATGAATTGGTCGAGAATAGAGAATTCCCCCATCAGAGTTTTGCGTGAAAGCTCTTTGACAGTTTATGTTGGTTTGTTCCAAATACAGTTCCATTGTTAGCCCTTCAACATTAACTTCCTCAGTTGCTTCGGGCTCAGCATCAGATTGACCAGACTCATAAAATGAGAAGATATTATGGATATGAATAGGAGAGTAGTCTTTTCTTGTCTGTAACTGTCTCTCCGGATTGTCAAATGGAGTAGCCAAAAATGGCTTGGAGCTTCTGGTTTTGAATCCTGACATTACAAAAGAAAAAGAAAATTAAATAAAAACAGAATTATTAAAAATCCTAATATAGCTCCTCGACATCGGCGCCAAAAACTTGATGCAGGATTTTTGACCAAGTTTTAATATTTATAATGTCTCGTTTACCTATGGTCCACCTTATGCACTCACGGGCAGTGTACCCGGTCGTGTGTAGTGTAGTAATCGGTAAAACCGAGGTTGTCCCAAGAGCTATGTGAGCGGATTCAAATTAAGTCTAAATGTCGCTGGTTTTAACTGATTTGAGGTTGAAATGATTAATTAACTAATAACCAAGAAATAAAAGCGTAAAGTAAATAGAGGTTGTGATAAATAGAGAGAAAGTGTGCTAACCTACGTACTCATCCTATTGTGTAATGTTCATGTTTTATTACTTCCAATTGATTCAAGTGGGGGTTTAAGTCGCTAGGACAACATTTGGTCAATTCGTCATAACCTATCAACAAAGGCTCCTACCCGATGTCAAGATTCTACCCTTGATAGTCGAGTGATTTTTAGTCACCTAAGCCAAGTCATTAAGTACCCTACATGCAAGATTCGAAATAAAGAGTGCCTGGGCGCTAGCATCTTAGACACTCATGCCTAACTTCTTAAGTTCATCCGAACGACCGGTGATCATTTGGTCAGTTCGCACAAGCGAGGAAGGGTCGTCAGTTGATCAATTCTTACCCTCCCCAACTCTACCTAACTACTTAGGGTCAGTTGGTCAATTCTCCTAAGCAACTAGATATGACCGCATTTCAAAACTACCAAAGCTAGGGTAACTACCAACGAACTATGCATGCATACACTAGAAACAATTATACGGAAGCATGATAACATAAACAAAACATTCAAGGAATCATAACTAGGCTAGCACCAAAGGTGCTTAGCTGATCATATTAAAAGAAACAAAGAATTCGATGTTTAACATAATGAAAGACATAAATTGAAATTAAAAGATAAAATGATCGCTAATGCTTATCGATATGGAGTGATTCCTCCCTTGGAGATGGCTCCGTATGCTCCGAATGATCTGCCTTTGGACCCCTCTTCACGTTCTCTACCTTTGAGTTGTGAGTGAATGATGTGAAATGCAAAAATTAGGGTTGTATATATAGGCACGATCCTAGTTACGGCCTAACTTGAGTTGATATTTACACTATAACTTCAATAATTATCCAAATAATATACTCGTTAAGTATGTTACGGCATAACACTTGGGAAAGGTTATGCCGTATCTTCAATACAGTTCTCTTTTGGTATGACTACGGCATAATCCTTGTGAGGAGTTACGGCGTAGTTGATGGAGGCGCAAAACATTTCTTGACCTAGATGATTACGACGTAACCTTAGTTGGGAGTTACGCCGTAATTGCTGTTAAGTTGGTCTTCTGAGTCAAAACACTAGCTACGGCGTAATGTGAGAGAAAGAGTTACGCCGTAGCTTTTTCGCAGTTTGCATACTATCATAAAATCGTTAGGAAAATCTCCAAATCCGCGTCTCATAAGCTCCAATGCTCATAATTTACCTGAAAGTGAAATATAAAGGAATAAAAGCGTAAATCCATATAAATGATATAAAATATGAGCATTATCGGGGAAATTGACACTTAAAATTCAGGACTATTTGATGTTATCAGCGGGAAAAAACAGTAGCAACTATGCTGCAAATCAAGATTTTTTTTAGAAAAAATCTACCACAACGAATGTTGTAAATCACCAAAACCAATGATTCAAAATGCTTTTATTCATTCATTTTCAAAACCAAACAAAAGCATATCATAGTATTTTTTTATAACTACAATTTCGCTAATATACTTACGATAATTTAAATAACAAAATATATCTAGTAGAGATGAAATAATGCAGCAATGGAGTGATGAAATGAAAAAGAACTATAAAGAAAATTGGAAAGAGTCAACAACTGAGGAAGTAGTTGGCAGTAGTGAGAATCAGAATATAGTTGTGGGGGATGTGTTTGATGACTGCTATGATGTATCCAGTTTTTTAAATAAAAATGAGATAGTGAATGGCAGCATGAATGTTTTGTTGGAGGAAAGAAGCGAGGGATTTTTCAATGTTTAAAATGGATGTTAGTTGTAAAATTGTAGCTTGGAATGTGAGAGGATTGGGAAAAAAGGTTAAAGAAGTGAAGGAATTGATAAAGAATAAGAATCTGAATGTGTGTGCAGTCTTAGAGACTCATGTTAAAGAAGCAAAAGTTAGTGCAACTTGTAATAAGATTTTTGGTGATTGGCTATGGGCATCAAACTCTCAATGGTCTCCTAGTGGGTGTAGAATCATGGTAGGTTGGGATCAAAGATTTGTGCATGTTATGGTTATTCATTGTACAAGCCAAACAATCTTTTGCCTAATAGAATATGCTAACTCAAAGTTGAAGGTTTATTGTACTTTTGTATATGCCAAGAATGATGGAAGGGATATAATACTTTTATGGAAAGAGCTGGAAAATCATAAAATGGTTGTCAACAATGATGCATGGTGCTTAATGGGTGATTTTAATGTTACTTTGAAGTTGGATGAACACAGTGACGGAATGTCTTTTTTCTAATCATGATATGCATGATTTTCAAGATTGTGTTGCATGAATTGAGGTTGAAGACATTAATAAAATGGGCTTTTACTTTACTTGGACCGAAAGTCTTTTAAATCCTAACATTGCTACTCTCAAGAAACTGGACAGGGTAATGGGAAATAATAAAATGATTCAAGACTATGCAGAAGCTCATGCTTGTTTCCTCCCTTATGTAATCTCTGGTTACAGCCTAGCTATTCTTGTTATACCTAAGTGTCTAGAGAAGAAGAAGAGATCCTTTAGATTTTCAAACTATGTCACTAATAAAGTTGAGTTTCTTCCATTGGTGGAAAAGGAATGGGATAAAACAGTTGTGGGATTCAAGATGTTTATCCTGGCTAAGAAAATGAAGAATCTTAAGAGAGGTCTGAAAAAGATTAGTTGGAAAGATGGGAACTTGTTTCAAAGAGTTAAGTAGCTGAAAGAAATGGTGAAGCATGTTCAGGCTAGATTGGATAATGATGCTCATAATGCTGCTCTTAGAATAGAAACTGTGATTGCTTTGAAGGAATACAATGAAGCAGTGTTGGATGAAGAAAAGCTATTAGCTCAATTAGCCAATGTTAAATGCTAAATGAAGGAGATAAAATCACTGCATACTTTCATCAGGTAGTTAAAGGTAAAAAGCATAGGAATCAAATTAGCATGGTATATAATGAATAGGGGAAGAGGTATGAAGGTAAGGATGTTCCTGTGTAATTTGTCAAGCATTTTGAAAAATTCCTTGGGGTTAGTACTAATACCAGGAATATTGATAATGCTGATGAGCTGTTTAGTACAAAAGTGTCTCAACAAGAAGTAGATAAGATGTGCTCTGAAGTAAGTATAGAAGAAATTAAATATGACCTTAAAAGTATTTTTGATAGTAAGTCCCCTGGCCCAGATGGATACACAACAAAGTTCTTTAAGTCTGCTTGGTCAGTGGTGGGTGAAGACTTGTGTAATGCAGTGAAAGAATTCTTCATTTCAGGTAAAATTTTGGGAGAGATTAATGCTACAATCATTGATGCGCGCGGAAGGCGCGTTCGGGGTCAAGGAAACTTCCTTTTCTTCGAGCAAGTTTTTCAACCTCCTAAGCAGTGAACCTAATCGTTGTAGTGTAGTATGGGGTAAGCCTCGGGGATTGATATCGTTCTCTAGGGGAATAGGAATGCTAGTAAGAAATATATGACGAGAAGGTGGGTTGAGGATGATTCTTTTTTATCTTTTTTTATGGTTTTTTTAGAAAGCTAATGTAAAATCTCAGAGCAATTGGTTTGGGGGTGGTACTTCTACCGATTACTCTACTTTAACTAATTATCTAATTACTACGGGTAGCTATGTCTAATTGAGGTGTGCTCGTATGATGATTAAAGATGTGTTCACTTAGATACTATTACACTTATCTCTTTGTAAAATACCTTTAGATGTAATTAAGACGAGGTTAAAGACAAAATTAAGCATTTTCACAAAATCTAACATGAGAATAAACAACAATGAAAAAGATACAAGACACATAAAAATAGAAAAACAAAACAAGCAAACAATTAAGCATGAGTTTCCTCCCACGAAGTGCTTTTCTTTATTTATGAGTCTTGTAGCTAGACTTGAAGTCGTGCTTCTACGTCGTCTCATGCACGCTTACGTGCCCATATCTAAGCCACTCTAATGTTCTCTCATCTTTCTTGTAATCATCTCCTAATTTTAGGCATTTTTTTATAGTACCTTTCATTTTTTTCATAAGTATGTCTAAGTCCCCATTGTTTGTCTCTTTCACTAAGTATCGGAATGGGAGCCATCCGATTACATGCCTCTATATCTTTGTGTTTAAACCTAGGGTACGTACGGGCATTTGATAGACAAAATCCTCAACTTCACTAGAGAATGTGACTAAGCCGTCAACCATCCGTTCATTCAACTTAGTCATTATCTTAAAGGGTTTTCCAAATATCGCTTGAGTGAGGCTTCCTTCAATGAATTCTCCTAAGTTTTCTAAAACTATGAATTCAACCAAATAGGCAAAACTTCCAACAAGCACGTGCAAGTGAGTGACCGCATTAACAACATTGTTCCCTTGATAGACTAACTCATTCAACTTAATTCATTATATATATTCCTTGAGATTAAGTTTAAAGGTAAGAATGAATTCAAGTAAGCATCAAAACTCTCAAATCCTATTTTACAAGGGAATTGCATGTTGAAGGGGCTATCAACCTCAATTCTACACCCAGGGTCAAAACATTGGGAGGGGTCTTCTTCCATCTCAAACCTAACTTCAACGATGACTTCCCTGTTGTCAATTGCCTCTCCGTCATCAAATTCCTCATCAGAATCCGAATCGTAGAAAGGACTATTATGTTGCCAATTTATATCATTATACCCTAGGTGATTTCCAAAGTGGTGAACGGGTAAGGTTTTATGGAATTGTGTTTTCCGTTGCGGGGTTGGGAGGGGGTAGTGCAAAGTTTCTCCAGCCAAAGATGCGAATCATGGTGAGTGATGAGATTTACGAACAAAAACACGAAGAAGGGAGATAGAGTACAAGGAAGCTAATGAAAATGAGAAAAAATCTTACTTGATAGAAATCAGGCAAGGGAACCTAAACGAGATAGAGATCTAACTAGCTATTCTATTCCCCGGCAGCGGCGTCAAAAACTTGATGCGCGCGGAAGGCGCGTTCGGGGTCAAGGAAACTTCCTTTTCTTCGACCAAGTTTTTCAACCTCCTAGGCAGTGAACCTAATCGTTGTAGTGTAGTGTGGGGTAAGCCTCGGGGATTGATATCGTTCTCTGGAGGAATAGGAATGCTAGTAAGAAATATATGACGAGAAGGTGGGGTTGAGGATGATTAATTTTTATCTTTTTTTATGGTTTTTTAGAAAGCTAATGTAAAATCTCGTGGCAATTGGTTTGGGGGTGGTACTTCTACCGATTACTCTACTTTAACTAATTATCTAATTACTACGGGTAGCTATGTCTAATTGAGGTGTGCTCGTATGATGCTTAAAGATGTGTTCACTTAGATACTATTACTCCTAGTTATCTTTTATTGGTCGGTTGAGTTGTCACATCCTTTATCTTAAAGCGTTGTATTCCTAAAGGTCGTAGGGTATGCGTGGTCCCTAGTTATTTGAGGTTATCTCTAGTATATGACTCACGGAGTCGGCAAGCCTAAGTTATTTCATCCATGAACCATATCATCATAAAGCATACACAAGCATTAAATACAACGAAGATGCCTAGTTGCACTCCTAAGCCAATTTCAATTAAGACAAGAAACAACCTAACAATAATCAATAACTAGGTTTCATAGATCTAAGCAAACACACAAATAATTTAGCTAGACATGATAGACAAGCAAGCATACACACAATCAATCGAATATGAGATAGACATAATGATAATTTGGATTAACAAACTTATCTCGATGTGTAAAATAGGGTATGCGACCCTAAAATACCGCCCAAGTCGACTACAACCGAGTTAGGGTTTTTCTCCAAAAGTCTACCTCCTAAAATACGTAAAAATCGAATTCTATATAGATTTACAATCGCGACGGCCACTTTTGCATGGGACGCCGTCGTCGCCGTCATTAGGGTTTTATCCGGGCCAAGTCATCGATGGGACGACGCCACTTTAGAGTTGTGACGCCGTCGATCTTTAGTTGAGACGTTGTCTTGATTCTAGATCCGGGCCGTGCGAGTGAAAACCGTGAGTGACGCCCATAATTAAAGCGTGACGTCAGTTGTAAGACCAGAAATTTCACTGAGCCGTCGCGTGCATGTTTTGATCAAGTCTTCATAGAGGGACAGCGTCGCCCTTTGGATGGGATGCCGTCAGGTACTGTTGATCAGTCTTGAGTGACATCGATCTTGACTTTACCATTTTATTCATGTATTTGCTCCTTTTCATCCAAATGTGCTTCATTCATGCATTTTGCTTCTAAAAGACCTAAAAATTAAAAAAGGAACGAAATTAAGCAGTAACGGATATAAAATGTGTTGAAATAGGGCTTAAATGACCCCCTAAAAGCGTACATTTTAAATCCTTATCAATCATCTCATTGGTTTCTAAAGTTAAAACTCCATCAAAGGTGTCAGATTATAGATTAATTGGATGTTGCAATGTGGCCTATAAGCTAATAAGCAAAATCTTAACCAATAGGCCGAACCATGTGTTGTGCAGAATTATTAGTCAAAGCCAAAGTGCTTTTATCCCTGGAAGAAGCATAACAGATAATATTCTCCTAACTCAAGAGCTCTTGAAGGGGTATGGATGCAAGAAAGGTAAAGAAAGATGTGCTCTCAAAATAGATATAATGAAGGCATATGATACAGTGAGTTGGTCTCTTTTGGAAGAAGTTTTGATTGGATTTTGGTTCCCTAGACAGTTTATTGGTTGGGTCATGATTTGTATCGGGTCTGCATCCTTCTATATTTGTGTGAATGGTGAAAGCCATGGGTACTTTAAAGGGGGGAGGCTTAAGACAAGGTGATCCCATTTCTACCAATTTGTTTACTATTGTCATGGAGGTTCTAACACTGATTTTGCAAAGGAAGATTAGACAATCAGAAGTATTCAAGTATCATCATGGTTTTGAAGCTCTGAAAATCACAAGCTTATGTTTTGCAGATGATTTAATGATTCTATGTAATGGTGACCCTACTTCAGTTATGGTGATCAAGCAAGCATTAGATGAATTCAGTGAATGTTCAGGCCTATATCCAAACATGGGTAAAAGCACCTTGTTCTACAGTAATATTAGTGATGAAGTGAAAAACAACATTTTGGATATCCTGCCCTTTACAGTTGGTAAATTGCTAGTTAAGTACCTGGGTGTGCCTCTTGTTACTAAAAGATTAAGTGTTACTAATTGCAAGAATCTTGTGGAAAGAGTTAAAAGCAGGATCAATGATTAGAAGAACAAATTCCTGTCATATGCAGGTAGAATGCAGCTTATAGCATCCATCTTAGCTGCTATGCAAAATTATTGAGCTAATGTATTCTTTCTTCCCAAGACTGTAACCAATGATATTGATAGGCTGCTTAAAGACATTCTATGGAGTCAAGGTGAAAAAGTCAGAGGAAAGGCAAGGATAGCCTGGAAAAGTATTTGCAGGCCTAAAGAACAAGGTGGATTGTGTTTCAAACCTCTTGAAAGCTAGAATAATGTTTTAATGGTCAAACATTTATGGAATGTTGCAAGTAAGAAGGATTATGTTAATACAAATATCGACATTAAATGTTATTTATATTTTATGATCTTTACCTAAGTTTTGTTAACGACAAAAGTAAATTTAATTTTTGTAAAGCATAAAACTTGTCAAGATTAATAGATATTAAAAGAACTTTCCTTAAATAAATCTTCATCACTCAAGCATTTACATTTTGATTAGTCATATATCAATTAACTTTGATATCCTTCTAAACCATAATGTATGTCAACATTTTTAGATCAAGTATGTTTTAGTTTCTTAAAACAAAAATATTACATATGTATTTACATTTAACATATTATTTCAAAAAATAGAAAACAACATATGACATCATGTGGGGCATCATTGAAATCTCTAGAGGATTTCATAAGATATTTTGTGTAGATTTGGACTCTACATATCTTACATGATCTTGGTTAGATTTTGTTGACTTTGATAAGATTTTGGTAATCTTGCTGTCAGACCCGGCGGCACCAAATTGTTACACGGGCGGAACCAATATTTTGGTTCTGTGGTCCGTCGTGACAGCAGAATGTTTTGGCTATAAATAGTAAGTCAACCCAAGTTGTTTTCTCATCCCTTTCTAGCAAAATCACATACATTCCTTATCTCTATTATTTCTAACTCAGTTTCATATCATTATAGTGATCATCTTTTGTAGCAAAGAAGATCAAGGCATAATCAAGTTTCAACAAATAGTTGGAAGTCTTGTTTGTTTTGTTGTTGTATGATCTAGTCTTGTTCATACATCATTGTTGTACCAAACCATCTTAAACTTCTGAGTGTGAGTGGTTAGTACTTTAGTCCTTAAAATACATAGTGTGTGGGAGTGGTTGTTCCCTTGTAAAAGAACTCGACATCTAGCTTTGTGTCGGAAATAGTGTGTAAGAGAAGTGTAAAGGTTTCTCCGCCGGTGAAAGGAGCTTGTTGACTAGTGAAGTTAAACTCTCGAGTTGGAGACTCGGGAAGTGGAGTAGGGCAAGGAAAAAGAGTCCTTGTAGACCGAACCACTATAAACAACTTGTCGTGGTTTGATTGTTTTTTTTCTTTATCTACTCTTTATATAGTGTTTGCATATTGTTTATTACTCACTAACATATCTTTGATCAATATCAATTGATCTTACAATAAGTTTCAAAACAAAGATTTTAAATGGTAAACTATTCAACCCCCTTTCTAGTTTTCCACAGATTCCTTATGGGTAAAATGGGTGAACATTTATAGGCTCAAAGGAAGGAGTGTTTGGGAGATTGATAAGGATAAAAGTGCAAGTTGGGGATGGAATAATCTGTTAAGCCTCAAAGAAATTGTCATGCCTTTTATAAGACATTGTTTGGGTAATGGTCAAAATACCAATGTATGGCATGATACTTGGTGTGATGGTGGCCCTCTTGATAAGTTTGTTAATAGAAGACAAGTTTTCAGTGCTGGCCCCATAAATGTAGATATAGTTGATAAGCTGAGTACCAATGGGCACCTGCAATTTCCAACTGAATGGTATGATCAATATCCAGTTCTTAATGAAACTTCTAACATTCTTCTGAACCCTAATAAACATGATGAGGTGAAATGGCTACATAAAAAGAAGTCAATGGTTAAGTTCAGTGTTAACAAAGCATGAAAGGATTTAAGGGTTCAAGAGGAAGACATGCTCTGGAGTAAAGTTGTTTGGTTCTCTAACCTCATCCGTAAACATGCTTTCATTCCCTGGCTATTGATGCATGAGAGGTTACCTACAATTTCCAACTGAATGGTATGAACAATATCCAGTTCTTAATGAAACTTCTAACATTCTTCTGAACCCTAATAAACATGATGAGGTGAAATGGCTACATAAAAAGAAGTAAATGGTTAAGTTCAGTGTTAACAAAGCATGGAAGGATTTAAGGGTTCAAGGGGAAGACATACTCTGGAGTAAAGTTGTTTGGTTCTCTAACGTCATCCCTAAACATGCTTTCATTCTCTGGCTATTGATGCATGGGAGGTTACATACACATGATAGAATCCTAAAATGGTACCCTAGTATGAGTATGAATTTTCCTCTTTGAAATAGTGGACATGATAGTCACGATTACTTCTTCTTCAACAGCAACTATTCTAGTAAAGTATGGCAAAAAAATGAGGAGAAATAGCAGAATTCAGTGTATGGCCAACAGCTGGAAGGGAGTGCTTGATGAACTAGTTGCACCGCCCAATGTGAAGAGAATTTGGATCATCATCAAAAAGTTAGTCTATGCTGCTAGTGTCTACTTTCTGTGGCAAGAAAGGAATGGTAGACTGTTTCAAAATAGCAAAAGAAAATGGGAGGAAATTTGTGCAGTCATGAAAATAATGCGAGACTCAAGCTCTCTAGCCTAAAGGTGATAAAGACTGATTGTGTTAAAGATGCATTTGAATCCTGGAAGTAAAATTGATTGAGTGAATTAAATAGTTTGGAAATTCAAGCTGATATATGTGGTTCTAGTATCTCTGTGCAGCACAACCCTTTCTAAAGAAGTGTTTGGGATAAGCTTTATCTCAATGACAGAGTTTTTGCAAGCCACTGCAGTGGTTCAATACCTTGTACCTTGGAGTTTCTCTGGTATGACTTTACCTTTTAGTAACCATATGCTCCCTGTAGGATCGATATATTATTGTGTTTGATGATTCGGGTGGTCTTGGATGATCAAAATACATGTTTGCCATATTTAGAGAGATAAAGATAGAGAGGGTGTTCTTGCTAGAGGTTTACACAAAGGAAAGATTAGATTAAAATGAAGAAGCACCACCCCTTCCATGGATGGAAGGGGTATTTATACTTACAACTTATACGTCCTCCTGTCGGACTGTGGATCAGGCATATAGTGGGTAAAGACCCGTCCTTCCTCCACGGTGTTGCTCTAAACTAAACTACGCTACAAACTAACTAATAAACTACTAAATAACGTAAATAACTACAAGTCTACAAGCTAACTTATGCTAGACAATAATTGGGGTGACCGACACTTTAATATGGAATTTCCAATTTCTAACAATCTCCCCCTAAGGGAGGTCACCCCATGTTTTACATTTCGAATCCTAGCATTCTATTCTTGACTTTGTTCTTGAGCTCGTAGACTTCAATTCTTCAATTCCGCAATATTTGAGCTTTACTGGTTCATGATATTTGCAGCAGTGTAGCAGAAGCATAGTATAAAAATATCAGAACCAGGTTATGTAGATATGCACTAGTCATGATTTCTTCAATTAAGTGTGGATGCTGTGAGCATGCGGCTTTTGATTGACCGCTCAATTCGATCACCGAAACCGTCAAAATGTACCGCAAACAACGCTAGCAATAAAACACACGAAAGTGTCTTTGATCACTTTTGTCGAATTGAGGTACACGCCCACGGTTCCCGTTGATCGAGACAAATCTTTCTGTGATCGGTAGGATTCCTAAGAATCTCCTTGACGTGGTTTCGCAATGTTCTAGTTGTTCTCAAACCGAACGTCTCAAAGAAGACAACACGGAGTGAGTGAACCAGCGAATTGAGATTCACTGATTGATGAAAAATGATTTGAAAAATAATCGCGTATTGCTTAAGATAAATTGTTTTGCAATACAACGAAGGTTTTATGAGAAAGATCAATTTTCAATCAAAAATACCTTTTGTATATGAAAAGAGTACACATTCAATGTGCTAGATCAAAGAAGAGATTCGCACATCGAACGGTTTTTCCAAAAGTATTTTTCAATCGAGATACTTTTGTGTTTGAAAACATGAATACACATTCGATGTGCTAGAGAAAGAAGATTTGCACACCGAACGGTTTTCCAAAAGTATTCGTCAATTCCATTCCTGGACCAAGGTTGATTCAATAATGAATCGCCCCATCGTTTCTATCCAGTTGTCACAAGCTTGATCTTACGAGAAGATCTCACATGTCACCCACCAAGAGCTTGTTTGATGTTGGCTCTAGAAGGATTTACATCTTCATTGTGAATATTTTTACATATCACTCGGATGTTCTGGCAATACCACAAGGATAATGCGTAGGACTCTTAAATATATTCTCACTTTCCACATTGTGTGAAACAACGAGTCTTCATTAATTTAGTGTCCTAATGAGATATTGTGGATGATCTCTTGGCTCTAGACTCAATTGTGCATATTTGGTTCCTGTGCCGAAGACTAGGGAGAGGGTCTCCTTCTTTAATATCAACAATCTCTTAGAGAAAGTCGATAGATTATGTAGGTTCCCCGTGAGAATGAAACAAGCCCTTTTAAGAGGAACTTGAGTGGTTTGGGAAGATGTAGTGTAGTGCGTCACTGGGTCCATGACGCCTTGTCTTCAATACCGATTTTACCTTGGTAACCACCAAGAGCATATGAATTGAACCGGTTTACGCCTAAGGTTGAATAAATGGAGGGCTATTTCTTTCCACCCTTTTTCACATTCAATTCTTTTCATTCTTCAACCCCTTGATGCTTACCGAGACTTCATTACTAGAACCTTGTTGGGTTTATTCCAGTACCAGCTCAGTCTCAGTCCGCACTCTTCCCATATCTCATTTTTCTCCTTTTTTCATCATACCTAAAGACTCTACACTATCTAGTGGATTGTCCCTGGGTAGATCCCTCCGGTTCTGGCGGGATCGTGGGAACGAATACCTAACCTAACCATCCTTATAACACCATGCATAAAGTAAAATGGTCGGTCTTTTGGTACAGTTCATTCTTCCTTGAAACCAATCGAAAAATCATTTGGAAAAACAATCAAGGTACTTGTGATATAAAATCAAAGCATTTTGTACCTTAATAGTTTTGATCATTTAGAAATGCTCCCCCTCAACATGTGCATATGATATGAAATTGTTTAGCACATGGAGACAAGAGTTCTTTGAAATAATTTCTTGATCACAATTTCCTTAGAAAAAGCCTTTTGATTTTCTTTGTTAAATACTCCCCCTCAATATGTGCATAGGATATTTGAAATCATTTTATCACATAGAGGCAAGAGTTAATTTGAAGCACATCCACAATCACAAGCCATTAAGAAACCATTTAAAACTCAATCAAGGTACTTTATGTTAAAACATAAAAGCATTTGCACCTCGATAGTTTCTTTTCTTTTAAAATGCTCCCCCTCAATATATGCTTCGAGATTCGAAAGCGTTTAGCACATATGAGAGAGCAACCTGCACAACTGAATCAAAACGATCAACTTTTATCAAATTTCATTATTAAATCACAAATTCTCCCCCGATCAAAAATATCAAACCCTTTGAGATTTTGGATCCCAAGTGATTTAATAAGGTTTATAAAACATGGGAGAAAATGTTCTGATTTAAAACTCATCTAGTTTTTGGATAAATGCTCCCCTCAACATGTGCATTATGTATATTGAAATCGTTTGGCACATGGAGGCGGGAGTGCCTTTGAAGGACTAAAACCAATTCCATTAAAACAGATTTGAGATTTAAATCACGATCTCTCACCCGATCAAAGATTTCAAACCATTTGAGATTAGTGATCCCAAAAGATTTAAATAATTTAGAAAATTTTGGGAAAGACGTGGCAAGATTTGATTTTGAAAATGATGATAAGGACCATATTTAGACATTAAAGATTGTTAGTGTCGGGTTTGATTGTTTTAAGAGACCTTTAAGTAAAATAAAACAATTTCACAATCAAACAAGAACGTAAAAATTTCATTTTGATGATCTTTGAGTTTTAAAGAAAATCATACCATGACATAACATTAAATCTTTAGATCACCACATAATTTCATGCAAAGGACTTGATGAAATATTGTTTGAAAATATTTTATTTTAAATCACTCTCCCTCAATCGATGACCAAGTCGATAATTGAGTGACTAAGGTTTTGATAAAAGAAGTCCGTGATTTTCAAAATTTAGTCCAATATATTTTCAAAATTTCAAAACAATTTATTCAAATTTTCAAAATTGTTTAAAATGGTATCCCGCACAAAGATACGTTAGGTGGTTGAGAAGCTTCCGTTGTTGTTCTTTGTAGGGTTTGGAAGAAAACCGTCTGGCGATGCGGTGAGACTTCTTCTTACGTTGCATTTTAAATGCCAACCGAGGTCAAATTAAGATCCGTTTCTTCAATCACTTAGAAGAAAACCATCTGGCGATGCGATGAGACCTCTTACGTTGCATTTATGCCAACTCTCCATAGAAGTCCAATTAAGCTCCGTTTCTTCATTTGTCAACCCAAGATATAGTTACCCTTTCCTTTCGGCATCCAATCATCTTCAATTGTAGGATCCGGATCGGGAACATTCTTTTATACCAGTATACCTGCATACGTTAGTGAACACACATACAAATATATGGTGGTCGACATCACCCAAACAACAATCGACTAATAAAATTCAATGCAACATATCAATCAGATCATATAAATGTATGGGAATAATGTGTTCATCAAACTCTAATCATCTAATCCTAGCAATCATATCCTAGGCACCTAGTCCTTCAACATAGGTTAACATCATTTTAATTAAGCATATTAGGATAATTAAGAAAGCTCGTTAGAAGATATAGATTTGAAAACATTCTCCCCTCAACCAATAACTCATTTTATAAAAGATTTTAAAAGTCTTTGAAGTCATTGATTGAGTTTCCAAATTTTATAAAAACTCGAATCGATTGTTTTAAGCAACTCATTTTCCACCATTTTAGAAAACAACAAATATTTTTCAAGAATTTAAGACGGAAAACATTTGTGTAGGAACAATGATCCTTGACATACTTTCCTCAATTTATTTTAGGATAAGTGCACAAAATATTTGAAAATTTTTTAGCGCAACACTTTCCTTTCTTTAAAGAGCGGGTTGCTATCTGAAATAATAGCAAGCCATAGTTTAAGCACGGGTTGCAGTCTGAAGTAACTGCAAGCCACATTTTGAGACATGTTTAGAAAAAAGAATATTTACACCTCATGCTCAAACTTCATCTAAAGTCCCGTGCCATTATTGAATGACATTTCTAAGACCGTAGATGTTATCGATGCCAGAAGACATGTCTTGAGAAAACAATATTTTTGGAATTTTGAAATTTTCTGATTTTTATGGGTTTTTGAAGGTTTTATAATTTTCTATTTTCTTTTTGTTGGTTTTATATTTTTGTATTTTGGTTTTGAATAAATATATACAAGGATAGAGTAGATGATATAGTTTAAGAAAGATGATGATACGAGTACCAAGATAAGGATATCGAACAGCCCCGTTGTAGAAGATAGAAGTCATCATCTCTTAAACATTCACCACCAAAGCTTCCAAGACTCTTGAATCGAAGAGACAAATTGAGCCACTTGAAAGTGAGACTTTGGTAGCTTCCCCCCAAACCGAAAATCCTTATGTTGAGCGATTCAAGCTCTATTTCAAGCTTGCTTTAGCAGTGCACAAAGAAGCACACCATTATCATAAACCCAATGCTCCTTTTAAGAATAATCACCGTGATTCTTCGCTTCGAGGTTATATCATCCAAAAGAACAACAACAACGTATCATCCCACATATAAATAATCTTCTCAAATTTCCTTTCCACCAAGTCTCAAACGATCCATTCCAAAAGGTGTCAAGAGAACACTTCCCGTGTAGGTGATGCGGTCCGTCTCTTAGTATAATGCTCAAGAACTCTCCGAATACACTTCATGAGGGAATGAAGAACACCTTCCCATGTTCACATTTTTATTCCACGATGAACGTGTATGAAGCTCAAGAACCCAAGTACACCAATACCCAAGAGCTCTCCGAATACACATCATGAGGGAATGAA
Organism: Chrysanthemum lavandulifolium; assembly: GCA_022545495.1. Classification (NCBI taxonomy): domain Eukaryota; kingdom Viridiplantae; phylum Streptophyta; class Magnoliopsida; order Asterales; family Asteraceae; genus Chrysanthemum; species Chrysanthemum lavandulifolium. Next base: position 246,874,549 of record CM040242.1, read on the forward strand.
AACACCTCCTATGTTCACATTTTCTTCCCGATGATCGTGTATGAAGCTCAAGTATCCAAGTATACCAATACCCAAGGAAGGAATAATCGATAACATTGAAGAAGCAAGCCAAGTCATCGACTATCTCTGCGGATGACAATCTGCGGATGTCAACTCCGGAATAAGTGATTATATCTCGAATCACCGATTAAGCCCTCAAGTGAAACAATGGCGCCTCAATGTACATAATTCTCTCTCTCGATGATTATGATAACATCGAGATCATCACGCACTTGTGTACCTCTTTTATCTTGAAACTAACTCTTCCATCGCTTCCCCACATAGTTGGAATAAGAATACTAAACGCCTTGATGAGTAAAACCTTGAGTTTCTCTGCGGTCATGACATTTGTTTTCCGGGATATCTTAAATCACTTAGAAGAATTAAGTTCATCAAGTTTACTCGCCATGAGTCAAACCTTGAGTTTCTCTGCAGTAATAACATTTGTCTTCCGGGATATCTTCAATTTCTTAGAAGTTTTAAGTACATCAAGTTTACTCGCTTTAGATGCTTGTCTCCTTCCCCTTTCGGTTTTGATACTTGAATCATCAACTCTTTGAATGCCCAAATACTTGAAATTTGTTGAGAAGATCGCTTGAAGTCTTTGTGAGAATCAACATCTTTGAATAATGTGAGCAAGTCTAATTGGGATTAAATTTGACATATCACATTCCCCAATTAGTGTTATCCCTAGACCGACAATCTTTTGATAAATGCCCAGTTAAGAAGAAGTCTTTAGATCATTAAATGCAACTCGTCTTTGGTCTTCTAACATATAACAAGAAATGTAGAATGATCAGACTCGACCTTCTTCAAGATTGTCCAGTTGGGAATAGATAATTAACATCTTCAACTCACACCAAAAGCATCCCACCAAAAGCATCCCAATTAACTTACATCTTGCAAATCTCCTTAACTAAAATCCTCCCAATCAAACAAGAACGAAAGATGTTCATCAAGGAAATCAACAATCGAGCCGCAACAAACACACAAGATGGTAACACCAAACTACCAATCACATCAAACAAGAACAGAGAGATTGTTCGGAATCATCATGTTGATGTATACGTGAAGCATTAACCGGAAGCACTTTGTCGGTAAACTCATCAATCCGAGTGAAGATGTCAACCAACGGCTCTTAGAAGAGAAAAACTCCATGTGAAGATGACCCGATAATAAGAAGCTCGGTTCTTACATGTGTTTAGAGCCGTATGACCATTTATATTCTCAAATATCAATCAACAATGCAAAAAATTCACACTTCTTCTCCCCCTCAAGAATTGCATACGGAGATGCCATTCTTGACTAAATAAGTGAAATCATCCAAAAGTATTCTATTCACACTTCTCCCTCGCAAAATTAGCACATGATTTCGCCATCGTCATTATAGTTGAGCAAGTGGAATAAGAAAACAATCAATGGTAGCCCGGTTCACTTGATGACTGAAGCGCATGGAAAAAGTATGAAGCATGTTGATGAGAATGGTCATAATAAGAAGATTTCTCTTCTTCAGAAGATAAAGCGCACTGAAACGTACACTTTTCTTTTCTTTAGAGTACGAGGCATGAACTGATTTGTTCAAACGTCATAAGAAGATTTCTGTTCTTTTGAAGATAAAGTACACTGAGACGTTCACTTTTCTTTTCTTTAGAGAACGAGGCATGAACTGTTGTGTTCATACATCATAATCTCTCTCTTTTCATCATCTCGTGGCAAAACATGTAATCAACCCCATTATCATTTAGTAGGCTTTTTGTCGTGACAGCTGATGAAGAAAACCCGATATAATGAATTTGGCCCTGAAGTAAACTACCCCGAACTCGTGACTTAAACTTGCACATATGAAACAAAGAGCGGTGCCGATTTCCATTAGCATCTCTAAGTACTCTCTATGTACTCTATACTCTTCAACCAACCAACCATCAAGATTAAGACGTACATTACCTCTTGAAAATCCACAATTGAATGTGACACTGAGCACTACAACGTAACTCCTTAAAGTGATAGTTATTTTGTGGTGGTATGAGCCCAATTCCCCCAAGTGGTAAAAGACACCCAACAATAACTAGATTTCCAAGTCTTCGTTTTTGATAATAAGCACGAACAAGGATCTTGAAGAATCTTCATCCAACCATCCCTGATACCTTCAGATACTAAGTGCACTCGCCCGTGATATTTCACTTTAGCCTTAAATAAATAATAAAGAATTAACTCCGTTGTCACGTCTTGTTAAAAGATCAAATCTAGCCTCCTTTGATCTTTAAATGAACTTTGATAATGGTTTCATCCCGACCATGGTTAAAAGCATATCACCCCGTAAAACCATGTAATAACCAAACTGCCATGACGAATATCCAAACACACATCCAATTCATGAAGTACACCCTTTTATCCCTTCTTCGAAGTAGAAACCGTAGCACCATCATCAAATAAGATCCCGAAACACACTTTCCTTTCTCCAGGATGGTTCCATCAATACGGGATTTTACAATTCTATGGTTTAAACGGAGAAATAGTTTCTTTCGCGGGATTTTACAAAACCAAGAATAAACCGTAAGATAGATTTGGAAATGCACTTTACTATTATCAGGATGTTTCCATTGTCACGGGATTTTACAAGTCTCTGATTTAAACCGAGAAATAGGTTCTTTCGCGGGATTTTACAAAATCAAGACAAAACCGTAAACAATGTCAGCATGAATGTGTTATGACAACTTTGGTTTCGGTGAATATCTGTTTTAGGGGAACATGCAGCGGTTCATCAATGGTTCAATATCCAACATCATCAACCATACAATAAACACGTCGGTAAACACATCATTCACTCATTCTGTTGGCTATAGTAGTGACCATATGGAGAAGTAAACCCGATATACCAAACTTGATCATGAAGTAGAATTTCCCAGATTCGTTACTTAAACTTGTACTAATCCTCGTGAACAAGAAACGGTGTACCCAATGTACAAAACCTCTTGACATTCTCAACTGAGTGAGACACCGAAGTGATAGCTACGTTGTGGGTAAAGTGAGAAAGAATCACAGACGCAACTAAATAGCCAAGACTTTATCACACACAATAAACGCCCAAACAAGTCATCTTCGCGGAAGGGTAGAAAGAAAGAAGACGAAATAAGTGAACGCACCCGGAAAAACCTCACTTCAAATTCACATAAGAAATACCGTTCAAACAACCCCGTAGTCAACCACAACAAATCTCATCTTAAGATCTCATCATCAAATCTCATTATCACAACTCATCAATTCGTAGTCCATCAGTCCAAATCTCATATCATCCAAATGTCGAACATGTGATACCATTTAATCTGTGGCCCATTCAAACTTTTTGATATATCAAATTGATCACACGAGACCCATTCAGTTAGTTAAAAACACACGAGCCAAGTATTGCAAAAGAACTTTGATCACTTAGTAGCAAAGACATCCGATCCAATATTTCCACCCATATATGTAAAATATTCAAATCAAACTTCGCTTAGCAACATTTCGGACTCAGTGACCGCATATGGTAGGTCCATTATAAACTTGTTTCTTCCAAATATCTGTTAAGCTCACTTTACTTTAAAAGCACATACGGCCTATCCATTAAATTCAGCACAACGAACTATATTACAAAAACCCACATATCAATGAATACCCAATTTTAGTTCAATGTCTACATTCAGTTTAAATGGCCCAAACACTAAACTCTAATATTTGACCCAATGTAATCCTTGGCTGCGTACCATTTGAAGCCTTTAACTAAAACACATTTAACTAAAACACATTTAGCACCAAGCCCATAACCAATCCAGAGTTAATCATAGAGAGACCCTAAAATCTTGGGTATAAACCACACATAACATACACATCCTAACCCTAATCCTCTTAATACACGCTCCCATCTCAACACCAATCTCAGATAGAACCAAACCCTAAAGATACTCATCGCAGTCAAACTTCAAACCCTAAAACATCTCAACAATCATCCGCCCCCCTCATTCACTTACCCAAAAATACTCAAATAACCATACCAAAATAATGTACGCCTCCTTTTCTTTATCATAAAACAAAACGTTTCAATAAGTCTGTCACGTATACCACTCCCTTTCTTCATCAGAATCCTCTCGTCTAGCCACAGGGATGGTTACGAGAACATAGGAGCCACAAGGTTGGTACAAAGATCTATATGGTCTCGGGTAGGTTGCTTTTCGTATGTGATTTCATCTGTTCACTTTCTTTTTCTTTTTGAGGTCATGAACGAGTCTAAGAAAAGATATAACATAATTGTTATAGTCTTTCTTGTTGATTCGGATATTGTTGAAGCTTAGTCTTCAAACAAATTGATAGATCCGTGATGATGAGGGTTTAACGAAAAATCTGTAAAAGATTACTAATAAATTGAACCATGTCTGAGATCTTGATTGAAATAAATTTTGTTCTTTGAGTCTTGGTTAGGTTTAGATTAGGATGTAGATGAGATGGAGGATGCGTAGGATCGAATGGGATTTGAGGATGTTGGAGATGTATTTGAATCTGTGTTGATGTTTTACATAGTCTTTTCGTTTATATTAAAAAAAAACCATGGACCAATGAAGGTTGATGAACCTGAGGACATGATGAAAGTTTGGTATTTTGGTATTCGTTATGGTCATGTTGTCGTGGTCATTAAGCAGTCGTCATCTCTTCTTCTACCTTTCTGTTAAGTCAAGTCGCTACTTGTCACAACTCGCTAGGTCTAAGTCGCTAGGTCTAAGTTGCTAGGTCTAACTCGCTAGGTCAAGTTGCCAGAACTTTTATTTGACTCAATAGTCAGATAACCACAAGTCGCTACATCTTTCAAAGCACAACTCGCTAACTTATAAATATAAGTCGCTAACTTCATTTAGTGTCAAGTCGCTAATGAAACATAGAATCTGGACAGTTTTGTGTAAAACTCGCATTCAAAAATGCCAAGTCGCCACCAAGAAAATATGCCCAGTGATCGGAGCTAAACAGTCAAGTTTAATCACTCAAGTTAACCACTTGTGAATGGCTAACCGTAACAAACTTAAAACTGCTCAGAAACCAATACAATGAAGATCAAAGGAATACAGTGGATTCCCGGGTCGTTAAGTCCCACGGAGGATGACTGGTGTTTAACACAATCAGATGACGAATAACCACTAAGGATAGTGATCAGTAGGTATTTTGAGTTTTATAAACTACAGAGATTAAAGGAAATTAAAAGTTAAAATCTATTAAATAAACGCTATCACTATTTTAAACCGATGTTTTGATTTTATGTTTTTATAAAACTTAATTTAAAAACTACGTGACGTACAAGTAAAAACGTGAAATTTACACAATATTAATCCTAAAAATATGAAAATGATATTTTTACAAACCTAATGATATAAGAAAATTTTAAGAAAAAGAAAAGTATTTTTATAACTATTTATCTAATTATTATTAATTAAAAACTATTTTTAACTAATTAATAATAACCTAAATTACAAGAAAATATGAAATAAACCTAGAAAAATAAAATTAAGACTTGTAAAAATCTAAAATATCAAAAGAGAATTTTCAAAACTATTTTTATATTTTTCGATTATTTTCTATTTTTATGAATTTTAAACTATTAAAACTAATTAAATTACTAAAATTACAAAATAAACTATGAAAAATCTGAAAATTACTTTTTTACTTTTTATATTTATCTAAACTTAATAAAATGAAAAGTTATTTTTTGGACTTTTTCGAATTTTTGTATTAAAAGCTATTTAAAATTACCTAAAAGCTGCTTTTAATTAAGAAAAATAGCAAACAAAGTGTTGGAAAATTATGAAAATTTCAGGAAAAGTCTAACTTAATATCCCGAGTCTAGGAAAATAGAAAACATGGTGTTTTTGGAAGAAATTGAAATCTATAGTAAGTGCTTATTAATAAGCACCTTGAATAAGCAAGTGAGAACCAAGGACCACCAAACCTTCACGAAGCTATTTTATGCAAAGAGTAATCTAAAACAACTAAAACAACAAGTCTTGACCTCTGAATTGCAACTACTTGTGATTTGATGTATTTGAGCTTAAGCTAAAAACAAGGTTTAGAGTGCTATTTTGAGCTTAAGCACAAGCTTATTAATAAGTCGTGAATGAAAACCACAGTTGGAACTTGTTCTAGACCTGGCTAAGAACCCTTAAACCAAAATTCACCCTAGAGAAGCTCTGTAGAGCTCAGGCGAGCTTAGCAATAAGTCGAGAAACTCTCGACTTTGATCGAGCTTGTGAAAGGCGCGATAAGCCCTGCTTGATGAGCCTGTTTGAGTGCTTAAGAAAATTAACAAAAATAAGCAAAAATACTGATAAGAAACTAAAGCAAGGGAACTTATAAAACCCAAAGTTTGAATTAATTTGGCCCAAAGATGAATCTGTGATAAATCTTGCTAGTTATTGGCCGGTTTTTCCAATATTTTTTTTGACTTTTTGACAGTTGAGAAGTTTTGACTTTGTCCAACTTTGATCCTAATTTGTTGGATGATTTTGATGTTTTGTGATGAAATTAAGCTACTGCAGCCTATGTCTATGAATATTGAACACAAAACAAGAATTTGAACTTTCAAAATCACAACAGATTTTCTTACAAGACAGATTATGTGAGATTTGACTTTTATGGTTTGCAGGGTCAATTTAATGACTCAAATGAGTATACATGGACTAAACAAACATGAGCCAACATATTTCAACTCATGAATACACCTATAGTACATATTTAAGCTATTAACCAAACACCCTTTATTAATCGCTATGTAATTTTTAAATGACCAAACTACTTAACTAGCATGCACCAACGATTAATATAACTTAAGTTAAACTAATTACTACTATTTAAACATGTTTAAACCATTTATGATCACAGATACAAGTACAAGTACAAACTGCAACAAAAATGAAAATGAGAGTAAAGGCTCACAAAGGTCCAAATTGGTTTTGTAGCTTAAACCAAACCATACATCACCATTTTAATCCATTTCCAACCCAAATCAACTCTCTCGCAACACCCATAAACCATTTCCAACCCGCTTGAGCTTATAGTTGACTTCATTGACCAAACCCAAATATTGATTGAACCTACTTGATAAACTCACTAAAAGCTATAATAAGCTTCAATGAGCTTATTTGAATTTGAAATTAAGCTTGTTGAAGCTTGGATTTAGCAGTTGAACATTGCAATTTGAAACAGTAAGATTGAAATTAGAATTCTCAACATAAGCTTGCATTAACACTTAAAAACTTGATAAAATGATTTCTTAACTTAATATTGATGTAGTTAAACTGAAAATTACAACTTTGAAGCTAAATTAAGACATTGGTATTAAAAACGAAATACATGAAAACTAAAATTTAACTACTGCCTTCTCTGTTGGTTCTTGCTCCTCTTTTATGCTTCAAAATCCTTCCACGTGGCCTCTTGAGAGAATCCCACCACTTTGTTTGGCCAATGGGAGCGTTTTGAGCAATTTGGCCATTTTAACAATTTTGGCGGGAAGACCTATTTTGACTTGTAGCCTCGATTTTATCAACTAGGGGGTGGCATTAATTGTGGGGGCTAGTGATGATGAGGGTGGAAGAAAGGTGAGGTGATGGGAGGAGAGGTGGCGATGGGTTGCGTTGCAAAGGCATGGGAAGAAGACAGTGTCTGATGGTGGGCGCCTTTTTGCTTGTTTGACTTGGGGTTGACCAGGGTTCAAAAAAGACTAGTGACAGGGGTTAAGGCAAGGGGGTCCAAAATGTATAAAGGCAGGGGGTCAATTGCAGTTTTGACAAGGGTTAGATTAGTTTACATGACAAGGACCAAAGCTGTAAATACTCCAATCTTGAGGGACCACTCCTGCCATTTCTCCAAAGTTCCCATAAGGACTGAAATTGACAAACTTGAATAGTGCAAGGACTATTTTTGACATTTTCAAATTTTCAAAGGACTATTTTTGCCAAATTCCAAAGTTCAGGGACCTAAATTGTAATTTTGCAATTTTAAGTTTCAAGGACCAATTTTGACAACTTAGGAATCCCTAGGGACTGAAAATGATATTTTTCTTTATTTAGATTTACCAGGGACTGATTTTGACAACTTTTGAAACTTGGGGGACTAAAACTGCCAATTATGCAAACTTGATACGTTTTTCACCAGATTTTGATATTTTGCATTTAAAACACATAAAACACTTATTTGTGATATTTTTATCATTTTGATGCATTTAAGTGTTTTCGGATGTTTTTGCGATCTAATTTGTACAAAAATGATGAGTATTTACACACTCATCAATCCCCACACTAAGATATTGCTAGTCCCTAACAATGTTTTGAGAAAAATTTAATGGATTTCATCTCTTTACCAAAAGCCATTACTCGAGTAGCCAAATGTTTCAGTTCAAGTAAGAACTTTGGTACACCGATAACCAAATGATTTTGAGCAAATCATCGCCTTCAACGGGTTTGATTTGTCTTTACCGTGCCGTTTGCTTCGGACTAGCCAACTCTTAGATAAAATATCTTTGGTGAGTGATTACCAATTATGGTTTTCCAATCGCCTTTACCACAAGCCATAAACTTGCGGGCTAGCCAACTCTTCACTTTTAAGGATATGGTGAATGAATACCATACAATTTTGGGCAAATTGCAAGTCGTCAACGGATTTGAGATATCTTTACCAAGAGCCGTTTGCTCTGGATTAGCCAATCCTTTTGTTTATTAGACAAGGCGGATCGATAACCATATGAGTAAGTGTAGAACACTTACTCCAAAAAAAATTTTGGCCAAAACGGGAATTAGGTGGTATAATTACATGATAAAATTCGTGAGAATTCCCCCACACTTAGAAATGAATATTGCCCTCAATATTCAAAGTACCGCGGTTATGCCGAAACATAAAACGTAAAAGGGAATACTAAGGCCATTACTTAGCAAGGATTTTTTTTTTTTTTTTTTTTTTTTTTTTATTTATATATATACAACATGTGGGCAACTCCCCACACTAGGGTGGTACACACGGTGAAAACCCATGTAACATGCTCTTGTTTTTGATACCCGAGTCGCTAGCTTGACTCGATCCCGCATTCATTGGTTCATGGGGAAAGTTTGTAGATCCGGACAATCACGGGAGGAATGTCCTCTCCAAAGTAATGCTTCAACCGATGACCATTCACTTTAAAGTTTGGACCATCGGGTTGAGATAACTCAATGGTGCCATAAGGATATACTTTAGTGATGGTGAATGGTCCGCACCAACGGATTTAAGCTTTCCGAGAAAATCTTCAATCTTGAATTGAAAAGAAGGACTCGATCACCAACGTTGAAAACGCGGTTCTTGATTTTAGAGTCATGAATCTTCTTTGTCTTTTCTTTATAGATCAAAGAGTTCTCGTATGCTTGATCACGGAGTTCATTTAATTCATTCATTTGAACTTTCCGTGATCACCAAATGTCTGAATATCAAAGTTGGCATGTTTCAAGGCCCAAGATGCCTTGTGCTCTAACTCAACAGTAGATGACATGCCTTCCGTATACCAAGCTTGTATGGAGTGCACCCATGGGTGTTTTGTAAGTCGCACGGAAGGCCCAGAGCGTCATCTAGCTTATCCGACCAAGAGGCACGGTTTTCACCAACCGTCCTCTCAAGAATTCTTTATCCCGGTTAGAAACTTCCACTTGCCCACTAGTTTGGGGGTGGTACGCAGTAGAGAGACGGTGAGTTACACCATACTTCTGCATAACTCTTTCAAACTGGTCATTGCAGAAATGCGTACCACGATCACTGATTATAGCTCGTGGAGTTCCAAACCTAGCAAAGAGGGATTTCAAGAATTTCACAACAACTCGGGCATCATTGGTATGCAAAGCCTTAGCTTCAACCCATTTTGACAAGTAGTCAACGGCCACGAGTATGTACTTATTACCGCGAGAAGAAGGAAATGGCCCCATAAAGTCAATGCCCCAGATGTCAAAAATCTCACACACTTGAATGGCGGTTTGTGGCATTTCATTCCTTTGTGAGATATTCCCGTGACGTTGACAAGCGTCACAGGCTTTGACAAATTCGTGGGCATCCTTATAGATAGTGAGCCAGTAGAATCCGGAATCAAACACCTTCTTGGCGGTGTAGTTGGGGCTATGATGTCCCCAAGAGGTCCAAAGATGGCAAGCTTTGAGAATGTCAATAGCTTCCCGACCATATACACATCGCTCGATGACTTGATCCGCAAAATTTTAAACAAGAAGGGTCGTCCGAGTAATGTTTAACATCTTTGAAGAATTTGTTCTTCCGTTGGGACGACATCCCTTTCACTATGAAGTTACCCGCATGGTAATTTGCGAAGTCAAGAAACCATGGGGTAGAAGAGTCTCCACGAAAAGAAACCGCATTGAGTGTCTCGAGAGGAAATGTTTCATTTATTTCCTTTTCTCGAACACATCCCGGTGAGGGTTTTCTAATCGGACAGATGATCGCCAGACAAGGTTCTCGGCTCCTTTTTATCACGTATAATGATATCAAATTCACGGAGGAGGAGAACCCAACGAGCAATCTCGGCTTTGCATCTTGTTTTGCAAAGAGATATTTGAGAGCCGAGTGATCCGTATACACCACGCATTTGGTCAAGATGAGGTATGGCGAAATTTCTCAAACGCATACACCACGCCTAATAGTTCTTTTTCCGTAGTGGTGTAATGGGTTTGAGCTTCATCATAGTCTTACTTGCGTAGTGTATAGGCTGAAAATGCTTGGTTTTGCGTTGCCCCAAGACTGCACCGATAGCAAAATCACTTGCATCGCACATGAGCTCAAAGGGTAAATCCCAGTCGGGGGCAACTAGAATGGGTGCTTCCGTAAGCTTTTTCTTTAGTGTTTCAAAAGCTTCGATGCACTCAGGAGAGAAGATAAAAGGAGCTTCTTTTTCAAGAAGATGGGTCATAGGCCGAGCGATTTTAGAAAAATCCTGTATGAATCTACGATAAAACCCGGCATGACCAAGAAAACTCCTAATACCTTTGACGGTAGTAGGATGAGGCAGTTTAGCAATAACATCGACTTTTGCTCTATCGACCTCAATCCCATTTTTGGAAATCTTATGGCCAAGGACTATGCCTTCTTTGACCATAAAGTGACTCTTCTCCCAGTTTAGACATAGATTGGTGTCTTCACACCTCTTAAGCATTTTGTCTAAATGGGAGAGACATGTCTGAATGAATCCCGATGACCGAGAAGTCATCCATAAACACCTCCATTGTTTCCCGATCATGTCGTGGAATATGGCCATCATACATCGTTGGAACGTGCTCGAGCGTTACATAAGCCAAAAGGCATACGTTTGTAGGCAAAAGTTCCACGGGCGGGTGAATGTGGTCTTCTCTTGATCCCGCGGATCAATGGGGATCTGAAAGTAACCCGAGAAACCATCAAGGAAACAATAGTATTCGCTCCTCGCTAATCTCTCAAGCATCCGTCCATGAAGGGTAGAGGAAAATGGTCTTTACGGGTGGCGTCATTCAACTTACGATAGTCAATACAAACACGCCATCCCGTAACCAATCGAGTTGGAATTAACTCGCTTTCTTCATTCGTGACTACGCTTATGCCACCCTTTTTGGAACACGTTGAATCGGGCTAACCCAAGGACTATCCGAGATTGGGTAAATCAATCCTGCATCAAGAAGTTTGATAACCTCTTGTTTGATAACATCATGGATTTTGGATTTACTCTTCTCGATGTTGAACTACTAGTTTGAAGTCATCCTCCATTAAGATTTTGTGAGTACAAAACTCGTGGTTGATACCCTTAATGTCGGAGAGTTTCCAAGCAATTGCTTGCTTGTGTGACTTCAAGACCTTTATGAGAGCGATCTTTTCATCTTTACTCAAATCTCAAGCAATAATGACAGGCAATTTATCATCGCCTTCAAGAAATGCATACTCAAGATGAGGTGGTAAGTCCTTAAGTTCGACTTCAGAAATTCTTCGCTTTCTCAACCGACTTGACTTCCTTGTTATGAAGTTTGACGGAGGAGAGGAGGAGAAGTGTCCCGATTTAACAACTTCTCAAGAGTAAGAATATCTCCTCCGGATTAATCTCATGGTGATTAATCTCTTCCGAATTGCATCACTAGGGTGAGGGGTTGATGAATGATCATCTTTAAGCATTTTCTCAATGAGAAGTATGTCCCCTCGATGTCAATTGGGCGTGATCAATTTCCCATGGAATGTAATCACTAGCCAAGTATGCTTCAATCTCTTCCAAGATGAAGTCGCCTCAAACGGAGTGAGAGAAGGAGTAGAATTGGCTATGATAGGTTGAGAAGACGTGGTGGGATTCCCACTCACGTAATTATGAGAATAACCCGAACTTCTTGAGTACTCTTCGAAGCAACATCAATGATATCTATTCGGTTAACCGACTCGTAATCATAGTTTGCGGAGTACCTCAAGTTTGATCAAGGTTAAAGGTGACAACTTCATTACCCACACGTAATGTGATTTCTTGCTCAAATACATCAATGAGAGCACGGCCCGTTCTCGTGAATCCTCTTCCAACAATGAGAGGAACCCGTGGATCAACATCGAAATCAACAACTACAAAGTCACCGGAAAATGGAACTTTCCTACTTTCACAAATACGCCCTCGGCAATTCCAAGAGGACGGGATATTGTACGATCTGCAAGCTCGAGAGTCATGCATGTAGGAGTAAGATCCGAAGAGAAAGTTTCTTCCATATTGAATGAGGCATCGTTTTATGCTTGCACCAAGATCGGCTAAGGCAAAGCATTCAACCATTCCCGGAAATACACAAGGTAAGAGGAACTTTCCAGATCTCCAAGCTTCTCGAAGCTTCTTCAAGATAATCGCAGAGCGCTTCGTTGAGAGGAGTTTTAGCCATTTCAAACAACTTTTCCTTGTTGCTTAACATGTGTTTGAGAGTTGATGCAAACTTGGGCATCAACATGATAGCATCCGCGAAGCTAATGTCAAAATGAAGTTCTTGGAAAATTTGAAAGAATTTTTCCATTTGTTGACCGGCTTTCTCGCGAGCTTTTGCTCATGTAAACGTGATGGGTAAGGAATAGAAGATTTGGATTTTCAATGGGAGCTACAGGAGGTTCAAAACAACTCTGGATTGGATTTTGGTTTCGGACAACCCGAGGATGGACATTGTTGGTACTTCCGTTATTAGTAGGAAGTTCCTTGTCCTTTGTCGCCTCGTGTTCACTTTCCACTACCTTCGGGAGAAGAAGAAGAGGTAGTAGGAATAGCGGGTCCATCATATGAAGTTCCACTTACGGTTGTGATCGCCTTTGCATCGCCCCTCGGATTAGCGATCGTGTTGCTAGGTAAAGTACCGAGCCCGAGGGTCGATCATTTAAAGACTTCTTTAATTCAACGATTTGACCGACCAACAACTGTTTGTCTCCTCTTGAGTCTTCATGAATTGCCTTAAAAGCTCATCGATGTTGACACAGGAGAGGAGGAGGGACAATTTGAGGTCGTATGTTACGGTTATAGCGAATTCCCTTGATTAGGGTTCATATTCCCCGAAATTGATTCCCTCGATTGTAAGTGTTTTGATTAAGGTTTCCTTGATGTTGGAAACCTTGATTAGGTCCGAATAGAAATTACCTTGGTTTTGATAACCTTGGTTCATTCTTGGTTGGTTCGATTCGGTTAGGATTCTCGTTGAAACCGGTGGTGCCCGATAAGTGTTAGCACGGTAGTTTGGTTCATTTTGAGGACGGTATTGATTACCTCCTTGATTTGAAGTACCGCTATAGCATTAGCTTCAAACGGACTACCATCGGTGGCGATCACATTGTAGTATGCATGAGGACCACCACAAGTAACACAAACTTCAACTTTCTTCACTTCACCATATGATGGTGCTTGTGTGAAAGTGACTTTCTTTGGTTAGCAAGAACCAAAGCTCGAACAATATCCGTGAGTTTGTCAATCTTAGCATCGGTGCTAGATGTACTCACGGGAGATGAAGTAGAAGGTCCAAGATTAGACTCGTGATGATATGTCTTTGTGCGGAAAGGACGGACTGGGACTTGTTTTCAATTATTTGCAAGGCTTCTTTTGTGGTCTTGCTCAAGAAATTACCTCCGCGGAGGCATTTAGAGAGTCTTGATTGGTCCGGTTCGACCATTGTAGAAAGTATCCATTTGCATTAACTCGGAAAAACCATGATGCGGACACTTACGAGCAATTCTTTGTAACGATCCCATGCCTCCCGAATGATTCATCAAATCTCGAGAGAATTTCATTATCTCATTCTTAAGACTTGTAGTTCGGGATGGAGGATAGAATTCGTTCACAAACTTTGTGACAAGATCTTCCCATGTCTCAATAGAACGAGGGGTTGTTTCTCAAGCCAATTCCGGCTTGTCCTCTAGAGAAAATGGGAATGTAAGAAGCTTGATAGCTTCATGTGGACATTCTTATACTTGATGGTAGATGCAATCTTGTTAAACCATCGAATGTGTGCATGAGGATCATCCCGCTCAAAACCATAGAATTGGCTTTGGGTTACCGTTAAGTAACCCGGTTTTGAGCTCAAAAGTATCGCCCACGATGGTCGGGACAACAATAGCATCTCCGTAACCCTCGATGGGTGCTTGGAGAAGCTCATTCATCGGCTTGTCTTCCGCCATTACGGCGGTGGTGGTGGTGGTAGACGCCTCGACCACGGTGAAGGAGCGAACGTCCTCTACGCTCACGAGGAATCTTTCCAAGTTCGACAATGGACTTGTAGAATGGAAGAACGAGCGCGCATGCACTAAGTATAAAAATCGCCAAAACAAATGCGAGGCAAAACGACAAGTGAACTTAACCAATAATCACAAGTGAAATGGCTTTTTGAAAAGGTACACCAAATCACGTGGACACAAAGGCAAGTTTTAAATCGATGTTCGAACTTATTATGGTCGCACCCCGCTAGGTAGTGCAATCGCCTTGATTTATGGTGGTTGATTTTATGTATATTAAGTATCACCGAAAAGACGAGGT
The DNA here is from genome assembly GCA_022545495.1 of Chrysanthemum lavandulifolium. Lineage (NCBI taxonomy): Eukaryota > Viridiplantae > Streptophyta > Magnoliopsida > Asterales > Asteraceae > Chrysanthemum > Chrysanthemum lavandulifolium. The sequence continues at coordinate 246,889,619 of CM040242.1, forward strand.
ATAGATTTGTCTTGATGGGTTTAAAACTTTTGGACAATATTTTTGGTATCGTCTTGTTTAACCAAATCGTATTTCTTTAAGAATCACCTTAAAAGAAACACAAGTAGAAAACGTTACGATTGTTTTGTTGTTTTATATTGTTTTGGGTTTTTAACACTTTAGGAAAAGTGTTAATGAACTTTTGATTTTGTTAACTTTACGTAAAACTTTTACAAACTGTGGTATATGTGCAAGCACGGGTCCGAAAATGCTTAGAACACGCTTCTGACCTCCCGCAATGCGCCAAAATTTGATCGGTGCTAAACCGCTAAGTTTAATCACTCAAGTTAACACTTGTGAATGACCAACCGTAACAAACTTAAAACGCTCACACACCAATACAATTTAGATCAAAGGAATACAGGGATTCCCGGTCGTTAAGTCCCACGAGGATGACCGGTGTTTAACACAATCAGATGACGAATAACCACTAAGGATAGTGATCAGTAGGTATTTTGAGTTTTTATAAACTACAGGAGATTAAAGGAAATTAAAAAGTTAAAATCTATTAAATAAACGCTATCACTATTTTAAACTGATGTTTTTGATTTTATGTTTTTATAAAACTTAATTTAAAAACTACGTGACGTACAAGTAAAAACGTGAAATTTACACAATATTAATCCTAAAAATATGAAAATGATATTTTTACAAACCTAATGATATAAGAAAATTTTAAGAAAAAGAAAATTATTTTTATAACTATTTATCTAATTATTATTAATTAAAACTATTTTAACTAATTAATAATAACCTAAATTACAAGAAAATATGAAATAAACCTAGAAAAATAAAATTAAGACTTGTAAAATCTAAAATATCAAAAGAGAATTTTCAAAACTATTTTTATATTTTTCCGATTATTTTCTATTTTTATGAATTTTAAACTATTAAAACTAATTAAATTACTAAAATTACAAAATAAACTATGAAAAATCTGAAAATTACTTTTTTACTTTTTATATTTATCTAAACTTAATAAAATGAAAAGTTATTTTTTGGACTTTTCTCAATTTTTGTATTAAAAGCTATTTAAAATTACCTAAAACTGCTTTTAATTAAGAAAAATAGCAAACAGTGTTGGAAAATTATGAAAATTTCAGAAAAGTCTAACTTAATATCCCGAGTCTAGGAAAATAGAAAACATGGTGTTGTTTGGAAGAAATTGAAATCTGCTATAGTAAGTGCTTATTAATAAGCACCTTGAATAAGCAAGTGAGAACCAAGGACCACCAAACCTTCACGTAAGCTATTTTATGCTAAGAGTAATCTAAAACAACTAAAACAACAAGTCTTGACCTCTGAATTGCAACTACTTGTGATTTGATGTATTTGAGCTTAAGCTAAAAAAAGTTTAGAGTGCTATTTTGAGCTTAAGCACAAGCTTATTAATAAGTCGTGAATGAAAACCACAGGTTGGAACTTGTTCTAGACCTGGCTAAGAACCCTTAAACCAAAATTCACCCCTAGAGAAGCTCAGAGAGCTCAGGGCGAGCTTAGCAATAAGTCGAGAAACTCTCACTTTGATCGAGCTTGAAAGCGAGGCGATAAGCCCCGCTGATGAGCCTGTTTGAGTGCTTAAGAAAATTAACAAAAATAAGCAAAAATACTGATAAGAAACTAAAGCAAGGGAACTTATAAAACCCAAAGTTTGAATTAATTTGGCCCAAAGATGAATCTGTGATAAATCTTGCTAGTTGGCCCAAAACTGGTTTTTCCAATATTTTTTTTTTGACTTTTTGACAGTTGAGAAGTTTTGACTTTGTCCAACTTTGATCCTAATTTGTTGGATGATTTTGATGTTTTGTGATGAAATTAAGCTACTGCAGCCTATGTCTATGAATATTGAACACAAAACAAGAATTTGAACTTTCAAAATCACAATGATTTTCTTACAAGATGATTATGTGAGATTTGACTTTTATGGTTCTAGGTCAATTTAATGACTCAAATGAGTATACATGGACTAAACAAACATGAGCCAACATATTTCAACTCATGAATACACCTATAGTACATATTTAAGCTATTAACCAAACACCCCTTTATTAATCGCTATGTAATTTTTAAATGACCAAACTACTTAACTAGCATGCACCAGCGATTAATATAACTTAAGTTAAACTAATTACTACTATTTAAACATGTTTAAACCATTTATGATCACAGATACAAGTACAAGTACAAACGCAACAAAAATGAAAATGAGAGTAAAGGCTCACAAAGGTCCAAATTGGTTTGTAGCTTAAACCAAACCATACATCACCATTTTAATCCATTTCCAACCCAAATCAACTCTCTCGCAACACCCATAAACCATTTCCAACCTGCTTGAGCTTATAGTTGACTTTTGTTGACCAAACCCAAATATTGATTGAACCTACTTGATAAACTCACTAAAGCTATAATAAGCTTCAATGAGCTTATTTGAATTTGAAATTAAGCTTGTTGAAGCTTGGATTTAGCATTGAACATTGCAATTTGAAACAAGAAGATTGAAATTAGAATTCTCAACATAAGCTTGCATTAACACTTAAAAACTTGATAAAATGATTTCTTAACTTAATATTGATGTAGTTAAACCGAAAATTACAACTTTGAAGCTAAATTAAGACATTGGTATTAAAACGAAATACATGAAAACTAAAATTTAACTACTTGCTCTGTTGGTTCTTGCTCCTCTTTATGCTTCAAAATCCTTCCACGTGGCCTCTTGAGAGAATCCCACCACTTTGTTTGGCCAATGGGAGCGTTTTGAGCAATTTGGCCATTTTAACAATTTTGGCGGGAAGACCTATTTTGACTTGTAGCCTCTGATTTTATCAACTAGGGGGGGTGGCATTAATTGTGGGGGGCTAGTGATGATGAGGGGTGGAAGAAAGGTGAGGTGATGGGAGGAGAGGTGGCCAGTGGGTTGCAGGCAAAGGCATGGGGAAGAAGACAGGTGTACAGTGGTGGGCGCCTTTTTGCTTGTTTGACTTGGGGTTGACCAGGGTTCAAAAAAGACTAGTGACAGGGGTTAAGGCAAGGGGGTCCAAAATGTATAAAGGCAGGGGGTCAATTGCAGTTTTGACAAGGGTTAGATTAGTTTACATGACAAGGACCAAAGCTGTAAATACTCCAATCTTGAGGGACCACTCCTGCCATTTCTCCAAAGTTCCCATAAGGACTGAAATTGACAAACTTGAATAGTGCAAGGACTATTTTTGACATTTTCAAATTTTCAAAGGACTATTTTTGCCAAATTCCAAAGTTCAGGGACCTAAATTGTAATTTTGCAATTTTAAGTTTCAAGGACCAATTTTGACAACTTAGGAATCCTAGGGACTCAAAATGATATTTTCTTTATTTAGATTTACCAGGGACCGATTTTGACAACTTTTGAAACTTGGGGACTAAAGCGCCAATTATGCAAACTTGATACGTTTTCACCGATTTTGATATTTTGCATTTAAAACACATAAAACACTTATTTGTGATATTTTATCATTTTGATGCATTTCGAGTGTTTTCGGATGTTTTTGCGCCTAATTTGTACAAAATGATGAGTATTTACACACTCATCACCCAAACATTTTACCCAAGAAAGTGATATTTGGTAATAAACAAATCTCTAGATGCAAAATTTACCAAATGCCCATCTTCAACAATGTCTAGGTTCGTATAGTAGTTTAGTGTTGTAAATTTATGTAGTTTATATGCTGAATACACACACACATATGATTCAACTAAGTTTATCACACTAATATTTATGAATTCAGATTTGAAGAGGTCGTTGAGCTTCAACGCCACCAAGCATTTGGTATCAAATGCGATATTGAAACTAAAATGTTGTCCCCAGATACAGCCTATGCATGTTATCTTGTGTTCCAACTTCCAGAAAACTGCAAGGGACTGTAGTGTCCAGTGAAAGCACGGGATCTACTCAACAAGAATAACAAAGAAGACACAATCATTTATCTTAGAGCCCCAGGCCCGATTGATTTATACAGAGATAAGAGAGTTCCAGAAATCAGAGAAGATGGCTGGATGGAGGTTAGGGTCTGGAAGTTTGTCTATAATAATGATATTAAAGACAATTACGTTCCCATGGAACTGAAACTGGTATGTCTTGGAGGAACTATGGCAGGCCTAACTGTATGTGGCGTCGAGTTTCGGCTATTATAGAACATAACACTAAATTACCATTAGGACCTTGTTGTATGTGTTGGGAATGACTAATGAGATGGGCAAATTGAGATGTATTTAAGTGAATTTACTTGAGCAGCTTTTCGTTTATAAATCTTTCAATATTGAATAGAGGACCAAAAAATCAAATACCATTTCGCGCTGCGCCAAATTACTCACACAGCTAATGGCGCCACAGAAGGGGGAGGCATTGTGGTGGCGCCAGAATGGCGGCGCCGGCTACACCATTTGACTCATACATGCCCCACATCATCACATTGCTTGTCTCATCAATTACCTACATAAATACATAAACGTAGCAACGTAAGCACAGGACTTGGTGAGTAAAATATAAAGAAATAGATTCCGGAATCAGCATAGGCTTAAGCTCGTGCTCGAACTTGTTCATGCCCGACTCACTGTGAGCTTTTATTAAGGCGATTCTAAGTAGCTAACAAACAACTTGACTCATTTATGCCCACACTTTCATCCCTTTCTTTTTCTCTCATCTTAAAACTCTGAGACACATAATTAGCCTTTATATTTATTTTTCAGAACAAAATATCATTCAAAAATATCTATTCATTCATCACTTACAGGACGAGAATCAGATTGATCAAGTTAGGTGCCGCACAATTCAATGTGAAAGATGTTGCAGTAGGACACTCGACCCACAAGTCAGAACTGGCAATTTGTGGTTTTTGACAGTGGAATTATAGTATGGTCAAGATCGTCTAAAAATTGCTCGTATCCAACGCCTAAAGTAGAGCAATAAGAGTGATTTAGAATAGGGAAGTGGCATAGCCTAAAGTTAGCAAAATGGGCTTAACGGGTCATTTTAGTACGGGGTGGTTGACCCAAGCACTTTTTACCTGAACTTTCCAACTCTGTTATAAACAATTAGTGTGTCAAATGATAATTAATTTTTTTTGAGTAAAGTGATACAAGAGGTTTTACGAACTATATTTTTCACTTTGGATGACTTCCAACCCGTTTGACCCATTTGACTTTTGCTATTTTTTTAGACTTACCCATTTGACCCGCTCATAAGTACTTTGGTAAAAACAATCAATTTCATAGGTTGAAAGGTTGAACTATACCGCTGCATGGAAATCTTTTTAGCTCGATTTTCGATCTCTCGGTTGTATGTATTCACATCCATTACAGTAAATCCAGCGCTTACAAACAACTCTGACAGCAAATCTTCTGAGAAGTAGAACAAACACTGCAGAAAAAACTATGATATTAACATGACCAGAAGAATATAAACGAATACAGTGAACACCAAAAGTATACAAATTCATTACAGTTCCATCTCCATGGAAATAGAAGTTCTCACTAATAACTCGATTCTTGTTCATTAGCATAGCCTGCAAAATGGTCAAAAAAGTATGGTAAACGCTTTCGTTTATTGCACAATATATACATTTGAGTTACATTGCCATAAGAGGTTTGGAAACTCACCTGAGCATAGTCTCCAACAGCATAATCCCGTAAAAGAACGTAGCCATTAGGCTGCAAAATTCGTATGCCATTCAGACATAAGAAACTCGAAGAAAACAACATATCCAAAACTGGAATTTGATAGAAAGGAAAATTGCATAAGGTAACTAACTTTGGTTAATCTTTTATTTCGGGTAACCAGCTTTGTTTAACTGAGAAAAAGACACAAACTTTCAAAATTGTTGATTTTCAATAGCTAAAAAAGGTCAGCATGGCCAGAGTTAGAATCATATGCAACGTATAAATTTGACCTTAGTAACCTATTACCTAGACACCTTATGCCTCCTAAGGGTAGACATTGAGATTGTGAATTGTGAACTTAAAAACGGGTCAATTCGGGCTATGTTTTTGTTAAATTTTGGGGTATCAATCTGTGGCAAACATATCATTCTATCAATTGCTAATAGCTTTCAAGTTATGTTCGTTGCAGAGATTCTACAGGGGTTAACCATGGACAAAGAATAAAAGGTTTAAAGTTCCAAGATGCTCGTTTCTGCTTAAGCTATTCTCATTCCTGCTGATGAGACATTTATAGCCGTTAGAGGGGTCTTAGTGTAACTTAATCTCCTATTTAATAAGTCCCTTAATCTAGGGTTAGATACACTTGTGTGTGCAGTCATTGTATCACACTCTTCTCTTCTTTCTGATCATTTCATTGATCTTGTCTTGTCTTTGTACTTACATGATTATTGTCTCATTGACATTAATCTAATCTTGTAATATTTTGGATACTATTGTAAACTTATTCTAAGCTGACTATTGTGGCTTAGGTTTGAATAAAGGTTCTATTGTTCGTCTTGTGTTGACTATACTTTCGTACATGGTATCAGAGCTGTTGAGAATGGTGGCATAGCATAAGCAGCCAAAGACTCTAAGGAGAGAGTGAAGGGTCATGCCCATACACAAGGAAGAAGGGGACTTGCAGACAATCGAAGAGGGTAACTTGTTTATGACATAGGCGGCAGCTTAGAACACATTCGGGCCAAAGATATAGAGGTAATTCCCACGAAACATAAGGGATCTAGCTACATTAAGGAGATGCCTATGTTTCCTTTCTGCATTACCATTTTGTTGTGGTGTATAAACACAAGAGGTTTGATGTAAAATTCCTTTTTCATGGAAAAAGTGTTAAAGTTTATTATTGACAAATTCTGTCCCATTATCACTTCTAAAAATCTTAACATTGTGTTCAAATTGATTTGATAGCATATGAGTAAAGTTAACAATGGAAACATAAAAATCATCTTTCCCCTTAAGCATATAAACCCACACCGCTCGAATAGTCATCAACTATGGTTAAAAATATTTGTAACCATCTCTACTAGTGACTTTATATGGTCCCCATACATCAAGATGAACAAGTTGACCAATTTTAGTTGATTTATGTTCACTTAGAGGAATGGTTCCCTGTTTGTTTAGCTTTATTACAAGTATCACGAGATGATCGGTTCGGATGTACTATCAAATTTAAGAGTGGGTTTAAGTATGTGTAGGACTTGGTCGGAGGATGACCAAGTCTTTGATGCCGAGATTTCTAGAAACATGACAAACAGATATGCGCTTATTAGAAATAATCTTACATGTAGAATCAATATCAAACATATATAACCCATTGTATTGTTTACCAATCCCCACAATCCTTTTTGATGTAAATCAGTATATAGCAATTAGATTCATTAAACCCAACAAACATCTTATTGTCTCTAGCAATTTTATGAGCAGACAGACAGACTAACATTGTACTCGGGAACAACTAGAACATCAAAAGAGTTAGGTCATTATTGACCTTTAAATCACCAATTTTAGTAATTAAGGCACGAGTACCGTTGGGATGTCCAACAGTTAAGCCAAGATTTGAAATGTTAACAACATTGATTAAAAATTCCGAACACGATCATGTGTTGATTTGCACCGAGTCAACAATCCAACCAAGACCGATGTTTCCGATAAGGATTTTGTGTTGTTTTAAATTTTTTTGAAGTTTACATTAAACTTGACACCGCCATTAAAGAAGGTTCACGAAAATTTTTACCGCCAAGTTGGCATTAGCGACATTGTTGTCATTGAGAAGGCTCATAAGTCCGGAGAGTCGCTCATTAGACAAGGAAACACGAGAGTTGCTAGCACTATTATCGTTGATATGATTAGTTTCAAGAAACATTGTTACGCGAAAGGTTTACCATTAAAATTCCTTTTAACATATCCAGCAGATAACCAACAAGATCATAACATCTATCAACAGTGTGACCGTGTTTTTGCAATTAGTACATTTGAGATTCATGTTTGGTCCTCTCGCTATTTGAGTCACACTAGTATTAAAACCGTAACCTTTGTTGTTAAAACCTTTTTGTTATCAAAAATTTTCCACCATCGAAGTTTTGCAACAAAGGTCAGAGCATTGGGTTTAGCGAGCTATTCCCAAATGAAACATTCTGTGAGATTCTTCTCCGAGACAACAGAGAAAGCAGCTTTGACATTAGGTAAAGGATCTCGGTTAAAATATTGCTTCGATGGGGACATAGGAGTCATCAAGACCCATAAGAAATTGCATTAACTTGATTAGTCGATTGTGTTTTCAAAATGTTTTGCGACCTCACAAGTGCGAGAGAGGCAAGCTAATCATACAATCAAATTGTTTCCATAAAGAGTTAAGGTTGTTATAATAATCGCAAGAGAGGACCCACTTTGACTAAAAGAGTTTATATTTTTATGCAAATTAAAATAGTGAACCATCAACCTTATCATAAGTATCTTTAAGATCATTCCACATTTCATAAGCGCTTTAGCATAGATAGCACCAAGAAATAGTTCGAGTGAGAGAGAGTTAAGAATCCAAGTAACCACAACGAGTTACAAGTATCCCATTGATTAGCAAGACTAGGGTTCGAATCATTTCTTATGCAAGTACCATCAATAAACCCTAACTTATTATGGTTCCTTAAAGCAAAGGTCATGGCCATATTCCATATTTTATAATTTTCAGTTCCAGTGAGTTTAATAGAAATAATGGGAGTACCATTTGTATTGTTAGGGTGTAAATACAAAGCATCACCAAAGGATAAGCTTTTCTCAGTGGAGGAGCCACCAATATTATCATCACCAATAACCATAATGCAAACAATAAGACAGACAGATATAATAAGAAAGAAAAAGAATCCAAATGATTTCACAGGCAGCAGTAGACATAGATCTATACTCTGCTTCTGTGGAAGATTTTGAAAGAGTGTTTTGTTTTTTACTTTTCCATGAGATCAGACAATCATTATAGAAAACACAATACCGTGATGATTTTACGGTTTTCTTGCATTTGGCCCAATCGACATCACTATATCCTTGAGATGATTTTGAGTTCTTTGAAATTGTACCTTAGACCTTTCCCGGAGCTTCTTTTAGATATCTCGAACATTGAGGCACATTCGGATGAGATTTCAAGGAGAATGCATATATTGTGCCGGACAATGAACTGGGTATGAGATGTCGGTCTTGTATGGGTGAGATAGATAAGTTTCCCAAGTAACCGATAACCGATGATGTTGACAAGTAAGGGATCATCGGCGGTGGGAATGTATGGAAGAGACGAGTTGGGTTCCTTAGGGTGGACACGAGGTTTGCACCAAGAAGGCCAAATTCTTTGAGGAGTTCAAGACAATATTTTCTTTGGGAGAGACAAATGTCATTCCAGCTTTAGAACCTCAATGCCAAGAAAATATTTTAAATTTCCCAAGTCTTTAATATGAAATTTTGATTTTAGAAACTCTTTGAATAGGTTTATCTCATCAATGCGGTTTCAGAAGGACAATATCATCCACATAAACAAGCGAGCAATAAACTTGTTATTCTGTTTTGGTGAACAAAGTGATCATTAACAGTTGAACAAAGTTATTTTCTTTTAAAACAACGACAAGTTTTCATTCCATTTCACGGGAGCTTGTTTTAGGCCATATAGAGACTTGACAAATTTACAAACTTTATTCTTATTGTTCTCATTCTGAGAACCCTTGGGATGGTCATATAGATATCCTCATCAAGATCTCCATACAGGAAAGCATTGTTAACATCAAGTTGAAAAAGAGGCCATTTGTTTTTCTGACTAAGGCAATAAGACATCTAACGATGAACATTTTCACAGCAGGAGAAAAAGTTTCATCATAGTCTATTCCTTCCCTTTGGTTATAGCCTTTAACAACTAATCTAGCCTTGTATCTATCAACTTCACCATTGGCTTTATATTTGATTTTAAAGATCCATTTGTAGCCAATAGGAGTTACATTAGAGGTAGATCGCTTATATCCCAAGCATGGTTTTCATTTAAGGCCTCAATTTCAGAGTTCATAGCATCAACCCAATTACTATCAAGGATAGCTTCTTCATAACAGGTAGGTTCAATACTTTTATTGAGACTAGATGAAAAGCAGTAATTATCTTTGTTAAGATTAGAGTAATTAACAACCTTTTCAACACCATATTTGACTTTTCCTTCTACAATAAAGTCGTTAAGATTACTGGGCAACTTAGAGACTCTGGTTGACCTTCTAGCAGTTCTGTTTGGCAAGTCCCCCTTCTTCCTTGTGTATGGGCATGACCCTTCACTCTCTCTCCTTAGAGTCTTTGGCTGCATATGCTATGCCACCATTCTCAACATCTCTGATAAATTTGGTAGTAAGTCTAAAAAAAGTGTCCTTATTGGTTACTCAAATGAGAAAAAAGACTATAAACTCTTGAGCCTAGAAACAAAAATATCTTTTACTCCGTAGATGTCAAATTTTATGAAACAGTTTTCCTTCAAAATGAAAAATACCTTGTCAAAACCTTTTGTTGAAAATTTTGTACCAAAAGATTTAAATCACAAAATTTCTTTGACTCGCAAATAAGTCCCAATGATGAAGGAGAGTGACATCCTATGATGATGGCACGGTGGTAAGTCATCCTACTAGGATTGACGAACCGGTTGCAACATCTATAGATTATAATACACACCACGAGGGCACCATATCACATGAATCATATCCTCGCTAATGCATCTTCTCGATTCTCTTGATACAACACCGATTCTCATTGAACAAGAAAGAGGCTTGCCACCATCTCGCTAGAAGTTCGACCGAGTCTCTAAGTTGCCCAGTAATCTTAACGACTTTATTGTAGAAGGAAAAGTCAAATATGGTGTTGAAAAGGTTGTTAATTACTCTAATCTTAACAAAGATAATTACTGCTTTGCATCTAGTCTCAATAAAAGTATTGAACCTACCTGTTATGAAGAAGCTATCCTTGATAGTAATTGGGTTGATGCTATGAACTATGAAATTGAGGCCTTAAATGAAAACCATGCTTGGGATATAACTGATCTACCTCCTAACAGAACTCCTATTGGCTACAAATGGATCTTTAAAATCAAATATAAAGCCAATGGTGAAGTTGATAGATACAAGGCTAGATTAGTTGTTAAAGGCTATAACCAAAGGAAGGAATAGACTATGATGAAACTTTTTCTCCTGTAGTGAAAATGTCTCTCGTTAGATGTCTTATTGCCTTAGCTGTAAAAAACAAATGGCCTCTTTTTCAACTTGATGTTAACAATGCTTTCCTGTATGGAGACCTTGATGAAGATATCTATATGACCATCCCCAAGGGGTTCTGTAATGAGAACAATAAGAATAAAGTTTGTAAACTTGTGAAGTCTCTATATGGCCTAAAACAAGCTCCCAGGAAATGGAATGAAAAACTTGTCAGTGTTTTAAAAGAAAATAACTTTGTTCAATCTGTTAATGATCACTCTTTGTTCACCAAAACAGAGAATAACAAGTTTATTGCTCTGCTTGTTTATGTGGATGATATTGTCCTTACTAGAAACTGCATTGATGAGATAAACCTATTCAAAGAGTTTCTAAAATCAAAATTTCATATTAAAGACTTGGGAAATTTAAAATATTTTCTTGGCATCGAGGTTCTAAAACTGGAATGACATTTGTCTCTCCCAAAGAAATAATTGTCTTGAACTCCTCAAAGAATTTGGCCTTCTTGGTGCAAACTGTCCACCCTATGGAACCCAACTCGTCTTTCCATACATTCCCACCGATGATCCCTTGTCAACATCATCGGTTATCATAAGTTACTGGGAAACTTATCTATCTCACCCATACAAGACCGACATCTCATACTCGCTTCATTGCTCGGCACAATATATGCATTCTCCATTGAAATCTCATCCGAATGTGCCTCAATGTTCGAGATATCTAAAAGGAGCTCCGTGAAAAGGTCTAAGGTACAATTTCAAAGAACTCGAAAATCATCTTCAAGGATATAGTGATGATGATTGGGCCAAATGCAAGAAAACCGTAAAATCATCACGTGGTATTGTGTTTTCTTTAATGATTGTCTCGATCTCATGGAAAAGTAAAACAAAACACTCTTTCAAAATCTTCCATGTAGCAAAGTATAGATCTATGTTCTCACCTGTGAAATCATTTGGATTCAAAAAGTCTTAAAGGATCTAAAAGTTGATATTAATCTCCTGTTAATCTTTTTGTGATAACAAATCGCTTTTACAACTTGTCACAACCCTGCTTTCCATGAAAGATCAAAACACTTTGAAATTGATGTTCACTTCATCGGGAAAAAATTGCTAGAGGTGTTATAAGTGCAAAAAAGATTGGGTCTTCAAACCAAACTGCTGACATACTCACTAAAAACCTCCTTGTCTATCAGCATAAATTTTTGTGTGAAAAATTGATATTGTTTGATATGTTTGCTCATCAGATTAAGGGGGAATGTTAAATTTTGGGGTATCAATCTGTGGCAAACGTATCATTCTATCAATTGCTAATAGCTTTCAAGTTATGTTCATTGCAGAGATTCTACAGGGGTTAACCAATAACCATGGACAAAGAATAAAAGGTTTAAAGTTCCAAGATGCTCGTTTCTGCTGAAGCTATTCTCATTCCTGCTGATGAGATATTTATAGCCGTTAGAGGGGTCTTAGTGTAACTTAATCTCCTATTTAATAAGTCCCTTAATCTAGGGTTAGATACACTTGTGTGTGCAGTCATTGTATCACACTCTTCTCTTCTTTCTGATCATTTCATTGATCTTGTCTTGTCTTTGTACTTACATGATTATTGTCTCATTGACATTAATCTAATCTTGTAATATTTTGGATACTATTGTAAACTTAATCTAAGCTGACTATTGTGGCTTAGGTTTGAATAAAGGTTCTATTGTTCGTCTTGTGTTGCCTATACTTTCGTACAGTTTTAGTATCTCTTATGCACCCAACTGGTATAAAAAATATAACTAGAAAGAGAAACGTAACTGATCGAAAGTTGCTCAAAGTGTACATTTATACAATTATTGTACAAAAAATCAATCTAAAAGAAACTCACCAATGGATCTCGACATTGCAAGAATACCCAAGACACGATGCCCATTCCATTGTATGACCTTCCCACCAGTGGCCTCAATTCTTGCAAGTTCATCTTCCCGATTTGGCTAAATTCAAATATTAATATACTTTAAGTTAGTCCTATGAACTCACATTCGGCATTAGTTAATTTGACAATAAAAGTAAAATAAGTGTCTCACTTTATGATCATTCGACAAAACTACCACTTCTTTGCCACGATAAAGAACCGCTCTTGAATCACCACAATTTGAAACTATAATATGTGATGAATTGATTACAGCAACCACGGCAGTTGATCCAGCGGTTGCTGGTGCTACTGGTTCAGAAGTGAGGTTAAAGGTATCACCTTTTGCTTCGAGGGTCCGTCTGTTAATTCTTCCACCAACTTCATCATCAACTTTCTGAAAGCAATTTGTGAAAACTTTTTCCCATTGAACTTGCAAAGTCTCGTTTATAGTTTCTTGTGCGTATGCTTTTAGCTCCTCTTCTAAAGCAACATGAACCCGCTCACTACAGTAATTGGCAACCTGCATAAAGATATAGGGTTCAGCTTTGAAGTTTTCGGAGTATAGAGGTGATATTTTGTCTCGTTTACTAAAAATGGATTATTTAAGCGCACATTCTATCTCCAAGGGGTCGAATGGGTAAAATGTGGCTAAAATGTTCAACGGGTGAAACAAGTCTACACACTATATTAGAAAAGCTAATAGTTATTTACAAAGGAAAACAAGTCCTCTGGACCCATATTAGAACCCGACCTATTTTGACCCATTGATTATTTATCACCATCTGGTTCACGTGACGCCAATTTGAAAATATTTAATACATTAACTAGAGGTTCCAATTTCGCCTCATTTACCTCAAAATGGTCGATTTGTGTTACATTTTATCTCCAACGGCACAAATGGTTAAAAATTTATAACTTGGGCAAAATTTGAAAATGGATCAGATGGGCGAAAGTCCTCAAAGTTATACAAGTACTTACAACCTCCTAAATCATTGTCCTAAATACATTTTTTTCAATACTTTAATCATCTATTAAGCTGAGAATGACAAATTGGCTGGTTTTTTTTACGCACATCCATAGTTCTCACTCAGACTCGTAAACAATCCGTCTAACATTCCCATTATGCCACATCTACCTACGATATTCAAAAATATAAAATAATTATACGGGGTCAAAATGTATATACCTGAGAGCCACCATGACCATCATACACCCCAAAGAAATGAGTCGTCAAACTGATCAAACTCAAGTTCACTCCATCAAAAGCATGATCCCCTACAAACATCTTAATAGGAACTTCCATAAAACGAGGCACAACACAACTGCATCTTCCATTTCCGGCCGTTTACCAATAACGGACTGACTCCCCCAAAGCTGAATGTATTCCAATTCATAAACACTCTTTACCCCTTTACTATGATTCTTCTCAACAATCGGCAAACTAAGTGAACAGTTGGCAATTTTACTAAAGTATCCTCATTACTAACGGTTTTACTTCCCATATCAGATAAAAAAGTTGCGGTTTCAGTTAGTAACTTCACGTGCGTAAATCTAACATGACTACCAAGGGAAGTGTGTTCGGATAACGAATTCACTAAACTAAACATAGCCATTTCTTCCATAAATTCTATACCACTAAATATTCTAATATCTATGAACCTAATAAAGCACCTAAACCTAAACCAGTACGATCAATCTTTTTAACTCAGATGTACGCGAAATCGCACAAATTTCAAGAAAGATTACAACTTTCCTAACAATCATAGACAATAACAAAAACCCATTTCATTTTACAAAATCAAACACCAAAATAACACAAAAATAAAAATCTTGATCAAATTTGACCCTTAAAATTCTCATATTAAATTGCCAGCCATGTACGGTTACGTTTTTTTTAATAAATAAAATATTTAACAAGATAGTTTATTACAATGACTCACAAATCTATAGTGTTATATCTTCCAAGTGTCACAATTAAACCATAATTTTTATCCTTAGATAACCATGATTAGCGTTATCAGTTTTGATTAAACAATAAAGAGTTTTTGATGCTTTTGTCTTGGATTATTTAAATGAATAAAGTTCATATTGGACTTTTTATACGACGGCCATGTGATATTGTTTGAGTTTTAGTCTAACCTACAAGATCAGTTTTAAAGTTTCGAAGATTTACTAGGTCTCTACCCGTCTGATGGACGGTTTTCTTAATCGCTGATTAAAATAGAGTAGAACGCACACACTTTACGGCCGATAATATTAAAGGAGTCATGAAAGAATAACGTGATGTTTCTTTGACATAATTTAAATCATAGATAATTAGATATGTTTCATGTCACAAATGGAACTAAAAATCATGAGCGAATAAAATCACAACTAGAACTCTATTGAGTAGTCTGGTTTGTTAGATAGAAATTATCTTATTAAAAAAAAAAAAAAAAAAAAAAAAACATGATTCTAAAAGTTAATATCGATAGGCACACTTATGAAGGTAATATCACAATCCTGATCGGCTAAAAATATATAAATACCAAGAAGAAGAACATTTCAATCAGCCATTGTATTTCTTTACATGCAGTAGTTATCAAAAAGGAGATTAGTCATTGCCAGCTTCAAACAAAACATCATTCACAAAAGATTAAACAAAGGCATATCGCATATCCAAAGGAAATGTCATCTAATAGGTTACTTAAAACTTACGACCTTCCATATTCGCCAAACTAGTGAAACTTGATTCAGCTTATCTCTATATCTGCAGCAGGCCAATCGAGGAACTTAGAACCTTGAAGGGAAGGTGGGAGAAATGACTGGACAGCAGAAGGATTATCGGGAGTATAGATATAACCTTTTGCATACCCTAACTCTTTCATCAACTTAGTAGGCGCAGTTCTCAGATGCAAAGGCACACCCTCATTTTGCCCAACTGAATCTTTCACAGCCTTTGTGGCAGCCTTTAATGCTTTGTACACAGCTATCGATTTTGGAGCAAGCGCAAGATAGACAACACACTGTGCTAAGTTAAGGCTGCACTCTGGCATACCAAGAAAATGGCACGCCTGATAACAAGAAACAGCCTGTGGGAGAGCTAAAGGGTCAGCCATTCCAACATCTTCACTCGAAAACACTATGAGTCGGCGTGCAATGTAAAGCGGCTGTTCTCCACCTTCCAACATCCTTGCCAGCCAATAAATCGATGCATTTGCATCACTTCCTCTCATTGACTTATGCAATGCACTTATAAGATTGTAATGCTGTTCACCGTCTTTGTCATAAGAAAGATGCTTACTTTGCAACGCTTGTTTTGCATCATCTATATTCACACTTAAAACAACATCAACAACATTCTTATCCAAATCCAAGACATTATTCCCATTATTATAACCTAAGCGTGCAGCAGCGGTAATAGACGAGATTTCTAACGCATTAAGCGCCACACGTGCATCTCCATCACAATGCTGCGCCAAATACTCAACAACTTCATCACTAACTTGAATCTCTTTCGGCATAAACCCTAAACTACAAACCAACCCTTTGTCACGATCATCACTAGCACGCCTTAGAATAGCAGCAATATGCACGGGTTCAAGCAAATTAAGCGTAAGCACTCTACAACGAGACAACAAAGGCGTAATCAAGTGGAACGAGGGGTTCTCAGTAGTAGCACCAATAAACACAATACTACCATCCTCGATAACCGGCAAAAAAGAATCCAACTGCGACTTATTAAACCTATGAACCTCATCAACAAACAACACAGTCCTGACGACACTATTAATATTAATTCTCCTCGCTTCGTCTACAATATCTCTAACATCCTTAACACCAGCAGTAACAGCAGACAGAGAAACAAACCGATAGGAGGAACTTAAAGAGCACGAATTAACAATAGCGCGACCGATAGAAGTCTTACCAGTACCAGGTGGGCCCCATAGGATAAAAGAAGGCAGGCGATTAGCTTCGACAGCTGACCGAAGGAAAGACGATTTGTCGGAGAGGAGATAGTCTTGTCCTATTACGTCGTTGATTGTGTGGGGGCGCATTCTCTCTGATAACGGCTTTTCGCTTCGAGAAGGCTTTTTACTACTAATTGATTGCTGTTCATGTTGTTGTTGTTTGTGTGACTTGCGACCGACGGTTGAGAAGCAGTTGTAGTAGTGTTTGGGGACACGGGGTGTCTGGATTTGGGTGAAGAAGAGATGATTAGGGGTGTTCGGGTTAAGGGATTTGTGGTGGTGGAGGAGACGAGAGATCATGAATCTGGATGCCATTCCAAGAATTTAGGGTTTTGTGTTGGAGAAGAAAAAAATGGTTTTCACATTTTTTTAGGGTAAATTACACCGTTGGTTCCTATGGTTAGGCCCGATTGCGGATTCTAACGGCGTCGATGTCGTTAATCCTTTTTCGTAAATGTTGTTACCCGTCTGGTCCCTCGAGCCTCGTTATTTTGACTTTTCAACGTGGGCATTTTAGTAATTTCAAATTTTCATCATGTCACCATTGGTCCCTAACTTATAATTTAAAACTGTAACTTTTATCGAGGCATATTTTTGTCTTTTTTATTTACATCGTCGGTCCACTAGGATTTTTTTTTCCTACTAACACCTGAGGTAAATGCAAGAACCATATAAATCGTTGGATCCAAATGTTTTCAGGTGTTGAAACTCAGCCATGTCAGTTCACATATACAGGCCGTCAATGTAAAATAGTTTTCCATCTTCTCGAAAACGTAATTTTAAACTTTTATATGGCGTAAATTACACAGTTTGTCCCCAAGGTCAACCCCGTTTGCACGTTTGGTCCCTATATAACGGGGACTCTCATACGGGGTCCCTTTTTGACACTGTTGATGCCCGTTTGGTCCCTCGAGCCCCGTTACGTCGCCTTTCTGTTCAAGGGTAAAAACGTCTTTTCAATTTTATTGTTCGTTGCACGTTTGGTCCCCGACTATTATTTTACAGATTTTGTCTTTTATTACACTACAGTAACGTTTACTATTATCTTTTTTGTCTTATAGCGTTTGCGCGTTTGGTCCCTCATTTCAATATTTGTTCCTCGCAACTGTTTATATTCCAGCTTTGTACAATACCAAACGAAGTGATCTAACCCATTCTGTTATTTAGTTGCAAGTAATTAAGCATACAAAGATTAGAAAGTGATTCACATGTAAACATAAAATTGAACAATACATATTGGCCATAAATATTACTGCAATAATCAAAAGATTACAAACTTTAAGTAGGCATTCGACAAACCAAAATATCCAATGGCCTAATTTTAACATCTGTTTCTTACAAGCATTTTACAGAGACTGATAATCAAACACTTGCAAGAGATGGAATGAACTCATAAATGTTAGGATCATCTAAGAAAGGTGGAATGACTAATTCTTCCGCATCCATACACTGAGATCTTTGATATTGGATATAATCAAATGGAGTGTTTGGCTTTAAAATTTCGATTGAAAATGAATTTGGGTAACATGACTTAAATAGCAAAAACTAACTTATATGAAACAGAGAATATAATCATTAGATATCTAAGATACGACTGCTCGGTGGCTGATATCCACTAGGCTGTATGTAACTTTCATTAATTAGCACTGTCATTACACGCATAGTCCCTTAAAACCATCTTCCGATGGAAAACACTTGGAAGGCGGGAAAGGATAAAAAACCTTAGGGACCAACGGTGCGACATAAACACTATAAGCTCCACGTGTCGATAAATTAATGTTAGGGACCAACGGTGCAAGAACTTTTATATAATTACCATGTCTGTATTAAAATCCTACGCAGTACGTACTCTGGGTTAACATCAAAAGGTATAGCAACATTACAATGAAATAAACGCATAAATTTAACCAACATCAACATCATATATTAACAAAAATAAACGCATAAAATTAACCAACATCGACATACCCCAAAATCTATTACAACAATAAGATCACAACACTTCAACAAAGATTTGATTTTCTCAATCAAAGCAATCTTTCTTGACACCTGCCGATATTTTCCTAAAATCACTTTCCTAAGCTCCAACAACTGAATAAGATCTTGTTTTTGATCCTTGTTTAGACACTCCAGTATCTTGTACCTCTTGGCTGATGGACACAAACACTCCAGTTCAGTTATAAACAGTTGCCTTTCATTTGTTTTTGATCCTTGTTTAGACACTCCAGTATCTTGTACCCATAAGTTATGGAGACCATTTGCAAACTCAATATCTCTCGCATTCTCCCGATCACAGTACACCAACATCCCTTCAAACAAACCCCTAGCCTAGAGTTAGCAGCAACCGCAAGTTCATCTAGCCGTGGGAAGTAAGCAATTTTTTGTTTATTGGGTTTTTTGATTGAAGATGATTTATTTAGTTGAAATGTTTATGTCTTTTAAAAGATTGGGACTATGACCCCTTAAATATCAAAACTAATTTAATGCAGGTGACGGTCCAAAGGAAACATGTATACTGTAATAATGAGTTGCAATGCATCTGACTGTTTATCACACGGCGCGATACATCTTAATTTTTTGAAGTTGCGGGAAACAATGCGAAGGGACCAAGTTTGAATGAAATTGAATAAGTATAGGGACGAACGATACATTGTAACTCTTCATATTAACCGGGGAGAGTGAAACGTTATAACCGTTCAGGGTTAACAAACATCATAACCGTTAACGCAAACCCGTATATAAATTACCACACAACATGAGAAGGTTAATATCTATACTACATTATAATGTATTTAGGACTTCCTTAAAAATATAAGCCTACACATGTTACTATAATTAGTAATTCATATAATTAAGAAAAGAAGTATAATTTACAACACTTTAATGCACATAATTTTCAGACGTACAAGACAAAAAACATAGCGTACACCACTTTGCACATATTAAAAAAAACACCACATTAATGTTATTTAATATAGTCGATTAACTGAAATAAATACAATTAATACAGTTATTAAAACACCCCTAACATAACAAA
This sequence comes from Chrysanthemum lavandulifolium, assembly GCA_022545495.1. Lineage (NCBI taxonomy): Eukaryota > Viridiplantae > Streptophyta > Magnoliopsida > Asterales > Asteraceae > Chrysanthemum > Chrysanthemum lavandulifolium. The sequence goes on from CM040242.1 coordinate 246,909,718, forward strand.
TACAAATTATCAAGCATATTGTACAACCAAATTAAAAACAATTCCTACATTAAATGTCACCAATACAAATAATATTCAAGCCCGAACGAGCGCAGGCCAAACGAGCTCGAGCCCGAACGGGCACGGGCTAAACGAAATTCTTGAAATCCGTAAATTTATTGTCAAAAAGAACATAATAAGCTAAAATACATGATTCACTTGAAAATTTTATTTCAAGTATCTGCCGCCGCAACGCGCGGGTACCTGCATTAAATGTCACTAATACAAATAATAAAGTACATTATACAAATATTAAAGCCCGAACAGGCAATTGGCAAAATGGGCTTGAGCCCGAACATGCACGGGCCAAACGGGCACGGGCTAACGGGCACAGGCTAAATGAAATTTTTTATATCCATAATTTATTGTTAAAAAGAACATAATAAACCAAAATACATGATTCACCGGAAAAATTTATTTTAAAGTACCCGCCGCCGTAACGCGCGGGTAACTTGCTAGTTACTAAAAAAACATGAAAGAGAAAAGCACAGAAACTGAAAAAATTGATCTCAAAGGTTTAGAAACGGGTTCAACTTCCAAAACAAACATGACGTGAAAACGAAAACTAACTTCAACAATTGATTTTAAATGTTCAGAAACAAGGTCATCTACAAGAACTAGAACAAGCCAATAATTATGCTCTTATGTGGGTGGTGCAAATGGAAAGGGAGGTTGCGAACGACAATCAAATAACAGATAAAAGTTTGAAAAAAAGGCGGGGGATTATTGACGAGTTAAAGGTAAAAAAGGGTATGCGTTCATAGTGATGACGTATAGTCTATATCCGGGTCACGAACCCGACTAAAGTCCAACACTAACTTAGCCCTAGATGACGCTCGGGCTGGCGATTAGATGTTTTGGCTCACGAAGGCCCAAACCCGAAGCTATTCATAGAATAGATATCCGATATCTCCTAATGGGGGAGATAATCATGCCCCAACCGACTTAGGCGGGATACGCCGAAGGTTGAGGAACACGGAACCAACAAGGATCACGTGCGTATATAAAGGGAATCACACCTCTCGTTAAAGGTACGATCTACAAAACCTTAACTCTCCTTTAACCCTAAACCAATTACGTACTCTCACGCCGGAGGATAATCGTGGGAGACAATCTCACGGTAAGCCTAACGGTGTTTTCTATCTCTTAGTGCGCAGGTCTCAAGCAACGATTCTCAATTGATACGAGAGCCGGAGCTCCAAACAAAGAACGCCCAACTTTTGTATCAACAAGTGGCGCCATCCGTGGGACCATTCACTAAGAACAAAGAACTAGAATGACGAAGCGATCGCAATCAGACCTTCTTGGAAAGAAGACGACAATGATCGACTCCTAAGCGAGACTTCGGAACAACCAAGGTCTTTGCTAAAAATCGTGGATCGAGCCAGACTCGGTCTTCCCTTTGGTGGAACCACGCCCGGGGACAACCCAAGCAACCACCACCACTACCAGTGCCAGAGATCCACTGCGCACTCCTTTTACTCCACTCCAATCGGGGCTAGAAGCTAACTTCACAAAAGCACCCGACGCACCCGATAAGAACAAGGGCATATTGGTAGAAACAGACACCCCTGTCCTAGAGGGGGTCGTACTAGAATTAGAGCCAAGTAGTTTTGTCTCTCAAAACTATGAAGCCTTAGCTACTCTCATGCAAGAGGAAGCAAAGAAAGGTCGCCGAGCCTGCATGCTCGACTCGACTTTGGCCCGTAGTTTGAGACATCCCCACCGTCGTCAAAAAGAAGCGCGGTAGGGATAGTCGCCGCCCCCTGTGTTCAACAGAATCGGAAAGAGAGTTGAGGAAGATGATACATCTGACTCACAACATATGGAAGAAAGTGAGGAAGATGAAAGGCGCACCAATGTCCACGCCAGACTTGGTAGTCACAGAGTCCAAGACAGACTTGGGTGACGATACTCCCCAAGTAAAAGTCCTTCAAGCACAAATTGAGGACGGCCGGTAAGCGCCAAGGAGAAAAGATTCATCCTCTGATAATTCCTGACAACGAGGATAGCGAGACTAGACACCGGAAGTCCGTAAGGAAATACCATGACCAAGAGGATGAAGACATGTCTCTCCGTGGCGTCGTCGAAAGGTGGATGCGTTCACTAGACGATCGCTGATTTCTCGAAAAACAAGAAGAGGCGCATGCCTGCTAATGTCAAAACCTATGACGGAACAGGTGACCCTGACGATCACCTAAAAATTTTCGAATCAGCCACAACTATTGAGAACTGGCCACAAGCAGTGTGGTGCCACATGTTTAATTCCACACTAGTGGGAAGCGCGCGGAACTGTTTCAACAAGCTTCCACGCAGAAGCATCAATGGTTTTGAAGAATTGAGAAAGGCGTTCCGCCTAAATTTTACTCAACGGAAAAAGTGTGCGAAAAACCCCATTGAACTCGCTAGGGTCAAACAGCGCCAAGGAGAATCCACGAGCGCTTTTATGGAGCGCTTCAAGGACGAATGTATGCAAGTTAAAGCATGTCCCGAAGTACTCAAAATTCCAGGGTTTATGAATGGGATTAGCAACCCAAAACTTATCAAAAGATTGAATGACAAGATTCCCCAATCCTTTGATGAAGTCATGAAACGCACACGGTCCTTCGTCCAAGGAGAAGCTGCTGCGGCGGATAGCAAGAGAAGTTATTCAAACTACGGTCACAGAACAACACGGGAGACAATCCACGCATCGAATAGTAACCGTAACAGAACTATCGCAACCAAGGGAGTGGGCGCGACAATAACAAGTACACTCTATCGACAAAAGCGCCAAGGAAATACTCGCAATGCAGAGGTGCAAACTTTCCTAGACGACCACAAATGCGCACTGAGAGGATCGGAGTAGGAGTGGATATCGACTACCACGCACGGAAGGGCCACACCACTAACGAATGTGTCCAATCAGGCCACTCATTGACAAAATGGTTAAAGAGGCGATTGGACCATTTGGTCAAAATATCAAGGAGGAAAAGGATAGATGTAAGAGTGGAAACAAGAAGGAGACATCCAGGAAAAGGCCGACACCATCTACATGATACAATCATGGCGGGGTCACTAGACGTAAGGTCGACCAGAGTTTTCCGAGGAAGCGAAATCTCTTTCCCGCCTTTAATCGCGGACAACGCAGTGGTCGAGCCACTCACCATTGAGATTAGTGCGGTGGTCACGACATCCATCGCATGTATGTTGATGGTGGAGCATCGGCGGACATCATGTATGAGCATCGCTTCAAGCGATCATGGCCCGAATACGCATCGGCTAAGCCCGGTCGAACGGCGTTGATCGGTTTCGGGTGAAAAATATGGCCTATGGGAAAATACGATTACCAACAAGATCGAAACGAAAAACACTCCGCGACGGCTTGATGGAATTTATGGTGATCAAATCTCCTCGCCATCGCATCGCATAGAGAATGTAACACGATTACATGCGAAACGGAACCGATCCCGCGGTAGCAAGAACCAAAGTTCCAATCAAGGTTGCGATTCACCCGAATACCCGAACAGAAATATCCATCGGCGGGTCATTGTCGGACAACGTCAAAGCAAATGTGTCGCGCTCTTGCAAAAGAAGTTGGACATTTTGCATGGGAGCCAAAACACATGACCGGGTACCACGCTCAATCACAGAGCATAAACTAAGAATTCGACAAGGGTACTCACCAATACGCCGGAAGAAGCGTGGCCAAGCCCCGGCGCGCAGCGATGCAGCGTAAGTACACAAACTAGTGGATGCGGAATTATGCGTGAAGTCTACTACCATGACCGGCTTTCTAACCCAAGAATGGTCAAAAGAGCGATGGTAGTGGCGAATGTGCGACTTCACCGATCTTAACAAAGCATGTCCACAAGATCGCTACCCATTACCGAGATAGACTGGAAAATCGAATCTACATGGATATCCATTAAAGTTTTTCCTCGATGCGTATAAAGGATATCATCAAATCCAGATGGCTAAGGAGGATGCGGAAAAACGGCCTTTCACACAAGCCAAGGCGTCTCATCGTTACACAAAAATGCCCTTTGGCTTGAAGAATCAGTGCCACCTACCAATTTAGTAGATAATGCTTTGAAAAAAAAGTGGGCGCAACACGGAGGTCTATGTTGACGACACGGTCATAAAGAGCCATCACGAAGATGAGTTAGTGCGCGATATTGAGGAAACATTCAAAACTCTACGTGAGATCAATATGAAGCTAAATCCCAAAAATGTACCTTGGCGCCATCAAGGCATGTTCTCGGATACCTAATAGAGCCCCGACGATATAAAACCATGTCCAAATAACAAAGGTCGTCATCGAACTTCCTTCACCGCGTCGTTGAAGGAGGTCCAATCTCTCAATGGTAAGCTAGCCGGTCTTAACAGTTCTGTCTAAGTCGGCAGACAAGTCTCTACCTCTCTTCAAAACACTCAAGAAGTGTATCAAAAGGAGATTTTCGGTGGACTACAGAGGCGGAAGCCTTCACACAACTTAAACAACACCGCAACGCCCCACACTTGTCGCACCCCACTGTGGGAAGAGTTAATTATGTATCCGTCTGCGAATCGATGGAGCGGTCGGTGAAGATGTTACTAACGAGATGGATTCAATACAAACCCCTATCTACTTTGTAAGCAAGGCGCTGAAGAAGACGGAGATGAACTATAGCGCCATGGAAAAATTAGTTATGGCGTTGGTGTTTCCTGCTAAACGGCTACGTATGTACTTCCAAGCGCATCCAATAGCAGTAATCACAGACCAACCGATCAAGCAGATCATCTCCAAACCTGACGCATCAGGCCGACTGCAAAAGTGGAGTGTATTGCTAGGTGAGCACAACATCTCTTACAGACCACGTACTGCTGATAAGGTTTTAAAAGGTACCATTTTGAGGGGTCGTTTTAGTCCTTATTTAATCACTTTTGTATCCGTTATTGCTTAATATCGTTCTTTTCACTTTTAGGTCTCTTGAAGGCAAAATGTTTGGAATGGCACTTATTTGGACGAAAAGCGCGAATATATGAAGAAAATGGCCAAAGTCAAAATCGAGACACTCACAAACTTTGAAAATAGAAGGCGACGGTGTCAAAAGCTAAGTGCGACGCCGTCCGAAAATTGTTGTGACGGTTCGTAACCCAAAACTCAGATTTTCAAGTGACGACGTCCGCTAGTAAAGAGTAGGCCGTCGCTACTCGGGCGGCCTAGATGCAATCCGATTTAAGTCGAATCTAAAGAGGACGGCGTCACGGACATAAGGTGACGCCGTCGCAAGGTTAACGTGCCAAGACGAAACCCTAATGACGGCGACACGACGGCCATTTAAACATAAGGTGACGCCGTCGATATGTAATCTTATATATAGAATCCGAATTTTTCGGTTTGAGAGAGTCTTTTGAGTGAAAACCTAAAACCAAACCTAAGGTGTCTTGTACAGATTTTAGGGTTTTAAACCCTATCTTACATCAAGATAAGTATTTACTTCATTAATTCAATTATGTCTTTGATTATTTGTGTGTATGCTTGCATGTTTTCCATGTCCAAGCTAATTTATTTGTGTGTTTGCTTAGGAAGTATGAAACTTAATTATTGAATATTGATTGGTTGTTTCTTATCTTAGTTGATTAATGATCTAGTAATGCGATAGGTCATTCGTTGTGCACTTAATGCTTGATTCATCTTTGTGAACCTTAGAGTATAATTACCTGAGTAGTTGTAAGCTAAACCATCCAAAGAGTGCCTTAGAGTAAGAGTTTATCATCCCTAGTGGGTTTGTAGACGAGACCCTTTGGTAAGTTCAAAGAGTTAGGGAGAAACGCATACCCTACAACTTTAGACACACAACGCAACTAAGAATAAGGACGTGACAATTCAACCATCAATAGGAGATAATTAAGGAGTAGTACAACTTAAGTAAACACATCTTTAAACTATCATACGAGCACACATTAATTAGACATAGACTCCCACAACCTTAATTTAGATAATTAGATAATAGTAGAGTAATCGGTAGAAATACCAACCCCCCCAAATCCAATACCCGAGATTCGTACCTTTCCATTTCATAAAATATAAAAATAAAAAAAAAATAATCTTCCTCAACCTTAACCTTAGCGTAGTAACTCCTTACTAGCATTCCTATTCCCCTAGAGAACGATATCAATACCCGTGGCTTACCCTAATTACTACACTACAACGATTAGGTTCATTGCCTGGGTGTTATAAAACTTGCTCAAGAAAAGGAAGTTTCCTTGACCCCGAACGACGCGTGTGGCGTTATCAAGTTTTGGCGGCGTCGGGAATAGAATAGCTAGTTAGTAGTCCACCTCGTTTAGGTTCTTTGCTTGATTCCTATCAAGTAAATTTTTCTCATTTTTTAGCTTTCTCTTAGTCTATCCCCTTCTTCGTGACCTTTGTTCGTAATCCCATCACTTTTCATCATGGAAGGTGATAACCAACAACCACGTCCCATACAAACCCCTTAAGCAACTTAGAACCCCGCCCACCAAAACTCTTCTTGAACCATTTGCGTAACCCGAAGAGAGCTCAATAGGCGAAGAAAAGCTCTCCATGATTCGTAACTTCAAGGCACTTCCATCAATTTTGATGAAGTTACATCGATGAAGAGTCCCTCATTCCCCACAATCTCCTCGAAACCATCATCATTGATAATCTGAGTCAAAATGGCGAGGAAGTTCTTGCCACTCCACCAATGGACCCATAAATCCTCCTAAAGCGAAACCCTTGGGGAATACTCCTACCCTTCGCATCTGGATTCACGGTGCCATTGTTCATCCTCGAATGATCAATGAGGTATTGCATGCATCCGACATTTGGCTAATCCAAAAGGCATGTCAATTCCATGGATCCCACAAGGAAAACCCAATTCACCACATCAAATAGTTTCTAAAAATTGTTGATGCTATCTATACCGACGGAGCATCTAAGGAGACATCTAGACTCGGTTTTTCCCATTTTCTCTTCAAGGGTGAGCCAAGGAGTGGCTCGATAAGCTCCTCCAAGGTCCATTTTCACATGGGAACAACTTACAACCAAGTTCACTAAAAGTTCTTTCCTCCGAAGAACTGCAGAGTTAGGAGCAAAATTTCGCACTTTCATCAACCCGATGGAGAATCTATCACCAACTCACGGAGTCGTTACAAAGATCTTATTCAACAAGCTCCACACCACGGTATTAACCTTTGGTTGCTTGTTCAAATCTTTTACGACAATGTCTCCCGAAAGGATAAAAAGGGATTGATTTCTCATTGGCGAAGAATCGCAAACCTTACAAAGCAGGAAGGGTGGAACGAATAGAGGAATACATCCAATATCAAGACGACCATTGAATGAGCAAGAAAACGCGTCAAGCATTTCTACTTTCTCAAGTGAAGAGTTATCCTTCGATTATCGGATTGAGAAAGCACAAAAGAAACTAGCTTACCTCATAAAATCACCGTAACCAAAAAGGTCGACTAACCCATATCTCATATGCGACATATGTGGAGGACCGACGAGAGCGATGAGTGCGATGACACACACGAGAAAGCGCCTTCCTCTCTAGTCATGATATCTATGATGACCCTTCACCCTCGCATTTTATCAAACCGATGAATGTGATCCTTGGGAAATCAAATGGAGAACGGAAGGAAAGGACGGACCGAGTACACCATCCGCGATCCTTTTGAAGAAAAACTCTGCGCTCACCATGGAAGGGATGCACTCTTGAAAGGTCTTGAGGGTTTATCCGAGAGCAAAGAAGTGAATTAGAAAGTCGGTTCACCGATCTCCACGAAGAATGAGTGAACCCGCCCAAGACTTCGCGATCCAACTTGCGCAATCACTACTCGATCAGAACTACTACCAAGGATCCCCACATCCCAACCGAACCCCATCACAAGGGAACCCGAGTTAGGAAATGAGGCGATTCCGCACCTCTTCCAACTCCTCACGATCCTCCCCACAAACACCAAAGACCAAATTTCAACGATCAACTCTCGCACGGATTCCCTATCCTCTCGCCTAAAGAATCAAAAGGTCAAGAAGAAAATGAAAGAATATTGTCTTATTTGAAACAAACATCCACAACATACCACCCTTGATGTATTCTATCACATCCCTACACATAGTAGATACTTCAAGAGGTTGATATCTAATCGAAAAAGCTTGAAGGATTGATATCATTAGGAGAAGAATGTTCACTATCATCCAAAAGAGCATGCCCACGAAGGAAGATCCGGCGCTTTACCATTCCTTGCTCTATAGGGACGCTTTCTATGAAAACGCCTGGCGCATCTTGGGGCAAGCATTAACCCGATGCCTCACCCTGTTTCTTAAACTCGGATATTCAGGGCTTAAACCAACTAGGATGAGTATCTAATTAGCTGATCGATCAATCAAATATCCCATCGGAGTTTGTGAGAACGTTCTTGTAAGGGTGGGGGAATTCAATTTTCCAGTCGATTTCGTAATTTTAGAGACGGGGGAAGATAATTCCGTCCCAATAATCCTTGGAAGACCCTTCTTGGCTACAACTCATGCCATCATTGATGTTCATGATGGTAAACTCACTTTACGAGTAGGATCCGAGAGCTTGACTTTCGACATTAAGGATTCTATGAGACATTCTTCTTCCTGCGGTCGCCCCGTATATTTAGTTGAAGAAGTTGATGAATTTGTTGACGACATAGATGGCTACATTGACGAGTATCTATTAAACGAATTCATGAATAATGATAACAACGTAATATACGACGACCAAGAAATTGAGATGGTTGGAGTTGTGTCCTTTATCCTCGTCGGGATGAAATTGAACCTATTGAGCTTGAGGCCGGAAACAAGCTAAACCATCGATCAAAGAGCCTCCTACCTTATAACCGAAAGATCTCCCGAGTCACTTGAATACGCCTTCCTTCAAGGGAGGACCAACTCCTGTCATCATAAGATCTTCGCTAACCACTATTCGTAAAGAGAAGCTCTTAGAAGTTTTAAAAGAGTATAAAGGGTGATTGCGTGAGTGTTGCCGACATTAAGGGAATCGATTCTACATTCTCAGACTCACAAAATCCTCATGGAGGAAGATTACAAACCAACTGCTCAACCGCAAAGGCGGGTTAACCCTAACATCAAAGAGGTAGTGAAAAAGAGGTCATTAAGCTTCGGATGCGGTCTCATCTACCCCATATCGATAGCCCATGGGTCACCCGGTCCAAGTGGTTCCAAAAAGGGAGGGATGACGGTTGTAAAAATGAGAAGGGTGAGTTGGTGCCACAAAGAACGTTCTTGGGTGGCGTGTATGTATTGACTATAGAAAGTTGAATGATGCCACCCGAAAGATCATTTTCCTCTGCCGCTTATTGACCAAATGCTTGAAAGGTTAGCGAGGCACGAATACTACTGCTTCCTTGATGGCTTTTCGTGATACTTCCAAATTCCAATTGCTCACGAAGATCGTGAGAAAACTACATTTACATGTCCTTACGGAACGCTCGCTTACACAAGTTTAATGCCCTTCGGTTATGTAACGCACCCAACCTTTCAACGATGTATGATGGCCATATTCCACGAGTTAATTGAGGACGAGATGGAAGTCTTCATGGATGATTTCTGTGTTTGGAAATTATTTCGACCTTTGTCTTTCCAACCTTAGAAAGATGTTGAAGCGATGCGAGGAAACTAATTTGGTTTTAAATTGGGGAAAATGTCATTTCATGGTAAAAGAAGGAATTGTCTTAGGGCATAAAGTCTCAGGGAATGGAATTAAGGTCGATAGAGCAAAAATTGAAGCAATTTCCAAACTTCCCTATCCTACTACCGTTAAAGCCATTCGTAGCTTTCTTGGTCATGCAGGTTTTTATCGAAGGTTTATTAAAGATTTTTCAAAATTGCCCGCCAATGACACGCCTTCTTGTTAAGGATGCCCTTTGATTTTTCTCGGAGAATGCAAGGAAGCATTTAACCGACTAAAAAGATCTCACTCAAGCACCTATAATGGTCACCCCGATTGGTCTCGCCATTCAAAATCATGTGTGACACTAGTGATTATGCTTTGTCAAGCGATTGCTCGCCAAAGAAAGGAAAAGCATTTTCAACCAATCTACTATGCTAGCAAAACCATGAATGTAGCACAAGAGAACTATACAACCACCGAGAAAGAACTTTTAGCCGTTGTTTTGCCTTCGACAAATTCGGGCATTATCTCGTTTTCTAAAACTGTCGTCTTCACCGATCACTCCACCTTACGCTATTTGTTTTTAAAACAAGATGCTAAACCTCGCCTGATTAGGTGGATCCTATTACTTCAAGAATTCGACATTGAAATTCGAGATAAAATGGGGGCTAAAAATCTCACTGCTGATCATCTATCACGCTTGGAGAACCCTGATCTTGAGAAGTTAGATCACACCGATATTCGCGATTCTTTTCCCGAGGAACGGCTAATGGCGATTAAAGAAATCGAGCCATGGTATGCAGATTATGCTAACTACCTGTCCAGTAGGGTTTTGTCAAATTACATGACCAAACAAGATAAAAAGAAGTTCTTCACTACGCTAAAACATTACTTCTGGGATGAACCTTTCCTTTTCCGTATATGTCCCGATCAAATCATTCGACGTTGCGTGGCGGTAGAGATTGATCGAGTTCAAAGAATGTCATGCGGGACCATCCGGAGGACATCACGGTGTGAATATCACGGCACGAAAGGTTTTCGGCCGGATTCTATTGGCCTACTATTTTCGAGACGTTAAGAGATTAGTTCAAATGTGTGATGCATGCCAACGATCGTGAAATATTTCACGACGGATGAGTCACCTCGTAACTATATCCAAGTCTCGAAATATTTGACGTTGGGGAATAGACTTCATGGGACCCTTTCCATCTTCCTGAGGAAATGAATACATTCTTGTAGCTATCGACTATGTATCCAAATGGGTAGAGGCTCAAGCCCTTAGAACTAATGATGCAAGGGTAGTGATTCACTTTCTTAAAAGCTCTTCGCACGATTTGGGATTCCCAAAGCATTAATCGATGATAGAGGACTCACTTTTGCAATGCTCAAATGGAAAAGTGATGAAGAAGTATGGCGTCCACATAGATTTTCTACCGCATATCATCCTCGACAAATGGACAAGTAGAAAACACAAACAGAGCATTAAAGCGGATACTTGAAAAACGGTCCACCAAAATAGGAAAGATTGGGCATTCAAACCGGATGAGGCACTCGGCATTTAGAATCGCTACAAAACGCCTATCGGGACAACCCTTTTCGCTCGGTATACGGAAAGGCTTGCCACCTCCTCGTCGAACTTGAGCAGAAGCATATTGGGCCCTTAAGGCTGTAATATGGATTATTCAAGCGGTCAAATCGGTTCTTACAACTTCAAGAATTGGATGAACGAGGTCGAAGCATACGAATCATCAATCACTTACAAAGAAAGGGCAAAAGATGGCATGATCAACGAATAAAGAATCCTAAAGAGTTTTTAGAAGGGGATAAGGTGCTCTTGTATAATTCAAGACTAAGATTATTCCCGGGAAAACTCAAATCCAGGTGGTATGGACCCTTTTCAGTAAAAAAGCAGATGAGCAATGGGGCGGTGGTGCTACTAGATCATGATGGAAGAGAATTCACCGTTAATGGGCAACGGGTGAAGCATTATCAATTGGATAATATTGAAATGGTGAACGATGAGGATATTGTTTTAGAAGAAGAGGCGGTGGTGAGAAACGTAGAGCACGACTATGAGTCTAGCTACAAGACTCTTAAATAAAGAAAAGCGCTTCGGGAGGCAACCCATGCTTAATTGTTTGCTTGTTAGTGTCATATATCTTTTATTAATTGTTTATCCTCATGTTTAAATTTGTAAAATGCTTTATTTTGTTTTTAACCTCGCCTTAATTGCATATAAAGGTATTTTACATGAAGGATAAGTGTAGGAGGATTACACACGTTTCAAAAGAAACGTAAACATGAGAATAACAATTAACTAAAAGATATTTATGTTTGTTTGTTTGAATCAAATGCTTGTATCGAGTCATAATGGATGTTTTGCAAAACTTTTCCGATTCTAAAGATGTAAATTCTCCGTAATTTTTTCGTAAAATCGCAGACCGCTTTTTGTCGATAACTCAAGGCGTCAGATTGCAACTGACGGCGCCGTGAAGGAGTAAAACATCGATTACTTTTTTCTCGTTTTCGAGCTACTTATAAATTTTTGGAATTTTCCGTGTCTTAATTTTCTTAGAAATTTCAGAACATCCATTCCACAAGCATTATATCCTTGTTTAAATCGAGTCTTATATATATTATTACCACCGATTTTACGAAGGTTTCGTTTGTTTTCTTCAAGTGTGCGTGTTTAGTTTGTCAAGAAGAAGTTACATAAGATTGGAAGGAGCTTTTCACGCAATTATTCTTCTTGAAAAGGATTTAACCACCACTTTACACGGATCCTACCGAGCTAATCGTGGAGTACTAGTTTCTTCGCTTTTAATTACCTTCCATTATCATAACTTTGATACTTTGGGAACATTGGGGACAATGTTCGCTTTAAGTGTAGGAGGGAAAATAAAACGGAACTTTGAAACTATGCTTATCCTTGACTATTTGCTTTGTCCAATTGTGATTGTGTAATAAACCACGAGAAAATGTCGGTTAGGGTAATTTTGGCACCAAATTTAAATTTTTTATGACATATAGGAGTGGGCCATTAGTCTTAACAAAAGCGCCTCATGGATAGGAAGTTGCATGACTAGCACAAAACCCTTTACCACCCAAATTCCACCAAATGCGAGGATCGCCTTAGATTAGTAGGAATTAAAGCATTCATCTTCAATGCTTAGAGTGTGAACCGTAGTATATTAGATTCTAGAACTTGTTTTGTGATGCATTCCGAGATCGCAAGTGAGGCTACACTTGTGTAGTTAGGAATAACTAAATGATAAGAGGCATTAGGATAAACCCTTGTTTGATACCGTAATATAATTACTTCTTCCACACCGGTTGAGTAATTCCCCACACCCTTTGCGTTGTACTCATCTTTAGTACACGATACCCTAGTTAACCCCTCGAGCCTATCCTTTTCGCGGTTCTCGTGATGTTTCGGTTTTCCGAATATCAATGAAGAGCATTGTTTACACCCCACCCCAAATATACACCCAAATCGCCTTAGCCTACCCCTTATGCACTCACTTTAGTGCAAATGTTTGTTATCACCCCAAACCCTTAGTTCAATTATCTAGTTGCTTGCATAAGTTGCTAAGTCGAGTCATATCCTTTGTATACGCTTTGGGACGATTGGGATTCATGGGAGAAGTTAAAGTTTATGAAATGACGGGAAGGGAACGTTAAATTCAAATTCCCTTTGTTTGCATAATAATGTACCCCAAGTATTTTGATCTTCTCAATTCGGGTCAAATTAGTGTTAGGGTAATAAAAACTCAAGTGTAGGGATATGCCTATAAATCCCTAGTATTTTGATGTTATCGTAAAGGATGGTAGAGTAAAAGTGTATGAAAAAAAAATAATAAAAAATAAAAAAAAAATTTGAAAAAAAATAGAAAAAGAGAAAAAGAAAAAAATAAATAGAGTGTAAAAAAAAATAATAATAATACGGGCTACCATCCTACATCTATCTTTGAATTTATGTTTGTTTATTTCAGTTATCTAGAGTTTAGAGTGTCGAGTCTTGGCTTAGCAACGCCATTCTTCATATGCATTTAACATAGAGATTTTTGACTTACCACCACTAAATAGCCTATCCCACCAAACCCTTGTTTCCCTACCGTAAGCCTAACATTACAACCCTTTAAAAGACCTCTTTGATAGTCTTTCCTAGGTGCTTACGCCAAAGCGATGGAGGTTTGATCTATTCTCAAGCCTATGGTAATCTATGTACTAGGACCGTTAATGAGTGTTTATCTTCCATTTCCTATTTGTTATATTTCATATATACACCCGAGAGAGATGTGAGTATCCAAACACCCCATGTGAGGTGCTAGTATGTAATTCCGTGCTTGTTATGACTTTTATGGGCTTATATGTGTTGTGGACCGCTTTGAATTAATGCTTCATGACCCCTAACTTATAAATTAATTGGTTAAAAGCACATTTGCTTGAGGACAAGCAAATAACAAGTGTAGGGATATTTGATAAGGTTTTAAAAGGTACCATTTTGAGGGTCGTTTTAGTCCTTATTTAATCACTTTGTATCCGTTATTGCTTAATATCGCTCCTTTTTACTTTTTAGGTCTCTTGAAGGCAAAATGTCGGAATAGCACTTATTTTGACGAAAAGGCGCGAATATATGAAGAAAATGGCCAAAGTCAAAATCGAGACACTCACATTCTGCGAAAATAGAAGGCGACGGCGTCAAAAGCTAAATGCGACGCCGTCCGAAAATTGTTGTGACGGTTCGTAACCCAAAACTCGATTTTCAAGTGACGACGTCCCGTTGTAAAAGAGTAGGCCGTCGCTACTCGGGCGGCCTAGATGCAATCCGACGACGCCGAAGTCAAGAGGACGGCGTCACGGACATAAGGTGACGCCGTCGCAAGGTTAACGTGGCCAAGACGAAACCCTAATAGCGACGACACGACAGTCACGAAACATAAGGTGACGCCGTCGATATGTAATCTTATATAGAATCCGAATTTTTCGGTTTGAGAGAGTCTTTTGGAGTGAAAACCTAAAACCAAACCTAAGGTGTCTTGTACAAGATTTTAGGGTTTTAAACCCTATCTTACATCAAGATAAGTATTTACTTCATTAATTCAATTATGTCTTTGATTATTTGTGTGTATGCTTGCATGTTTTCCATGTCCCATAATTTATTTGTGTGTTTGCTTAGGAAGTATGAAACTTAATTATTGAATATTGATTGGTTGTTTCTTATCTTAGTTGATTAATGATCTAGTAATGTGATAGGTCATTCGTTGTGCACTTAATGCTTGATTCATCTTTGTGAACCTTAGAGTATAATTACCGAGTAGTTGTAAGCTAAACCATCCAAAGAGTGCCTTAGAGTAAGAGTTTATCATCCCTAGCGGGTTTGTAGACGAGACCCTTTGGTAAGTTCAAAGAGTTAGGGAGAAACGACACCCTACAACTTTAGACACACAACGCAACTAAGAATAAGGACGTGACAATTCAACCATCAATAGGAGATAATTAAGGAGTAGTACAACTTAAGTAAACACATCTTTAAACTATCATACGAGCACACATTAATTAGACATAGACTCCCACAACCTTAGTTTAGATAATTAGATAATAGTAGAGTAATCGGTAGAAATACCAACCCCCCCCCCAAATCCAATACCAGAGATTCGTACCTTTCCATTTCAACCGCAATCAAAGGACAGATTCTGGCAGACTTCATCATCGAAAAGCCAGACACCGAGGAGGTACCCACACCAAGTAGGACGGAACTGCATGATCCATGGATCTTGTTTACAGATGGATCCTCATGCGTTGATGGTTCGTGAGCGAGCCTCATTCTCACAAACCCGTAGGAATGGAATTCACTTACGCATGCGCTTTGAATTTACAAACGACAAACAATGAGGCGTAATATGAAGCTCTAATCGTTGGACTCACGATTTCAAATCGGATGGGTGTCGTAACCTAGAAGCAAATGTGGACTCCGACTAGTGGCCAACCATGTGTTGGGCGAATACGTGGCTAAAGAAGAAAATATGATTCAAGATCTCGACAAGACCAAGACATCGATCAAAGGCTTTGATGATTCACCATCAAGCAAGTTCCTAGAGGGAAAATCGTAAAGCGGATGGACTAAGCAAGATCGCTTCGACAAGCTTCGCACACCTATCAAAGCAAGTGTTGGTGGAAACACCGAAAAGCAAATCAATATCGGAGATGGAAGTCTCCACGAGAATAGAGGAGGAAGGTCCTACATGGATGACACCGATAACGGAATTCCTAAGCAAAGGAACGTTACCCCAAGAATGTATGAAGCTCGCAGGATACGCGCACAACACAAAGATTCGAACTTGAGACAACATACTGCATCACGCTCTTTCCTCCAACCATGGCTCACCGTGTTGGCCCCCACAAGCAAATTACGTCTGCGCGAAATCCATGAAGGTTCATGCAACATGCACTCAGACCACGGTCCGTTGTGGCACACGCCATGAGATCGAGATACTCATCGCCAACCATACACGCGATGCGCGGGACTTAATAAGGAAGTGCAACGATTGCCAAGTTCATAGACCGTCCCGTGCCAACCACAACACGAGCTAACCCCAATTACATCACCATGGCCATTCTACAAGTAGGTATCAACATTGCGGGACCTTTTCCAACCGCAGCAGGAGGGTTAAAATTCTCATAGTCGCTATAGACTACTTCACCAAGTGGATCAAGCAAAGGCGAGTGACAATCACGGCAACTGTGTAAAGCGCTTTGTCGGGAAAGTATTGTATGCCGCTTGACCGCCTGGGAAATCATCTCGGACAACGGGAAACAATTCTGCGACAACCCTTTCAAAGACTGGTGCGAGAAGTTGAACATCACACAGCACTTCGCGTCAGTTAAACACCCACAAACCAACGGCTTAGTGGAACGTGCGAATCGAAGCTTAGGTGAAGGAATTAAGGCACGCCTAGACAAGCACAAAGGAAGGTGGGTGGAATAGCTATCACATGTCTTATGGGCGCATCGCACCTCAATCAAAACCAGCACGGGAGACACCCCTTTCTCTCTAGTCTACGAGACAGAAGCCGTCATACCAGCCGAGATCGGCATGCCAACCATCCGCACCGCTGAAATCAATGTGGCAACCAATGATGACGATAGACGTGTCGACTTAGACCTGCTAGAAGAAAGGCGCGAACGCGCAGCCATACGGGAGGCAAAATCAAAGTCAAGGATGAAAGGATACTATGACGCTAAAGTGCGCAGTGTTTCATTCAGACCAGGAGACTTTGTTTACCGCGCCAATGATGAGAGCCATGCAGAAGACACAGGTAAGCTTGGACCAAAGAGGGAAGGACCCTACGAGGTTACTGAAGCACTAGGAACAGGCGCGTACAAGTTACGAGGCTTGGATGGTCGAGAACTGCCGCGCACATGGAACATCTGCAACCTCAAGAGGTGCTACCTATAAGAGTGGCTACGTCCCGCGACAAGCGCTCGTGCACTTTACTACAGTACCCAATAAACATCTATGTATTTACTTTTTATTTCCTTAGTATAATGTCTTATTTGTTTCTCACAAACACTTGCAAGTATTAATAAAATGTCGCGGTTTCTAGCTAACTCCGTGACACATTTTAATTTGTTATTTCCATATACTGTATGTCTTAACAATTTTCTATTTTTTGCCTACATGGCGTGCATGCAATAAATAAACCTACGATGGTAAAAGGATAAGTTAACCTACTAAACAACTTGTTGAGTAAGAGGGTTGCAAACCATCAACACCGGATCACGTATCATTGTTAAACACCTTGTTCTTGAGATGTTGGAATAAGTTTTGTGCGCATCCCACGACGGGTGTGCAACATCGCATATGGTGCACGTTTAACAACTTAGGAACCAAGACACTTGATTCCTTAATGTGATATTTACAGTACGCTGTATATCATAACATACACGACTATGATAAAATACTTAGAAATTATTTCTCAAGTATACTATGATCTTCATACATGATTATGGATTTCTATATTATTCATACAAGGCGTACACATTTGATTTTCCGCAACGAATACGCTTTTTACGCAAAGACAAACCGATAAGTATGTACATTACAAGTTGTAATACTACTCACATACAATTAACAAGAGATGATTTTATTAAATACCTACGAGTTATTACAAAAGGATTGTTACTTTACAACATATAAACTTACTAACTATTACAACGCTTAACGGAGGAGCTACCCACGCTGTTTGAGGTATCTTTGGCCTCGCTAAGCTTCTTCAATAAGTCCGAATCTGCCGAGACAAGAGTAACATTTCAATGGCACCCCATCGACCTTGGTCGATGAGTCGCACCAACCCCACACAAAATCGCTTACCTTTAATACCTTCCTTTAGCAAGTCCGTCGCATGCGCTCAAAGACTTCCTTCAAAGGCACTTCTTTCTAAGGCAAAAGGATTCGTAATATCACCGACGAGCGAAGATGTGTACTTGAAGTCGTGAGTCATGGGGCTTCAAAAGTAGTCCCACTGTGCTTCTCGCACCCTCGACGATGGCGCTAGAGTCAACCCCGCCATGATAACATCTATAGGATAATCCCGATCGCGCCCGCTCAAAGAATCATGGGGAGCTCTAAGTCCTTCATCCTTTTCATAGCAACACTGTGTGGTCATAAGACTTAGCATCATAATTTGGTACCTTGTCCATGGGCATTTAAAGCTCCGCTCATGCGCATTCTCCACCGCTCGCTTTGCCGCGCCCGCAGCGCATCGAACTACCTCCCCGAAGGCATTAACCACTTTTGGCGACTCTAGGGTATTGAGTGCAGCTAGACGCAGACCATGGCCTATGAGCCACCAAGGCCGCCTATAGTAGACATGAGTGGGGATACAACTCCTCGTCGTACTCAATGCTGAGTTTGCGCAATTTGGCCTCTTGCACTTGCAATGCACTACCCACAGTAGCGCCTAGATCTTCTAACTGAGCGACCGGGTCCTTCTTACCCTGCTCCAGATACTTGAGAGCCCACCTACACGACGCCTTATACTGAGCTACCTCAACACGCTCCTGGTTTCTTTGGGATGGCAGCGACATTTTCTCTCCTGCAAGCTTCTCCACATATGCATTTGCTACCTCTACCTCAGTCCGGGCAGTAGCTAATTGCGCCTCCAGCAACACAATTGCATGATCCTTTTGAGCGGCTTGGCTATCTTCACAGGAGATTTTAGCCTTTAGCTTCTATACCAGCGAAGCTTGATGCGCAGCTACTTACACCAGCTCTTCAACCAGGTGCCCCACTGATGCATCCCCAGCAGATACATCCTCATCCTTGTGGCTACGCGGTTCAGACCACGCAGAGCGAGAGGAATGTACAGACTATTATGGGGGCGACTCAAGACCCTATTCAAACCTGCGAGACATACGCACTCGAATTGTCAGTTTTCCATATGCGCAGTTGACAAGCAAAATGAAAAGGAAGCAAGTATGGTCGAGATCACTTACTGTGGGCCAGATACATTCGCTGATGGGTGCGAGGATGCAGCCTCACTTACAGATGACTCCACATTGAAGACCACCGGGAGTTTCTTTCTCGAGGAGCTCGCGCCATCATCTCTGAGCGTCCTTTTACGCTTTAACCCAGACTCTTACTCCTCCACCTCCTCATCCATGGGCTACGCCACTGCTATGGGGGGTGGCTGCGCTATTGGGGAAAGCACCCGAGGGCTTGACACGCTTTGTAGCGGCGTCGCTTCCACAGCAACGGAGGAACTTGTCCCCGCCTCTCCCACATTCAGCTCCAGGGTACGCCCTGCGGTAGCGTCAAGTATCGGCTCTTCACCCTCTTTCAAGGGCCGTACCCCTGTCTTTACCTCCACGGGCTTTGCTAGATGCACTACGGTGAACAAATCCATCTCTGCGCAATACAAGACAACAAATAACACAAGTTATATAATGCGTGAAAAAGAGAAGAAAGCTCTTACATTAATTACAAAAGGGGTGCGGAAGAATGAGTACCCACCCTGGCCATTGGCGCCCAAGAAGATTGGCATCTCATCCGGATACCAAAGAAATTACGATCGATGCCCATATGCACCAAAAATTCCTGGGGTGGGAACTAATGGGATGCGGTTAGCATTTATCGCCCGCATCCTCACGACATAAGATCCGGTGCAAGGGCACTCATCCCTCTCTAAAGTACCCCGAGTATAAAACTCATAATGCCATGGAAAGCATGTGTCATCTACCCAGAAAAAGAATTCCCTCCAATTCCTAAGCAAGTCTAGTTTATCAGTGTAACATTACAGTCTACCCGCGCGCTTAGCAAAGGATACCCACCCATGCGCCCAAGTCGTGTGATAGTAGGCACGGAATAGGTAGATGGTTGGGTTAATTGCCAGTAAACGGCAATTCACCTCAAAATTAGTTATTTTAGCCGCCCCGATGCAGTGCAACTGGGATATGTGCAGATTGTAATAGTTTAGTACATCGCACAAAAAGCGGGACAGGGGCACACGTTGATTCGAGAATTCAAAAAAACGTGTATATACCCCCACTTTCCCTTCGGGGAAGTCCGCAATAGATGCCCGCGCATCCGGAACAACCGGATGCACGTCAAGGGGTATAAAGTAATCTGAGGTGAACTCTAAGAGATCGCTCTCGGTGAGGTGGGAGGTGAAGTCAGACAATTGTTTGACCATGGTATTGTTATTTTTTTGAGCAAGCGCACGCGCGGCTACCTTTGAAGTAAGTTAGTTTCTGAATAGCAACTGCAGGTATTCTTAAACAATGGCGGATTGTGTTTTCTTTTTACTGTGGGAAGGAACGGTGAAAATGAAGCGAAGGGTTATATAAACCTCCCTCATCCACGCGATGAGTGACACGTGGATCCCACCAACCCTAACTATGTGGTTGAGATTGCTCGATGGGACACGGGTGCAGTAACTTTCCCCCGACTTACGAGGTGCCCATTTTTTAATCCAATGTCTAGATACAATGTACCGGTTGGTATATATTTGTATGGCTTCTTGGCTACATTTCGAAGTTTTTCTTTTCAATGACTACGGTTATTAGTCTAGCGTCCGCAGTTAGTCACTGCGCATACTAGAATGGGGGGATATGATGACGTATAGTCTATATCCGGGTCACGAACCCGACTAAAGTCCAACACTAACTTAGACCGGTACGAACTGGACTACGCTGATTAGATGTTTGGGCTCACGAAGGCCCAAACCCGAAGCTATTCATAGAATAGATATCTGATATCTCCTAATGGGGGAGATAATCATGCCCCAACCGACTTAGGCGGGATACGCCGAAGGTTGAGGAACATGGAATCAACAAGGATCCCATGCGTATATAAAGGGAATCACACCCCTCATCAAAGGTACGATCTACAAAACCCTAACTCTCCTTTAACCCTAAACCGATTACTTACTCTCACGCCGGAGGATAATCGTGGGAGACAATCCCACGGTAAGCCTAACGGTGTTTTCTGTCTCTTAGTGCGCAGGTCTCAAGCAACGATTCTCAATTGATACGAGAGCCGGAGCTCCAAACAAGGAACGCCCAACTTTTGTATCAATACATAGAAACACGTCATAAACCCAGTTATTGTGCCATGGTTTTAAGTAGTTGACAATTGTGCAATATGACAGTAAATACAAGTACTAAATTAGAACTCAATCATAGCAACTCTGTGCTGGCACAACACAATAAGCACCAAGTATCCCAAAGATCCGAACCTCTCAGAACACTTGCACCAAAAGCCTACCAGCCGGAGCTATATACTGGCGGAACTTCTGTAAGCACATAAGAACACACGATAACCAAATCGCCAGATAAGAACCACACCATAAGAACGTCCAGTCTCATGTCATTCACATAGCAGTCATAGGCACATAGCATTGTCCAAAAAGATAACAGTTTCACATAGTGATGTAAACAGTTCAAAACAGATTTGGGTATCATTTTCCCCAACCGAAAAGAGTTAAAAAGTGAGGCTACGAGAACTCACCTCAACAAGATGATAGTAGCTGAACTAGATGATCTATAAGTAAATGCGCAACGGTAGCCGGCCACGACCTAGCAATAAGTTAATCTTAGTGTTGTGTTATATGATAATGACTTGTACAATGTTTGACTTGTTGCTTTTGAAAATGTCATGCATACTTGATATGTTGTACTTTGTATTACGGTTGTATGGTGACTAAGTAATTGACTCGACGAGTTTGAAATCCACACATGGTGTACGATAGAGGAATATGAGAATACGTATGATTTTAAGAATACAAATTTACAATTCGGAGTCGAATTCGTAAGAGGAAATAAATGAAGAGCTTGACAATAAGAATACAGATTAGATGATTTGGAAGTATATACATACTGTTGGAATTAGATAACATTGACAATCAAATAAATAATCACAAAACATCAAAGTATTCAAGCGGAAGCATATAGGATTTATTAATGAACAATTAATTAACATAAAAGAATATGCGTACCTTTTCTTGATTTTAGCCGAACAAGAATCAAATCCACAAACTAGCAATGGGAAAACCCTAATTTGATTTAATTAGGATTATATGAATTACCCATTACCGTTTTGTAATTCAATCCAAGAATAATAACAATATTGTGTTATTACCACGTTCTTGTACACACGTACTAAAACAAATTAAAGTAATGCTAGTTTTATTAAACCAAATAACTTGTTGTGGAAAAAGAAGTGAAAGGAGGTGGTCGATCGGTTTGAGCAAAAACACACACAAACGTTTTAGATTTGAGCTTATGAGTACAAGAGATGCAAAACACAAGACCCCTAGCCTTGTATATATACTAAACCAAACTTGGTGGACAAGTTAGAGTTTGATATGGGTTGGGTTTGGGTTCCCTATAGCCGATCGGTTCTAAGCCTCACCAAGGGGATCCGGAACCTTCCCAAACTTTGCATTCTAGTCCTTTTCCAAATACATTTAACGCCCGTTAGTCCATTACATTAATTACTTAACGTCCGTTAGCTATTTCGTTTAATAAATAAATAAATACAACTTTTATATTTAATTATTTAACTTTAATTCTCATACGTAAAGTGTGCAATCCCGTGGTCTCGAGTTCGATCCTAACTCACGTCTACTAATTTATATCCATAAAACTAACAACTCCCACTTTGATATATCTTAATAGAGTAATCACATCGGTTAGCGTCTAGCAACACTTCGATGCCTCAAGTACAACTCGAGTAAGGCTCCTGGAAAAACCTTTTAATGATTTTTCATTATTATTATCCTTTTGTTTCTAATACCACGTTAAATAAAGATATGGAATTAAGTCATTCTTTATAAAACTATTCTGTTTCTCGTTGTAAGTGATTGACCAAGATTACCGAATCATCTTAACATATTTAGGGGAGATTTGGGTACGGCCGCACAAACATCTTGTCAACCCTACGAGGGGCCCAACAGTATTAAACTCCAAATAAATTTGAAGGAACAAATTCTATCTTGACTACAAGAATAACCCATAAACTTTGTAACATTTCTGAAAACAACCATTATAACTACCAATTACGTATAGCATTAAGTTGCTTCACAGAAATGCACTACATTCATGACACTTATCTGGTATCTTAAGTCTGAGGATAATTATCCATAATTTACTTACAACAATATCCTCAAAGTAAATTATGTAGTTGTGATAAGTCCTATATTCAATTCATCGAATGTCATCTGAAATTGGTATGCATTCTCATCAATATACTTTCAAGTATATTCTACCACATCTCTCAGATTTGTCTTAATTTAATAATACTCCCATATCATTAATCGACAACGGACATTTAGAATAACTTAGTTACTCATGTATTAAACATGCAAATATAGGACAACAATATTATAAATGAAAATAAACATAATCCAAACTTTATTTCATCAAAATAATAAATGTTTTACAATATCCTTTATCCAAATACTAATCACAGTTTATGCATGAAACTATTAGCTAAACGAAGTCCAATTCCATTGGCAAGTCTAATAAGCTTGTCTTTAGCTAAAGCCTTAGTGAAAGGACCAGCTAAGTTATCATCTGTGTGAACTTTGAATAGATTAATTTCACCTTCACGGACTTGTTCCCGAACATAGTGATACTCAGTAGAAAATGTCCGGTGCCCTTCATGACTCTGTGTTCATTGGCAAATATGATTGCGCAGAATTGTCACAATATATATCAATAGGCAATTCAATTGAAGGCATAACACCAAGCCCGAAATGAATTTCCTAATCCAAACACCTCCATTGCGCCTTCAAGCGACTATGTATTCGCTTCATTGCGTACATCGCATTGTACTACGCTTGCTCTTTCAACAATCGCTCCTCCATTAATGACAAAGACATAACCCGTCCGAGACTTCATATCATCTTTATCACATCGCCAGACGCATCACAAGAATCAGAACACCAAGCTCGTGTCCGGATTTCCACCATACACTAAAAACATATCTTCGTATTCCTAAGATACTTTAGAATATGTTTAATGACAATCCAATGAAGTTCACCCGGATTCTGCTGATATCGATCGGTCATGTTTTGAGCGAACGCCACATCCGCCTTTGCATCTCACAAGATACATAATAGATCCTACAACCAAGCATAAGGAACTTTCGCATGTGTGCCACCTCGCAGTGTTGAAGCACATATCGCTACATAAGCCATGCTTTACTTCCATCGGTAAATATCCTTTCTTGGAATTTTGCATATTGAATTTCTTCAATATTTTATCAATGTAAGCGCTTTGACTTAAACCAATTAACTGCTTTAACCTATCTCGGTAGATCTTGATTCCCAGAATGTATGCAGCTTCTCCTTAATCCTTCATGGAAAAACACTTCCCAAGATATGCCTTAACATTTTGCAAACTTGGAATGTCTTTTCCCATAATTAATATGTCATCGACATAAAGAATTAGGAAAATTACATCACTCCCACTAACTTTGTGATATACACATGGCTCATCAAGATTTTGAATAAATCCATACCTTTTGATTTCTTCATCAAGTCTTTTATTCCATTGCCTTGATGCTTGCTTCAGGACCTTTGAAGTTTGCATACACGGTTTGGAAATTGTGGATTCACGAACCCCTCAGGTTGCTTCATATAGATGTCTTCATCTAAGCAACCATTCAAGAAGGTGGTTTTGACATCCATCTGCCATATCTCATAGTCATAGTATGCAGCTATAGCTATGAGAATTCTAATAGCTTTAATGTCCGCTACATGAGAAAATGTCTCCTCGTAATCAATGCCATAAGTTTGAGTAAAACCTTGCGCAACTAGACGAGCTTTATAAACATGTATATTGCCATCCATGTCAGTCTTAATTTTATAGAGCCACTTACTTCCAACCACCGTGGCGTTTGGAGGTAAATCGACCTCTACCCAGACTTCATTTTCTCTCATGGATTGCATTTCCCCATTCATTGCAACCTGCCATTTTTCCTTATCATGACTTGCCATGGCAGCTTTATAACTAGTAGGCTTTCCAAGATCTCCTAACATAGTTTCCTCAACCTCTACGTTAAGACATAGACGTTCAGGTGCACGTGTATTCCTTACGGATCTACGAACAGAATCACTTCAACTTCGGTGGAAGACCCGGACATCGTGTTCTACCTAAGTACGTTAGTGTTTTCGAAGGTAATGCATCTTCTTGATCATCTTCCGGATCATAAACTCTCCCATCGAATTCTTGAGATACGAGATCTCTTTCAAGAAAATCTCCATATCTAGCAACAATTACTTTATTTTCAGTTGGATAGTAGAAGTAGTAACCCATAGTTTTCTTAGGGTATCCTATGAAGATACACTTTACAAATCTTTGTTGGAATTTATCTGCTGAGTCACGTCTAACATACGCCTCGCAACCCCAGAATTTTAAATAAGACAAGTTAGGAGCTTTACCATGCCATATTTCATATGGTGTCTTATCAACCTTCTTTGTGAGAACCATATTTAGAATGCGAACAACTGATTCCAAAGAATAATCCCAAAAGGATAAAGGTAGAGTGGTAAGATTAAACATAGATCGTATCATGTCCAACAATGTACGATTTCTTCTCTCAGATACACCATTTTGTTGTGGAGTATATGGAGAAGTGAGATTCTGGACAATTCCATTCTCAACTAAGTAATCTTTAAACTCTTGGCTTAGATACTCACCTCCTCTATCGGATCGAAGAGCTTTAATCTTCTTTCCCAATTGTAGTTCTACTTCAGCTTTGAAAACCTTAATTGTTTCAAACACCTCATGTTTATGCTTAAGTAAATAAACATAACCATAACGGCCGAAATCATCAAGAAGGTTAAGTAGCTAGCACTTCTTTTGACACATGTCTAAGTGGTCCACATACATCAAGATGAATAAGACCAAGTAGATCGAAGCCCTCTCCATATTGCTATGAAAAGGTTTCTTCGTCATCTTCCCAGATATGCATGACTCACATTTATCAAATGATTCATCATTGATATTTTGCAAAAGCCCTTCTTGTTGCAGCTTATGCATGCGAGCCTTGCCTATATGAGCAAGTCTACAATGCCAAAGATAAGAAGAATTCAAGTCTAACTTTATCTTCTTGTTGATGCTAAACATCGAATTGTTATTATTGTTAGATTTATTTCCAATCACATCAATTTCAAACACACCATTTACAGTAATTGCTTTAAAATAAAAAACACCATTTAAAGAAACATCAATTCCATTACGTGAAATAGTATGAGTAAAACCATCATCCAACAAAACTGAAAAGGAAACAACACCTCTAATTATAAAAGGTGCATAATGACAATTGTTCAATAGCAGTACTAAGCCCGAAAGCAATACTAAACTAAACGTTCCTATGGCTTCAACAGCTGCATGTGCGCCATTTCCCACGTGCAGATATTGCTCCCCATAGGTAAGCTTCCTTTCCAATCTAAATCCCTGCAGTGTATTACAAATGTGAATACCACATCCAGTATCATATACCCAGGAATTTTTATGATTTAGAGTAAATAATTCAATGACAAATAAATTACCGTAAGAATCGGCGCCATGGACCCTTCAGATTTCATTTTATTTGCCCGCAATTCATCAAGATAGAGCACAATTTCTCTTCCAATGCCCAACGCCCTTACAAAGTGGTGGCATGCTTGATCCTTTTTAGGATTTTCCTTCCTAGGAGTAGGGTTATTCTTGGGTTGTGGTTGATAGGCCATAACCTGTTTGCCTTTGTCAACCTTTCCCTTACCCTTACCCTTCCCCTTCTTGTTGTTTGCACGCTGCGGTTTTGGCTTATTTATCCTTCCACCCTGAATAGCAAGTACCTGGGCAGTAGGAACCTTTTGAGGCAACCCTTTCTCATAGTCAATCAACAATTCATGTAGGTCAAGAATCGCCTTCCCACGCAATGCATATTGAAGTTTCGACAAAACCATTAAAATCCTTGTTAAGGGATCTATTAATCGATTCACGACCATGTCATCATCATAAGTTTTGCCGAGTGCCTTTAGTCGGTCCATGTAACCTTTCATTTCCAAAGACATGAGCACTCACCGGTTTACCCTCCCCGCCTACAGCTTGTGTAATGCATCACCAAGTCATAAATCTCGACGGTAGCTGGTTCCTCAAACATAGTTCAAGTTCATTGAGCATATTATATGGGAAATAATGTTCGAATCGCTTTTGAAGAGCGATTCCATCGTTCCCAACATAAGACAAGCCACATCATTATGACGCTTATACTCCGCTTCCACTCGTCCTTTTCGACTGAGTAGTTGTAGGACCAGTTGGTTCAGCAAGGCAAGGTTCATAAAGATATTTCAACCGGTCAGCAACTCTACAGACAATTCTCAAAGAGCGGTTCCAATCATTGAAATTCTTAGAGCCAGTCAACATTTCTCGATCAAAAAAGCTTTTGAACATAGAACTTAGTGCAGTGTTAGTGTTATCGTTATTTTGAGCCATTTCTACAGAAAAAAGTTCAAGTATTAGTATTTTCGATAATACAACTTTTCAAGAAAACCAAATATACCCAACGGTAATATAAACATATAACCATATAATTTTCTCGAAAAACTAGGATCCAAATTATCATAGGTTCATTACATCAGTTGATCTGCTAGTAACGAAAGCATATAATAAGGTAATCTGTCGAACATTAATTGGCAAACAATTTCCAACTCCTAGAACAATATGGGATTTATATTTTCCAACGCTATTGCAAATATAAACATGTTTCATCCCATCTTATGCCATTGAGTCCATGTCTCACTTCCTACTCAACTTAAGTGTCTATCTTAAAGAACTGCAAATATGTCCATGTAAGGTCTGACTTTACATAGAGATTTACCTCTCCATCACAATATAGCCAAGTATTGTCATGACGTAAATTGCAACTTCAAGTGTTCCTTTTAATTAGATGGCATATAACTTAATTTACAAGGGTACTAACCATTCTATTTATGCGTGTATAAACTAATTTGAAAATCCGCTTTTAGACACATATGTTTGTTAATATTCAATCACTGGGCCTTACGGTCTATTAGAAAATCCTTAAATAGGTATATAAAGTCCATATTTAAAAGCATTAATATTTGGGTTCTGTTAACCAAAACCCTATGGGCTGTGTTTTAAACATGCTTTAATTAAATTTTTTGCATTAAATAAACACTAAACATTCTATATTTAACATCACATTGCATGTTTAAAATGAAAAAATATGTATAACTATGAAATATACTAGTTCATTTAATGCAAACTTTTTAATTAAGGTATGTTTAAACACAACAACATGGGTTGTGGTTAACAAAACCCTTAATTTTTTTTGATTTAGCCGAATAGTAGTGAATTAATTAAAGTAGTTTGGAATAAGTCAATAATAATAATGTGCGTGAGTTTAATATATCTATCATATATATATAGTACTAGCCTCAGGCCCGCCCGTTGGCCTGCTAGCATTAAGTCTTTTTATTAAACATAAATGTAGTACAAAAGATTATTTAAAATATAAACTCCGTAAATGACATAATGTTTAAAGATAAATAGTTAACATAAAATGTCATTTGTAAATAATTTGGAATAAACTAACTTGAGTGTATTGTTTAGGTGCTACATGAATAAATGTTATCAATGTCTATATCCACCTTATTGTCAAACTATTTAATAAAGTCAATGGACAATTATATGCGATTGTTAATACAAATAAACAAATATATATATATATATATATATATATATATATATATATATATATATATATATATATATATATATATATATATATATATATATATATATATATATATATATATATATATATATAGCCTCAAGGCTCGTCCCATGGGCGGCTAGTTCTACGATTTTTTTTTAAATAATAGATGATACAAATGATAGCATACTCTACTCTACTAAAATCAAATATTCTACTCTACTCAAATCAAGGACTTATCCATAAGTTGTAAACAGACCTTTACTCTAGTTACCTGTACGCAAATCGGACTCCAAGAATTTACTCAAATCAAAGCTTATATGTGTTATGAATATTTGTTACTCGCAATATTTATACCAACACTTCAAGACCTTACACATATGTTGGCATATATAATCCAGGTACTTAGGAAACAAATTTATAGAAATAAAAGTCTGAAGTTCAAAACTGTAAGCAATCCATCTTCAATTACAATTCGTGCACCTCTACTCCAGTTACCTGTACGCAACCAGACTCCAATTCCAGTGCAACTCTTCTCTCTTTTGTGATAGTGTACACTGTTTTCACTTCTAATTAATGTATTGTGGGTATAGAACCAAGGTTCAAAAGCAAGCATTTATCTGTCCCAAAATTATGAACTTGACGTTACCTAAATGAGCATAGCAAGAATGAACAATTAGTTAAAATAGATAGAAAAAAGAAGTGCATGCACAAATATAAGTTCAATATCTATACTGTAGGAAAAGTGCTAATAAATTATTGAACTTGGATTTGAATGCAACCTGCTTGCATTTAGTTAAAGTTGACATGCTTATAGACAACTGATATTTCTTGGTTTGAAGAGACAAAACATACAAACTTTGCACAAAATATTCAGCAAATAAACTAAGTGCATGGATTACTTTAAAGGCTGTTTGGACATATTCGGTTTAAGGGGCTGTTTGGACACAAACAAGTTTAAGGGGCTGTTTGGACAGATTTGGTTTAAGGGGCTGTTTGGAGACATACAGGTTAAAGGGGTTGTTTGGATTGCAACAGTTTCACGGGCTGTTTGGGGGGCTGTTTGAATTTAAATAGCTTTAAAAAATGGGCCAGTTTTATCAAAATGGGTCAGTTTTATCAAAACGGATCAAAACAGCTGAGGTACTATATGAACTGAATAAACAGTTAGGGAGGAACCATAGAATGCACCATAGGATACCATTAATGCTTTGGGGGAAGTTGACCACTAAAAGCCATTTTGGCCTTCACTAAATCACATGAAAGAGGTATTAAAAAACTGATTAAACAAAAAATAATGAAAGAGATGATAAACATCTTTAAAATAGGTTAGTCGAGGACCAAAACACATAAGACAGATATGTAGTACTCCACAATATCTGTTACTAAATTCATATTTGAATTTTAACCCACTCAACTCATTTTAACTCATAGAAAAGATGAACTCAAGCTGACCCATTTTGAAAAGTATTTGATAATATCAACTTCATTTTCCAGCCCATATGCAATTGCAGCTGCATTGGCCTCATTGATCATGAGAATTCGATAAATGGTTAGTATTTTTGCTAATCTAACTCCCATTGAAGTGGGCTTTGTGCAAAAAAAGGGCATACATTAAAGTGGGCTTTGTGCAAAAAAAGGGTCAAATCCGGGCCTAGGGTTGAGGTGCTATATATATAAACACCGTCACTCACAAAACATAATAACGTGAAACATAGAACCTGGTTAATTACTATGTAATCCAGTTTTAACATCCCTTTATCGAGTAAAATAAATGTTAATTTCCATTAGTTATTCAAGTGATAAATGTTGTCCCATTAGTTAATTACCCCCTCCCTCGATCGATCTCTCTTTTACTCGATGTCACTCACAAATCATCGATCATCATCCCATCCATCCAAGACAGTTGCAACATGATGTTATCATCTATGTGCAGGTAAAATAATACTATGTGATAATTAAAAATAAAACTTGCTGCTTTGTTACCTAGTCTTTTTTTATCTTTAAAAACAAGGAATGTGTTTCCTGCTGATATAAATCAACATTCTAGTCGAAAGTAAAATAGTAAATCTAAAGGTATAATACAACTTTTTCCCTTCTCCTTGTTTTTGCACTTTCGCTTTATACAACTTTGTTAAATTTTAGGGTATTAATCTGTGGCAAACATGTCATTCTATCAATTGCTAATGGACTTCAAGTTATGTTCAAAGGTGGTTATTATAGGATTAATCATGGACAAAGCATAAATGGTTTAAAGTTCCAAGAAGCTCATTTCTCTGAAGCATTTCTCATTTCACGATGAGTCATTTATAGCAGTTAGAGGGTCTTTGTGTATCTTAATCTCCTATTTAATAAGTCCCTTAATCTAGGGTTACATACAACTGTGTGTGCAGTCATTGTCTCACACTCTCTTCTTTCTGATCATTTCACTGATCTTGTCTCTTCTTTGTATTTGTATGATTATTATCTCATTGACATTAATCTGATCTTGTAACACTTGGATACTACTGTTGATTTAATCTAAGCCGACTATTGAGGTTTAGGTTTGAATAAAAGTTCTATTGTTTATCTATTGTTGCTGATACTTTCGTACATGGTATCAGAGCTTCAGGCTCATTATCATTATTGATTCACCATCCAAGGGTTTCTTCATAGAAACTTGGGGACATCTCTTCAGCAACAAGTTGGTGGTTTGGGGTTATTGCTATTGGCATAATCACTAGTTATTTCTTATTGTGATTTGTTCTTTCCACGTGCATATTGCTCGTAAGTCTAAGTCTAATCTCTTCTTCAAACAAACAAGACTTAAGTCTTTGTGGGTGTAAACGGGTAGACTAACATCTTGATCTGCCACCTCCGAGTGGTATGAATACCGCTCGGTTTACCCCACCACGTGCTTGGTGCTTGTTGTTTCTTAATTACAAAGTCTTATTTATTTCTTTATCTGTCTATCTGCTCTTGCTATTATCTTTGTCTATGTTTTTGTCTGTCTTACTGCTTGCATTATGGCTGTTGGTGATGATAATATTGGTGGTGGTGGTGGTTCTTCCACTGAGAAAAGCTTATCCTTTGGTGATGCTTTGTATTTACACCCCAATAACACCAATGGTACTCCCATTATTTCTATCAAACTCACTGGAACTGAAAATTATAAAATATGGAATATGGCCATGACCTTTGCCTTAAGGAATCATAACAAGTTAGGGTTTATTGATGGTACTTGCATAAGAGATGACTCAAACCCTAGTCTTGCTAATCAATGGGATACTTGTAACTCTATGATGGTTACCTGGATTCTTAACTCTCTCAGTCCTGAATTATTTGCTGGTGCTATCTATGCTAAAACTGCTTATGAAATGTGGAATGATCTTAAAGATACTTATGATAAGGTTGATGGTTCAGCTATTTTTAATTTGCATAAAAATATAAACTCTCTTAGTCAAATTGGGTCTTCTCTTGCTGATTATTACAACAACCTTAACTCTTTATGGAAACAATTTGATTGTATGATTAGCTTGCCTTCATGCACTTGTGAGGCTGCAAAACATTTTGAAAAACACAATCAGCTAATCAAATTAATGCAATTCCTTATGGGTCTTGATGACACTTATGTTCTTATCAGAAGTAATATTTTAACCAGAGACCCTTTGCCTAATGTCAAAACTGCTTTTTCTGTTGTCTCTGGAGAAGAATCTCACAGAAATGTGTCCTCTGGGAATAGTTATGCTAAACCCAATGCCACTTTTCTGCAAAAACTTTTGATAGTGGAAAATTTTTTGATAACAAAAAAGGATCTATCAACAACAACTTTAATAAAGGTTCTGGTTTTAATGCTGGCAATAGCTCTAATAATAGAGGACCAAACATGAATCTCAAATGTACTAACTGCAAAAAACCTGGTTACATTGTTGATAGATGTTATGACCTTGTTGGTTATCCTGCTGGATATGTCAAAAGGAGCTTTAATGCTAAACCTGTCAGCAGTAACAATGTTTCCACTGATACTAATCATATCACGAATAATAGAGCTAGCAACTCTCCTGTCTCTTTGTCTAATGAACAGCTCTCCAGACTTATGAGTCTTCTTAATGACAACAATGTGTCGTCTGCTAATGCCAACATGGCGGTAAAATTTTTAGGAACTTTCTTTAATGGCGTGTCAAGTTTAACATACACTTCAACAAATTTTTAACAACAACACAAAACCTTATCTCGAAACATCAGCCTTGGTTGGATTGTTGACTCGTGCAAATCAAAGACATGATCAGATTCCGCCAAATTTTTAATTAATGTTGTTGACATTTCAAATCTTGGTCTAACTGTTGGACATCCCAATGGTACTCGTGCCCTAATTACTAAAATTGGTGACTTAAAGTTCAATAATGACCTAACTCTTTTGATGTTCGGTTGTTCCCGAGTACAATGTCATCCGCTATCTGCTCATAAGATTGCTAGAGACAATAAGATGTTTGTTGGGTTTAATGAATCTAATTGCTATATACAGGATTTACATCAAAAAGGATTGTGGGGATTGGTAAACAATGCAATGGGTTATATATGTTTAATATTGATTCTACATGTAAGATTACTTCTAATAACCGCATTGCTTTGTCATGTTTCTAGAAATCGGCAGCATCAAAGACTTGGTCATCCTCCACCAAGTCCTTCATATACTTAAATCCACTCTTAAACTAGATAGTTCATCCGAATCGACCATCTTTGTGACACTTGCAACAAAGCTAAACAAACCAGGAACCATTCCTCTAAGTGAACATAAATCAACTAAAATTGGTCAACTTGTTCATGTAGATGTATGGGGACCATATAAAGTCACTAGCGAGATGGTTACAAATATTTTTAACCATTGTTGATGACTATTCTAGGGTCATGCTGGGTTTATATGCTTAAGGGAAAGGATGATGTTTATGTTTCCATTGTTAACTTTACTCATATGCTATCAAATCAATTTGAACACAATGTTAAGATATTCGTAGTGATAATGGGACGTAATTTGTCAATAACAAACTTCAACACTTCTTTCATGAAAGGGAATTTTACATCAAACCTCTTGTGTTTATACACCACAAAAAATGGTATTAGAGAAAAGGAAACATAGGCATCTCCTTAATGTGGCTAGATCCCTTATGTTTCGTGGGGAATTACCTCTATATCTTTGGCCCGAATGTGTTCTAACTGCTTATGTCATAAATAGGTTACCCTCTTGATGTTGTCCGAAAGTCTCCTTCTACCTTGTGTATGGGCATGACCCTTCACTCTCTCTCCTTAGATTCTTTGGTGCTTATGCTATGCCACCATTCTCAACATCTCGATAAATTTGGTAGTAGGTCCGAGAAAAGTGTCTTTATTGGTTATTCAAATGAGAAAAAGGTTATAAACTTTTGAGCTTAGAAACAAAAATATCTTTTATTCTAGAGATGTTAAATTTTATGAAACTGCTTTTCCTTCAAAATGAAAATACTTTATCAAAACCTTTTGTTGAAACTTATGTGCCTAAAGATTTAAATCACAAAAATTTCTTTGACTCACAAATAAGTCTCAATGATGAAGGAGAGTGACATCCTATGATGATGGCACAGTGTTGAGTCATCCTACTAGGGATGATGAACCCGTTGCAACATATATAGATGATAATACACACCCCGAGGCACCATATCACATGAATCACATCCTGCCGATGCATCTTCCGATTCTGATACATCATCGATTCAAATCGAACTCGAACAAGAAAGAGGCTTGCCACCATCGCCGCTAGAAGGTCAACCGAGTTTCTAAGTTGCCCAAGAATCTTAATGACTTTATTGTAGAAGGAAAGTCAAATATGGTGTTGAAAAGCGTTGTTAATTACTCTAACCTTAACAAAGAAAATTATCGCTGCGCCTAGTCTTAATAAAAGTATTGAACCTACCATTATGAAGAAGCTATCCTTGATAGTAATTGGGTTGATGCTATGAACTCTAAAATTGAGGCCTTAAATGAAAATCATGCTTGGGATATAACTGATCTACCTCCTAATAGAACTCCTATTGGTTACAAATGGATCTTTAAAATCAAATATAAAGCCAATGGTGAAGTTGATAGATACAAGGCTAGATTAGTTGTTAAAGGTTATAACAAAAGGGATGGAATAGACTATGATGAAACTTTTTCTCCTGTTGTGAAAATGTCTACTATTACATGTCTTATTGCCTTAGCTGTGAAAAACAAATGGCCTCTTTTCCAACTTGATGTTAACAATGCTTTCTTGTATGGAGATCTTGATGAGGATATCTATATGACCATTCCTAAGGGGTTCTGTAATGAGAACAATAAGAATAAAGTTTGCAAACTTGTCAAGTCTCTATATGGCCTAAAACAAGCTCCCAGGAAATGGAATGAAAAACTTGTTAGTGTTTTAAAGGAAAGTAACTTTGTTCAATCTATCAATGATTATTCTTTGTTCACCAAAACAGAGAATAACAAGTTTATTGCTCTGCTTGTTTATGTGGATGATATTGTCCTTACTGGAAACTGTATTGATGAGATAAATCTATTCAAAGAGTTTCTAAAATCAAAATTTCATATCAAAGACTTGGGAAACTTAAAATATTTTCTTGGCATCGAGGTTTTAAAAACTGAGAATGACATATGTCTCACCCAAAGAAAATACTTGCCTTGAACTCCTCAAAGATTTGGTCTTCTTGGTGCAAACTGTGTCCACTCCTATGGAACCCAACTCGTCCTTCCATACGCTCCCACCGATGATCCCTTACTTGTCAACATCACTTGGTTATCAAAAGTTACTTGGGAAACTTATCTATCTCACCCATACAAGACCGACATCTCATACTCGGTTCATTGTCCGGCACAATATATGCATTCTCCTTTGAAATCTCATCTAGAATGTGCCCTCAATGTTCGGGATATCTAAAAGGAGCTCCGTGAAAAGGTCTAAGGTACAATTTCAAGAACTCGAAAATCATCTTGAAGGATATAGTGATGTAGATTGGGCCAAATGCAAGAAAACCGGAAAATCATCACGAGTTATTGTGTTTTCTTTAATGACCGCTTGATCTCATGGAAAAGTAAAAACAAAACACTCTTTCAAAATCTTCCACAAAAGCGTAATATAGATCTATGTCTCTTGTTGCATGTGAAATTATTTGGATTCAAAAATCTTAAAAGATCTAAAAGTTGATATCAATCTCCTTGTTAATCTTTTTTGTGATAACAAATTTGCTTTACAACTTGGTGTGAATCCTGCTTTCCATGAAAGATCAAAACACTTTGAAACCGATGTTCACTTCATCGGGGAAAAATTGCAAGAGGTGTTATAAGTGCCAAAAGATTTGCTCTTCAAACCAAACTGCAGACATACTTACTAAAACCTCCACATTTATCGGCATAAATTCTTGTGTGAAAAATTCATATTGTTTGATATGTTTGCCCATCGATTAAGGGGAATGTTAAATTTTGGGTATTAACTGTGGCAAACATGTCATTCTATCAATTGCTAATGGTCTTCAAGTTATGTTCAAAGGTGGTTATTACAGGATTAATCATGGACAAAGCATAAATGGTTTAAAGTTCCAAGAAGCTCATTTCTTGAATCATTTCTCATTTCTCACGATGAGTCATTTATAGCCGTTAGAGGGGTCTTTGTGTATCTTAATCTCCTATTTAATAAGTCCCTTAATCTAAGGTTACATACAACTGTGTGTGCAGTCATTGTCTCACACTCTCTTCTTTCTGATCATTTCACTGATCTTGTCTCTTCTTTGTATTTGTATAATTATTGTCTCATTGACATTAATCTGATCTTGTAACACTTGGATACTACTGTTGATTTAATCTAAGCCGACTATTGAGGCTTAGGTTTGAATAAAATTTCTATTGTTTATCTATTGTTGCTGATACTTTCGTACAAACTTTAAGTGACAAAAAAGAAAGATTACTACATTTTACTAAGTCGAATCTATAATGAACTTAGAGGACCCTTGTGGGGATACTAAGACATGGGATTGATTAGTCACAGCTTCTTAAATCCTTAGATTCAGTTGGCTTCCAAGCTTTTAGTTTTGGCGACGCCATTGAGACCTGATAATCTTATAGTCACTCATATTATATAAATTGGACTTTTCTTGTCATCCGTTTTGCTTGAAATTCCAAATTATAAAGAATGCTGTTACTTTTCTAACAAACATTATTGTTTAGTAACTGATACAGTGGCATTTTATTGGGTTTGAAGCTGCCTTTTTTGTGAGAAACTCTCTAGGTGGTGGAAACCATAATAATAAACTGATACAGTGGCATTTCCCTAGTTTTAATTAATTGCACATGTAATAGATCAATCACTGCTTCAAAATTTTAAAATAGTTTAAATTTCTGATTGATTGATTGTAGGAGATTTACAAGATGGACTAGAGCCAATAACATCTTCCCCATAATTAGGAATTTCAATCCTCAGTCACATCACCAACAAAGGGAAATCAGAATCCGGAGGCCATCAGCTTATTACCGTGACAATAATAATAACATGATGAATAAGATAATGTCACAGGTACGGAATACAGAAGTAGCAATAAGTAAAGCGGAACAAGATCGAATATTTAAGTATTACTAAGAGGAGGTGCTTACTATTGAAAGCAATATTGACTCGGCATTCCGCTCAACGAGAACCAATGAAGTATATTTGTTCTTCCAGAATGAGTATCTTATGTTGAATTACGCTCCTGGAACAACGAATGCTCGGGTTGTCGATGGCCCTCTTTACATACAAAATGGTTTTCACTCCCTTTTTAGTACCAAATTTGCTGAATATGGAATAGACACTGCTTTTGGTTGTCATGGTGGTCATGATGAATCATTTATCTTTTCCGGAAATACCTGCGTAAAAATAAATTATGCACCCGTGACTACAAATGATAAGATTCTTGAAGGTCCTAAGTCAATCGACAAGATGTTTCCTTTCTTCAAAGGTACAAAGTTTAAATCAAATGTGGATGCTGAATTTGAATCATCAGTTCCTAATCAAGTTTACATCTTCAAAGACGGAGAATATGCCCTCGTCGACTATATTCAACGAAAACCCATTGCCATACGTCCTATAGTAGACGGGTTTAATTGCTTAAAGAACACTATTTTCGATAGTGACATAGGAGCTGCCTTTGCGTCACATAACTCTCACGAGGCTTACCTGTTCAAAGGAAACTCATATGTAATTTTGCACTTTACTCCGGGCCAAACCAAAGACTACATAATTAGCGGTCCCAAGGAAATTGTACCTAAGAACTGGCCTTCTTTGGTGAACATCTTGCCTCGATATAATGTTGGAGTTGACATCATTCCTGAGGGGCCAGGACCTGACCCTAAGCGTCACCCGGATTTTTATAATTTGTATTAATCTATTGCCTCTTGTTTCTACCTTCTATTTATGTGATCAAACTGATGATGCATTTCAACTCAGGTTTTTTCAAGTTGGTTCTAAACACTAGTACAAAAATGCTCATTTGTGTCGCCTTATTAGTGACAGTTGTTTAATAGCGTGATGCTAAAACATAAATTTACAAAGTAAAAATATCATTTGTGGCATCTCCTTTGAAAAATGTGACACAAAAGACCTAGTATAAGTTATTTGTAAATATGTGAGGAGCTGCAGCATATCATCTCTGAATTTGAGTCCCATTCATTAGCATTTTTCGTGAAACTAAATACAAGATCAAAATTACCAAATAGTAACCATGAAACCTGGAAAAATCAGTCTACTTTTAAATAATTCACAATTTTTTTTGAAAGTATTGTACTTTCAGATAGAGGCATGTAAACTTGATTTGATCATTGATATATTAGACAACTAGTGCAATGGTGCACCAATAATCGTTATTGGTGTGTTACATCAACATCCACCTAATAACACCAATAACACCTCTAGCATCCATCGACCAAGTAGCCCTTGCTCATGAGAAATTCAGAAAAGCATGTGATTCACTTCAAACGGAAAAAACCTCAAACAACACAAACATGGTTGCTAAAGCATTAGCCAAAGTTTATTAGAAGGAAATAGTTTTTATTGTTGGCCTCAACGTTGGATCTTTGTTGGTTCTAACGTGGTCACAATAATACCAATAACACGATGTGTTTCAAAGAATTGCTTTCGTATCAATTTAAATAAATATAAGTCATCATCTGTTAGGTTACAAGTTCTAATCTATTTATACAAGTTGAAGAGGTGTGTTGAAAGGGTATGTCAGTTGGGGATAACTGCCATATGGCAGTTATGTTGTAACTGCTATTTAGCAGTTACATTTGTAACTGTCAAGGTTGACTTCCGGATTTGACCCATTGGGTTTGACTGGGTCGAAAGGGGCAAATGGGTAAGATTGGGATTAGCCCAATATTCTCCCCCTTAATCACAATCGCTTTGCTATAGATCTTTGACTCCGATTAATTGTCTCATTGTTAGGAATCTGATCTTCGGTAGTGCTTTTGTGAGCATGTCAGCTTTCTGAAATTCTCCGCTTACAAACTCGACTTGTAAATCGTCTCTTTCAACGCATTCTCGTATAAAGTGATATTTTATGTCAATATGCTTACTTCTTCCGTGAAATATGGGATTCTTCATTAGATCGATGGTAGACTTGTTGTCGACCATTATCGTAACCTTTTCTTCTTGGGTATGTGTAAGCTTGCTGAGTATTCTCTTTAACCATAATGCTTGTGTTGCTACTGCTGTTGCTGCAATGAACTCGGATTCACATGATGATAGAGCTACTGTGGCTTGTTTTTGTGTACTCCAGCTGATTGGTGATTCACCGTAGTAGAATATGATTCCAGTAGTGCCTTTGCCTTCTTGAGTGTTGACTCGTAGCTACCGCCACTATAACCTTGTATCCGGTTTCCTCCATTGTGTTTGTAGGTGATTCCATAGTCTTTTGTTCCTTTTACATAGCGTAGTACTTGCCTCGATAGCTTTCATATGTTGTTCCTTTGGTTCTCATAAAACGACTAAGTAATCCAATGGAATAACTTAAGTCGGGTCTTGTATGTAGCGTATATCGTAAGCATCCAATTAAGCTTCGATTCGCTTGAGTTGACCGTTGTTTCTTCAAGGTTCTTTGTTAGTCTTGTTCCCGGATCCATAGGTATTAGCGTTTCGTTGCAGTCTAGCATTCCAACTTCCTTTAGGATCTTGCTTGCGTAGGCGGATTGCTTTATTGATATGTCACCTTTAGTTTGTGTGACTTCAATTCCTAAGTAGTAGGATAGTAATCCTAGGTCACTCATCTTGAATTTTTCTTCCATTTGAGCTTTGAAATTGTCTATCTCTTCTTTAGGTATGCCAGTGATGATTAAATCATCTATGTAGACTCCAACTAGAAGTATTGAGTCTTTTGTTTTCTTTGTGTAGACAGCTTGTTCCAAAGCGCATTTCTTGAAATCTAAGGACTTCAAGGTATTGTCTAATTTTGTGTTCCAAGCATGTGGTGCTTGTCTTAATCCGTATAGAGCTTTTGTGAGTCTGTAGACTTTTCCAGTATTTTCTTTCTTTATAAATCCTTCGGGTTGTGAAACGTACACTTCTTCCTTCAAATCTCCATGCAGTAATGCTGATTTGACTTCAAGGTAATGTACTTCCCATTTGTTATTAGCAGCTATGGCTAATAGTAATCGGACTGTTTCCATTCTTGCTACAGGTTCAAAGACTTCTTCGAAATCTATGCCATGCTCTTGTATGTAGCCTTTTGCTACTAGTCTTGCTTTATACTTGACTATATTTTCATTAGCATCTCTCTTGGTCTTGAATACCCACTTTAAACCAATGGCTTTGTGTCCTTTTGGTAAAGTGGTTAGTTTCATGTATTGTTTCATTGATGGAATCTAATTCGACCTTCATTGCTTCAATCCATTTTAGATCGGTTGATGCTTCCTTGTAATTCTTAGGTTCATCTTCACCAAGAGTAATTGCTCGGGTAATACTTCCTGTGTATCGTATATATCATTTAACATTCTAAAACCTTGTAAAGGTGTATGATCAAAGTCGA
Organism: Chrysanthemum lavandulifolium; assembly: GCA_022545495.1. Taxonomy (NCBI): domain Eukaryota; kingdom Viridiplantae; phylum Streptophyta; class Magnoliopsida; order Asterales; family Asteraceae; genus Chrysanthemum; species Chrysanthemum lavandulifolium. The sequence goes on from CM040242.1 coordinate 246,950,676, forward strand.
TGTAAATTCTCGTTGCGTTTGAGTTACTTTGATTGGTTGAACGTCTTTGAGGCGCTTGGTGTAGTTTGAGCATTTACCGTGATGAAATTGTAGATGGTGTGCGAAAAGCTTGTGAGGGTGAGTTTGTTGTTGATGTTGTATCTTCATCATCTGTAGGGATATCATTGTTCTCTTCCTTTGGTTGGATTTCTTGTTCCTGATGATCATTTGTGGCTTCTAGGTCTTCGATTTTGAAGTCAACCCATTCTGGTTCATTATTGGTGTGTTTATCTAGGTAATCCTTCCAGTCCCATGCTTCATCCTCTTTAAATTTTACATCTCTACTAACACAAATTCTTTGTGTTGTTGGATCAAATAGTTGGTAGGCTTTTGATCCTTGTTCATTTCCTAAGTATACCATTTTGTTGCTTTGGTCATCTAACTTTGTCAGATGTTGTGATGGTACCTTTGCATATGCTATGCAGCCGAAAACTTTTAAATTTTCTAAGTTTGGCTTTCTTTGTTTTATTGCTTCATATGGAGTGATGTCTTCTAAGGCTTTTGTGGGAACGCTGTTTAGAATATGTATTGAATGTCTAACAGCTTCAGCCCAAAAATCTTGAGGCATGTTGGTTGATTTCATCATGCATCTTGTTGTAGACATAATTGTCCTATTTCTTCGTTCAACTACTCCATTTTGTTGTGGTGAGTAAGGTGCGGTTAGTTGTCGTGCTATGCCATTTACTTTGCAGTATTGAGTGAATTCGTTAGAAGTGAATTCTCCTCCACGATCAGTTATGAACATCTTTAATGTTGTCCTTAGCTCCTTCTCTAGTGAATTCTTGTATTCCTTGAAAGTATCAAATGCTTGATCTTTCGTGTTTAGGAAATATGCCCACATATATCTTGAATAGTCATCGACTAGTAAGAATATGTATCTTTTTCCAGATGGTGTTGGTGGTGTAATTGGTCCACATAAATCTCCGTATACTAAATCTAAAGGTGAGGTTGATCTAGTTTTTGCTTTCTTTGGAAATGGTGCTCTACTTTGTTTACCAATTAAACAAACATCACAGATTTGTGTTGTATGTTTGATGGCAGGTATTCCTTGAACTAACTCTCTTTGAGTCATTGATTTTAGTGATTCAAAGTTGAGATGTCCTAGTCTTGCATGCCATAACCAAGTGTTGTCCTTCAAGTTTGTGAGTAGGCAAACAGGTGTGCCTATCTTCAGACTTGCTTTGTAAAGACGGTTTCTCTGTCTCGGGACTTTCATGAAGATTTTGTTGTCCATGTCATAAAGTCGTAATTCATCGTCTTCCATTACTACTTTACAACCGATTTTAGTGAATTGTCCAAGGCTCAATAAGTTGCTTTTTGTCGGGAATGTAATAAACTTGAGATATGATTCTTTGTTTCGTCATCACATTCTAATAGGATTGAACCTTTTCCTTTAATCTCTATATGAGATCCATCTCTGAATTTTACTTTTCCACTAACATTCTCATCTAGGTCTTTGAAGTGTTCTCTTATTCCAGTCATATGATTGCTGGCTCCATTGTCTAAGTACCATAGACTATCCACATTTGTCTCTTTATATCCTACATCTTGTTCGTGTAGCGAGGCAGTTTGATCTTTAAGTTTTGTTACAGGTGGATCTTCTAATATTGCCATTAGTAAGGTAGGTTCTAAGTCCTCCTCGACAAGATTAGATTGCATAGTAGTGTTTGGTTTTGAATGACACTTACTTGCATAGTGACCCATTTTATTGCAGTTGTAACATTTTACTTTGCTAAGATCAATATGTGCTTTGTTGAAGTTGTTGGGAGAGTTTTCTCCGTTTTTCTTTTCTTCTTTAAAATTTTCGTGGTTTTTACCGTGTGAAAATTTATACTTCCCACGTCCACGTCCTCTAAAATTCTTTCCTCTACCTTCATGTCGTGTGAACATCAATTTCTCTTGAGTGTTCTCCTGCTTCCCTTTCTTAAACTTAATCCTTTCTTCATAGGTTTTAAGTCTTCCAATTGCTTCTTCTAGTGTCATAGTGTTTAGATCGAATATTGTTCTATAGATGCAACTATTTGCAAATACCTATCGGGTACAGCATTTAGTAATTTCCTAACTAAGTTCTGATCTTGTATTGTATGTCCTAGACTGGCGGCTTTGTTTACAAGAGTTGTGAGTTTTCCTGTAAAAGTATCGATGGTTTCATCTTCTCTCATATGTAGTAACTCAAGTTCAACCTAAGTGTTTGAAGTCTAGCTTGTTGTACTCTTTCTTCGCCTAAGTGCCTAGTTTTTAAAGCATCCCATATTGCTTTCGGGGTTTTGTGCTTTGTTATTTGAAGTAATTGGTCTTCGGGTAAGGACTGGTAAAGGTATGCTATAGCAGTTGTTTCTTTTTTCTTATCGGGTTGAGTTGTATCAGTTGACTCAATTGTTTCCCATAACCCATTTTCTTGTAGAATAATTTGCATTTGAATTGCCCATAGTGAGTAATTCGCGGGTTTCAATATCGGGCATTGAAATTGAGGGGTAGTATTAGATGTACTAACCTCCTTCTTACTTTTTTCTCCACTATCTTGAGTCATTTTTTTTAATAAATAATGACTAGGTAATCTCCTAAAATTCTAACACGGGGTGTGTGTTGAGAAATGTAGCGCGCTTCTAATATTTTGTGTCTGATGTGACAATCAAAATTATCCTTGGAGATTAAAGAAAAATCAAAGTGAATAAGCCTAAGGTTAATTACTCCTTAAAAGTTATTCCTAATTATAATAAGCAGCGTAATTACACTAGGTTATTATAATATCTATATGATAAGTATACTTAATGTATTATAGCAACTTATCAACAATATAAAAACTTATACTATATAAGTAAAGTTTTTTAAAAAATAAGAGTGGATTTGTAAGAATTCCAAAACCTGGGGAGTTAAAAATAAACCCGGTGCCCTTTGATGTGGTTCGGTGTGCCCTAGGCGTTATTAGTACGCCTCTTTTATCTTTCTTCTTTCTTTGATATCTCCTTCAAGAGATAAAGAATGTCTCTGCCTTTTTTGGTGAGACCGTTGCACTGCTATGCTTCTGGTGGTTGACCGCCGAATATTATGGCTTTGATTAACCTCCTCCTTCACGGGTATTCGGTGTTCTCGTTAATTCGAGCGCCGGTTAATCCTTGTTTTGGATTTTGATCGTCCGTGAAAAATTTGAATCAAGATGATTCAAAAAAAATGAAAAAGGTTATTGATTCTGGATGCAACAGGTGTGTTTGTTCCTTTTGTTGAATCAATCTAGTTTCCTTTTTCTGATGACTATCGTGTTTAATCGATGGTAATGGGTTTTTATTTCTGAATCGATGTAAGGCTTTGTTTTGATTTAAAGTTAAGTCTTTGTTCCCTTTGTTCTATTTTCGGTAAAGAAAAATCCGAATAAAAAATTTGCAAGATGATTGAAAATTGCCTATTCTTAGTTGTCGGTAATTAATTATGAGGCGGCTATGAATTATGGACGGTTTTCAGAATCACAAAAATGATTACTAGTTTGATTTGTGGTTCGGATATAGTTTTGCAAAAAAAAAATTTTTTTACCGTTTTCTGGGAATATTGTTACTTCTTCGATTCAGGGTAATATGAAACCCTTGGTATATGATGATTTGGTTAAAAAGAATCCAAACCGCTCTGATACCAATTGTTGGCCTCAACGTTGGATCTTTGTTGGTTCTAACGTGGTCACAATAATACCAATAACACGATGTGTTTCAAAGAATTGCTTTCGTATCAATTTAAATAAATATAAGTCATCATCTGTTATGTTACAAGTTCTAATCTATTTATACAAGTTGAAGAGGTGTGTTGAAAGGGTATGTCGGTTAGGGATAACTGCCATATGGCAGTTATGTTGTAACTGCTATTTAGCAGTTACATTTGTAATTGTCAAGGTTGACTTCCGGATTTGACCCATTGGGTTTGACTGGGTCGAAAGGGGTAAATGGGTAAGATTGGGATTAGCCCAATATTTATAGGGCTTTGCATATTGCTTAGGACAATAGCAGTTGTGGTTAGCCCGTTTTTACTATATGTTTGCGTTAAACATATAAAGACGCAAATCAAGGACTCTTATTGGCAGGGTATTTGTAGTAGTCAAGGTAACATAATCATTGTCTCACAGACAGTTTTTCTTTATTGCAAGAATGAGGTCAGCGTTAATGGTGGCAGTGTACGAGAAGCAACCAAAGATTTTTAATTTACGTTTAAAGCATGAAGAAGAGCTGCAATCATATCGTTGAATGGACTGTTCAGAAATAGACATTTTTAATCAATTCCATTCCTCCTATTGTTTGGTTTCAAAAGTTGCAGGTTTTTGGCAGATGGACTGATGGTATGTTGTATGTTTAAACCTATAAATTCCATTCCTCCTATTGTTTGGTTTAAAAAATAGACATTTTTAATCAATCACATTAAAATGAAAGTCATGGATACAAATTATCAAGAATTGAATTGTTACCAATAACTGTTCAGAAAATCAGAATATACTTTGGGCTATGAAGTGATGTTCAAAGTAGTAAAGCGTCAATTTAGAAACTTTATTCAGTTGCAACTGTATAATGTAAAATTTGTCAACAAACTTACGACATGAGAAGGCCATAAGGCTTAGTAGTCCACCTGAAGTTCCATCTAGCCTGTGAAAGTAGAAATTGTTACCTAAACACCCCCTAAACAACAATGTGCATTAACAAAAGGTGTTACGTGGTGTGAGTGTATCGGCTGGCTCCTAGTTATGTTCCAATTAAACTCTTGCTAAAGCACATAAATTATCAGTTTGTGCTACTGCCCGTGCAGTTTGTTAACTGGAAAATTAATGGCAGATGGCTCCATCTTCACAATACCTTTATCTATAAGCTTCAAGGATGACTTCACTTTTGATAAGTGACATGATAAATTTTTGAACAAAGTTATAACTAAACCAAAAGGACGTCTTTCAAATTATTTTGAAATTTTAGCCCTCATCATAATCGATTCATTTAAGATCTTTAGATATCCTAATACATGATAATTGTTCTAAAGTTTTATTATTGTAGATACTCGATATCAACCACTTCAATTCTTGTCAAATATCTCCATTCCAGAAAATGAAACATGAAAACTTTTAATGGCTCGATTCATATTAAGTTTTATCTCAACCAAGTCTAGCTCGTCAAAGACAATAGACAAGTTTAAAAAAAAGTGTAAAATAGATCAATGCGAGTAAAAAGCCTTCAAAATTTTCACATAATGCAGAAACTCCTTAATCATTTTAGTCGAAACTCCAATTGCTTTCCTCGGTACCATGGGGAAGAGCTGTTAGGAAAAGTATCGAACGCAACTATCAACTCTAAATTATATAAATCCAATTATATAAATCCATTTCTTTTTAATTGGAATGTCTATCAATTAGACATTTTTTTTGAACGGCGGATTTTATTATCGAGAAGAGAAAAAACTAGCAAGAAGCTAGATACATAAAGTCTAACTGATAGGCACTATACAAGCAATTATAGGATCATTAATCCAATCATTCCAGTTAATAGTCAATTTTGTGCATCTACCACCTATCCAATTGTAGGATAATTGTTGAATCTCCTTAAAAACTTCAATGCTAGATTGAGACTTGTCCATGAACACCTTGCGATTTCGACTATTCCACATTATCCAAACAGTTGAGAACAAAACGGCTTCAAAACATCTTAATTGAAGAGGCTTGAACATAGCTTTTCTCCTTTGACTTAAATTCCTAACAAAATCCATAATGTTTAAAAATGAACAGCCACGAGAATTTTAAGGCAAACAAAATCCCCACCATAGAAAAACATAACTCCATATTGTGTTTGACCAGTTGCAAGAGACCATCAGATGTTCTATAGTTTCCAATTCCGAGTCACAATTGGGACATAATATCAATTAGACATTAATAATGCTTTTTTATATGGAGATCTGGATGAAGAGGTCTACATGACCTCTTCCAAAAGGGTATTATTCTCCAAATGATAAGAGAGTATGTAAACTTCAAAAATCCTTATATGGGCTTAAACAAGCTCCAAGGAAATGGAATGAGAAATTGACTTATGTATTATGTGATTATGGGTTTAATCAAAGTAAAAATGATTTCTCTTTATACACTAGATCTTTTGGGGAATCTTTTGTGATTCTTTTTGTGTATGTTGATGATATACTAATTGTGTTGGAATTTAATACTCATAATAATTATATATAAATCAAATAACATCATCAAAGCATGCAGCGGAAGTAAATAGGAATAATATATGTAAATAATTAACCGAACAAGAAAGTGCGTACCTTTTAGCAATTCAAGAATCAAACGATGATTGAACAAGAACAAAAACCCAAAACCCTAACTTTAGGGTTTATATATTCGACCCACACAAGAATCGACCACCAAGAAAACACAAGCTCAAGCGTGCTTGTCCTTCGTTCTTGTACCCACGTACTATTAGCGATTTGATGTGAAAAGCTAGTTTCTTGAATCACAAATAAAACCAAACACTTGTATCTTTGAGTTAAGCAAAATCGAAAAACTCTTGGGGTTTGGGTGTTTCGACCGCCACACAAAGAGGAGAGAGAGAGAGAGAAATTAGGTTATTGGTGATCCAAGATTAAGTTATGAATGAATACAAGGGTTTGTATTTATAGGTAACTTAACTTGGTGACCAAGTTTGAGTGTGATTGGGTTTGGAACCCAACCGATCGGCCAAACATAATCCCAAAGGATTCTAGAACTTTCCGACTTTGTAATTTCATCTCTAGTCCTTATAGTTTATATTTAATGACCGTTAACCAAACCTCGTTAATTATTTAACTATCGTTATGTTTTATTTCGCGACTAATAATTAATAATAATAACGTTTTATTTATATTAATTATTTACATCAATTCTCATACGTAATGTGTGCAATCCCGAAGTCTCGAGTTCGAATCCGGACATACATATATTTAAATATCCATAAAACCTTTCATCTCCCACTTGGATATTACTAAATATAGTAATGACATTGGTTAGTCTAGCTTTCACACTCCAACGCCCCCATATCGAATCGAGTATGGTCTCCTGGAAAAAACCATTTAATGATTCATCATTTTTACTTATCCTTTTGTTACTAATACTACATTAACTATGAATATGGATCAAGTCATTTCATAAGTTAACATTCTGATTCTCGTTGTATATGATTGAACAAGATTACCAAATATAGTATTATGCTTGTCAACCCTACGAGGGGCCCAAATATAGTATTATGCTTTGAAACAAATTCAAAGGAACAAATTCTCTTGACTACAAACATAACTCATGAATTTTGCAACACTTCCGAAAATAGCCCTTATAACTACCGATTCGGATAGCGTTAGACCTGCCTTACACAAATGCACTACATTCATATCGCTTATCCGTATCTCAAGTCCGAGGATAAACACTTCATGATATACTTAATGACAGAGATCCATAAAGTATCATCATGTAAAGTTGGGATGAGTCCTATATTCAATTCATTGAATATCATGTGAATCTGGTATGTCCTACGCATCAATATACTTTAAAAGTATATTCTACCAAAACTCAGATTTGTCTTAATTCAATGATATTTCCACATCATTGAACGACAACGGACTATTTAGAATAACATAAGTTATTCACGGATTAAACATGCAAATATAGGATATAATATTAAGAAAATGAAAAATAAACATAAACAACTATTTTATTTCATTAAAATAATATTTGTTCATAACATCCTTTATTCAAATACTAATCACAAATCTGCATGAAACTACTAGCTAAACGAAGTCCTATCCCATCAAGATGGTCGATAAGTTTTCTTTTGGCAAAGGCTTCGTAAAGGGATCAACTAGATTATCATCTGTATGAACTTTGAGTAGATTGATTTCACCTATGTCGACTTGTTCTCGAACATAGTGATATCGACGAGGAAAATGTCCGCGCCTTCATGACTCCAGGCTCATTGGCAAATGTTATTGCAGCAGAGTTGTCACAATACACATTTAAAGGTAATTCGATTAAGGGCATTACTCCAAGTCCCGAAATGGTTTTCCTAATCCAAACAGACTTCCATCGCAGCTTCAAGCGACTATGTACTCGACTTCAGAATAGACATCGCAACTGTTGTTTGCTTCTTGATCTTCCATCAACTACTCCTCTATTAATGACAAAGACATAACCCGTCGAGACTTCGTGTCATCTTTATCGCTTTGGAATGACGATCGCAAAACCCGTAACATCAAGTTCGCATCCGATTTCCTCCATACACTAGAAACATTTCTTTAGTAGCCCTTAGATACTTAAGAATGTTCTTAACAGCTTGCCAGTGTTTCACATCAGGCCTGTACATCTCACAAGGATACATGATAGATCCTACAGCCGAAGCATAAGGAACTTTCTTCATGTAAGCCACCTCTTCAGGTGTTGACACGCATAGTTTATTACTTAAGCCATGTTTAACTTGCATCGGCAAATATCCCTTATTGGAATTTTGCATACTGAATCTCTTTAATATTTTATCAATGTAAGCACTTTGGCTTAGTCCAATTAACCGCCTTGATCTATCTCGATAGATCTTGATTCCCATAATAAATGTTGCTTCCCCTAAGTCCTTCATAGAAAAGCACTCTCCAAGATAAGACTTTACATCTTGCATACTTGGAATGTCTTTTCCCATGATCAATATGTCATCGACATATAAGACAAGGAAAATAACATTACTCCCACTAGCTTTGTGATACACACATGGCTCATCAAGATTTTGAGTGAAACCAAATTTCTTGATTTCTTCATCAAACTTCTTGTTCCATTGCCTTGATGCTTGCTTCAACCCATAAATGGATCTTTGAAGTTTGCATACACGCTCGAAACTTTGGATTCACAAACCCTTCAGTGTGCCATATAGATGTCCTCATCTAGGCGACCGCTTAAGAAGCGCTTTGACATCCATTTGCCATATCTCATAGTCATAGTACGCAGCTATGGCTATAAGAATCCTAATAGCTCTAATGTCTCACACAGGAGAAAATGTCCCTCGTAGTCTACCCCATAGGTTTGAGTATACCCTTGGGCTACAAGACGAGCTTTATAGGTGTGTGCATTGCCATCCATGTCGGTCTTTATCTTAAAGAGCCACTTACTTCCAACTACCTTAGCATTTGGAGGTAAGTCAACCTCTATCCGACTTCGTTATCTTTCATGGATTGCATTTCCCATTCATTGCAACTCGCCATTTTTCCTTTTCAGGACTCATCATGGCAACTTTATAGTTAGCGTGTTCACCAAGATCCCTAACAAATTTTCCTCATCTTCTACGTTGAGACATAGACGCCAGTGCATGCGTAGCCCTTGCGGATCTCGAATGGGAACCACTTCAATCTCGGTGGAACGCCTGGACTTTCGTGTTCTACTAGAGGTTGGCTAGTGTTTTCGAAAGGTGTTGTATCTTCTTGATCATCTTCCGGATCATAAACTCTCCCATCGAATTCATGAGATATGAGATCCTTTTCAAGAAAGTCTCCATACCTAGCAACAATTACTTTGTTTTCGTGTGGAAAGTAAAAGTAGTAACCCATAGTTTCCTTTGGGTATCCTACGAAGACAAACTTAACAGATCTTTGTTGCGACTTATCGCCAGAGTCACGCTTAACAAACGCCTCACAACCCCGCACCTTTAAGTAAGACAAGTTGGGAGGTTTCCCATACCACACTTCATAAGGAGTCTTATCAACCTTCTTAGTTGGAACCATATTCAATATGCGAGCAGCTTAAAGCATAATCCCAAAAGGATAAGGGAAGAGTTGTAAGATTAAACATCGATCGTACCATGTCTAGCGGTGTACGATTTCTTCTCTCGATACACCATTTTGTTGTGGAGTATATGGAGATGTGAGTTCTGGACAATACCACACTCACTAGATAATCTTTAAACTCTTGGCTTAAATATTCACCACCTCTATCGGATCGAAGAGCTTTAATCTTCTTTCCTAGTTGCGCTTCTACTTCACTCTTAAAACCTTAAATGTTTCAAAGACTTCATGTTTAAGTTTAAGTAAATAAACATAACCATAACGATGAAATCATCAATAAAGGTTAAGAAGTAGCTAGCACCTTTCTTGACACATGTCTTAGTGGTCCACATACGCCAAGATGTATCACACCAAGAAGATCGAAGCCCTTTCTAAACTATTTGTAAAGGTTTCTTGGTCATCTTCCCGATATGCAAGATTCGCACTTATCAAATGATTCATCATTGATGTCTTGCAAAAGCCCATCGTGTTGCAATTGTTGCATGCGTTTCTTGCCTATATGAGCAAGTCTACAATGCCAAAGAAATGAAGAATCCAAATCACCTTTGATTCTTTTATTATTGATGCTAAAGATGTAATTACTTTTATCAATCACATTATCATGCAAATCAATTTCAAACACACCATTTACTTGAATAACATTAAAGTAAAAACATCATTTAAAGAAACATAAATTCCATAATCGAGAAATGTATGAACGAAACCAATATCTTTTAACAAGGAAACAAAACGACACCCCTAACAATGGAAGGTGCTTAATGACAATCGTTTAATGACAAGACTAAACCCAAGGTAAAACTAAATCAAACGTGCCTATAGCTTCAACGATCGCATGTGCTCCATTACCCACGTGCGTATTGTCATCCATAGGCAAGCTTCCTTGCTCCTCTAAGTCCCTCAGCAGTATTACATATGTGAATACCACATCTAGTATCATATACCCGTGAATTTATCTTATGAGGAAAAGCAAATAATTCTATCATCAAAATAGTACAAGCATCGCCACGTGCAGATATTTTTATACCTCTTATTGCGCAACTCATCAAGGTATAGTGGACAATTCCTCTTCCATTGTCCAACCTCGGTGCGATGATGACAAGCCATATCCTTCTTGATTCTCACACTTTTGGGAGGGTACTTCTTGGGTTCTTGTTGATAAGTCATAACTTGTTTTCCTTATCAACTTTACCTTTACCTTTCCTTTCTTGTTCGCTAGCGGATTATTAGGCTTAGAAATTCTACCCTTCCGGATGGTCAAAACCGCAGTGTAGAGGCCTTCTTGGGAAAACCTTTCTCGTAATCAATGAGCATTGCATGTACCTCATTGATCGTCTTCCCGTGCAATGCATATTATAATTGCATGAAACCATCAAATTCCTTGTTAAGGGATCCGTTGATCGAGCCAATTTGTATGTCATTGGGGTAGACATAGTTAAGACGCCCAACCGGTCCATGTAACTCATCATTTCCGTGCAAGGGGCGCTTACAGGTTTTCCTTCTCCTTGCTTGCAACTATGAAGAGCATCAATCAAGTCATACAACTCTACAATCACGGGCTTTTCAAACAACCTTGCAATTCTTCTAGCATGAGATTAGGAAGTAATTCTCAAATTTCTTTTGCAAGCTTGAGTTCATACTCCCGAGCATAATGCAAAGCGACCTCATTATACTTGTCATACTCAGATTGCGATGCATACTGTGCTTCAGAAGAAGAGCATCACCGCAGTTCGGGAGGACAAGGCGTAGTCAAATAATTGATTCTTTTGGCAACCTCAAGACAATTCGAGTTGCGATACCAATCATTGAAATTGCACTACCAATCAATTTCTCTTGATCAAACATAGATTTGAATGACGAGGCTAGTGCAAGAGATTCAACGAGCCATTTCTACGAAATAAAAGTTCAAAAGTTAGTACTTTCGATAAGTAAACATTCAAGAAAATAAAATACCCTTTGGTCAATATTCATATTAACCATAGTATTTTTCTTGAATATTGGATCCTCATTATCATAGTTCCACCACATCAGTTGATCTGCTAGTGGTGAAAGTATAGAATAGGTAATCGTTGAAAAACGATAATTGACAAACAAGTTTTCAATTCCAAAAGTTATGGGATTTACAATTTTGCCAAAACAATTAATGCAAAACATAAGCATGTTTCATCCCATCTTATGCCTTAAGTCATAGGTCTCACTAACTAACTTAATTAAGTTGTCTAATTTAGAAACTGCAAATCATAAAGCTGACACACAACAAAATAATTCACCTTGTTATTGTAATCTAGATCAAGGTCTCACATAACTAAATTACAACTTCAAGTGTTTCATATCATTAGATGGCATAAACTTAAATTTAAAGGGTACAATTTTTGACGTGTAATCAAAACTTATTTATAAAGTAGCATGCATACAACTTTATAACATAAAATTTTTGAAAAAACTTACAATAGATTTTAATTGCTAAGATTGAATTCTACAAAGTTTTAATCGATGCGTTGAGAAACTTACAACTTTGCACTAAGATGCTTCGTACATAGAATGGTTATACTAGGTAGCTCCAATCGAACTCACAGGGGGCGAGGACCGTAAGCACCAAGCATAACCTTAGACATCCATTTAGTGCGATCGCGCACTTCTTAAACAACCCCTTTATAGTTTGTTCTAGTGGGTGAGCCGTTCTAACCATTTAGTACAGTCGCATCAATCGATTAAAAGTTCAAGAATAATTCTTAGATAACAAATCAATTTCGCCATTATTTAGTCCATTTAATTTTCTATTCCAAAAAACCCTTTTTGCTTACTAACATGTCAAACAATTTATAAACAAAAAAAGCACTTTAATAAAAATTAAACACACTCAAATAATATAAACATATAACTAAACAATTTAACATATGTAAAAACAATTAGCCACATGCATAATTATTTCAATAAACTCTAATAAACAATTCTAGGCGTAAATAAATGCATACATTAATTAGGGCTTTCATCTCGCAAGAAGATGAGCCACATACATCGACCAGTCGATTGCGTAAGCCAAAGTTAATAATATACCAATTAGCACGTAACGAATTTTTATTAGTTATAATCGAGGTCTTCCCCAATTCAATAATTATTAAATAAATAGAACATGTGTGTATCACTTAACAATTAATCAATAAACAATAAACAATACTCCATGGCAAAACATGCATGTTCCACCATGGATTCCGCATAACAATTATCACCCAAGATACACATATTACATGGCACATAACAATTATTCATTAATTAACCACATAAAATAAGCATGCAATCCTAGGGTTTCTACAAGTTTTACAAAATTAAAACCTAATAAAATAAATAAAGGGTAATCGACCCTATATATAAAAAAATTAGGGTTTCGAATTCAAAACCCTAGAAACCATAAAAAGCATGCATATAATCATAAAGATCCAATTTTTATGTGTTTCGGTAATTAATTACATCATATTAACGGCTCGTGATGCCACTGTTGGAATTTAATACTCATAACAATTATATATAAATCAAATAACATCATCAAAGCATGCAGCGGAAGTAAATAGGAATAATATATGTAAATAATTAACCGAACAAGAAAGTGCGTACCTTTTAGCAATTCAAGAATCACACGATGATTGAACAAGAACAAAAACCCAAAACCCTAACTTTAGGGTTTATATATTCGACCCACACAAGAATCGACCACCAAGAAAACACAAGCTCAAGCGTGCTTGTCCTTCGTTCTTGTACACACGTACTATTAGCGATTTGATGTGAAAAGCTAGTTTCTTGAATCACAAATAAAACCAAACACTTGTATCTTTGAGTTAAGCAAAATCGAAAAACCCTTGGGGTTTGGGTGTTTCGACCGGCCACACAAAGAGGGAGAGAGGAGAGGAGAAATTAGGTTATTGGTGATCCAAGATTAAGTTATGAATGAATACAAGGGTTTGTATTTATAGGTAACTTAACTTGGTGACCAAGTTTGAGTGTGATTGGGTTTGGAACCCAACCGATCGGCCAAACATAATCCCAAAGGGATTCTAGAACTTTCCTGACTTTGTAATTTCATCTCTAGTCCTTATAGTTTATATTTAACGACCGTTAACCAAACCTCGTTAATTATTTAACTATCGTTATGTTTTATTTCGCGACTAATAATTAATAATAATAACGTTTTATTTATATTAATTATTTACATCAATTCTCATACGTAATGTGTGCAATCCCGAAGTCTCGAGTTCAAATCCGGACATACATATATTTAAATATCCATAAAACCTTTCAAATTGTTGGTAATGATGAGATTGAGAAATTCAAAAGCTTGTTGAATTCCAAGTTTTTAATAAAAGACTTGGGGGAATTAAAATACTTCCTTGGGATTGAGTTGATTAAGAATGATTGTGGTATTTGTTTATCCCAAAGGAGTTATAGTCTTGAATTACTTAGTGAATATAACAACCCGTAATTTTATAGATCATTATTTAAACCTTAAACTCAAAATAAATTATTTTTGAAGTTACATATTTCTTTTAACTAAACTGCACAAAACAAGAAAATAAGGCCGCACGCGTACCGATACTACATTAGTTATGGTTACAGTCCAATAAATGCTTTTCTGAGTCAGAAATATTGTTTTTATATTACTTTTATAAAAACGTTCGCAAAACCGTATTTTACGCGTTTTGCTCAAAAAACGCCAAAGCGGAACACCACTACATTTTTTAGCTCAAACGGGACACGTAATATAGAAAATAATTTTGAAATTATCTTTTTTTTTTCTTTTGGTTTGCCGTCCCACACCCCAAAAATCACATGTTTTCTTAAAACTTTGTAATTGAAAGGGACTAAACTTGCATCTTAACCAAATATGAGCACACTTCTTTTTACAACTTAGAAAAGCAAAGATCCATGATCGGCTGCAACAATGTGTGCAACACACATTCATATATATATATATATATAGGGGAGAGTTAACGTAAGATCAAACTTAAAGTTGTAAAAATAAGATCAAGTCTAGAAAACCACTAAAACATTTATAAATAACAATTTTAACAATAATGTACATAAAAATAATATTTTAATTCAAATTAACATTTTAGCAACTAATAACCAATTGATACATGAGTTCGGATTAGTGATACACCTGATACACATTACACTAATAAATATTCTAAAACATGATACACATACAAAAACCTGATACACACTACACTTCTAATCAAAGTGTATCACCTAGGTTTCATAAATTTTAAAAAGAAATATATCGAAACTTTAACAATTTTAGTTGTAGTAAATAAAAAAATTATTTTTGTTGTAAGGAGAGTGTCTCTTGTCAAATTTTAGTTCGATCTCATTTTAACAACTTTAAGTTTGATTTTATTTGATCTCGATTCTATATATATATATATATATATATATATATATATATATATATATATATATATATATATAGGGGAGGGTTAATGTGAGATCAAACTTAAAGTTGTAAAATAAGATCAAATCTGAAAAACCACTAAAACATTTATAAATAATAATTTTAGCAATCATACACAAGAAAATAATATTTTAATACAAATTAACATTTTAGCAACTAATAACCAAATGATACATGAGTTTGGATTAGTGATACACCTGATACACATTACACTAATATATATTCCAAATCCTGATACACATTAAACTTCTAATCAAAGTGTATCACCTAGGTCAAATAAGATCAAACTTAAAGTTAAAGTTGTCGGAAAATTGATTGAATGATGCATAGTGGACTCAACTAGGGTATAAGCAATATTGATTGAATGATGCATAGTGGAATAATAAGAACACAATCAAAGTTACCAACAAGGTTTTTCTATTAAAACTAATGATCCTCTATGGATCTTTCCACCCTCTCTAATGAGGTTTTTCTTTTAATGTTTTTCTCTCAAAAAGATTTGTCTAATACATAAGACCTATGTTCCTTTTATAGACAAGGAACCCTAATACATTTCTTGGGAAACGTACAAGCATGCAAATAAATAAATGTAAAACCCCTACACATGCCCATGCTAACCTTGGGCAGAACAATAATAAATATGGGCTAACATATAAATAATTAAACTCAAGCACGCCTACATCGATTCATTATTTCAAAGAGACACACTTCACCGCTCGCAGATTCCACGACTCATCGCTTCAGCAGATTAACTTCAAAGATAATTCCTACTTAGTACGTTTATATTACTTGATGAAACTCTTCTTCAGAATCCATTATTTCTCGTTCGTGATATCACGGTTTCACGTAATTCCCAACAATCCTCCCTAAACCGAATTTGACCTTGGGTTAAGTTCCGGTTCGAATCTTTAACACTTCGAACCGGAGGATTGTACTCGAATATTAGCCACAAAAACCGAACACGAACATCGCTATGATGACAAATCATGAAACACCGATCTTTGCAAAGAACAAATGACAACATGTACATCAAAACATATTAGTTTCATACTATTCTCATCACATCCAGGTGTGTTAACTCCTGAGAGAGGTGAATCATTGAAAATAATGGATTTGATGTCTCTTTACCAATAGCCATCACTACTGGAGTAGCCAAATGTTTATGTTCGAAAACCATGGTACACTGATAACCATCTGATTTATAGGCAAATCAGCAACCATAAACGGATTTGACATGTCTTTACCTGGAGCCGTTTGATCAGGACTAGCCAACTCTTTGATGGAATGTCGTCATCATCATGGTGAGTTGATTACCATTTATGGATTTCCGCAGCCTTTACCACAAGCCATAATCTTGTGGGCTAGCCAACTCTTGTGTCAGAAAGACATGATGAGATGAAAACCATCAGTGGTGTAGTAATGAACCAACACCAAACCTGCAAGCAAGAGAGAGTAGAAACTAAACACGACGAGTTAGAGTTTTTTTTTTTTTTTTTTTTTTTTTTTTTTTTTAAATAAAACTAAGAAAAATAGAAATAACCAAAACATGTACAATATACCATCAAGCGTGAAGAAACCAAAGACAGTTGTAGTGTCGTGAAACACTAAGCCTCTCCTTAGGCGTATGAGGATCCAACAGCTGCAAAAATGGTTAGAAAACAAAAATACAACAATAAGCCTCCCCTTAGGCTTATGCCTCCCCTCAATCAATGCACCTTACAAAGACTATTTTTCTTGGGTACCCAGAATGAACCTTTCCTTTGAGTTTTCCAAGAATAACATGTTGAGGGCTTAACAACAGTTGCCACACTAACTCTACCATGTGCCATATTCATATGAGATACATAAGGTGTATAAGACTGAAAATAAGAACTTTTAGGTCTATAGGGCATAAGCCTAGCCTTACTGTTCCACCATCCAGTAGTAACTGGAGAAGAATATCCTCCACCGTAGGGGCCGGAAAGGCCTATTAAGCTGTCAAGAGAAAAAGATGCATACACCTTTGGTTTACCCGAAGGAACTGATTTACCTGCTTTCACATGAGCAACTTTGGGAACAAATGGAGGAATACTAGCAACATTAGTCCATGTGGGTTTAGAAGTCTTATGGCCAGAGGAAACACCCATCTTTTTCTCATGATAATCATAGTCTATAATAAGATGGAGTTTACTACCACACACAAAACAAGATTTCTTCTTAAAAGGCTTATTCTTAACACAACTTTGTTCATCACATTTAAACTTATCAGAAACAGAACTAGAAGCAAAATTGTGTTTAATGAATAAGTAACGGCTTTGTTTGGGCTCATCATCGCTACTTTGGGCTTGGGTGTAGTCTTGGGTGTGTGCCTAGGTGAGTCGACTTTTCACTTGAATCACATGAGGCATAGACAGTGGACTTTAGGTCCGACGACTTGTCACTTTTAGAGCAAGAGATGAGTCATTAGTTTGGCCACTAAGGTCCGCAAGTCACTTGACTTTTGCCATATAAATGGTGTGATCCATCAAAGTCAACTGGAATGGACAGGTCAATGGGCATGAATTCACCTCTAATAGGTCCACGTACAGCATGTAAATCACCTTCTTTTACAAAATTAGTTAATCCTGCTGGTGTAGAATTACGAGTGTCATCCCTAGATTCTATTCCTACATACTTCTTAAAGCCTAAACCTATAGAAGTATTCGGATTTTGACTAGCATAGATGTGACTAGCTAACTTGTTTCCATTCAACAACCATTCTTTATGCCTAGCAATTTCCTCATCTAGTTTCTCTTTTAGCACTAGGTTTTCAGAGACTGCAGTAGCTTTTTCTTTCTCAGTGCGCTTTAAATCAATTCTAGCAAATTCTAGATCACTTTCTAGCACCCTAATCTTTTCATCATAAGCCACTTGATTCTTTTGAAACCATACCTTTTGTCTTTCTAATGTTTTTAATGACAGTTTATAAGCTTCATTGTCAACATAGCATGCATTATACTTAGGTTTCATTTCATCATAGGCTTCCTTAAGTTCATTATATCTCTCCTTATAATCAAAAACACAAGTATGTACCTGAGAGATGCCCATGAGAGCAATTGGCGGACTGGCAAATTCTTCAGCATAACCTTTAGCATTATCTTCCTTGCTCATCTTCTTGAAATCACCCTTTCCACAATACCTTGTTTGAGAGCATTCCATATAAGACTTGCATCATCCATATAGCGAAAATCGCTACATGATCAGCAGGAATAGATTTAAGCAAGATAGTTCTGGCCTTTGACTCTCTTTGTACAACAATTTGTTCATCTGCAGTCGTTGGAGGAAAAATAATGATGTTTCCATCACGATCACTTTTAATCCTTTTCAAACTGTTGCCATTTTGGATCACCTTCCAGATATTCATATCATTATTCATGATCCAATGTTCCATCTTCTTAGCCCAAACCTCGTACTCATCATCCATCAAATAAGGAAACATAACATCATCCCTATTATTATCAAGTTCTGCCATTTTATGTGATAACAGCAGTAAAGTTATGTGATAGCAAGAACTAAAATGAATGTCAGCAGTAACCAATCCAATCAAAATGACAGCCCACGTGATAGCATAGAAAACTCACAAATAAAATTAGAAACAATATTATGAGATCAGCAGTACTAAAGTGAGCCAATCAGAACAAGCGTAGGACCAATGGGAGATCAAGAACTCGTTCAAACCATGGACCCACGTGAGATAGGATAAGACAATTGATCAATAAAAAATAATCCTCACGTAAGCCTTCAGCAGAAACAAGTCAAAAGTTACACCAACACAACAAGTGACCAAACAGCGTCTTGTATTCACGCAAGTGGGGACCAGCGAATAAAAACAATACACTATGCAAAGAAAACCGAGCCCCTTATCTGATGACCATGTAATCGTGGGACCAGCAGCAAACACAAACCCACGAGATAAGTAGAAAACGTGTCACCTTGAAAAAGACGACAAATCCCAACCGTGGGTCCCAGCAAATACACACAATATATAGAAGTGACCTACAAGACCCACGAGACCAATATCTAAGAGCAAATAATTCTTGGAGAGAGAGAATCAGAGAATATCCAAGTGCAAAATAACAATGAGACCAGTATAATATTGCCCAATCAAATGCGCTGACCAATTAAACAACTATACCTTTCACTTGATGATCGTGGGACCAGCACATCACGTGGTCACAAACATGAAGACCACCAAGATCAATTCATAACCGTGTATATCACAGATCTCGTATTAGAAGTGGGACCAGTGAATGAGTCAAAAATAATCATCAAAACAGTATGTCACTCACACGTCATGACCACAGTACCTTTTGACCAAGAATGAAATCAACACTAACCTTTTAGCAATATTTTATCACAGTATGCCCAATCCACAATATAGCAATATTTTATCACAAATCAACACTAACCTTTTATCAATAAAATCAAACCGCCGTACCTTTTGACCAAGAATGAAACGGAGACCTTTCAACACAAACGGGACTGATTTTTTTAAAACCAAATCTGATCTTTATCAAACTGCTTTGAAGCAACTGCTCCCTCTTAATCTTTTCCCAACTGCTGCTATACAGAAAAGCCTCGTACCCCCTTTTCACTGTTGTATCTTTGTTGTTCAGTTCTGCAACAGAATACACCGACGAGTGTATAAAACCTAAATACCCAAAAACCTTATAAACCCTAGATCGAGAGCCACCCGCTCTGAAACCAATTGTTAAAAAACCAAAGATCCGGACTCAACTAGGGTATAAACAATATTGATTGAATGATGCACAGTGGAATAATAAGAACACAATCAAAGTTACCAACAAGGTTTTTCTATTAAAACTAATGATCCTCTATGGATCTTTCCACCCTCTCTAATGAGGTTTTTCTTTTAATGTTTTTCTCTCAAAAAGATGTGTCTAATACATAAGACCTATGTTCCTTTTATAGACAAGGAACCCTAATACATTTCTTGGGAAACGTACAAGCATGCAAATAAATAAATGTAAAACCCCTACACATGCCCATGCTAACCTTGGGCAGAACAATAATAAATATGGGCTAACATATAAATAATTAAACTCAAGCACGCTACATCGATTCATTATTTCAGAGACACAACTTCACCGCTTCATGATTCCACTACTCAACGCTTCAGAGATTAACTTCAAAGATAATTCCTACTTAGTACGTTTATATTACTTGATGAAACTCTTCTTCACAGAATCCATTATTTCTCGTTCGTGATATCACGGTTTCACGTAATTCCTACTGTATAATGTTTCAATAGATGCTTTAAGGTTCATACTCGCAGAAAGTAACGGATGTTGACCCACATGCATGTGGTCATCGATCTTGTTAGTGTATGGTTTACCATGCTATCACCAACTGTATTGGCTTCAAGCAAACGGTATGTATTTTAAAATTTATGCCTATCAAGTTATTCTTCCCGTCAATACCGATAATTTTAACAAGTTCTTTTTCAATACTGAGTGCCAATTCCGCTTGATTATGTTGATAATTTTGGAGAACACTAAGCGTTCCTCGGCCTGTTGTCCGAAATACTCAAGAGCCTCAAGAGCACGATGAGCTGAATATCCTCAAGAGCCTCGAGGGCTCAAGAGCTGAATATTTTTCTTGTCAATATGACGACAAAAATTCCAAAGTGTTTATACAAGAGCATCGTCGTTTGTCAAAAATATGTTAAACATGCTCGAGAGGTATATATGCTCTGAATCATGTCACCAACAACTCGTTAAAGAAAGTAATCGTGGACGTCCAGAGCACAAAGGACAACAAATCCAAGTCTAAACCAAATATCCGGATTTGAACGAAGAACCCCCACAAGGCACCGCAGGCTACACAAAACCTAAAAAGTCCTGTATAAATAAAGAATCGAGACACAGTTCTTATGTGGAGAGCCTTCTAACGTCCCGCACTTAAACGAAGGACCTAACGAAGGACCTAGCGAGGCGACTTAAGACACCACTTGTATGCTCCAGTTACTTTAGCGAATATTGTATGGTGAAATTCCACTCTTTTCCGATACCGGATCCTAGGGATCTTTAACGTGGATGGTGATGGAAATTGCGGCTATCGAGCTCTTGCCGTAGGTCTTGGCCATCAGCAAGAAATGTGGCCCAATTCGAGCTCTTGCCGTGGAAGAGGTAGATAATAACGAGGAAGTTTACAGGAAATGCGGGTGATTCTTTACATCTACACATAACTCGATGAATTGGTTTAGGGTGCGGCACCGACGTTATTGGATGACCGTGCATTCAAGAAGTGGTTATTGCTCTGACTCTTAATCGTCCTATTGTATGTATAACCAATTCACAATCTCTTTTGTGTCTTCATGTTGAGAGGTTCTCCGATTCAGCAGAAATATTGTCTCCCGTTGTGATTCTTCGTGTGGGGGACGACCAATGTGCTCACTTCGTTCTTGTGGTTCTTGATGAAAACTCACCATTCCCGTATAATCACCCACAATGGAGATATTTTAGAAATGCCGTGGCCGCGCCATGAGAACATGTGTTTGCTCAACGACAGAGGATGTTTAGATATACGTAGAAAACAGTTATTGATTTATATTGTAAATGACACAACATGTATAGACGATTACTGATTTATATTGTAAATGACACAACATGTATAGACGATTAATGATTTATATTGTAAATGACACAACATTTATAGACGATTACTGATTTATATTGTAAATGACAAAACATGTATAGACGATTATTGATTTATAGCAAGCGACTCGTCATCTTTTGTTACGATTTACGCTCCTGCTCCGGTTCTTCCTCATCTTTTGTTACAGAATCGGATGACATTCGATGGAGGGACATTCATTGTTTCAACCACACACCGCTCGTGTTGAGAGTCCAGATTATGTGCTTTCTTCACAATCTTATGTGCCTCCTCTCCGCCTATATCTCCAACCGCAGATGAGGACAATTTTATACACGTCCTCCGGTTCTTCCTCATCTTTTATTCTGCCGCCTCGCGTTGATTTAGCACGAGCAAGAGATTGACGGATTGAGGAGACGATTTCGAGTTAGAGTCTCGTGTGGGACGATGGCAACATCATTGGAGCGACTACGCCTGGGCGTGATTGATCTTAGTTTCTAGTTATATTGTAATTTTGTGAACCATGTATCAACTATTAATCTATAACAAGATTGGTTATTTATGTATTGAAGCTTCTAATTTTGTGAACCATGATATTACTAATTTATGTTGTGAATAATTATACAAATTCTTTTGGCGGATGCAACAACAAAATCATTACTTGTGTCGTTGTCAACGTGGATTAATAATTGAAGAACATCCCACAAGCCCAAAACTTGTGGTGCAAGTATATGCATGTCCTTTCTCAAAGGTAAATAATTAAACGTTTGCTTATTTGCGTAAATATATCAATAACTTGTTTGTTTATAATACATTTCTTATAATTGTTTAGTCATGTAATGTACCGGGGACTAAAGACTATGGGTGTCGATACTTCATGTGGAAGGAAATATTTCAACAAAAGTACTTTGGTGAAGCCTCTTCTTAAACGCAGTGCTCAAACTATGAAACTAAAGATACAACGATCAACATGCTATTGGTGAAAACAATTTGTTGCGAGGCAAAATAAAGGCGTTGGAGGCATCACTAGAATTGGCAAGAAATCCAGTTGATCACGCATGTCAGCCGAGTGGAATACTCTATGAGCTTATAGATGACATTAATAATCTTCATGTGGAGTAGATTTCGTTGTAATATTGAAAACATTTGTTGTTTTACTTGTTTAATGTTTTAATGTCTAATGTTTTATTGTTATTGTTTAATTAAATGGAAACAAATACACAATATAAAAACACTACACAATTAAATACACTATACATATAAAAACACTACACAAATTAAATACACTATACAATATACCTAAATTAAAAACTACACACAATTAAAAAAAAAAAAAAAAAAAAAAAGTCAAAAGTGACAGCCGCCATACGGAAGGGGGACCCACACCTACTTGAGGTGCCTGCCAAGGAAAACGTGGGGTGCCTGCTAGGTAAGCCCTTCTTTATTACTGTCGACCCACAAGAGAAACCACAAGGGACAAACACCCAATTACATTTCTTTTTCAAACTATATTGTCTTAACCCAAAATAGCCACACATCTTCGCCTCACTTTATATTCAAAGGTCAAGCATGCATTTTTTTTTCCCTCCTTTTATGCTGTTCGAAACACTCAAACATCACACACCACTTTTTCATTCAACTTTCACACACTAAGAAGTTGAAAAAGTCTTATCCTCTTTTTTTGGTTATAAGCTGTTGAACTACAACAAGCATACACCCTTATCTTTCAAATTCATTTCACAAAAATATAACTACTTCAAGTGATTAGATACAAGGCTAAATTTGGTTTGGGTTCAAAGTGGATTTAGTTTGGGGTTTTGATTGGATTAGTTAAGGTTCTTGGGTTATACTTCTTTGGTTCTTGGGTTTCCTCTTTTCGAGTTTGCGCACAAAGCTCTTGTAAGAATCCTTTAACCTTTACACTTCATATGTCCTTGAGTTTTAAATGTGCTAAACATAATTATACTTAGTAACATGTAACTATTTTTAAGTTAGAAAACTAAAAGATGTAGCTCTTCAATTATGCAATGCTCGACATACATGCACATATGCTTAGAAGTTTGTTGTTTTGAGCTTGTGTGGTTGCTAATACACTCATAATACACTAATAAGCACTAAGCAAATAAGCTTGTGCTTAATCTAAACAATTTCGACCCATGGTAAATTAGTAAGCTTAAATGATAGAGTTAATTACAAAAATCGTCCTAGTGGTTTGTCAAATTTCTCATGTTTAGTCCGTGTGTTTTTTTTTCATGCGGGTCATATCCTTGTGGTTTTGACCCATTACAGGTTTGGTCCCTAAACTAGCATTTCTGTTAATTTGACTGTTAATCCATGGCCAAACAAAGTGAAACAATAGCTTTTGACTGTTAAAATGGCAAAACAAGTTTTTAAAATGAAATACAAACTCTAAACACAACATGAGTGCAATATATATCAGACTTGATAAACCATATAACCAAATCGTTTGGGTAATAAAACAAAATGAGCAACCTGGCACCCTGTCATTTTTTATATTTATTTCCTTTTACTATATTTCACATCTAACCCTTGAACTACTAGAACTAATTAATTTCTTCTTTTAACAAATTATACTAATAAGGTTTAATTAGTTAAGCTATATTTAGAAACTATAAATTGTAAGTTGCAGTAGAAGAGATTTTGAGAAACTAATATATATAACGGGTCATGCCCAATTTTCGTCAAAAGTATATACTTAACTTATTTTTCTATTAAAACCGACTAAAGGACGAAAACCAAACATTTTATTGACACTAAATTATATTATAACAAACCATTAAACTTAAACATATATATACATAAATACCTTTCAACGAAAACTCCAATATATATATTAAGTGACTAAAATAATTGTTACAAGTATTTTTAGAGTCAGAGCACGTTTATTTTCACAAGGTTTATTTTGTGATACTTGCCGTACATTGCCATTATCTACTTTTGAACCGGTGACACATTCATCATATATGTACTTTTACTTACATATACTTATAAATATTTATACACTTTTTCAATAGCCAATACTTACAAACCCTTAGAAACTATTTAATCTTGAACACCGCCACACAAGCAACACTAACACAAACACATAAAAACTTTTAAACCTATTTAAACTTCATTCATCGAGTCTTAAACATAAGTCTGTAAACTAAACTTGCCATACTAATATAGGTCGCGTTTCGGTGTCATCCACTAGTTCTACTTGACTACTACTTTAGACTGCTGATTTACTGAGGTGAGTTTTCGTAGCCTCTTTTTCAGTATGTTTTTCTTGGGGGAAAATGTACTCAAATGATATTTTAAACTGTTTTCATACTGTGATTTTGGACAATTATGTGCGTTTGATTGCAATATGTGCCTTGTTGTGTGATTTTATCATATGTGACATTTGTGCGCAACTGTTTAACTCCGTTTTGGAGCCGAAGCATTGATAGTACTATCGGGGTATTGCAAATCGTGTACATGTGTCATTTGCGAGGTTCAGTTGTTACAACTATTGTGGTTTCGGTTAGTGCTTATATTTGTATATCATACTCATTATTGTCCTACTCTATATCATTCACAACTTAGTGGTTTAACTCTTAAACCTACGAGCTCACCAACTTTATGTTGACATTTTCGAGTATCCATTTTCAGGTGTTATTAACGAAGTTACTTAGAAGTTTGGATATTGGCCTGATTTTGCAAGACTTAAGACAAGACCCTCCCGGGCTGTGCTCCTGAGGAGTTATGCATTTAGCTTATTACATTAAGACTTGATCAGTTGGTGAACTCATGTACTAAGAGCTGTTTACACCCGACTCTTGGGATTATTGTAACTTGACTTAAGTTTGTGATATTCATTTAGTATTTCTCTATTTTGGACGCCTTGTGTTCTTAACTATGAAGTCATGCCCCGTAAATGCCATTCCGCTGCACCATTTTTGGGTGTGACAGTGAATTTGGTATGCTTGCTTGCAAGCCTTCTAAAATTCATTTGTATGTTAGTAAGAAGAAGAATAAACTAGTTAAGCTGGTTGATGGGGATTGAAAAGTTGTTAGAGAATGTGACCGGATATCAAAAATTTGAGGGCAAATTGATATATGCCACACCCCGACAGCGGCGGAAAACTCAGGGTGCAATGTATATAGTACATTGCACAACATACAAGATAAGCTATACTTTGTATAAAGAATCCATTCACTTAGTTACATTGAATTTTATCTTGAAAGTATGACGAACACGTGTCTTTGTAAAACGTCTCAGTTTATAACGATTCTTGAATCCAATTCCTTCATCTATAAAACATTGTTCACCCGAAAATGATACTTGAAAAGGTCAACATAAAGTTGGTGAGCTCATAGGTTTATAAGTAAACCAAGTTGTTGTGCCATGGTTTTAATTAGTGGCCAATTGTGCAATATGACAGTGAATACATGCACTAAATTAGAACTCAATCCTAGCAACTATGTATTGGTACAACACAATAAGCACCAAGGATCCCTAAGATCCGAACCTCTCAGAACACTTGCACCTAAAGCCTACCGGCTGGAGCTATATACAGGGTGGAACATCCATAAGCACATAAGAACACACGATCACCAAATCGCCAGATAAGAACCACACCATAAGAACATCCAGTATCATGTCATTCACATAGCATTCATAGGCACATAGCATTGTCTAAAAAGATAACAGTTTCACACAGTGATGAAAACAATTCAAAACATATTTGAGTATCATTTTCCTCAACGGAAAAGAGTAAAAAAGTGGGGCTACGAGAATTCACCTAAACAAGATGATAGTAGCTGAACTAGATGATCTCTAAGTAAATGTGCAACGGTAGCCGGCCACGACCTAGCAATAAGCTAATCTTAGTGTTGTGTTCTATGATAATGTCTTGTTGTACAATGTTTGACTTGTTGCTTTTGATAATGTCATGCATACTTGATATGTTGTACTTTGTATTATGGTTGTGTGGTGACTATGTAGTTGACTCGACAAGTTTGAAATCCACGCATGATGTATGATAGAGGAATATGAGAATACGTATGATTTTAAGAATACAAATTTACAATTCGGAGTCGAATTTGTGAGAGGAAATAAATGAAGAGCTTGACAATAAGAATACGGCTTAGATGATTTGGAAGTATATACATACACCAGACGTGAGCTCAGTATTCCGAGAGTAACGATTAAGTATAAGAAAATAGCCGAGCGTTAAAATAATACTAGTAATACTTTATTATTTTGTAAATAAGTCATTCCAATATTTCCTAAGTGTGGGACTTTTTATAAAATTGTTGCATGACCAGTTTGTTTGTAAAAGCTTCCTAAGGTTTCCAACCTCGTTTTCCCATGTTCCCTTTTTAACTTCCCATATTTTCCCTCAAAATGACAAAAGTCCATATTTACAAATCGTCTTTTCCAACACGTCGTTAAAACCATCCTAACCATTCTATACTTTTGCATGTATAAACTAATTTGAAAATCCGTTTTTAGACACATATGTTTGTTAATATTCAATCACTGGGCCTTACGGTCTATTAGAAAATCCTTAAACAGGTATGTAAAGTCCATATTCGAAAGCATTATTTTTTTATAATTTAGCCGAATAGTAGTAAATTAAAGTAGTTTGAAATAAGTCAACAATAATAAGAGTAAATTACACCGTTCGTCTTTGTGGTTTGCGTTAACCGCAGGAGTTCGTCCTTTGATCAAAAAAGTTGCACCGTCCATCCTTAAGTGGCAAACGTTATGCATCGTTCGTCCATCCATCCAACTGGCCCCACTAATTCCCACTAACGTCAGTTAACTAAGGTTTTTAAAGGGGTATTTTCGTCATTTCCCATTTATGTAAATATACCCATTTGCTACAAACCCTAACACTCAAATTTCAGCCTCCCTCCTCCTCTCCACATCTCAGCCGCCACCCACCACTCTCCTGCTCTCTCCTCCGCCGTCTGTTCACCATCACCTCCGACCAACCAACACACCAATCCACTTCGCTAATATCAAGTACAATACCAGTCAATCCAAGACTCAAACGATAAGTTGATCAAAGGCTAATTTCAAACTAAACATTTATTCCATTCAAAACCAAAAGTCACTAAAAAAACAAAACACAGATATCAACATGTTTCAACTACTACCATTAGAACTTAGAAGCAAAAATTAGCATAAAATCCAAGCTTAACCAAGATCTTATCTCCATCTCCATCTCTATATCCCATTAACCATCAAAAATCATCTCGTAAAGCCGTAAACTACCCCAATTAGTAACCACATCAACACTTCTACATTCATCCCCAAACGCTACCTAGGAGCTTTACACGCAGCTCTTCTTTGTGAAAATCAAGCATGAGTTTCTCTCTAGTAGCTTCGATCTCATCCTCATCTCCAATCATCATCGATTTCATCTTCCTCTCAGATGATGATGATGATGATCTGAAGCGTTTTTTCACGGATGCCACGTCATCAGGATGAACCTTGATACAATGGAGAAGCTTCTGGTTGCCCCACTTTAAGCAAGGGAGATCGAAATTATGTAACGATTTCAATCGGTGTTCCATTGATTGTTGTTCGGTGGAATATACCATTAATTTGTGTTTTGTGTGTGTGTTTTGAAGGTGTTTTTGGTGTGTGTGAATTTTTATTTATTTTCGGTGCAGGTCTATTTTGTTTAAATGTTCTAGTCATGTTGATTTGAGTAGCGGCGGATCTGGATGGTGGTTCTGGAGGTGGATCTGGATGGCAGCGGATCCGGGAGGTGTGGGGGATTTGTGGGTTGTAGTTTTTTAAGAGTTAGTTGATGTGGGTTTTGATACATGGTGATAAATAAATGGTTAGTGTTTACTGGTTTTGATTTTGTGTTTGATTTTATAAAAATAGAGTTTTTGTACACTGTTTTTGGGTGTTGAATTTGGGGATTTATGAAGAAGATGAAGATTGTTGGAAATGTAGTTGGATATGTGTTTGTGTTTGTGTGAGAGAATAAGATATGTTTTGTGTTTAGATGAAATGACATTTTTACCCTCATGTGCAAGTCACATGAGGGGAGTTTAACAGTCAAACTTAACGTCGTTTGGTCAAAGGACGAACGGCGCATAACGTTTGCCACTTAAGGACGAACGACGCATTTTTTTTGATCAAAGGACGAAAGGCTGCGGTCAACGCAAACCACAAGGACGAACGGTGTAATTTACTCTAATAATAATGTGCGTGAGTTTGATATATCTATCTATCATATATAGTATGAAGTGGGCTTTGTGCAAAAAAAGGGCCAAATCCGGGCCTAGGTTTGAGGTTCTATATATATATAAAAACACTGTCACTCACAAAACATAATAACGTGATACATAGAACTTGGTTAATTACTATGTGATCCAGTTTTAACATCCCTCTATCGAGTAAAATAAAAGTTAATTACCACCTCCCTCGATCAATCTCTCTTTTACTCGATCGTCACTCACAAAACATCGATCATCATCCCATCCGTCCAAGACAGACAGACAGACAGTTGCAACATGATGTTATCATCTATGTGCAGGTAAAATATTACTATGTGATAATTAAAAATAAAACTTGTTTTTCTTTTTTACCTTTTCTATTCTTACTACAGACTTAGATTGGGTCTGGTTCCTGTTGCAGTCAAATCAACTTTAGTCTCCTAATTAACATCATGTTTATGTTTATTGATGCTTGTAGCCCAGATTGTTATATCAAATGATTTTGAAGAGTGGTATCGTTTCTTACAGAATTGAAGTGTTTTTGCCTGATAAAAGTCGCCTAAAAATGAAATACTAACCACTCATGACTCACCATTGGATACTAAGTACTCATGTTATGGTGTAGTACAGAACCAAAACTACAATACTTATTCATTAGGTTGCTACCTGAAGCTTTCTACGAACGGGTCATTTATATATGAGGTTATAACATGTCCAGAATCCCCATTCTTTTGCTGCTGGAGAAGTTTTTAACTACCATATCATCCCTACTACTAGTTCTAGTCAAGTAGCACTATTAAATCCTAATCCATTCCATTACTATTTGGTGATATATGTGATAAATTGGACTTTTCTTATCATCAGTTTTGCTTGAATTTCGAAATTATAAAGAACGCTGTTACTTTTCTAACAAACATTATTGTTTAGTAACTGATACCGTGGCATTTTATCTGGTTAGAAGCTGCCTTTTTTGTGAGAAACTCTCTAGGTGAATAATAAACAATTGGTTTGTAGTTTTATTCTTCTTCTCTTTTGTTCTTTTCCTTTTCTATTCGTACATATTAGTTGGAGCTGTAACAAGTTCTGCCCATGCTGTGTGTTTACCCCTTCCCTAGTTTTAATTAATTGCGCTTGTAATAGATCAATCAATGCTTCAAAATTTTAAAATAGTTTAAATCTTTGATTGATTGATTGTAGGAGATTTACAAGATGGACTATTGCCAATAACATCTCCCACATAAATAGGAATTCCAATCCTCAATCACATCCACAACAAAGGGAAATCAGAATCCAGAGGCCAACAGTTTCTTATTACCCCGACAATTATAAAAACAGAATCAGTAAGCTGCTAGAAAGGCAGCGAGCGAAGAGAAAAGTGGCAATAAGTAAAGCAGAACAAGATCGAATACATAAGTATTACTCAGAGGAGGTGCTTACTATTGAAAGCTATATTGACTCAGCATTCCGCTCAACGAGAACCAATGAAGTATATTTGTTCTTCCGGCGTGAGTATCTTGTATTGAATTACGATCCTGGAACAACGAATGCTCGGGTTGTCGACGGACCTCATTACATACAAAATGGTTTTCACTCCCTTTTTTGTACCGAATTTGCTGATTGTGGAATAGACACTGCTTTTGGTTGTCATGGTGGTCATGATGAATCATTTATCTTTTCCGGAGATAGCTGCGCAAAAATAAATTATGCACCCGGGACTACAAATGCTAAGATTCTTGAAGGTCCTAAATTAATCGACGAGATGTTTCCTTTCTTCAAAGGTACAAAGTTTAAATCGATGGTGGATGCTGCATTTGAATCATCAGTTCCTAATCAAGTTTACATCTTCAAAGGCGGAGAATATGCCCTCGTTGACTATATTCAACGAAAACTCATTCATATACGTCCTATAGTAGACGGGTTTAATTGCTTACAGAACACTATTTTCGATAGCGACATAGGAGCTGCGTTTGCGTCACATAACTCTCAGGAGGCTTACCTGTTCAAAGGAAACTCATATGTGATTTTGCACTTCACTCCTGGCCAAACCAAAGACTACATAATTAGCGGTCCCAAGGAAATTGTACCTAAGAACTGGCCTTCTTTGGTGAACATCCTGCCTCGATATAATACTGGAGTTTCCATGCCTGAGTACACAGGACCTCTCCCTGATTTTGACCCGAATTTCGTCTTTCGTATGTGTGGTGGCTATTATTAATATAATTTGTATTAAACTATTCCCTCTTGTTTCTACTTTCTATTTATGTGATCAAACTGATGATGCATTTCAACTCAGGTTTTTACAAGTTGGTTCTACTAAACACTACAACAAAAATGCTCATTTGTGTCGCCTTATTTGTGACACTTGTTTAATAGCGTGATGCTAAAACATAAATTTACAAAGTAAAAATATCATTTGTGGCATCTCCTTTGAAAAATGTTACACAAAAGACCTAGTATAAGTTATTTGTAAATATGTGAGGAGCTGCACCATATCATCTCTGAATTTGAGTCCCATTCGTCAGCATTTTTCCTGAAACTAAATACAAGATCAAAATCACCAAATAGTAACCATGAAACCTGGAAAACTTAGTCTACTTTTAAGTAATTCACTAATTGTTTTTGAAAGTATTGTACTTTCAGATAGAGGCATGTAAACTTGATTTGATCATTAATATATTAGACAACTAGTGCAATGGTGCACCAGTAATCGTTATTGGTGTGTTACATCTTCAACAAAGACAATTATTGTGTAACTCACAATGTCTTTATAAAGTTTCATAGATCATAAAATGTAAGAGTAGGTATATGATCGGGAAAATGTGGTTGTGCCAACATGATGTCTACAAGAAGGTATACGATGTCAAAAACAAATCAAATATTTATATAAAGTGATCGAAAGTATGTTGAGTGTATATATATCTACTTATATATATGTGTAGCATAAAAATGCCTAGAAATCACATAAACATCCGGAAGGTGTAAGGAACAGAGAGCGTAAGGCAATAAAATGTTTTAGTGTAAAAGTGGTTATAGTTTGGGTCTCAATTAGACCCGTTTCTCTATAACTATAGCTCTGATAATAATCTGTAACACCTCCAATTTCATGGTTGCAGCGGAATTCAAACTGAGTGTTACTCGTTGGTATGACAATTATAACAATAGAAAACGAACTCTAATTGAATCGTTTTAAAATATTTATCATTTGAATATCAGAATTACAAACTGAGGTCCTAGTAGTTTCACGGTTTACAAATTATACAAATAAGTTTTCGAATGATATTTAGATTTATAGCCTTCTTAAATATCCATGCTCCTCCGTGCCAGCCTCGTACATTATGGACTTGAGATAAAACATGCTTAAAATGTCAACGCAAAAGTTGAGTGAAATCCATAGGTTTATAGTTAAATGGTTGAACACATAGTTTAAGTGTGGGTTACGTTGTTATACACCCTGAAAACAAAACAGCTATTATTGCACTAAGCACATGAAAACCAAGACGTTAACGTGTACCAATAGCAATTGTCATGTTTGTTATAATAGCTCCTGCAGTTTTCTCAAATATAGTGCGCTTGTTTGCTTAACCGGTCAACACAAACAAGATTCGTCAATCCCAATAGGCCTATTCATAATATTCGTACTTACTATGCCTAGTGATTAATGCTTCATGATGTGGGGACTTAAGTGTGACAATTGTGTTACTTAGTGCCAATAAAACAATTCATGTATACAGTTCAAAGCATTTGTGTTCGAGTAAAAATAACATGTATCACCCCCAAGGGTTTGTAAAACAATTAAGTTATAGAAAGTGAGGCTATGAACTCACCTTAATAACATCTTCTAAAATCTAAAAGATGATGGCGATTGTTAATATCCCGAAAACGTGTATATGTCTTAAATACAATTAAGATTCATTTAATGGATATGAAAGTATATATTCATAAATATATAAGATAAAGTAAATATATCATTTGTTTGTTTATAATCGTCAATATATTTTGAAAGCGTAACTGAAAGTTTGTAAAACCGTTGTTTGTAAATAAGAAATGTCTTATATATTCAATTAATATATAAGTTGTTTTAAATTATTTATTTTAATAAAATAAACTAATTTAAAATTTTACAAAAATATTATAAAAAGTTTATAAAAATATTATAAAAATATTATAAAAATAATATTAAAATATTATAAAACATAATATAAACATAATATAAAAATATTATTAAAATAATCTAAAAATATTATTTAAAATAATAAATATTGTTTAAAATAATATAAACATATTATATAAATTTATATATAAATATTTTAAAATGTATCATCCTTTTCTAATATCGTACTATCATTCGTGCTATCATATTTGAAAGGTCATGTAGTGAACATATGAGGAGGTAGGACACTTTAAATCGTAAATCCAACAACTCGTCAATACGTTACCCCGAAAAGGCCTCTCTCATATGAAATTCCCTATTAATATAGTACTTAATAAAAGCGTATAATTTGTACGCATGGATATATGTATGGAAATGTTTTTATAAGATGTATACATTTGATATGTATTTTTATAAAATAAGTTTGACAAAGATATATGACATATTAAGAGTTTAAAATACAATAAATAAAATAAAAGTTCACAAGTATTTAAAGTTTATAAATGCTTACCTTTATATAGAATGCTTGTTTATATAAAGAAAATGAATATAAGCAGAGTTTCGACATGAAATTTATAATCTTCGTAAACCCGACGATATTTGAAGATTATAACAACGCCTTCTTGAAAACTTGAAGCTATATAAAGATTATAACAACTCTTTTTTGAAAATTCAAAGAAAAGAATATCAAAATCAAGCATTTTCTTAAGAACGCTTGAACTTTCTTGAAAGAAACTTGCTAAATAGCTAAGAATCGCCTTGGGTTTAAGGACTTTTAGAAACAAGAAGGGGGTTGCAAATTTTTATGAGGCTTAAGCCTCCTATTTATAGGGAAAAGTCCCACAGGGACTAGTTGTGCAATTTTTATGCTTTTCGTGTTCGGGACTTGTTTAGGCTATCAAACGTTTGATTCAAGTCACTAAAATTACACGGTTGCATTTAGAATAGTTAATGCAATAGAATGAGTATTTACACGAGAAATATTTTGCACAGGGACCATTATTGTAATTTTTGTGTTATCGTGGTTCGGGACTCATTCAGGCTTGATAACAATTGATTTAAGACACAAATATTACGCCATTGCATTTAGAATAGTTTTTCTAATAAAACGAGTATTTACACGATCAGTATCTCATAAATATTATTAAATCATTTATTAGGTTTACGGTTGTGCCGGTACGTGTTGTGTGCGGTTTTCATGTTTTGCGAGATATCTTCTCGTTTTCAAGCTAAATGAGTTCGGAAATGTTCGAAAATGAAATATAAGTAATAAATAAATAAATAATTGTTAAATGATAACCTGAAAAGTACAGGTTGTCACAATGCGCGTGAGTGAGCTTATCTGGCTACTCGTAAAAGCAAGTTTATTTATCAGTAAAAGGTTAAGTAAAGAAATTAATAAAATGATGACCTCATAAATTGTGAATTGTCACACTACTCTTATTACCCTTCAATTTACTCACATCAGGATTCAACACGGTGTTTTCCTTAAAGGGAATAGGTATATCAGGCAAAACATTACTTATACCACTACTATTAGTACTATTCTTATAACCATACACACTATTTAATTCAGGAAACATAATACTTACATTTTCATCACATTTCTTGTCAAACCTAACTTCTTTAGTTGAAATACCCTTATCTGATACTACCTTAAGCCTCTTTATCATCTATATGAGCTTCGGAGTTTACACCTTCATCATATACCTCTTTTTGAATATCCATACCTTCCCCACTTTCATCCCCAACATCCATATCTTCAAGACCCAAAGCAGAATCACCCACTCTGGAGCTTGAACGAGTCATAACCTTCTTAAAATTAACATCGGATGACTTAGAGAGCATATCAACATGTTTCATAGTGCCAGTGGATTTAGGATTCATGGTTCTAGTGGTTTTTTTTGGTTTTTAGATTCTTATCCATCCTGGTACTTGGTGGATTCACTGTAGGTGGTGGAATTGATGAATCAGGAAAAGGTAGTTTGGGATCTTGTTCATACATGATTGGAAGGAGATTTAGACCGAATTCATAGTATGAGAAAGGATTAAGGTTGTCAGATTTAGGGATCTGGGATAATGGTTAGTTTGTGAGATTATGTGTAACGGATGAACAGTGTTAACGGATTTTTGAAATGAATTTAACATGCTGAATAGTGATGATTATGTGGTGAAATTTAACATCAAATTATTTGAAATGAATAGTAGAATGCAAATCTAAAATCAAAAATAAGATCCAATGGATAGATCAAAGTTAGATGATGAATTACATGATAAAATGTGTTGAAAACTTAGAGAGAAAAAGTAGTAATATGCTAATACTCATATCCAATGGATATATCCAATGCTGTATTCGCCTGTTGGCTCTCAGAACCTCTTGTTGTTCAGAGACCTCTTGGCTTTCCTCTTAAATTTTTAGATAAACCTCTTGGATTTTAATAATCCTCTTAGCTTTCAGAGTCCTCTTGGATTTTAAGAGACCTCTTGCCTTTCAAAGACCTCTTGTATTTTCAAATACCTCTTGGCTTTCAAAGACATCTTGTTCAGAGACCTCATGTTTAGAGATCCTATGTTCAAAGACCCATTTATAGACCTCATGTTCATAGACCTCTTTTCCTCACATATCTCATTTTTAGAGACCTCTTTTCAAAGATCTTCTATCCCCCATTTTTGTATGTGTATTTGGTCGTAAGGTTGCTTGAGGGGGTTTGTGAGGTGATTGTTTTTAAGGATTTTCGTTGAAGGATTTGGTGTAAATTTTTATATTGTTTTTTTTAGAATTTTGTGAGAGGGTTTTTTTTTTTTTTTTTTTTTTTTTTATGGAGCTTTTTGTGAGAAGACTTTTGTGTAGAGGTTTTGTTGATAAGATTTTAGGGGTAGTCAACAAGATATCTGGATTATTGTAATTAACACACCTGCTCTTGATATAACTTGTTGATCCCGATATTTGGTTAAGACATGAACTTGTTTACAAAAGACCCATTTGGCAAATAATAACATCATTTTTACATTTCAATGTACTAGCAATGTACCCGCACAATATGCGGCGGATACCCTGTGACTAAATTTTATGGCGGCGGGTACACTTGGCCTTATTGCTGATGATTAGATGTGTGTGAGAGAGATATGAAATGGGTTATGTGTATTTATATAGTGGATGCGGTTATATGTTTTCAATAATCATTACTGATAATATGATTTTTAGCGGTTACAAGTTTTTATTAATGGGCTGTAAATGATTTGAAAAATGTATTTAATCTAGTGGAAATGTCTGAATTTAATTTTTAATGATAGGATGTATTTAATTTTAAGCCTTCCTCTTATAGTAAGTGTGTAGGATTAATTATTTTAAAACTTTCTAATTAGAAATGGCCTAAATGTATTATAATGTAGTTAAGATATAATTTTTATTAGAAACAATGAATCAAATAAATACAAGAGATAGTTGTGGAATGACAAATGAAACTCTCTTAAACTTAAACTTCCGCTTATGTTTTAGTTTAAGTTTAGGAGAGTTTCTTTCGTAATTCAATTGGATAGTATTACGCAACTATCCTTTACAATTTTTTAATTCATTTCTAATATAGAATTATATAAAGTACGAATAGTGTAATTTGTTGTCAAATGAAACACGTGAAAACATATTCATGTCTTAATCAATATCAAGACCAACATAAACAAATAGATTTTTTGTACTTTCATTACCTGATTTCCTTTGATTTTGAGTTTATAATTTTTGAAGAGTTCAAATTCTAATACGATGTGTATGATCTTAAGCTAGACCATCTCGCTCCTTCAAGAAACGTTTCCAATCTTAAAAATGTTGTTCTATTAGTTCTTCTATTTTTCAGTTGAAAAATGACTGATCCAATATTTTTGGCTCCTCTCAAGATTTTTATACATGGGAGTAACTTGGCTATAAAAGCATGAGCTAAGTCTGCCGCAATTACGGCAGAATAACCAACATTTCATTTTTAATTGCTAACATTGCACTATCACAGCTCGCAAGTGTTTATAAAAGAAAATAAGGATAAGGGCACTTGATTTACTAGTTATAGTTAACTCATAAAACTGGAGGTGATAATATAATCAGGTGCATACAGCTGCAACAATCATAAATCTGAGTTACAATCATAATCTACTAGTCAGAATAAGGTTCCCAAATGATCACTTAATAATCAAGAAAAAAGAAAATTTGAAGATCAGAATTTTTTGTAGATAGGAGTGATCCCCAAAAAATAAAAGCATAACTCAATTACCACTCTAGTTGCCTCACACAACAATATTTTGCTATCCTCACCAGACTGAACCTCCTGCCCAAATTTTCAAAGTTACATTAAATCCTCAAAAAAATCATCGCATATGTAAATTCAGTATTATATGAGAAACAATGGATATGTAAGTTAATATACCTGCCAGCTTTCAGAGTATAATCTGTCAAACTCTTTGCATAAAACAAAAAGGTAATCACACATGATATGTGGTGCGAGAACTCTGCAAACCTCCCCAAGAACCTAAAAAGGAAATTTAGATTATTAATAGAATAATATACTCTACATAATTATATTCAGCTATTTAAGGTACTTTACAAAGGACCACTGTATATAGAAAATATATAAAGTCAAGGGTGCAAACTTATATAAAGTCAAGGGTGCAAAATGATATGAAACTGTGAGGATGTGAAAGTAGTCTGTGATATGATCTAATATGACTCGATCCTCCATTTTCAGGCTTAAAATACCCATGTTATACATAATATGTTATATAAATGTATCATGTTTGGGGAAACTAATTAAAAAAATGAAACCTAGGAAAGAAAGTTTTTCTGATTCATTTAAAACATGATTTGACAAACTTTTATATTCTGTTAATTAACATTAAGATGGCATGTCAGTTCAATGTCTTTATAACAATTGTTGAGTTGGAATATAATGTAAATTTCAAATGTATTAATAATATATTTTGAAAAGGCTAGAGAGCATACGGAAAATTTAACCAATCATTATCTTACCTCAGTAAACCGGAGTAAATGTAATCCCAACTTACATTCTATATCGTCCTTCAATGTTAAACCGTCCTTCAATGTCAAGGTATTTTCCTATGCAAACAATTATAATTATATTATAACATATATAATATGTTATAAATACATATAGAATCTTGTTCAAACAAGAAACATGCATGTGCATGTATATTTATATATAGGGCTAATTCCCAAAAGGGGACAAAAAGTTCCCTAGTGGTCACCATTTGATACAAAATATACCTCTTTTCTCAAAATGTTCATGTGCGAATGTGCGATTCCACTAAAATGTTGACACGTGTCCAGACAATAAGTACACTTTCAATCATTAGCAAGTACAATCACTATCAAAGCCTTTTTTGACTTTTATATACAAATGTGCGAACAGTGAATGTGCGAATGTGCGATTTGAACATAACTTTATTGGGAAGGAAAACTTTTAGTGAATAAAATCTACTTTATGTGAATAAAATCTTTCTTTATAGTACAATCTTTTTTTATTCTTTAACTTATTTATTTAATTATAAAGAAAGATTTTACTCCCATAAAGTAGATTTTATTCCCGTAAAAGTTTTCATTCCCAATAAAGTAATGTTCAAATCGCATTCATGCATTCACCGCTCGCACATTTATATATAAAGTCAAACAAACTTTGATAATGATTGACTTTAATGATTAAAAGTGTACTTATTGTCTGGACACGTATCAACATTTTAGTGGAATCGCACATTCGCACATGACCATTTTGAGAAGAGATGTATATTTTGTACCAAATGATGACCATTAAAGAACTTTTTGTCCCCTTTTGGGAATTACCTTGTATATATTTGTGTGTGTGTGCATATATATACATGGTGTTTGTGTGTGTATGAAATAACATTGAAATGAAAAGAAATTCTTACCATAGACTCCAAAAGGTTTTTAGTAGATATCCTTATATCTAAACAAATTCGAGCATGTGTATGTTGTAGATATACCACAGTATTGCCCTATTTATCAATGAATGTAACCAAATAAGAAACAAGATGGGATGTTAAGATTTTAAATCAAATAAGAAAATATAATATATAATTGCATAACATCATTAGAAATGAAAGAACGTCATAAGAATACCGTTTTCTCAAGCATATCATCAAAACTGAATGTATAATCAGTCAATCTGTTGTTTTTCAAGACTTCATACCTGTTAAGAAAAAAAGCTTAATATATGAATAAGCACGAAACTTGACAATAAAGTAAGGTATCTTGTGTTGCAAAACAAACGCAATAGCGCATAATTGTTGTTTAATTCGATAAAAATAAAATTGTAAAGTTTATCTACACCTCTTTTTGGAAATAGAAATTAGATTACAGCAAGTTCTTACGGATTAAAAGTTACCAATTATTCATATTATTAGTACTGATAGCATAAGTATATGTTGTAATATTTATGATAATGTGTGAGAATCTTACTTGGCAGCACCATATCCGAGTGCTTCGGCAGTATGCTCAAGCTTCTTGTCTGCTAAAAAAAATAATACAAGTGTGGTGATTTTAAAATCGACCTAAACCTATTAATGGTTTGATTTGTGATAAGAAAGTTAATTAACTAAAACTGAAATAGGTCAAATGGGTTGAAAGCCAAAATGAAATACATTTGGTATACCTTTCCCAAAGAAACCTTTGCAGCGACTTTTAGCTTCGTCAAGCAATTGAACCAGATCTGATCCCTTCACATCTTCGACTTGAAGAAGACCAAATCCGACATGACTTAATGGGTCATGACAATGGTTAGTTACGGACCACCCTACACTTTCAGCAGCCTGGAGAAGAAGGAGGGGGGGGGACAAAATTAGTATTTATTTTAATTTCTTTATCTATTTGTGTAGATGTTATGGTGTACAATAGTTACTTACAGTGATGCACATTTCAATTTTGTCTCGTTGCCCTACATCAGCCACATGGACTATCCGGTCTGCTTTTTCTATTTCAAGTGCATGCCTACATATGCAGCCTCAAAATTACAAATAATACAAATCAAGAGGTGTAGACAAACTCTACAATTTTATGTTTATCGCATTAATACAAACAATACAAAACTACAAAATATCAGCCACATGGACTATCCAGTTTGCTTTTTCTATTTCATATGCAGCCACAAAATTACAAATATACCAATTGATACGACCCGATTCGAAATAGAGATAAAAAGAACAAATAAGATCAATTGCAACCTTGAATCTGTTTTTATAAGATGTTTTACGTAAAAAAATTCTTCAAGGTAGAGACCTTGTTTTTTTTTTTTAAATGTCTCGTGTCTGAACCTGGATACCACATTTAAGTAAGTGGCACTGAAGTCTAGCTGAATCAAATTTGGTTGTTTCTTTCTTTTTTGATTTTTATTATGAATCATTTTAGAATGAAAGGGCATGTTTTGTCACATTAAATATTACAAAAAAGAACATTCCAACAGTTTAGGAAAGGGTTTAGTACTATATAGAACCCGAAAAACAAGAAAAAAAAAATCAACACTTATTAAATGTCTGGTTCAGTCAAACAGTAAAGGTTCAAGCCTTTTCACAAAAAAAAAAAAAAATTAAAAATAAATAAATAAATAAATTATGTATTGCTAGCCAACTCATATATGTTTGATAAAATTAGCATTTATTTGCATGTAAACTAACCACAAAGCTGCGAAATCCACAAGAGGTAACTTTTGTCCTTCAATAACTATCGCCTCATCTCCTTCACAATTTGTATTATAACCCTTTTTTCTCAATAAATCTAGAGTCTCCTTCATGTAGAAATCATGAAGTATTTTACCCTGAAAATTAGTGTAATTAAACTCATAAACTGCAATTATATAAGAGGTAAATTCATATTTAATATCAAAATGTCGGAAAACATGACACCTCTTCTTTCGCGTGTACTCCCAGACGCTGATATACTTTTTGGTAATGTTCTCGGCTTATCTTACAGATTCGCTCCCATGCAATTCTGTGATTTTGATCCCAATCCTATTCCAAAATTCATTATTTTTTTTAAGTATATAAGAAAAATTAAGAAGACCATCCAACTCGGAAAAGAATATTTAAATCGTAGACTGACTTGCACGGGCTGGGTTCTCTCTCTGAAATCAGCATCTCCAACAAACCTTTTCTTCGATTCCTCATACAACACCTATTAGCAAACCAGTTGAGAGAAAATGACAGATAAATATAAAGAACTAAAACTCGGTATGCATCAGGTATTGTTGCACTTTCCAGAAAGACTTTTCAGATAAATATAGAGGTTCAGTACCACGTGTGATTTTACTTTAACGAAATTGTGCTCACCTCAAGTGCTCCAATAGCTTGATCGTTTACTCTCCCATCAGGGAACCTATCGACTAGGAACTCCGTCATCATCATTTTTGACTGCATAAATAACATGTTTAGTGAATGGATGTGTGTATATACATGTGTGTGAAACAAATACATACAATAAACCTTTGGTGCAAGTTTAGACTCTAGAATAATAACAGGCTAAAAAAAAGCTTCGTAAATCATGTTAGATGCAGGTATAATACGATTTAATTTAACAAATATTCAAACAGCAAGACCAACTACATGTACCTTATTGTCAAGATAATCCCCATACTGGAATCTTCGGCGCACGTCAACTCCAGAAAACTCAAGCACACGAGCTAACGTTTCTCCAATAATAGTGGACTGTAAATGATCCATATGCATTTCCTTGGCTATATCTCGTGGCAAAAAGTCTATAATTGCTTTTTTCATAGGGAGTTTTGGTGCCCATGTGCTTATACCATGCTCTAGCATCTTAAAAATACTCTGCAACGAAAAAAAAAAAAAAAAGTGACAGATATTGAAGTGGACAAGAATTTAGGTCAGAATTGTAATGTGCGTTTTAAAACACTTGGAAAATAAAATACCTTAGCTATCCATGACCTAGATAACTTAAACTTCAGAAAACCAGGACCACCTACGACGCATCTTTCCAGCATGCCAGCAGCTTGTGGAAAAAGAGCTATTGACTCTCTGGCATACTAATAAAAAAAAAGAGTAAAAAAAATGGAGCAATATATTTTTCAAAATCCATGAGATTTCACTCACAAAGAAAAATTACCAGTGCAGCACTTTTTGGTCCTTGGCGGGAAGAAAGGCTTCTTATTTCAGGCCATATGTTCAAGACACTGGTGCTATTACCAAATGTAAATTTCTGAGTTAGTACTCATATCATTCAGAAGAAATATGTATGAGAAAGAACATATATATACCATAAGTAATCACAATCATCTGCTATGGTACCGGTAGAAATACTAACAGCCACTTGACCACCTTTACGAGGGAAATTGGCCTTCAGAAAGCAGCCAAATGCCAAAGAAATTTCTTTTTGAAGGCTCCATCTACCATCTTCTTCCTGTAATGTATTACAATACAAAACCATTATTTGTATCTGTTAACATATCCTCTAGTTTGCTTTATATATTAATCTTCTAAATCTGTAGTTCACGTGTGAGTTGTGACAACAAAAGACAGCTACAAATATAGCTATGAGAGTGATAATGTGTATGTTAATTATAGACTTACATCCATTGTTACTGAGCTTCTTTGAGAAAATCTGTGGAGTAACAAATAAGTAGATTAGCGCAAGGAATTGAAGGGCCAAAAATAATATGACTATTCAATTTTTGTAATTTTGACCAAAGCGGACAGAGAATCGATTGTCCATGAACTACTAGATTGGCAGTTTGACCAATTCAACCAGCCCAATGGCTTTTGAAAGTTACAATCTTTTTCTATTTTTGTACTTAATTTGATGACTAGGTGGATTTGTCGTTTTAGTTTGATTCACTAGTGATGCTAGTGTTAAATTAAAGTAAACTCACAACTGTTTCTTGGTTAGATCTGAATAGTAGGATCCTTTAGCCATTTTTGTTTCTTCTGCAAACGGTGGCAGCTTCCAGTCCACTGTCAGTTTTAAAGAGCAACCATTCCCCTTAATACAACCAACCCTGATGCCACCATCAGTTGGCACAAAGAATTCGTAAACGCCAGACAAAATTATAGCCCCAGAGATGGAGTCACTTAAGTATGCATCAATTATGAGGGAAAATTGGGCTGGTACAGACAACACAGATTGCATCAGGTTTATTTTGCCAGGCTTAACCTCAGGTTTTTCGGTTTCAAAGAGCATTGCCTTGTAATCGTCTACTTCAGCAGGAGAACAGCCATAATCAAAATTTTTGCCATAATAAGCCATTACTCTTCCAGAAACTTTTGTTTCCTCAGAATTTGCAGCAAAGACTACTTCCAGAGCTGCGTCTACTACATACTTTAATGCAACGTAATACAGCTTTAAATAGCCATCTCTACCTTTTAAAGTATAAGAACCCGAACCGCCATTGGGCCTCTTGGCAAAATAATCTGAGAAGCTTATAACCGCAGAGTCATTGCAAATTTCAAACGCCTCATTGTATTGTTCGGGTGCACCTCTAAAATAATGATGATAGTCTAGCAAAGTATTCATGTCAACCATGTTGTCAGTGGTAATATGGAGTCTTGCAGCGATCTTAACGGAGGTAGAGAATGGAATTGAACAATAACAGATACAGTATGGAGATAAACATCCCAGTTTGTGGACGACTATGGGATCATTGAATTTATGGTTGAATATATTAAAAGGAAGTGACGCCGGATCTAGAGAGAAAGC
Organism: Chrysanthemum lavandulifolium; assembly: GCA_022545495.1. Taxonomy (NCBI): domain Eukaryota; kingdom Viridiplantae; phylum Streptophyta; class Magnoliopsida; order Asterales; family Asteraceae; genus Chrysanthemum; species Chrysanthemum lavandulifolium. Next base: position 246,994,680 of record CM040242.1, read on the forward strand.
AGCTGCCTGTATACTCCCAAAGAGCTGATGGCTGCTACCCACCACCTTACAGTGGGCAGTGCCTTTTGGAAGATCATATGTATACATCTTGGGCGTATGTGACAGGCGCTGTATACTACATGGGGAAGCTTTTGCATCATCATCATTATAGCTAAGAAAAACCTTACACAGCACAAACCGAAACTTGCGAACTTTACAGAATAATGGTATCCTGTCGTGAACAAAAACCAATAAGCAATATAAAAATTACAAGTGTAAAAGAAACAATTTTTATAAAACATACTGTTTTGAATGAGTCAAAACTATAGCAAACTCACAGTTGTTCCTCGGTGAGATCTGAAAGGTAGCAACTTTCGTCCGGTTTTGGCACCTTTAATCTACTAGAGACAATTCAAATAAATATTAAGCACATAATTACTTAATACTTACAAATGAAAAATATATATATATATTTATTGATAGAATTAATAACTTACTTTTCTGCTTCTCTTTCGAGTAACCGATGTACTTTGTAATACATATGTGATCCTACTTTCGTGAGCCTGGATATAACTACTTTCGTGAGCCTGGATATAACTTTTAGATCATTCAAAGAGTAATAATTAACTTACTTTGCGAATAAGAAACTATTGATTGATCATAGAATTACTAATAAGATTGTATATGAAAAAGAAACTATTGATTGATCATAGAATTACTAATAATTAACTTACTTTGCTGCTTCTTTATTATCGGTATTTATATACATAAAAAACAGGATAATGCATGTGTACGTTAATAATTAATATACTTCTTCTTTAACTTTGTGTTCCGATCGTTTAAGTTGTATTGGCATATTATATCATCAATTAATAACAACGGAAGAGATTAAAAAGAAGATTAGTTACCGATAAATAAATTAGATTTTTTTTTTCTTTCTTTCTCTAAGGGCTTATATACTAATAATGCTAGGGTATTGTTTTAGTCGGTCCAGCATTAGCGGTACCTTATTATAGAATGTATTGACCAAAACATTCTTCTATTAAGGAAACACACTAATTAACTCTTTGCTTATAATAAAAAGATTCTTTCCAAAGTCTTTATACTAAATACGGAAACATTAAAATATATTCAAGATTCACTCATTTAAATCAGTTAACCAAATAATACCATTTGAAAACAATTATTTTCATACCATGGACTAAGAATTGGGCCATACATGATTTCGTATATTCTTTGAGTGATTAAATATGACTTATAGAAGAGAGATTTTAGCTAACTTTATTTATTTGTTTGCTAAATGACAACTAACTGGTAGCTAATCTTTGCAGCTAACGATGTAGTTGATGAACTACCAAACGCCTTTGACAAACCAGGGAACGATCCCAAACCATCACCTTTTTCACCTGTTGAACCTGTTGAATTAACACCCGACACAGAATCATTGTTTCGTCCATCTTTTATCTTGTGATTGCTACCCCTCCCACCCGAATTAAGAAACCCATGCGCCATGCTTACATTAATCTAATCCAATCAAAACCACAAAGCCAAAAAGTACACGTAAAACCCTAACTTCAACACAGACTGGTTAAGCCCTAGAATGGTTTAAAAACTTTGAAGCACGATGATACAACGATTTAGGATATCAATAAACCCACAAAAACGATCTAAGGATTATAATATATGGAATCTGTTCGTTTTTAATGGATTAAAATACAAACACCACAAACCGACCTATAAACCAATTGAACAACGTTTATTTTAATAGATACTATCGTTTAGCACCACAATTACTTCTCTACTTTCTTACCGATAAATAATGATTTAGGTTGTACTATCTCTTTTGATTTAGTTTGACAATAAATTTACAGATATAAAAATTTTTGTTTAGCCTGTGCCTGTTCAGGCTTGAGCCCATTTGGCTCGTTGCCCATTCGAGCTTGAATATTTGTATAATGTGTTTTATTATTTGTATTAGTGACATTTAATACACAAATTATATTTAAGTTGTTGTACAATATGCTTGATAATTTTTACTTTTAAAGTATGAGGTGTTATAATAACTGCATTATTTGTATTTATTAATCAGTTAATTAATTGACTACATTAAATATCTTAACCACATTAATAGTGATTTGTATTCCGTACATTAAGCTTTAAGACTTTTAAGTTATGTAAGATAGAAATTATGTGCAAATTATTAAATTTCTATAGTAAGCAAGCTAAATTTTTAAGTACGTTTATTTAAAAAAGGTTTTCCTCCATCATTAAATAGTAAGATACATTAGTAATGCAATCGTATGCTACTTTCCCTTATAATGGAATTTGATTATTTGACTTAAATGGTGTTTCATCTTTTAATTAATGAAATCAATACATCCTATTTAATGTTGGTAAACTGAATGCATACGGCCTATATAAATCCAGAATTGGTTTTCTTCGTTCTAAAAAATTGGCAATGTCTATTCTCATTTTCATTACAATTCTTTTCTTCATCCCCACATTTTCATGTGATAATTCAGTTAATAATTCAAAAAAATAAACTGTATTTTAAGTTTTTAACTTATGACTAGCATCTATTTGTTACGAATGATCTACCAAGTGAACTCTTTTTTGGTATCCGTTATAAAGGTATACCTTTTGGGCCATTACCTTGTAGTGGTTGTTCCCTTCAACCTGGGAGAATTTTATGATTGGTACTTTGGTCCACCTGATAATATGTGTTCGTAGGCGACTTCACTTGGGCCTCAAGAACAATTAGCGTTGATTTGTTTATTAAACACATCGATAACATTTGCTATAAATTTAAACCTGTATTCGCTACACAACATTGTTATTGGTTAGTTAAACCAGCTGGATTTTATGTATCTCGAAAGAACTCATCATTCCCATGATCAAACTCGCAGTTAATAAATCCTTGGCCCGAGAGTATTATGTAACTATTGTGATGTTATATTTGGAACTAATATAAAACAAAACAAATATAATAAAGTATCATTTAATTTTCTTGTGTGCTTTGTTCTTTTTATCCTTTGTCAATGTGATTCTAACATTAGAGTTATAGTCCGGTACCCGCGCGTTGCGGCGGCGGGTACTCATGTGATTATATTTTTTGGCGATAGCAATATTTTTTTGATGCATTGCTTTTAAAAAAAGAAAAAAAGAAAGAATTTTCAACAGAGGTTATTAACTGGAAATTATGGTGTTTTAAAGATATAAATGATAAGATGATTTATGCATTATTGTTTTGTACCATTTGATATATTAAGTGTTCAATTTTCAAAGTTTCAGCAAGATGGTGGTTACAAATTTAGCGGGTTACTTTTATTAGAAATGTTTTTTATCTTAAAAATTTTAAAACTTCTTTATTTAGAATGTCCTAAACACTTTATATAGTAGTATGAATTATTTTTTTGTACCAAGTGCTATATTAATTAATATTGTTTGTGCTACCTTTTTCATCATCTGCAAAGGTGAGTTCTCGTAGCCTCACTTTTAATATGGTTTCCTTGAGGTGGAAATGGTAAAAATGGTTTTCAAATGTAATAATGTCGTGATCTTACTGTTTTCATGATTTTGGACATATATGTGTGATGATGCGATTATGTGCTATAAAATGCTTTTGTTTTGTGAATTCATGACATGCAACTGTTAACTCTCTGCTGAGGGCCCACAAGTTAATAGGTTCATTTGGTGAAACTGTTAACTCTTTGTTGAGAGCCCACAAGTTGATAGATCTATCAGGGTAGCTCCCCTCACGATATTGGTTATGTGTATGATGAACACAATAGGATCAGTTGGCGCGACACTGTTATTGTTTTTACTCAAGTGCTTGTAATTGGTATTCATGTGCGAGCCCATGCTAAAGTTTCAATCAATTCCTGCCAATATCCACGCCAGAAAATTAAAAACATAAATTCAGTAGCCCAAACAAGATGTCCAAATAAAAACATCCATGCCCAGACTGAGAAACTATTCATACAAAAGGATTATATCCATTAATAAGTTGTGAAGAGTTTAACCATAAATAATCTCTTAACCAGCCCATCAAATAAGTGGAAGATTCATTAAACTGCGAAACATTACCCTGCCATAATGTAATGTGCTTCCAATGCCGATAAAAAAAAAAATTATTCACAGCTTTGTGGTTTTACTTTCAAACCTACGAGCTAACCAACATTATTTTGATGTTTTCTAGTACCATTTTTCAAGTGGATCATTATTAAGGTATTTGAAGGCCCGTTTATTGGAGTAAGGCTACTTTACATTCTTGCTACTACGTTTTCAAGACAATAATATTTCAAAAGAGACATGTTTTCTTTCATATTTGAAACAAGGATCATTTTGTAAAGGTTGTAAGCTATAGTTGTAATAACTATAAAGTATGACTATGATGTTATGCAATGTGCCTTTCTCAGTTACATATCGTGTTTCTGCCTTGGACGTGGTGTGACATTCATGGTCTAGGATACCCATCAACGTACAATTAATTACATTATTAAAACACCTCCTAAATGAAAAATACCAGTTATTAAGATTATTATACAAACCTATATAACGTAAATTGAACTCTCGTTTTCAATGTAAAGATATTATTAAATCAACAGAGTTTCAAAATACATAATAATTTAAATGCTCAAAAAATATTATTAAATCGTAAGAGTGTCTCGAGAACTAACATATAAACATAGTTAATAATATCTATAAAAATCGAACGATTTTTTCAAAGTAAATGATGCAAATGTAGAAAGTGATAAGTGCTAATTGTATAAGAGTGACTATGCTCTTCAAAGTTACCACACAAGATTTCTTGAATAGTTAGGTTTTCTTTATTTTTATAAGTACTCTTTTACTTGTATCTTCTACCTATATTGGATAAGTATAATAAACATGGTTAATAATACAAATAAGTGCCAAAAAACTTATAAGGTTTATTTTTTGAGAATTAAATCTTCTTAACATGATGTATGTGATTTTTAAAATTCGCTATGGTATTTTTTTAAATAACTTGCGACTACGGGGTCATTGTCAGCTACTTCAACCTCATAACTCCATAATATATCAGCTACTGCCTCTTCATTGTCACAATGTCATGTGGATAATCAACAATTTTTATATCAGTTAACTTTTTATAATTTAAAATTATTCAATACTAAAATTGTCGTCATCTGTAAAACTATTTTATCATAAAATATAGAACTGAAAAACATTTTTCGCTAAAAAATTTAATTGCAGGGTACCCGTGCATTACGGCGGTGGGTACCCTAAAATAATACTTTTCGATGAATCATGTATTTTAGCTTATTATATTTTTTTGACAATAAATTTACAGATATCAAGAATTTTGTTTAGCATGTGCCCGTTCAAGCTTGAGCCCATTTGGTCTGTTGCCCGTTCGAGCTTGAATATTTGTATAACGTGTTTTATTATTTGTATTAGTGACATTTAATACAAGAATTGTGTTTAAGTTGGTTGTACAATATGCTTGATAATTTTTACTTTTTATGTATGGGGTGTTTTAATAACTGCATTATTTGTATTTATTAACCATTTAATTAATTGACTACATTAAATATCTTAACCACATTAATAGTGTTTTGTATTCTGTACATTAAGCTTTAAGACTTCTAAGTTATGTAAGATAGAAATTATTTGCAAAGTATTAAATTTATATAGTAAGCAAGCTAAATTTTTAAGTATGTTTATTTAAAAAAGGTTTTCCTCCATTATAAAATAGTAAGATACATTAGTAATGCAATCGTATGTTGGGATATAAAAGAAGAAAGTCAAAGTCTTGAAGAAAGTCAAAGTCTTGCTAAATGAAAGTCAAAGTCTTGCTCAACATCAAAGTCTTGCAAAGCTAAAGAACTATATCGTTTATGGAAAGCTTTGTAATTCTAGAATATTCTTAGTTTAGATTAGTATTACTTGTCGTACAAGGATTATAATTGTAAACCGACTAGGGTATTCCTTATGCCTATAAAAGGACCCTAGATTGGCATTAGAGGTACGAATGCATACTGAATGCATACGCAATAGAGAATATTAGAGTTTATCAAGTTCGATATTAGAGTTATTAGGGTTGTTAGTGAATCGTGTATCAAGCGGGTTCAAAGTATTAATAAAATCGTTGAAGTTAAAGTTATTCTTCTTAGCTTTATTGAAGTAGTTTCCGCATACTTAATAGAGTAAATTCGGTGTTTCATTGTTAGTAACTTAGGATTTATCCGAGGTTGCTAAGCCCTTACAAGCTACATAGTTAGTTTGGTCGAGTATATCGATCCAACAAGTGGTATCGAGCTTGTGTGGAAACTCGATTAAGAAGAAACCCTTAAAACCGATTTAACTACAAACCCTAAAGATGTCGATTGAAGTTGCACCACCCCATCCATCACCTCACTCGAATTCCTATCATCAAGAAGGAGAATATGATCTACGGAGCATGAAGATGAGGCGATACATTGCTATTACGGACCATGCACTTTGTGGAATGTAATTGTCAATGGTAATGAAGTTATTGAAGATCCTATAGAAGTTCTGGACAACCTAAACCACCTAAGCCTATCTTGCCGGCCACTACAATAAGAAATCAAGAAAAGGCTCTCAACATACTTTGTTGTGCGCTATTCACGATGGTCACCTACTCAAGTTCCATGATGCTAAGGATGCAAAACAACTATGGGCTGCTCTCAAGACAAGATTTGGAGGTAATGATGCTTCCAAGAAGATGCATAGAAATCTGTTGAAGCAACAGTTTGAAACATTCACTTTGTTGGTGAAAGAGAAGGTCTTGATCTTGCCTATGATGATTCCAAAATCTCCTTAGTATGCTAGAGTTATACAAAGCGAAGTATCTGTTGAAGATGCAAACACGAAGTTCTTAAGAAGTTTGCCATCCGTATGGCATGTGATTGCTACTATGATCGAGAGGACAACTGGTTTGGACACTATGGACTTTGATGATCTTTACAACCACTTAAAGGTGTATGAGCATGAGATGAATGGCCAAACAAGTTCAAAATCTCACAACATTGCTTTTGTGTCTTACGAAAATAGAAGCGGTACTTCCACTAAAAGTCTTGCTTATCCTGCTCAAAGTATTGTTGGTGATAAACAACATATCTACACAACCATGACTACCCCCACCTCATCACCACCAAACACCATCCACTCTGATGAAGTTGTATGTTCATTCTTCGCTCAACAAGCCACTTTACCTGTTACTTATGAAGAAGATTTGTCACAAATTGAAGAGGATGCTCTTGAAGAAATTGATATAAGGTGGCAAGTTGCTATGATCACTGCTAGGATCAAGAAGTTCATGAAGAAAACAGGAAGAGGCATTGACTTCAAACCCAAACAGGGTATAACGTTTGACAAGTCCAAGATTGAATGCTTTAATTGTCAAAGAACTGGACACTTTGCAAGAGAATGCAAGTTTGCTAAATATCAGGCAAATAGAATGATTGAGAAACCCAAGCTTGAACTAAAGGAAATTCCTATTACTGAAACAAAAGCTTTGGTTGCTCAAGAAAATCTATCAGAGGTTGACTGGAGTGCTGAATTTGATGATGAACCAGTAACCTACTCTATGGTCGCAGTGGAAGAGTTTGATTGGAGCACAACTTTTGATGAGGAACCCGGATTTGCTGCTTTGGGATCAAGAGATGGTCTTGGAAGCTTTGATTGGAGCATGGAAAGTGAAGAAGAACCTGTTCTGCTCGCTATGGTAGCTACTTCACCAAGTTCACCCACTATCTCTCGAGGTATGCTCTAAGTGTCATGATTTTTATCAAAAGTGCTTAAAGATTATGTAACGAAAGAGATAATTGTAGAAGGGCTAGGTGCGAGGTAGTGGTTATCAAATAACTTTAGAGTCAATGGAAGCCAAAATAATAACTCATGAAAATAATGAAATGGCTTGGGCGAAAAAATATGAGCAACAGGATTATCAATTAAAATTAAGTGAATGGAAGTTAGGATGTAAGGTTTACGAACTTGAAAAGATGACTAAAGAAAGGGATGAATTGTTAGAAAAATTTGCTGCTTGGGGAGAATCGGCCTTTCACATGTTAGTTTTGTTGAAAAACAGAAAAGAGCACACATTAAAATCGGCCTAGGTTTTGGTATGGATTTTAGTAGCACGAAAGAGAACCCACCTAGTGATAAGGAACAACTTGATTCGGAGGAGATAACAACTAGTGATGATGAACTCATTAGCTCGAGAGAGAACACATCTAGTAATGAGGAATCAATTAGTCAAACACCTCTGAATTTAAGAAAGACAAGGGTTATCATGCGGTCCTCATCCCATGGTAGTTTTCAACCACTTAGGACAGATGTTTCTTGTTTTGGAGTAGACAATTTAGAGTTTAGGAAAAAGCTTCTTGGTCAATCTAATTCGGTCCATCTAGTTACGAAACCCCAAAAGCAGTTGAAAAACCTAAGGATGATAATGTTAAGAGTCAAGCGGTACCTTCAACTCAAAGTCTTGCTAAACATTCAAGATACCTTCAAGAAAAACTTTTCAAAATCTTGCTAAACCTTTTGGGATAATTTTGGTCAAAATAATTTTCATAATTCACCAAAAAGTCGGGTTAGGTTTGGTCATAGAACTAAAGGAAGAAATTTTGGGAGTATGGGTCAAAAATTGTGTTTTGTTTGTTATAGTCTGATCATTTGATTAAGGACTGTGACTTTCACTCGAATATATCTAAGCAAATTCCCAAAGACCGGATCTACCAACCATAAGCCAAGGAGAATAAACCGGTTTGGAATCATTCACATAGGGTTAACCACAACAACTTCTCAAAAGACTATAGGTACCCTCACCGAGAAGACCTTTTCAAAACCACCGTACCTCAAGCACTTTTCAAGGTCTTGATAAGCCAAAAGTTTCTCAAGCGGTACCTTCTCAAAGTCTTGCTAGGTTTTCACCCAATCAAGGTATCGCTAGCACTTTTTGGAATGGAAGCCCTAGGAGATCCAATTACTATCAATCTAGAAGGCGTTACACCTCAAAAGAGTATCTAGATCAAAGAAATCTACACAAAAGTTAAAACCAATTGGGTTAAGAAAGAAATCTTGATGGGGAACAAACAATACTTTCGACAAGTAAGAGTGAAACAGAGATTTTTGTTGAAAATAATAAAGAGAATTTTGATGAAAAGAGAGTTTTGTTGAAAAACCAACACAAGTTTTGGAACAACCAAAGATAATTGATCATGTGCTTAAAAGCGATTGGAGATTACATACTTAAAGAATTTAAGTATGTCACTCCACAAGGGAACAAAGTCGATAATGGCTTGGGTTCCTAAAATTAACTAACTCTTTTATCTTTGTGCGGGGCAACCCGGAAGAGGAGCTTAAAGATCATTTAATTGTTGATAGTGGTTGCTCTGGAAGCATGACAGAGACAAAGAGATTACATCGATTTTAGATCTTATTTTGGAGGAAGAGTTGCATTTGGGAATGATCCTAGTGGAGGAAGAATTCTTGGCAAAGGAACCATCAAGGCGGGAAGCATAGATTTTGAGAATGTTCGTTATGTGAAGGAGCTCAAGTTCAACCTTTTGTCGGTCTCTCGGATCTGTGACAAGAAGCACCATGTGTTATTCAACGACACAGAATGTCTTATTCTTTCCCACGAGTTCAAGCTTGTTGAAGATAACTTGGTAATACTGAGAGTACCAAGAACCAATGATGTGTACAGTCTGGATATGAAGTGTCTTAACTCTTATGAAACAGCAACATGTTTAGTAGCAAAGGAAACACTTGAAGAAGCACATCTGTGGCATAGAAGATTAGGATATGTGAATTTCAAGAATATCAACAAGTTGGTTAAAGGAAATTTAGTTAGAGGTTTACCTTCCAAAACATACAAGAATGATCATTCATGTTTGGCGTGCAAGAAGGGTAAACAACACAAAACATCATGCAAGAAGATTGAGGAAAGAACTATTAAAGAACCTTTAGAGTTGTTTGCACATGGATCTGTTTGGACTGTTTACATTGCAAGTCTAAACAAGAAGAAGTCTTGCTTAGTTGTAACGAGATGATTGCGATAGATTTAGTTGGGTCTTTTCTTGGGATTTAAAGATGAAACCTTTGATGCTATTCATGATCTTATAATAGCCCTTGAAAACCAATTGAGACTCAAAGTAAGAGGTATTAGATGTGATAATGGGATGAATTCAAGAACAAGTTTATGGATGAATTTTGTGCCAAGAAAGGAATCAAGAGGAGTTTAGCATTGCTAGAACTCCACAACAGAATGGTGTTGCGAGAGAAAACACAGAACCTTGATAGAAGCGGCCGAACAATGCTTGCAGATTCTCTATTACCTATTCAATTTTGGGTTTTGAAGTAAGTCTTGCTTGTTATGTGTTGAATAGAGTATCGATCACTAAACCTCGGATGAAGACACCTTATGAGTTGCTTATGGAAACAAACCTAACATACGTTTTATGAAACCTTTTGGATGTCCTCGACTATTCTCAATACTATTGATGCTTTGGGAAAATTTGATGGCAAGTCGGATGAAGGATACTTATTGGGATATTGTACCAATAGCAAAGGATTTAGAGTGTACAACAAGGTCACCAAAAGGTTCAAGACTGTCTTCATGTTGAATTTTTAGAAGATAAAGAAAATCAAAAGGGTAAAGGCCCTGATTGGATGTTTGATCTTGATGTTTTGACTCCTTCTATGAACTATGTTGCTATAAGAGAAGAAAATCAAGTTGTTCACAAAGAAGAAGATTTACAGTACATTGTTCATGGAGTCAATATTAGACATGATGCTGTTCTTGATGAAGAACCTATATCTATTGAGAAGGAGAAAAGTACTGATGAACTAAAATCCACTTTGTCTGCTGAAGATCAAGCTATTCAAGATGAACTTAATAGGATGCTTTTTCAAGAAACAATAGCACAATCTTCTGATGATGATCAAAGAAGAGCTTATGAAGAAGCAAAGAAAAGGGTAAGTCTACTGATTACCCTCACGATACTTTGGATCACGATACTTTGGATCAAAGTCTTCTTGCACCAATTGATGATGCCGATGATTTGTATGATCCTAACATGCACGGATTAGAAGACACCGATGATGAATTAGATGATGAAGGTATTTTCTCAAATTCCAATGAAGGAGCTGATTTCACAAATTTGGATGATGATCTTGAAGTTCCACAGACTCCTACATTAAGAGTTCATAAAGATCATCCTGCTGGTCAAATCATTGGACCTTCTACTTCGGGTGCTCACAAGAACCAAAGCTAAAGGTTTCTCTAAACCACATAATGCTTTACTTAGCTTTGTGTATAAACAAAACAGGATGAATCATAAGGATCAACAAACGTGTTTATTCACTTGTTTTATCTCTCAAGAAGAACCCAAGAATGTAGCTCAAGCATTAACTAAAGAGAGTTGGGTTGAAGCCATGCAAGAAGAACTTCTTCAATTCAAACTTCAAAAGTTTGGGTACTATGTGATCTACCGAAAAGAAAGTCATTGGTACAAGATGGGTTTCGAGTTAAGAGAGAATTCAAACTTCATAATGTTTTGGGTACTATGTGATCTACCGATGGAAAGAAAGTCATTGGTACAAGATGGGGTTTCGAGTTAAGAGAGATGAAAGAGGGAATGTCATCAAGAACAAAGCAAGATTAGTTGCACAAGGATATAGACAAGAAGAAGGAGTGGACTATGATGAAGTGTTTGCTCCTGTAGCAAGGATTGAAGCCATTAGAATATTCCTTGCTTTTGCATCTTATATGGGCTTTCCTGTTTATCAAATGGATGTCAAGAGTGCCTTTCTTTATGGCAAGATTACAGAGGAGGTCTATGTCAAACAACCTCCTGGTTTTGAGGATCCTGCACATCCAAACAAAGTCTACAAAGTTGTTAAGGCTCTGTATGGCCTTCATCAAGCACCTAGAGCTTGGTATGAAAGACTCTCCACTTTCTTATTGCAACATGGTTACAGGAGAGGAGCAATTGATAAGACTTTGTTTATCAAGAGAGACAAGAAGGATATCATGCTTGTTCAAGTCTATGTAGATGATATTATTTTTGGAGCTACAAAACAGTCTATGGTGAAAGAATTTGAGAAGCTCATGCAACAAGAATTTCAAATGAGTTCCATGGGTGAATTAACTTTCTTTTTGGGGCTTCAAGTTAAACAATCAAAGGCTGGAATTTTCATTAGTCAAGACAAGTATGTCACTGACATTCTTAAGAAGTTTAACTTTGATGCTATGAAGCCTGTCACCACACCCATTAAAGCTATCAACTCATTGGGAAAGGATGAAGATGGACAAGCTGTAGAAGTCAAGCTTTACAGATCAATGATTGGTTGTCTTATGTACTTAACTGCATCTAGACCTGATATCATGTTTGCTGTATGTTTATGTGCAAGATATCAAGTCTCACCTAAGGTCTCTCATATGAATGCAGTCAAGAGGATTTTTAGTTATTTGAAACAACAACCTAAGTTAGGGTTGTGGTATCCAAAGGATTCACCTTTTCACTTGGAAGCTTTTTCGGATAGTGATTATGCGGTGATAATTATGATAGAAGATCAACCACGGAGGATGCCAATATCTTGGAAGAAGATTAGTTTCATGGCAATGTAAGAAACAAACCATTGCGACAACATCATCCACTGAAGCGAGAATATGTTCTTCTTTGCAAGTGTTGTGGACAAGTATTGTGGATGCGAATCAACTCTTGGATTATGGATTCAATTTTAAGAATACTCCTATCAACATTGATAATGAGAGTACAATTTGCATTGTGAAGAATCATGTTTATCATTCCAAGACCAAGCATATTCGATTAGGCATCACTTTATTCGAGATTGTTATGAGCATAGGCTCATTAATGTTGTCAAGGTCCACACGATGACAATGTAGTGATCTACTCACAAAGGATTTGATGTTTCAAGATTCAATCATTTGGTGGTGAGTATTGGTATGATTAACTATTAAGCTACAATTAAGGGAGGACTTATTAGTTAGTTAGATAGTCCTATGCATTGTTTGAGGGAGGCAATACAATGCTTTTGATGTTTTGCCATTGTGAAGAAGAGGATGGAAAAGTCTTGCTTATTGTTTATCCGAAATCTTGCTTGTGAAAGTCTTGCTTTGGAAAGTCTTGCTTACGTGGAAAGCATTGCTAGTCTTGTCAACGTCTTGTTCCAACGGTCAAAAGATGGGGTAAAATTCAAACAACGGTAACTTTATTAATTGGGTGTGATTTTTAAATCTTACCTATAAATAACTACCCTCGATTTTCCTCTCATCTTTATACTTATCAATCTTTTCCTTATTTTCTCTTATTCACATTCACTATTCATCGCATCATTTTCTCTTATAACAACATTCAATGGCGAATCAAAACACAGTTAGTAAGCATAACATGCTGGCTAATTTAGATAAAACACAATCAAATGTTCCGTTTCATGACATAATTGATTTCCTCACTGGATCATCAATCAATTATGCTCTTTTGGTCGAACCTGACATCATTGAGCCCTGGATTCAACAATTTTGGGCAACTGCTAGATCTCATATGGAAGATGATGAATCCTACATTCAGGCTAAGGTTGCTGGGAAGATAGTTAGAGTTAGTGAAGCTTCGATTAGAGAAGATTTATTGTTTGATGATGAGGAAGGGGCTATTCGTTTTGACAAACAAGTTCTTTGGGATACACTAAGGGATATTGGGTATGAAGGGTCTCTCACTGAAACAACTTTTAGGAAACCCTTGTTTAGTCCACAATGGAAGTATCTTGTTCATGTATTACTTCATTGCATAAGTTCCAAGAGTACTTCATGGGAACAATTTGGATCAAATATTGCATCGCTTTAGTGGGATTAGCTACCAATCACATATTTAACTTTTCAAGAATGATTCTAGATGGTATGCTATCTCATATCTCCAATGGTTCACCATTCCTAATGTACCCAAGATTTGTTCAAGTCTTCTTGAACAAACAACTTCGGATGTACCAAAACCTTCAAGCTTGTTACCGTTGTTGTACAACCACCAAAGGTGTTCACTTTCATGGCTAGGAAGAGTGACAAATTCTCGGAGGAATACACCTTTAACTACTCACATGATGGAGATAGTGCAAGCGGTTAGAGATGAAGGCTGCTGCAAGTGAAGAACATGAGCCTTCGGGATCAAGAGAAGGCTTCTCAACGTCTTGCTTCTCAACGTCTTGCTTCACCACAAGGTCTCAACACAACCTACTGCATCTCAACAAGATATTGCTCATGGTGATTCGAAACTGAGGGTAAACCCACCATCCTCTCCCAATGATTATACTTCCACGATGGGTCTCAAACATCCGGAGGAGATGAGGAGATATGGCTTCGAGGGTCAAGTTCGGATAACTATGCTTTGACAAGGGAGCTATTGAGGTTAAAGAAAGATTATGAAGCTCAAGTTGCACAACTGATGAAGTTGAACAACAAATTTAGAAGATTGAAGAACTTGAACAAACATCACGGGTTGTGGGTGATTTAGAAGATTGAAGAACTTTGTCGGCCTTTAGTTCAACATCACGGGTTGTGGGTGAAGTCAAGAAGAAAGGAAAGAAATTTAAGAAGACTTCAAAGGGCAAGAAGGTTCACAAGCGTCTTCATTCCAATTGGGAGGATATTGGAGCAAGAAAATTTGAATGAAGATGCTGAACATTATGAAGAACCGATGCTTGAACTTCAAAGAACCTCAAAAGAAGCTAAAGCTAATTAATTCAAAGCCTCTTTGATCGAGCCTCAAAGCTGAGCCTCAAAGTCTTGGTGTACAAAGTCTTGGTGATACAAAGTCTTGATGATCAAGGTCTTGGTGATCAAGGTCTTCTCTTCAAGGAACATATAGACAAGAGCTAATTACACCAAGGACCCTAAATTTTGAAGAAGAAGTGGTCCTTCAACAGTCTTACATGAAGAAGAAGTGGTCCTTCAGTCCAATCCAACAAAGCAGCACACTGCTAGTGATGATGAGACTGTTGCTCGGATATTGCAAAACTTATCAAGACCAAGAGGTGTTAGTATTCACGGGTTGAAGAACAACAACTCAAGCTTCTCAACTGCTTTAGATCCAAAGGATAAAGGAAAAGGTAAACTGGTAGAAACAAAGAAGAAAAAGAAGCTTACTTTGGCAGAATTAAGAGCTATTGAAGTGGCTAAGAATGAAGAAGTTGCTAGGAAGCTACAAGCTGAATTAGATGCTGAAGTTGCTATACCAGAAAAGCCAACTGTTACACCACAAAGACCACCTAGTATTGCTAAGGAAAGGAATGCTATGATGGCTTATCTGAAGGGTCAAGGATATCTGGGATTACAAAATTGAAATATATAGAGATGAAAGACTTGTATGATCTTTGTTAGAAGCTTATCAAAAGGAAGTTGCTGGGATTATTCCTTTTGATGATGAAAAGAAGAATGAGGATGCAAGAAAAAGAAGCTTAAAGAGAAAAAGAACAACTGAAGATGAACAGCCATCAAAGAAGATAGAATTGAGAACATATACAGTTGATGAGCTGAGGAATTATCTTAGAGTTGTAGATTTTGAGCATCCTAAGTCCAAAGATGTTGCGGTAAAGAAGTCTAAGATGTCTACATTTGAAGTTGTAGAATCAAAGGATGGAGACTATCTGATGTTCCATAGAGAAGATGAAAGCTTTAGAGTATTTAATTTGCTATGGGATATATTGCACATGATAGATAGAGAGGATCTGTTTCACCTATATCAACTAGTGCAAGAGTATTTTGAGCATATTCCTTCAACTGGAGTTGGCTTAGTCTTGCTGGGAGATCTGATAACTATCTGGGAGACAGAAGAGACAAGCACTGATGAAATCTGGCAAAACCAAGAAGTTTGGGAGATTACTAGCTGGAGATTCTTTGAAGAATCAGGAGTGCATGTTTTAGAGTTAGAAGATGGGACCATGATTCATATGTTAGCAGAAAGAAGATATCCACTTACAACAGATCTTATGAGAAGAATGCTAGATCATGGTATGGAAGTTGAAGAGGAGAATGAAACAGCTCTTATGGTCATCGAATTATTTATCAAATGGACAACTATGGCTGATGATGATGCATAAATCTTGGTTGATGATTCATAATTGTATAAATTTTTGAAAAATCGGTACTTTATTCAAAATCTTCTTTGGACAAACAATACTTTATCCAAAGTACTTGCTTGCGACAAAAACCGATAAAAGATTTTTAATAGAAAATAAGCAAACTTTTGTTAAGTGCAAAATATTTTGAAACAAAAGTTAACAACAACAAATGGTTTTGAGATGGTTACAACAAAGGTTATCGATCCACCATGTCTAACAAAAGGATGGCTAATCCATGAGCAAACGGCTCGGTAAAGATATCTCAAATCCGTTGATGGTTGACAACTTGCCAATAAGTTGTATGGTAATCAACTCACCATATCTAAAATAGTGAAGAGTTGGCTAGCCCACAAGAAAAATGGCTTGTGGTAAAGGCGTGGAAAAACCATTTATATGGTAATTAGTTCACCATGGTTGCAAGAACTAACTAGTCCAAAAGTGCGGCTTTTGGTAAAGACTTAACAAATCCGTTGATAGTGATGATTTGCTAAAAATCATATGGTTATCAATGTACCATGGTTTTACACACCTAAACATTGGCTACTCGAGTTAATGGCTTTGGTAAAGAGACATCAAAATCCATTAAATTTTCAATGATTCACCTCTCACGGGAGTTTACACACCGGAAGTGATGAGAATAGATGAAACTTTATGATCGATGTACAATTTGCCATATGTTCTTGAGTAGTGAAAAGATGAAGATTCTTGATAATTTCTTGAAAAGGATTGCTTATAAAGACTACTTTGATGATGATAATACAAGCACGAGAGTACAAAATAAATCGAAGATAAAGACACAATCTTTCCTTGAAGACAAAGATGTTAAAGATACAGATACAAAGGAACTTGAAATCAAGCAAGTAGAATTCAAGTTAGGGAGGATTGTTGGGATATAAAAGACAAAGTCTTGAAGAAAGTCAAAGTCTTGAAGAAAGTCAAAATCTTGCTAAAGAAGAAAGTCAAAGTCTTGCTCAACATCAAAGTCTTGCAAAGCTAAAGAAGCGCTATATCGTTTATGGAAAGCTTTGTAATTCTAGAATATTCTTAGTTTAGTTTAGTATTACTTGTCGTACAAGGATTATAATTGTAAACCGACTAGGGTATTCCTTATGCCTATAAAAGGACCCTAGATTGGCATTAGAGTATACGACTACATACGAATGCATATTAGAATATTAGAGTTTATCAAGTTCGATATTAGAGTTATTAGGGTTGTTAGTGAATCTGTGTATCAAGCAGGTTCAAAGTATTAATAAAATCGTTGAAGTTTAAAGTTATTCTTCTTAGCTTTATTGAAGTAGTTTCCGCATACTTAATAGAGTAAATTCAGTGTTTCATTGTTAGTAACTTAGGATTTATCCGAGGTTGCTAAGCCCTTACAAGCTACATAGTTAGTTTGGTCGAGTATATCGATCCAACATCTTGCTACGTTTTCAAGACAATAATATTTCAAAAGAGACATGTTTTCTTTCATATTTGAAACAAGGATCATTTTGTAAATGTTGTAAGCTATTGTTGTAATAACTATAAAGTATGACTATGATGTTATGCAATATGCCTTTCTCAGTTACATATCGTGTTGCTGCCTTGGTTGGGGTGTGACATTCATGGTCCAGGATACCCATCAACGTACAATTAATTACATTATTAAAACACCTCCTAAATGAGAAATACCAGTTATTAAGATTATTATACAAACCTATATAACGTAAATTGTACTCTCGTTTTCAATGTAAAGATATTATTAAATCAACAGAGTTTCAAAATACATAATAAATTAAATGTTCAAAAAATATTATTAAATCGTAAGAGTGTCTAGAGAACTAACATATAAACATAGTTAATAATATCTATAAAAATCGAACGATTTTTTCAAAGTAAATGATGCAAATGTAGAAAGTGATAAGTGCTAATTGTATAAGAGTGACTATGCTCTTCAAAGTTACCACACAAGATTTCTTGAATATTTAGGTTTTCTATCTATATGGGATAAGTATAATAAACATGGTTAATAATACAAATAAGTGCCAAAAAAAGTTATGAAGTGTATTTTTTGAGAATTAAATCTTCTTAACATGATGCATGTAATTTTTAAAATTCGCTATGGAATTTTTTTTAAATAACTTGCGATTACGGGCCATTGTCAGCTACTTAAACCTCATAACTCCATAATATATCAGCTACCGCCTCTTCATTGTCACAACTTCATGTGGATAATCAACAATTTTTATATCAATTAACTTTTTATTATTTAAAGTTATTCAATACTAAAATTGTTGTCATCTGTAAAACTATTTTATCATAAAATAAAGAACCGAAAAACATTTTTCGCTAAAAAATTTAATTGCAGGGTACCCGTGCATTACGGCGGTGGGTACCCTAAAATAATTTTTTTTGATGAATCATGTATTTTAGTTTATTATGTTTTTTTGACAATAAATTTACAGATATCAAGAATTTTGTTTAGCATGTGCCCGTTCGGGCTTGAGCCCATTTGGTCCGTTGCTTGTTCGAGCTTGAATATTTGTATAACATGTTTTATTATTTGTATTAGTGACATTTAATACAAGAATTGTGTTTAAATTGGTTGTACAATATGCTTGATAATTTTTACTTTTTATATATGGGGTGTTTTAATAACTGCATTATTTGTATTTATTAACCAGTTAATTAATTGACTACATTAAATATCTTAACCACATTAATAGTGCTTTGTATTCTGTACATTAAGCTTTATGATTTTTACGTTATTTAGTAGAGAAATTATGTGCAAGGTATTGAGTTTCTATAATAAATAAGCTAAATTTTTAAGTATTTCTATTTAAAAAAGGTCTTCCTCCATTATGGCCAAAATTTTAAGCTAAATTTTTAAGTATTTCTACATTAAGCTAAATTTTTAACTAAATCGGAGTTCGTATGCTCAAGATATGGCCAAAATGGTGAAGGTGTGTCGGGAACAACGAGGCTTCCAATATTTCTTCGTTTTAGCTTATTTTCTTCATTTCTTTCTCATTTCACTTCTTGCACTTTATTCTTGAGTCTTTGGACCACTATCTTGATGAATTTATCTTCTCGAATATATTCCAAGAGACTTTCTTTTGTCGGGAATTCTTCGTACATGCAACAAACTTCGTTTATTGATCGTTTCTTCATCTTGGCTAACTACAAAAATGAATACATAACTTTGTGCATATAAGTACCAAAAGATCATTCAATTAATCAAATAACATGTACAAAAACCATGATAACGCTCCTAAAAACATACTTAATTTGAGCATTATCAGTATGCTACTTTCCCTTTTACTGGAATTTGATTATTTGACTTAAATGGTGTTTCATCTTTTAATTGCTGAAAGAAAAATGATTTTGATGCCTAAAACTTACACCTAAAATTAGACCTAAAGATGTTATTGGTTCATTTGAAAATTTTATTGGTAGGAAATAATGAAAGAGAAAAAGTGAATTACACTTGTCAAAAAATTAATGGTGTAGGTTTAATATTATGTCTCATTGTTAGGCCTAAATATCATTGCTCAATGAAATTAATACATCCTATTTAATGTTTGGTAAAATAAATGCATCTTTTAGTTAATGAAATTAATACATCATATTTAATGTTTGGTAGAATAAATGCATATGGCCTATATAAATCCATAATGGGTTTTCTTAGTTCTCAAAAATTTGCAATGTCTATTCTCATTTTCATTACAATTCTTTTCTTCATCCCCACATTTTCATGTGAAAAGTCAGTTAATAATTCTACAAATAGCTGTTTCTTAACTAATGAATGGCATATATTTGTTACGAATTGTAGGATATTGGATTTCACATACACATCAAACCAAACACAAAGTAGGCGTATAAGATGATTCTAGAGAGAGAAAGTTAGAGGTTTAGGGAACTTTAGTGAGAGAAAGAAAATTCTTATTATGAGCTCCAACTCTCTACCTTGGGAGGTAGAGTATTTATAGTCTTACATAAAAGCCACACAAGAATGTGGATCGGGCATCTGGTGGGTAAAGACCGTCATCCTCCACGGTGTTACTTAACTAAATACTACTTAACATAAAATAACTATGACTACGAGCTTTCTAACGATTACATATACTTGAGGTGACCGACTCTTTAATACATGGAATTTCTAATTCCTAACAATCTCCCCACAAGGAGGTCACCTCAAACATATACTAAAATTACATAGAATACAAGCAGATATTACATAAACAATTGTTCTTGCATTCTTGATGTAGTACTTTGCTCAAGCTCGTAGTCATTGAATCCACTCATTGCGTTTGGTTAATCCAAGTGGAGGTCTTTTCTGAGATCCACGTGATAATAATTTGAGCCGACTTTTGAGATCATCGACAAACAAAAATCTACGAGACATCCATTATGGTGTTGGTATTATGTGATGTTGTGACTTTCGGACCGACATGCTCACATTACGGATCATGATATCTTCTCATCGAGTAGCGAAGCTTTCGTTGATTCATGATATTGGCGGCCGTAGCGAAGCATGGAGTGAAAATATCGAGTCATTGATGCACTTATCATGATTTCTTGAGAAATGAATGTGTTAAGTGAGCATGCGGCTATGGATTGACCGCTTCATTACGATCGGTACCAAGCGTCGGGTGTACTGCATAAAGCGATTAGCAATAAAGCGCGAAAAGTGTCTTTGATCACTTCGTTGAATTGAGGTACACGGCCCACGGTTCCCGTTGATCGATACAAATCTTACTGTGATCGGTAAGATTCTGAATAATTTCCTTGACGGGTTTCGCGGTTTGCTCTAGTTGTTCTCAAACCGAACGTTCTCAAAGAAGACAACACGAGTGAGTGAACCGGTGAATAGAAATTCAGATTGATGAAGAGATATTTGAAAACAATTGTGTATTGCTCAATAGAAATTGTTTTGCAATACAACGAAGGTTTGAATGAAAATCAATTATCAATCATAAAACACCTTTTGATTTGAAATATCCGTACAGTCGGTTGCTAAAGAAAAGAGTTTTAAGCACAACGACCGGTTTTCAAAGGTATCCGTCAATCCATAACTTTGAACGAGGATTGATTCAAGAAATTGAATCATCCCATTGTTTCTATTCGGTTGTCACATGGTTGATCTATAGAATAGATCTCACATGCCACCCACCGGAGCTTGTTTGATGTTGGCTCGAGGGCTTTCCATCTTCATTGTGAATATGTAAACACATCACTCGGATGTTACGGAATTACCACAAGGATAATCGTGGGACTCAAGATATAATCTCTCTTTCCACATTGTGTGAAGCAGAGTCTTCATTGAAAGTGTCCTAATGAGTTTATTGATGATCTCGTGGCTCTAGACTCAATTTGTGCATATTTGGATCTGTCTGGGAGACTAGGGAGAGGGTCTCCTTCTTGATATCAACAATCTCTAAGAGAAAGTCGATAGACAATGTCGGTTCCCGTGAGAATGAAACAAGTCCTTTTAAGAGGAACTTGAGTGGTTTGGAAAGTTGAAGTGCGGTCGTCCTTTGGGTCCATGACATCTTGTCTTCAATACCGATGTTACCATCGGTAGCATATGAATTGAACCGGTTTACGCCCTAAGGTTGAATATATGGAGGCTATTTGTTTCACCCTTTCTCATTCAATTCTTTTAATTCTTCACCCTTGATTGCTTACGAGACTTCATAGCTAGAACCTTGTTGGGTTTTCCGGTACTAGCTCGGTCTCGATCCAGCTCCCAAATCTCATTTTTCTCCTTTTATCATCATACCTAAGAACTCTACACTAACTAGTGGATAGTCCGGTAGATCCCTCCGGTTACGGCGGATCATGGGAACACATACCTAACCTTATCATCCTTATATCACCGTACATAAAGTAAAGTTGGTCGGTCAATTTGGTATTGTTCAGCGCCATTGGAACCAATTGAAAACCATTTGAAAATCAATCCGGATACTTGTGATATATTATCAAAACATTTTGTACTGAATTGTTTTGATATTTTAAACGAGAACTCCCCTCAACATGTGCATCAAATATTTAACATCGTTTTGCACATGGAGGCAAGAAGAAAAAATTAACTTCTTTGAATACTATTTTCTAAAAGATATCATCATCACTTCCCTAATCAAGACAAGTAGATAAATCATTTTGAGGAAGGATGAGGTTTTCATAATTTTGCTCCCCCTCAATATGTGCCTCGAGATTTAAAAAAACTTTTGCACATACTAGAGGGAACCTGCACATTGAGATAAGTGATCACATTTCAAATCATAGGTTTAAGATAGATGCTCCCCCTCAACATGTGCATAGAAAAATTTGAAATCATTTGTCACATGTAGGAAGGATAGCATGTACATCCTTATAAAACCATTTACCGAATTATCAGTTTAAATCCAATTTAAATCACACATTCTCACCCGATCACAATTATCAAATCATTTGAGAATTGTGATCTCTTATAGATTTAAATTGATTTTGAAAGCTTTTAAGGAAAATTGTGACTTGATTATGAAAGCGTTTTAAGCGATAAGGATCGGATTTAAGACTTTAAACTCCATTGACAAAACATGCATGTATATCTTTTGAAAACAATTTAATGCCAAATAACTTTTTAATTTAATTGAAATCATTCTCCCCTCAATCAATGACATAGGTTGTTGATTGAGATTGATATTAAAATAAGTCGGATGATTATCAAAAATAGAGTCAAGTTATTTTTCAAAGCAGTTTGTTTTCATTAGATAAATGTTTATAGAATCGAGCATGGAATTTTGAAAACATGATAAAGTATGGCTCTGTTCTTTCTTTAAAAAGCGGAGTTCTTGCACAGGATGACAATAAGCCATTGTTTTACTCTCTCCCAAAATAATTTTTGATTTTTGATTTTTTTGATTTTTTTAAACATTAGAACAACATCTAAAGTCCCGTGTCATTCTTTGAATGACATCACAAA
Organism: Chrysanthemum lavandulifolium; assembly: GCA_022545495.1. NCBI lineage: Eukaryota > Viridiplantae > Streptophyta > Magnoliopsida > Asterales > Asteraceae > Chrysanthemum > Chrysanthemum lavandulifolium. The sequence goes on from CM040242.1 coordinate 247,017,748, forward strand.
AACCGTAGATATAATCGAATCGAGGAAAACATGACAAAAGACAATATTTTTGGAATTTTCAAGATTTTCAATTTTATGGATTTTGAAAGTTTTATATTTTTCTATTTGCTTTTTGAAGGTTTTGTAAGTTTGTATTTTGCTTTTCGAATAGATATATACAAGAGATAGATGAAGAAACCTTTACTCCTCTTCTTCCTCTTGAAGATGTTTGAGTGTTTCGGGTTGAAGGCTTTTAAGGCCAAGTCGTGGAAGAATAAACTCAAAGCGTTCTCTAGGAAGAGCTTTGGTGAAGATGTCGCTAACTAGTATTCGGTCCTCACAAAGTAAAGTTCCACCACACCGTTTTCCACTTGTTCCCGATGAAATGATGTCGAATGTCGATGTGCTTTGCTCTTGAGTGTTGTCGTTGTTTCATGAGAGAGCAATAACACTTTTATTATCACGATGCGAGAGGATTTTGTTAAATTCAAAGCCATAGTCGGATAATTGAGATCTCATCCATAGGATTTGAGCACAACAAGATGACATGGCTATGTATTCGACCTCTGTAGAGAAATAAAAGTACTCATTTGCTTCTTTGAAGACCACTCACAAGCTTATCACCCAAAAGCTGTGCACCTCGGGCGTAATTCGGCGAGTATCTTGACATCCTGCATGATTAGCATCTGCATAGGTTGTTAGTGACATACGGTGTCCTTGGTGCCAAAGTCCCATATTGATGGTTCCTTTGAGATACCGAAGACCCGTTTAACCGCTTCAAGGTGCTTTTAGTAGGCAGCACGGTATCTAGCACACATGCAAGCGATGAACAAGATGTCGGTCTACTAGATGTGAGGTACATCGGGGATCGATCATACTACGATATTTCGTTTAGTCTACCATGATCACAGGTGGTCCTCATCTAGTTTAGTATGTTCAATCATGGGAGTGTCAGCGAGGTCATTGAATCAAATCCAAATATCTTTAAAATCTCATTTGTATATTTAGATTGATTTATGAAAATGCCTCAGGGACTTTGTGAAATTTGTAGTCTAAGAAATATGACATTTGTCCAATCATTGACATTTGAAATTTTGAGCGCATTTCATTTGAAAAATGGTCACACTCATTGGGGTCGGTCGAGGCAAAGATGATATCATCAACATAAATTTGAACATGAATTAAATGTTTGCACGACTTCACGGTGAACAATGTTGGATGAGCGCTCCTTTGCTAAATCCGGTAGATAGAAGAAACTTTGATAGGGTATCATACCATGCCCTTGGAGCTTGCTTTAAACCGTAAAGACCCTTCTTCAAGCGATAAACATGATTAGGATGCTCTTGATTCACAAATCCTTCGGTTGGCTAGCGTGAGCGACTTCTTTAAGATCTCCGTTCGAAATGCCATCTTTACATCCATCGATAGACTACCATGTTCTTACTAGCGGCATTAGCCAAAGCGATTACGATTGCCTCGATTCGAACAGCGAGGAGCAAAAGATTCTTCAAATTCAATACCCTCCTCTTAGCGGTATCCTTTAGCAACTAATCGAGCCTTGTTCTTTAACACATCACCATGCTCATCAAGTTTCACTTTGAAGATCCATTTTAGAGCAATGATCATAGCACAATCGGAGCGGTACTAACTCCCATACATCAAGTCGATCAAACTCATGAATTTCTTCTTGCATGGCATTGAACCGCTATCTTCATTCATGGCGGTTTTAACATATTTTGGTTCGATCTTAGAGTACGAGTTGAAAAGGCACCATAAGGCATCGGTTGCAAGTTGTTTCCGTGTAAATCTTGGACGAGAGGATTTCCAATGATGTTGTCTAATGGATGATCGTGAGTCCATTTTAAAGTGTTCATGTGGTAGTTGTTGAGGGCCCGAAGTAGCGGTCGATGTTTCACGAAGAAGATGGTTCGATGAAGATTCGAGAGCAAATATGTTTTCAAATGGAGCATCTTCGAGGTAGCAAAGGATTAACTTCATCATTGATGCGGAGACGGTTCCATGATGTACAATCGAAGATTGATGATTTGTTGATGAGACTAAGTGATCGGACGGGCGCTTCTTGACTTAATGAGATTGAGGCGAAGGGTTGACTTCACTCACGAGGGATAGGGCAACCTCTGTTGATGGATTTGACATTTCATCGACATTTGTTTCATAGTGTTCATCAAACATTGGATCGAACAATTTCCTTAAATCATCTTCTAATGGAGGTACATATGGGTACATTGGAGAGGATTTGGTACAAGGATGAACCAATGGGATTGTTTTGAAGTGAGGTCAGGCTGGATTGTCCGAGAGCCATCGACCGCTGCGATGAAACTCTCTCGACTATCTTTATCAACCCATATGTAGACAATTTGAAGTGACCATTGAAGAAGAAAACGATATACCAAACTTGAAACCGAAGAAGAATTCCTGCATTTGCATCTTAAGCTTGCACTAATGTTGGAAGAACGATTAGCAAATTTATGCTTCAAGCAAATCTCTAAGTACTCAATACTCGAACAAAGTATGAGACTTTAACACCTCTTGCGATTATCCACAACGTCATATTAGTGTGTCCTTTGAGTAAAACTACGTAACTCCTTAAAGTGATAGTTAACGGATCTTCAACCATCCATCCCGACGGTGGTAACTAGATAAACCAAGTCTTCAACTTAAAATTCTTAGACCCGAGCAAGTTATCAAATAAGAACACGCCTTTGAAATTTAACTTCAATCTCAATTAAGTGATAATTGATTAACTTGAAGTAATCGACTTGTGTCAAATGCCCAACACATGAATAAGCATACAAGCGGATGTACGTCGATCCATGAATGAACCGGAACAAATGATTTCTACATTAATGCATTCTTCCTAAAGGTATACATGTAGAGGCGATCGGAAGATTCACCATAAATGTCTTGACGAATAAGGTAGTCATTTTCCTTAATGTTCATGTGGTTGATTTATAGCTTACACAATGAGAGGAACAATAATCCGTAAAGATTTGGCAAAGGAATACCAAAGCGGATCATTATCCATGAACAACAATCCGTGAAGATTTGGCACGGGAATACCAAAGAAGCGGATCATTATTCAATAGTGCAACTTACAATATCATGATAGTCATTATAAGCCTTGTGAAATAAGCGGAGATAAGGTTTCTTGAGAATTCAAGAAGTACTTCTTAGATGGTGAACCAGTTGAGTCAATAGAAACCGGAGTATGAGCTTGATTTGGATGATCAACATTCGTCGGAGGTTGAAAGTACTCATCAAACATATCTTTGAAAACAATGAATCCCAAACATTGATTCCATTTATCCTTAGTAAGTGAAGCATTAGGCGTTGGAGGAGAGTCATCAAAATCAAAACAAATCCAGTTATCCTTAGTATATTCACTCTTCATCAAAGGAATATACACTCATCATCATCAAAAATTAAGTTATATAACCATTATTAAAACATCCATCATCATGTAGTATATTCACTTTTCTCCCCTCAAAATTGCATCCGAAGTTGCCATTTTGATTTAACAAGTGAATAAGTATACACCAATGAGCGTAGATCCACTTGATGGTGAATGAGCGTGGAAAAACATGAAGCTTGTTGATGAAGAATGTAGATGAGTATGGCCATTTACGAGAGAATTTCTTATTAAATTGAAGATAAAAGCGCCGAAGAAGCGTACACTTTTCTTTTCTATGAGGCGGGCTGAAGTGTTATCTTGAGGCCATAATGATAATCTGAGGCCTAAAGCGATTTGAGCAGGCGTCATTGTTAGAACCCGGTCATATGTTTAGAGCCTTGGATCCAAATACCAAGGGACGATTTATACGACTGCTTTGGACAACGAGACGACAGAGAATTGAAACATTGGATCCCCACGTCTTGATGGGTTCCTTTTGGTTAGCACAAACAATCTTTGAATCGGCGAAACCCTAGATGCAATAGCATTATTCCTAGGAGTGAACTAGTAGAAGCATCGGACTTAGTCAAATGACATTTTGTGCTTAATGGGATTATTCTACCGGTTGGCTTCCAAACCTTATGAGGCACTATTCTAGGCATAGTGGATCTAGGCGAGGGGTAAGGTTTGCCATTCGTAAATATTCGACTGTGGGCTTCCTTTGAAATCCTACATTTGTAAACACATTCCCGTAGGTTTCGGATTGCTAATCTGTTTTGCTCTCCAAACTTTCTTAAGCGGGTTATGAATCTTAGACCTCGAAATAACACATCACATTTATCATGATTACGGAAAATAAACATTTTTACATGTTTTGCGAGCGACATGAGGCCTGAATTAATTTGATAAGCTTAGAGCTAATACTAGAACTAACACGATTCTTTTTGTTCAAATCAAACTTCTTGTCCCTATGGTGTTCTTTCACTTCCTTATCATTAACACTTTTAGTTTGCGTAATCCTATCCTTCTTTGCATTGCTTCTAGGTTTTGACCGCTAACTTTAGTGTCAATCTTAACATCTGTAGAAATAACGATGGGAACATTACATGGTTTCACGCTTTACATTTCGGTCTAAGTCTTTGGGATCTAAAATTCTAGGAGGCACATCAGCGGTTGCTTGCTTGATTTTGACATGGAACAAGGCATATCAAGGTCACATGCTTGGCTTTAGGCATAGAACAAGGCACAACTATTCTATCTCGCCTCTTTGCTAGATTTCGGACTTGTGACAATTACATACTCTAAGAGTTCACGAGATCGTTTGGCATCCATGCGGCATAGGCTATAGTACTATCAAAGGTTTTCTAATCTTTCATCTTCAACAATCTCACGGAGACCATTCAAACTGTCCTTAAGGTGAGAGATATGCTTTATGTGCAAGTTCATTATTCCTAATGGTAGGGGAATATATAACATATCGATAGCATAATTATCCTGGCGAAACCTTAGGAGCAGTATTTGCAATTGGGGATTGGCCACTTTCCTTTTGCCTCACGCTTGATTCTCGATATCGTTAAGTAAAGAAGTTATCTTTTCAATTTGTTTATCATGATTGATATGTGCTTATTCACATATCTTTTCTTTATCAAAACTGACCCAAAACAACCAAGGAAAAGCCGTTTATTGCTAATATTTGTGGTTTTCTTGAGTTGTGCTTGTCTGATCTGGATATGCAAAACACATAAAAAGGATCCAAATCAGATGTAAATCCGAGCACGAGAGATCAAGAGAGTTTTAGCTGAGCTGGAAGGTCAAGATTGTGTATTTTGAAAGATTTTATTCTCAGAAGATGATTTTTGAAGTATCAGAAAAGTTTGAAGAAAAGTCAAATATGGTCCCTGCAATTTGAGCTTTTGACAGATTGATCCCTGAAGTTTCAGAAATTACAAGATGCACCCTTGGATTATTTGAGCTTTACATGATTAGTCCTTGATGAGATTTTCATAAAGTACACATTTAGTCCCTTGGAAAGCCAATTATACATGTTTGGTCCCTATATTATTAATTGGATCACATCTAATCCTTAAGTCCAAACCAATTAAACCATTCGGCCCAAAACATAACCCGAGCCCAAAACAAAACAAACCTGTTACCCGGTTTTCAAATATTAAACCCGAAACCCTATTTTAACCCGAGTCAACCCCCACCCGAACCGGTCAAATATTTGAAATATATTAAATAAAACCAAAACAAGACCCGCGCTAAATTTTCCCCAAATCTGCTATGCCTAGAACCCTAAAATACCCTTTCAGTCAATTGGTCAAATCAGTGTAATTAGAGGGCAGTGCATGCTTTCCACGACACCCTATGACACACGACACATGGGGTGTCGGGTCATCAATCCGTGTGACTTACTCTCCTCTCATTGGTCGATTTTACACATGCTCATGATCCAAGGGTTGTAATCAAGAGGTGATGCGTGGGATTCAATCCAAGGGATGTAAGGGACTCAGAAGAAGCACAAGATGGGATTTCCAGAAGCTTCTGACCCTCAAGCTCTCCTATAAATAGCCTTCTTAGTCATTCACAAATTGTATCTTACTTTTCTGTATTTTTCATCTCTCTAGATTTAGTTGTAGTGGTTATTTCCATTTAAAATGTTTTAAATACTTTTGCAATTCGTATTTGTACTCAATCTCCTTTATTAATAAAATTTGAATTTCACTTTCAATTGTTATTGATTAAGTTTTTATGTTCTACATCTGCTTATTACCTTATTCTAATGCTTATCTCAGTTTTATAAACAATGTTTTAGCTTAATTCTTCAAAATCTCAAAAATACAAAAAAATCACATTAAATCATTTAAAAATCAAAAATCACTTTAGATCAGTGTTTTGGATTAATCCACCACTGATTTACTGTTCTATAGGTTCACTTAAGCTGTTGGTAGCTTATTGTGAGCTTGTTACTAGTTGTAGTCTCATAATCACAAAAATCAGTCACTACATCAGAAGCTACAGTTGCTGTTTATGATTTGTTGTTCTGGATTTGGATCTGGATTTGGATGAAAATGATGCTGCTATTGGGTTGATCATAAGCTGGAATTGATAGGTTAGGGGTTATTAGGTTAGTGGTTACTTGTTTCATCATTTTGGCAAGCCATAGTGGCTAAGGAAGTCTTGTAAGTTTGATATCTGTTTTGATCATTTAATCTGCTATTGATTCTGTTTTTTAGTGTTATTTGATGTTATTTGATCTGTGATTGTGTTTGCTTAAGTTTAATATAGCCATAATCTGCTTGTTAGTTCATTTACAGTAGATTACATAGTGTTTGGATCAGCTGAATTTTCTATGTTAGAGAGTATTAGATCAGTGGTTAGTTGTTGATGCTTGCTTAAGTAGATATTTGGAGGTCAATTAAGGTCTTAGTAAGAGCAGTTTCATTATAAAAGTCAAAATCATTTAAATCTTGATCTAAAACACATTTACATCAAGATCGGTGGATATCAAATTTGCTTATTAGCTTTAGAATAAGTAGAACTAGCACTTTGTCATCATCATTAGCTTTTAAACATCATTTTCGATGCAAAACTTTGGATCATAGTTGAGTTTAGTCAAACTTATAAAGCGATTTTAATAGTCAAAATTCATATATGAACCAATTTTATCGGATCTTACGTGATTGTCTGAGCTCATTATAGTGATTTAGAGCTGAAATTTGGCACAATTGTAGTGGCGGTAGTGTTTAAGGCGCATAATTGGTTTTGGAATAGCTTAGTGGTTTAGCTTGTGCGAAGCCCAAACGAAGGGTCTTCTTTGGTTTGTTCATTTTAGCGATTAGCATTAGATCATCATTACGAGCTTTAGGCTTGTTAGGAATAGGTACTTTCGGTAGTAATCAGCTTATTCTATTATACTTTAGCTTTGTTCCTTTGTTTGATTGCGGTGGTAGCTTATTAAGCTTATTCTTGTAACTTATTTCCACTTTATTTGTTGCACTATAGCTTCAATTTCTACACATAACCTGTTGATTTTCAATTTTCATAGATTCATAATATAATTTTAGAATATTCACGAAAGTTTCATAATTTTGGTCTTCATTTGCTATTTTTCTCAATTTAAATAGATTTTAATCAATTTTAAAATAGCCTTTATAGCAATTAATTGAGAAAAGTTCGGAAAAATAATTTTCCAATTTTATTAGTTTAAGAAAAATATAAAAAGCAATAAAAGATTTTTCCTTATTTTTCTCACTTTATTTGGTAATTTTAGAATTTTAATTAGATTTAAATAGTTTAAATTAGTTTTAATTTTAATAAATCAAGAAAATTCCAAAAAAATAGTTTTAATTCTAAAATAGTTTTCTAACATCATTTTTAGAGTAAAAGTAATTTTAGATTATTTTAGGAGTTAGATTAGTCGTTTTGCTTTTTATTCGCGTTTCGTTTGATTTAGTTTTTGCGTTTTAGTGTAGAATTGCGTAGTTTGCCTTAGTTTTAGGATTCCCGTAGATTTTATGTTCCATTTACTTTCCTTATCCGTAGTTTAGATAATATCATCTTATGCCCTTTTCTTATTCGAATCCGATATTTGAGGCGTGAGTTGTTTACTCCATTCATCCCTCGTTGGGAGAACGACCCGGGAAATACATTCCTTTGTATTTCTTCGGAAAATATCTGTACGAAAATGATTTATCAATGATTAACTTTAAATGAATCACATAACTCTTTGTTTTGATCATTAACCTTTGAAATTTCAGCTTTAAAACAATCATTTTCCTTTTGCAAGTTATCAATTATGTTTTGAAGTTGGAAATTATGAGAATCTAAAGGTGGAGGCATATGGGAACTAGTCACATCCTTCTTTTCACCTTTCACTTTTGAAGTTAGGGCTTTCAATTTTTTGATCGTGTTATAATGAGCTCGAATTTGTTCATCACGTTTGCTAATTTCAAAAACTGCATCAAACTCAGGAGCATCAGAGGATGTCTTGATATTTGAGGTTTTAACATTTTCTTTGAGATGTTGATGTTTTAATTGCAAAGCAAGATGTTCAACTTCTAATTTAGAATAATGTTTGACCAAGTTATCATGATCATCATGTTCTATTTTCTCATGCAATTTTGAATTTGTTGTTTCAAGCTCAATGACACGATCATGGGAGACTTTCGAGCAACAGATAATTCATGAAATTGAGAGGCATTAATGGAACAATTTGTAGCGATAAAAGACACATCTTGAGCAATACATTCACAATCGATTCTCATTCGATGTATGCAAGTTCTTCCTCTCAATCTCTTTATATTTTAAATCTCTCTCATAGTCACTAACCTCGACAATCATTGCATCAAATTCCTTTTCCATTTCTTTAATATCGAATGCATCCCTTTTTAAGACTCTCAAATTGATCTTTTAGTTGTTTAAAGAAAGGCATGACCTCGGTTAAATAGCATTCTTTAGTTTGCTCAAAACCCTTTCCCTTGATTATACCGGTGGGTGTGATCCTTTTCTTACAAGTTTTCTCAAAATCAACAAAGAGTTGAAAGATAACATATTGACCGATTAAGGTCTTGCTTTTAGTGGCAATAGATCTATGAACTAAGTGCATTGGTGTATTAGGAGGATACACGTTGCTTTAGGCGATTTCCTACATGGAGGATTCTTTTCAACAAGATTTTCACTTTCGCATTTCCATATCCTTTTTCGAACACTTGTTCGGGGGTTAATAGGTGCGAGGCTTAAACTTGTTCAAGGAGATCCAATTTTCTTTAGTGTAATTATGGGGTTTGATCGTTATGTTATTCTTTTTACACTCGGGATCTTCTAACTTCTTATTCATTTTCTCCCTAGTCACTTCATCGATTTCTTATCTTCCTCGGTGCACTCAACGCAACTAGGTTTCGCCTAGGCTTAAGGATTTCATTACCATCATAAAGCACCTTATGAGCATTTCTAGCCTTTTAATTACCTCTGGATTTGGTTCCTCAACAAGGGGAGTGTTATGCTTATCGCTTAAGACTCGATGCTTAGTGATCATGTGAGCGGTTTGAATGGTATTCCCTTATGCGTACAACTTATTTTCAAGCTTATTTTCAAAGTTTTAGATTGTAAAAATCATTCAAAAGTTTTGATTCCTTAGCCTTGAATTCTTGCTTAAGCATTTTAACATTTTCTTGAAGTTAGTGTTTTTGCTTAGCAGTTTTGGAAAGCTTTTCTTGTAAGGAGTTTAACTCTTGTTTTAATACTTCTCTAAAATTACTTTTTCTAATAATTGTCGCATTTGGATATCCATCTCACCTTTCGCGAGTGGTAAGTTCAAACTTAGCATTGTTCGTATATATGGCAACTTGATCCTTATAGGTATTAAGTTCATTGGTCAAGGAATCATCGAGGCAAAAATGCGGTGTACTCATGCAATTCATAATCATCATTTTGAGTAGAAGATGCATACCTAGGTGCAATGAAACTTCCATGCAACTTTCCTCTGCATTAACGTGCACGAGGTTGTGGCGGTGCATCTCTATCTTATGTACATCCGAAGCTTCCATGGGCGTTCCTTTGCATTAGCTTGCAGCGGGTTGTGTTGGTGCACCTCTCTCTTGTGAACATGAGGATGAAGATTCTATTTTAGCATTGTCCGACTCATCATTATTTGTTTTCTAACATTACGCATTCAAGAACACCGATTCTTCCACGTATACATTACCCGACTTATCACAACAATCTATCAAGCGCACGACACTCATTCACTTTTCATCCTTTTGTGCGGTTTCCTCAATGTACTTTTTCACATTATCCATGAGTTGGATAAATGTCTCAATAATTCACAATTTCCATTCCAGTATGTTTTTGAAGGAAATTCCGGTCAAGTGTTGATCGTAATCTGCAGAATATTCCCACTAATGAATGGTGAAATTGTTTGTAGATTACTTGAAGAGTCTGCTGGAACCATCCTTTTGAACCTCTTCATTGGTAAGTTGCGACTTTAAATGCTCTAAGTTCAGCAAAGACTTCTTGTCAATGTAGGTAAGTCTGGCGGAAAAGAGCACTACATGTTCGATCCCACTATGGATAACAATTGTATGAGGTGCGGATGAAGTAGATGATAGGGCTCAATCTCGCATTCCATTTGCATGGCATTACATGTGAGGTGCAATTCATTCTCATTGTACTCGAACATGAAGATCTCACATCCTCATTGTTTAATTCAAACATCTTTAGTCGATTCGATTGTAGCATTCATTAACATTATTGTCCATAGCATCATATAATTTAAGCACTACGAAATCACCGGGTCGATAGAGTAAGACATGATGTGGTAGAATGCAAGAGATTTTACAAGTCTATGATTTAAACCAGAAATAGAATCTTCGCGGGATTTTACTAAAATCAAGACCAAACCGTTAAGCAATGACCAATGGAATGTGTTAAGATGGTGATGGATCGACACAATGATAGAAAATTGTGTGTTAGGTCTTATGATTGTTTGTGGGATAGCGGCGATGTTGTTTGGTTGTGATTTGGGTTGGTTGTTGCACGATTTTATGGAGAAATTTAGGTCTAAAACTTAAAAGCTCAATAACTTCCTTCGAAGAGGATTTGGGCCTCTAAAATTCGTTTCACGACATCATGGTGAAACCTCACAATATTCGGTCGTTTCGGTCGTTTGATGTATTTATTGGCAAACGGATTCTGGATCAAAAGTTATGGCCGTTTGAAGTTTTGATGTAAAAAGTCAACTTTGGTCAAACTTCCTCTTCGTAAAATCAACCAAGTCGCTATAACCCTTGAACCAAGTCGCTAAGCACCAAGTCGCTAAGTAGCAACTTGCTAAATCACCAAATCGCTAAGCACCAAGTCGCTACTACGGTCAGTCGCTAAAGAGCAACTCGCTAAATCACCAATCGCTAAGCACCAGTCGCTACACGGTCAGTCGTTAAGCGACAACTCGCTAAGGTCCAAGTCGCTAAGAAAACTAAGTCGCTAACAATTTGCACTCAACTCGCTAACACTTTCTAAGCAAGTCGCTAACCTCACTAAGCCGCTAGCCGTAGTGGAGAATCCACTAACTTGTACTATTTGTCGAAACTTGTCTCAAAAGACAAGTCGCTGGGACCAAGTCGCTACCACTTAAGCGCAACTCGCTACCAACTTACAAAGCAAGTCGCTACCAAGAATAACAATCCGTGGCTCAAGTCGCTGGCAGAAAATCTCAAAACACCACTTTTCAATCCAAAACAACCCAACCACGATGATTCAAGCCTTCAAAATCAAAACCTAAACACTTGTGATGATTCTAAACAAAAAGTACTATCAAAATTCAAACTTTAACACTAGAAATCACCCAAATGATGCAAAACCACTAAACTTTTCAAACTCAAAACCACCTAAAACCACTAGAAATCCAAAGATGTGTAGGATATGATCTAACCATGGCTCTTGATACCAATTGTAGGATATTGGTTTCACATACACATCAAACCAAACACAAAGTAGGCGTATAAGATGATTCTAGAGAAAGTTAGAGGTTTAGGGAACTTTAGTGAGAAAAGAAAATTCTTATTATGAGCTCCAACTCTACCTTGGGAGGTAGAGTATTTATAGTCTTACATAAAGCCACACACAGCAGTGCATGGATCGGGCATACAGTGGGTAAAGACCCGTTCGTCCTCCACGGTGTTACTTAACTAAATACTACTTAACATAAAATAACTATGACTACGAGCTTTCTAACGATTACATATACTTGAGGTGACCGACTCTTTAATACATGGAATTTCTAATTCCTAACACGAATGATCTGCCAAGTGAACTCTTTTTTAGTATCCGTGATAAAGAAGCACCTTTTGCGCCAACACCTTGTAGTGGTTGTTCCCTTCAACCTAGGAGAACTTTTGATTGGTACTTTTGTCCAATGGTTCGTGTGTGGATAGGCGATTTCACTTGGGGCTCAAGAACACTTAACGTTGATTTGTTTAGTAATCACATCAGTAACATCTGCTTTCAATTTAAACCTTTATTCGGTACACAACACTGTTATTGGTTAGTTCAACCAGATAGATTTTTTGTATCTCAAAAGAACTCGTCATTCCCAGGATCTTGGCAGTTAATAAATCCTTGGCCCCAGAGTATTATATAACTATTGTGATGTTATATTTGAAACTAATATAAAAAAAAATATATAATAAAGTATCATTTATTTTTCTTGTGTGCTTTGTTCTTTTTATCCTTTGTCAATGTGATTCTAACATTAGAGCTATAGCCCGGTACCCGCGTGTTGTGACGGCGGGTACTCGTGTGATTATATTTTTTGGCGATAGCAAGATTTTTTCGATGCATTGCTTTTAAAATATAAAAAAATAAAAAATTTCCAACACATGTTATTAACTAGAAATTAGGGTGTTTTAAAGATATAAATGATAAGATGATTTATGCATTATTGTTTTGTACCATTTGATGCAATAAGTGTTTAATTTTCAAAGTTTCAGCAAACTATTAAAATGGTGGTTACAAGTTTAGCGGACTACTTTTATTAGAAATATTTTTGGTCTTGAAAAGTTTAAGACTTCTTAATTTAGAATGTTCTAAACATTTTATATATTAGTATAGATATAGATTAGTTTTCGTATTTGTTCATTTGGAATAAAATGTACTTTTAACTTTGTGTCTAGCATTTGGACGCAAATCTCGAGTTTCTGCAAAGGTGTGAACTCTGAAAAAAGAAAAGATGAGGGTGGTAGATAACTAGATATATTAAAATTTCATTTAGTTTATTATGTCATTACTAATTCATTCGATGTTATGTTTATGATTTAAGATCATTTGAGGATAAAAGATTCTTTATATACCAAGGTATCAATCTTCACCCTCCATTTTCATTTAATCTAATAGATAAGATTAATCATAACAATTTAAAAACCCCACTTTCATCAAATTTTTTCAAATATTAATATTTTTCAAACCGTTAATCGTTAAATGAAAAAAAAATATATCATTGCGGCGAGCATTTAATTATCTTTCTATAGATAGGCATTTTGATATATACTTTCAACAAAAAAAATCGTATTTTTCACGTTTTTTTTTTGAAGTTTTTTTGTTTTTTTTACGTTACTGAAATCTGCATTAAAAAATCATATATGATTAAACACTAATTTGAATATCACATGTAATATTAGTGTTAAATTATATATATGTAATATCAGATGTGATATTAGTGTAAAATCATATATGATATACATATCATATCGCATATGATATTACATATCATATATGATTTAACACTAATATCACATGTGATATTTAATTTAGTGTTTAATCATATATGATTTTTTTCACGCATATTTCAGTAACGTAAAAACAAAAAAAAAAAAAAAACGTGAAAAAATATATATATATTTTTATTTTCTCGAAAGTATATCAAAATGTCAGTCTATAGAAAGATAATTAAATGCTCGTCGCGACGGTGTAAATATTTTCGCTTAAAGATTAACGGTTTAAGAGATATATAAATTAAAAAAAATAGGTGAAACAATAAAATACTTTTAATCTCAGTCATTGGTTTCTTTTTAGATGTATGGTGGAGATAGTCCCTTAGTATGTGAGAAAAGTTTTGTATGTAAAATAACTCTCCTCTATGTTTATTTCATTCATTTGTATCATTCATCCGCAATATCAGAGTTTGAATTAATTATTTAAATCATGGTATACACATTTTTTCACCTTTCATCCTAAAACTTCAAAGATTACATCTTGAGGAACACAGTACTTTATTTTCAATAATATCGCATATCATATATATATATATATATATATATATATATATATATATATATATATATATATATATATATATATATATATATATATATATATATATATATATATATATATATATATATATATATATATATATATATATATATATATATATATATATATATATATATATATATATATATATATATATATATATATATATATATATATATATATATATATATATATATATATATATATATATATATATATATATATATATATACATTACATATAAAAGGAGGCATGCCACATATAATGCCACTGGCATCCCATAATGCCATGTCATTATTCCATGTCATCGTATTTAATGCCACCTAAGCAGTTTTTATCATTCATAAATCCGAATTTAATATCATTCATAAAATTTCCGTATTTAATTTTTTAAAAAATACATGACACTGGATTCGAACATGGGTCTTTACATCTACAAGCAAATGTTTCAGCCAGTGGACTAGACAGGTTTTTGTGATAGATATTTGAAAACAATAATTACATTGGGTTAAATTGATATTCACATAATAATAAGCGAAGCTAAACCATTTATACGAATTCAATGATCATTCAACCCTAAAACAAAATCAAAACCCTAATATCATCTTTTCCTCAGCCATATCCTCTAATGATCATGATTGTTTTTGTATGTATGGTGTTTAGAATAAGTTAAGAATGCAAGGTATACATCTCCACTCAATAATATTCAGCCTAAGTATGTCTTTTTAATTTTTTTTTCTTTGATATTTCACTCATAAACTTGCATCAATGTATCATATAATGGTTTTGTAATCATGTTAAGTAATTGTTTATACAATTATGAACAAAAAAATCAAAACCCTAACCCACAACATATTATGGTCGACAATCTCTGCTCCCATCCTTTCATCTATGGTTGATGTTCTTTTCCAAAACCCTTTTTTTATGTAATCATTAATAATTATGTTGTTATTGGTGTATAGGTTTAGCTTATACTTTCGCTTTTGGATAATCTTCATGATTCTATGCTTATGTGACTTTTTTTGTGCTATATTAGTTGTTGTAGCAAAAGCTGGCTCAGATGCTCTCCCGATTAACCAAGAATATTAAAGAATTAAACGTTGCAGTGTATATGAGAAACCAAGGTGTGGTTTCTGTGTTGACATTAGAACTATAATGGCCTTACGCTTAACATTGACTCAATGTGATATTTGTCAATTTTTGTTTCAGTGACAGCCAATATGCTTAAAATCCCTTCTGCAAGACCCCGATCATTCAACTATTCTAGAATAGCAAGATTATTCTTCACTTAAGGTATAGTTACTCAATTTGATAAATTTAGTCTAACTTATATATGACAGGTGTGGCTGGCAATATGTTTCCAAACTCATCTTATTGTAGTTCATTCGACGGCCCATATACATAACAACAAAAATGACATCAGGAGGCAAATGATGAAGTCGCCCCTTCTAACCAGTTGGACAACAATGTTTCTTCTATAGATGCTGAAAAGGATGTTGACGTAGGCATAGAAATTTCAGAAGAGAAGGACATCACAAAAGCGCCTAATTGGTGGTCATAATGATGTAAGCAACCAACTATTAATAAAGGGGTGTTTAGGTTTGTGTTTGCAAAATAAGCTTTTGACTAAATAAATGATGGTGTATGTGTATACAGGTTTTGGACTTAGCTGGAAACTCGGCAAGAGACAAGAAGACGAGAACTATCCCAAGGCATGTTCTATTGGCAAATGATGACGAGGTTGGAAAGTTGTTATCTGGAGTGGTAATAATTTGACTGCGATATTGGTTTTCATATTGATTATAATTGTTTATTTATTTATAGGATAAAGATCGATACAGGAGGGTGGAAAAGCTACAAGCTGAGTAACCAATTCAAGAAAATGAGAGTGTAATGAGTAAATTTTTTGGTGATATAGAAAAACTTGGTGAGTTTTTATTTTTTGGTGATATGCTTTTGCTAATTTCCTAATGAATGGGTCGGTTTGGATTTTTTTCCATGGTGTTGGATCTTATGCGCAGGGGTGAACACGTGCAGTTTGAGGTTAGCTTTCAACTTTTGAAAGATTTGAAGTTTCAATTCTGAGTATTTTGTTAATGGGGTTGAGTTTCAACAAATTAAAATATTATGGTGGGATCTTTTTTATTCTTTGGGATTGTGGATATTCAGGATAGCTTGGGGATATGAGGCTTGATATCATAACTTTAATATTACCAACACAATACAATCTCCTTATTTTCATAAATGGCACACAAATTCTGGGATAGTTTTCAGGCAAGTTTATGCTCAATTCCGGCGTTGTTACTCCCTCAAATACTTTTTATTGAGAATTAGAGGGCAAATCTTTATGTAGATAAAACATGTTATACAAGTGGCCTTGACATGGCGGCTTTCATTTAAAATTCTACTACAGCTTATTCTTCGCTTTCAAATTGTCATCATATATGAGAATCTTTCTCTTTTCTATCATATATAATGTATTATGTGTGTGACTAGCTTCTTTCAGCTCACCAACTAAAGACTCATTACTAATAGAAGCTAATTGAGGTTTAAATGCCTTTAACTGCAAGATGGAATGAAACAGGACTACCAGCAGTGAAATTAAATTATTAACATGAAAATTTCAAAACTTATTAATCTTTGAATTTGTGCTCTTTTGCATAGCCCCCCGACATCTCAAATTCTATCGACTTTCAATCAATGTTCATTTGACTAAATTTGTATTCTTGGTATCACCTTTTACCTATTCACAATGTGAAAGGGGATTTGTTTCAAATTGTAAGTCTATAACTATTACTACTAATCTTTGTTATTGAAGGGGAAACAACCCATGTCTGAGCAAGAGGTAAATTTTAGATGTCACACACAGTCTTCAGATTACCCATGATTTTATCGAGCTCATTTTGCCGAGGAACCTGTATATAAAAGAAACTTACCATATAAGAATTCATAAGCAAAGGAAAACTTACAGAATTTTTTGCGAAACTAATAAACCTGACTGATAGAGTTTTGTTAATTATAGATCAGGGAGTCCCAACTCACATATGCAGTACCGTCAAATGCTTTTGGACAACTCAGATTATGTGCCTGCATGATGAACAAATTTTAAAGTGAGCAGAAAAGAAACAAACACGCAACTCACTAACATTAAACATTTCAACCACATTTCTTTTTGAAGTTTACCTTCAATGTCTTTATTATGTGTAATTGGAACTTTCAGCCACCTTGTTAACTACCTAATGAGTGATTATTACACCTAAAATCCTATCACTAAATGTAACAGCAGTAGGCCAAAAACACACTCGTACTCCCACTTAAAACCATCCCAAAACCCATTAAAAACGACCAATTAATTGCTAGAAATACAAAGTTGAACCCTGTTAATATATAATGGGTCAATTTGGGTTATCTTTTTTCTCTACCCACTTGAACGTATAAATACAAAATATAGCTTAAAAGGAAATAGGTTGAATGGGTCAAAGTCGGCCAAAACTGAAGAAAATTATTAAATAACAAATTTTCATAAATGTTGAAACTACGATTTTCAGCATCCTCAAACACCTCGTAAATTGACCCAAACACCCGTAAAATTTAAAGTTTTGCAGCAGACACATACACCCTATTAAAATTCCAATCACCACTTTAAATCTTTCTAATTTTTAGGTATAGCGAAACCGGTTATGATTATATGACCGTTTCTTGATCCAGAACTCAATTTAAGAGTAGCTTATGCAAAACGATTTTAATACCTAACTATTCACTCATCATTTTACATGTGAAGCCTAAAATAATCAAAACAATTAAAGAAGTCAGACAACTAATTATGTTTATTATCACATCTTTATCTATAAGCATTTCCTAATGAAATAATATATATTTGTAATCTTATTGGAAACACTAAAGAAATGGACAATGAGAGTTTTAGTTTGACCAAAATCCTCTAAACCCGTTTACCTTACCCTACCTGCGCAACCTCTCATATTTTGCCATCTACACACAACTAAAACACAATCTTAAAAAAGCATTACTTGTTTATGGCCATGCCAACAAACTTGAGGATGAACATGTTCTCCTTCTCGAATAAAATGTACTGCAATTACTATATTTCCTTTGATCTCTGGCTTATCGTACTCATCAGGACCTTCTGCAATCTTCCACACCTAAACTCGACCATCTATGCGTGCACTGTTCAGTTTAAGATATATGAAAACAATAAAATCATATAGACACCACAGAGTACACAGCGGAAGACTTAAGATCATAACAAATAAATAATTAACTGAAAGATGCATAACGTACCTCTTGCAAATGGTTAGATCTCTTGAACAAAGTAGATGAAGTGGTTTAAAGAGTTGTCCCTTACCGTTTTAAAACTCAAACCAATTGGTGTAAGAATAGTGTCTTACTACCATAGTTTTGTACACACGAATTAACCGCAAATCAAAGCGATTGCTAGATCTAACACAAGTCCTTGTTTTTTGAAAAAACAAAACCAAAACACCCTTAGGAGGGGGTTTCGGCCGAGATATGCAAGAGAGAGGAGAGGAAAGATCTAGGGTTAATTCAATGCACAAAGTTATGAAAAAACCTTGATAACGCTACACGCGTCGTTCGGGGTCAAGGAAACTTCCTTTTCTTCGAGCAAGTTTTATAACACCCTAGGCAGTGAACCTAATCGTTGTAGTGTAGTAATTAGGGTAAGCCACGGGTATTGATATCGTTCTCTAGGGGAATAGGAATGCTAGTGAGAAGTTACTACGCTAAGGTTGAGGTTGAGGAAGATTATTTTTGTATTTTTATATTTTTGTAGAAATGGAAAAGGTACGAATCTCGGGTATTGGATTTGGGGGTTGGTATTGCTACCGATTACTCTACTATTATCTAATTATCTAAGCTAAGGTTGTGATAGTCTATGTCTAATTTATGTGTACTCGTATGATAGTTTAAAGATGTGTTTACTTAGGTTTTACTACTCCTTAATTATCTCCTATTGATGGTTGATTTGTCACGTCCTTATTCCTAGTTGCGTTGTGATTCTAAGGCTATAGGGCGTGCTTGTTTCCTAACTCTTTGAAATTACCAAAGGGTCTTGTTTACAAATCCTCTAGTGATTTATAGGCGCCTACTCTACGGTTGTCCTTGAATACTTTATCCTACAATTACCTAGATAATTATATTCTAAAGTTCACAAAGAAAAGTCAAGCATTAAGTACACAAACGAATAATCTAGCGCACTCTAGATCATTAGTCAACTAAGATAAGTATCAACCAATCAATATTCAATAATTAAGTTTCATATTCCCTAAGCAAACACACAAATAAATTAGCGGGACATGGAAAACATGCAAGCATACACACAAATAATCAAAGACATAATTAAATTAATGAAGTAAATACTTATCTTGATGTATAATAGGGTTTAGAACCTAAAATCTTGCACAAGAAAGCCTTGGTTCGGTTTTAGGTTTTACTCCAAAAGACTACTCACAAAACGAAAAATTCGGATTCTATATATAAGATTACATCTGCGGCGTCACCTTATGTTTCGTGGCCACGCCGTGTCGCCGTCATTAGGGTTTCGTCTTGTACGTAAACCTTGCGGCGGCGTCACCTTATATTATGTGACGCCGTCCCTTCGACTCTGGCGCCGTCTTGGCGCATCTAGGCCGTGCGATAACGACGACTACTCGCTAGAACTGGCGTCGTCCGCCGAAAACATGCAATTTAAGCCTGACCCGTCATAAAATTCCTTCCCGGCGTCGCGGATATCTTGATGGCGCCGTCGCCTTATGTTTTAGCGACTTTGAGTGTCTCGATTGACTTTGGCCATTTTCTTCATTATATTCGCGCCTTTTCGTCCAAATTAGCATCATTCCATTTTGCCTTGAGAGACCTAAAAAGTGAAAAGGCGATATTAAGCAATAACGGATCTGAAGTGATCGAATAAGGGCTTAAATGACCCTTAAAAGGTACCTTTTAAAACCTTATCAAATATCCCTACACTTGGTATTTGCTTGTCCTCAAGCAAATGTGCTTTAACAATTAATTTATAAGTTAGGGGTCATGAAGCATTCATTCAAGCGGTCCACAACACATATAAGCCCCAAAAAGTCATAACAAGCACGAGTACATACTAGCACCTCGCATGGGGTGTTTGGATACTCACATCTCTCGGGTGTATATATGAAATATAACAAATCGGAAATGGAAGATAAACACTCATTAACCGGTCTAGTACATAGATTACCATAGGCTTGAGAATAGATCAAACCTCAAATCGCTTTGGCGTAAGCACCTAGGAAAGACTATCAAAGAGGTCTTTTAAAGGGTTGTAATGTTAGGCTTCTGGTAGGGAAATGAAGGGTTTGGTGGGATAGGCTATTTAGTGGTGGATAGTCAAAATCTCTATGTTGCAAGTATCGAAGAATGGCGTTGCTAAGCCAAGACTCGACACTCTAAAACTCTAGGCAACGAAAATAAACAAACATAATTTAAAAATAGATGTAGGATGGTAGCCGTATGGTTTTTTTTTTTTTTTTTTTTTTTTTTTTTTTTTTTTTTATTTTTTTTTTTTTTTTTTTTTTTTCTTTGCATACACTTTTACTCTACCATCCTCTACGGTACATCAAAATGATAGGGATTTATAGACACATCCCTACACTTGAGTTTTATTACTCTAACACTAATTTGACCCGAATTGAAAAGATCAAAACACTTGGAGTACATTATTATGCAAACAAAGGAATTTGAGTTTAACGTTTCTCTTCCTATATTTCATAAACTTTAACTTTTCCCATGAATCCCAATCATCCCAAAGCGTATACAAAGGATATGACTCGACTTAGCAACTCATGCAAGCAACGGATAATTGAACTAAGGGTTTGGGTGATAACATAAATTGCACTAAAAGTGAGTGCAATAAAGGTAGGCTAAAGCGATTTGGGTGTATATTTGGGGTGGGGTGTAAACAATGCTCTTCATTGATATCCCGAAAAACAAACATCACGAGAACCGCGAAAAGGATAGGCTCCGAGGGTTAACTAGGGTATCGTGTACTAAAGATGAGTACAATGAAGGGTGTGGGAATTACTCAACCGATATGGAAGAAGTAATTATATTACAGGTATCGAACAAGGTTTTATCCTAATGCCTCTTATCATTTAGTTATTCCTAACTACACAAGTGTAGTCTCACTAGCGATCTCGGAATGCATCACAAAACAAGTTCTAGAATCTAATATACTACGGTTCACACTCTAAGCATTAAAGATGAATGCTTTAATTCCTACTAATCTAAGGGCGATCCTCGCATTTTGGGTGGAATTTAGGTGGTAAGGTTTTTTTTTTTGCTAGTCATGCAACTTCCTATCCATGAGGCAGCTTTTGTTAAGACTAATGGCCCACTCTTATCGTCATGAAAAAATTTTAAATTTGGCTAAAATTACCTAACCTACATTTTCTCATGGTTTATTACACAAATACACTTGGACAAAGCAAATAGTCAAGGATAAGCATAGTTTCAAAGTTCCGTTTATTTTCCTCCCTACATTTAAAGCCGAACATTGTCCCAATGTTCCCCGAAATATCAAAGTTATGATAATAGAAGGTAATTAAAAGCGAAAGAAACTAATACTCCGATTAGCTCGGTAGGATCCGTAAAAAGTGGTGGTTAAATCTTTTCCAAGAAGAGTTTTTGCGTGAAAGGCTCCTTCCAAACTTGTGTAACTTCTTCTTGACAAACTAAACACTGCACACTAGAAGAAAACAAGCGAAACCTTCGTAAAATCGGCGTGATAATAATATACATAAGACTCGATTTAAACTAGGATATAATGCTTGTGGAATGGATGTTTACTGAATTTCTTTGAAAGTTAAGATGGAAAATTCCAAAATTTATAAGTAGCTCGAGAAACGAGAAAAAGTAATCGATGTTTTACTCCTTCGGGCGTCGGTTGCAATCTGACGACGTCGAGTTATCCCTGACAAAAAGCGGTCCGCGATTTTACGGAAAATTTTACGGAAAATTTACATCTTTAGAATGGAAAAACTTACGCAAAACATCCATTATGACTCGATACAAGCATTTGACTCGAACAAACAAACATATATATCTTTTAGTTAATTGTTATTCTCATGTTCACGTTTCTTATGAAAGCGTGTGTAATCCTCCTACACTTATCCTTTATGTAAAATACCTTTATATGTAATTAAGGCGAGGTTAAAAACAAAATAAAGCATTTTTACAAATTCAAACATGAGGACAAACAATTAATAAAGATATATGACACTAACAAGCAAACAATTAAGCATGGGTTGCCTCCCGGCGCTTTTCTTTATTAAAGAGTCTTGTAGCTAGACTCGTAGTCCTCCCTCGTTTTTGCATCACCGCTTCTCTTCGTCATTCATTTTCTCTTCATCGAGCGGCGTGAGGCGTTGCATGTTCACCGTGGATTCCAGGGCCATTCTTTGTCAATTATGGTGATTGGCTTTCGTTTAAGTTGGTTTCTTAGCGTGAAAAGCCCAAACCATCTTGGGTTGTTTTTCCTTGCATTGCCCTTTTCCTTGATTTGTGCTGAAGTACTTTTCTCCTTTTAGAAATTTCTTAGGGTCCTTTTGTGCCTTAGGTACCGGTGGGGTTGCTTCCTAACTTATTATCGGGTTTCCACAATGTTGCATACAATCCTTGGACCATGAAGTCTCTAAGCCCTTTTTCCCAATCATTCATCTTTTCTTAACATTATGGCTAGGGTTTTCCGATTCCTTTCGTAATCATTTCCATGATTTTGAGAGGATACCTTGGGATGATGGGTATCTAGCATACCCCTTCCGCTGAGTATCATGGCGCCTCTCCGCATTTGATGGTTGCCTTGGCGGTAGCTAGAAGCGGTGTTCAAGAATGAGGGGTATGTTTTGTCTTCTTCAAAATCAACGATCACGAAATCTACCGGATAAACAATGTTAGCCACCTCAATTAGAACATCTATTGCGACTCCTACGGGTGAACATAAGTGTGATTAGCTAAGGAGAGTCTAAGGTCGATCTTGGTGGTTTCTCCTTAGTTAACTTATTATAGATTGATAATGGCATTATGTTCACATCGGTCCCCGATCGGCCAAGGCATTAATATTATCAATGTCACCTATGCTAACTGGTATTACGAAATTCCACTGGTGTTACGTTTCCTTGTTAGAGGTTTTTATAACTAACTCATACAGGGTCCCATAGGTAGGCGTCATACTCTTCTTGATCATTTTTCATCAAGGGCTTCCTTGAGAACTTCATTATACCTAAAGTTGTTTACTTGGTTTGCAATGGTTTTCTTGTTGATTTCGTATTAAGGTAGTATTCAATGGTCTCGGGCTCGTCGTCATGCACCGACTCCTCCTTATTACTTCCCTCGCTTTTAGCGTCTCAACCTTTGCATTCTCGGGCATAATGGAAACAGCGTTGACAAATGAAGTGGGAGGCAATCGTTGTTTCTTCGAGCACCTTTTCGGGAACCTTTGTTTTGGTAAACTCAATTACCAAATTCATCATTTCCGTCATCTTTGCTTGCATCTCCTCTCTCTGCCTATAAACCTCCTCTTCAAACTCGCTAATCTTTCGTATGAGCCGCCATGTACTCCCTCATTTGTTCCTTGAAGCTTGGTGAGAGTGGTATTGGGAAGTAGAGCGAAACCTTTCGGAAGTTGGGTTTTGATCACGACTTGGAGACTCAAGGAGGTGTGGGGTGGTAGGTAGAGTTGGCGAATTTGACCTCTCGAGGAATTTGTCACGGGGCTCTTTTACGCCTTTCCATAAGATAATCAATCCTTTCTCAATGGCGCTCATTTGTTTCTCGGGTGTCGGAGGATTCGGACGGGGTTGATATGGCGTTGATTACGTTAATCGGAGTCTCGGAGAATCATTCCAATCTTCGTAGCTTTGATCGCATAAGCTCCTATAATATCCCAAGATTTCTCTGCATTGAGTCGCCGAGCCTTCCACCGCCGCCCGATCAATGGATCGTCGAGTGATGAAGTCGGTATGATCGTAGAAGATTTGGATTTGAAGCCAAAGATCGATGCCATGATGGGGAAGTCTACGAGTAGATCCTTGAATCGAGTCCACGCTTTGTAAAGTGATTCACCTTGGAGTTCTTTGAAGCGTTAAGATTTCGTCTAAGCTTAGTGGTTCTCCCGGTGGGAAAAATTGAGCAAGGCGAAGTAAGATCATCCCTTGAGATGGAGCCGTGGGAAGTCGCTCAAGCCAATTACTAGCTTGGTCCCGTAGAGAATTGGAAGAGACGCAAGCGTGGTCTCCCGAGTAGTAGCATCAAGGTCGATGGAATCGACAATTTTGAGAAATCCTCGGATGTCGATTTGGATCTTCGAACGAAGTCCATGGAATGCACATCCGTTTGCACCAACCGGATGGTGTCGGATCGCAGGGCCGTAGTTTGGGCTTGGTCGGGAAGCTCAATGGTGTTCCTATAACCTAGGTGGTTTGGTCTCAGTACTTTCACCAAGAGTACGCGGGCTCTTGGCGGGTCGTTTGGTGGTGGGTTGATGAGTGGTGGTTGGTTGTCACCTTCCATGGTGAAAAGTGATGGGTGTTACGAACAAAGGTCATGAAGAAGGGGATAGACTAAGAGAAAGCTAAAATGAGAAAAATTTACTTGATAGGAATCAAGCAAAGAAACCTAAACGAGGTGGACTACTAACTAGCTATTCTATTCCCGCGAACGCGCCAAAACTTGATAACGCCACACGCGTGTTCGGGGTCAAGGAAACTTCCTTTTCTTGAG
Source organism: Chrysanthemum lavandulifolium (assembly GCA_022545495.1). NCBI lineage: Eukaryota > Viridiplantae > Streptophyta > Magnoliopsida > Asterales > Asteraceae > Chrysanthemum > Chrysanthemum lavandulifolium. The sequence continues at coordinate 247,042,733 of CM040242.1, forward strand.
CAAGTTTTATAACACCCTAGGCGGTGAACCTAATCGTTGTAGTGTAGTAATTAGGGTAAGCCGGGTATTGATATCATTCTCTGGGGAATAGGAATGCTAGTGAGAAGTTACTACGCTAAGGTTGAGGTTGAGGAAGATTATTTTTGTATTTTATATTTTTGTAGAAATGGAAAAGTGCGAATCTCGGTATTGGATTTGGGGGTTGGTATTGCTACCGATTACTCTACTATTATCTAATTATCTAAGCTAAGGTTGTGATAGTCTATGTCTAATTTATGTGTACTCGTATGATAGTTTAAAGATGTGTTTACTTAGGTTTTACTACTCCTTAATTATCTCCTATTGATGGTTGATTTGTCATCCTTATTCCTAGTTGCGTTGTGATTCTAAGGCTATAGGGCGTGCTTGTTTCCTAACTCTTTGAAATTACCAAAGGGTCTTGTTTACAAATCCTCTAGTGATTTATAGACGCCTACTCTACGGTTGTCCTTGAATACTTTATCCTACAATTACCTAGATAATTATATTCTAAAGTTCACAAAGAAAAGTCAAGCATTAAGTACACAACGAATAATCTAGCGCACTCTAGATCATTAGTCAACTAAGATAAGTATCAACCAATCAATATTCAATAATTAAGTTTCATATTCCTAAGCAAACACACAAATAAATTAGCGGGACATGGAAAACATGCAAGCATACACACAAATAATCAAAGACATAATTAAATTAATGAAGTAAATACTTATCTTGATGTATAATAGGGTTTAGAACCCTAAAATATCTTGCAAGAAAGCCTTGGTTCTGCTTAGGTTTTACTCCAAAAGACTACTCACAAAACCGAAAAATTCGGATTCTATATATAAGATTACATCTGCGACGCGTCACCTTATGTTTCGTGGCGCCGTGTCGCCGTCATTAGGGTTTCGTCTGGCCACGTAAACCTTGCGACGGCGTCACCTTATGACCGTGACGCCGTCCCTTCCGACTCACCGACGCCGTCTTGGCCGCATCTAGGCCGTCCGAGTAACGACGGCCTACTCCTTAGAACTGGCGACGTCCGCGAAAACATGCAATTCGCCTCGACCGTCATAGCAAAATTCCTTCCGGGCGTCGCAGATATCTGATGACGCCGCCGCCTTATGTTTCAATGACTTTGAGTGTCTCGATTCGACTTTGGCCATTTTCTTCAGTATATTCGCTTTTTTCATTCAAATAAGCATCATTCCAAGATTTTGCCTTCAAGAGACCTAAAAAGTGAAAAGGAACGATATTAAGCAATAACGGATACAGAAGTGATCGAATAAGGGCTTAAATGACCCCTTAAAAAGGTACCTTTTAAAACCTTATCAAACCTTAACCCTAGCCTTTGTATATATAGTGAATGAATATCTTGATGGAAAAGTTAGGGTTTGGGCTTGGAGAACCCACCCTTGGCCGGCCACCTTGAGGAGAGGAAATGGGAACCCGAATCTTTTCCAAATTTAAGATATTCACCATATATTCTCTCCCTTTAACATTTAACGGTCGTTAGTCATTTCCGTTAAATATTTAACGATCGTTAGACGGACTTTATGTGTAATAATTAATCGTAATCATTAACATTAATTATTAACTTTGGTTCTCATTCGCTAATGTGTGCAATCCCGTGGTCACGAGTTCGAATCCGGACATTCACGTATTTATAAATATATTCATTTCCAACAACTCCCACTGGATATGTTTACAAACGTGTAATGACATTGGTTAGCGTTTAGCAACACGCCAATGCCCCCGGCATAACTCGTGTATGGTTTTCTGGAGAAAAACCAAGTTTCGATGATTCATCATCATATTCATACTTTTGTTTTTAATACCATGTTAATAAGAATATGGATCTCACTCATTTCTTAATTAACTATTATGTTTCTCATTTTATATGATTTATCAAGATTACCAATTCTTCTGAACATATTCCAGAAGACCTTGGGCATAGCCATGCAAACATCTTGACAACCCTATGAGGGGCCCAACAGTATTATACTTCAAAATAAATTTGAAGGAAACAAATCCGCTTTGACTACAAGCGTAAATCATAAATTTCAAACACTTCCGAAAACAATCCTTATAACTACCGCCACGTATAGCGTTAGATTGCTTCACAAAATGCACTACATCCATGACATATCTCTGGTATCTCAAGTCAGAGGATAAATATCCATGATATACTTAATGACTAAGATCCATAAAGTATCATCATGTAGGTGGGATAAGTCCTATACTCAATTCATTGAATATCATCTGAAATTAGTCATGCTACGCATCAATATACTTTTAAGTGTATTCTAACTAATACTCAGATTTGTCTTAATTCAATATCATTCCCATCTTATTGATTGACAACGGACTATTTAGAATAACTTAAGTTATTCAAGGATTTAAACATGCAAATATAGGATACCATCATAATAAATGAATAATAAACATAACAAAATACTTTATTTCATTTCAATAATAATGTTTACAATATCCTTTTATCAAAATACTTAGTCGAGATGGGCATAAAACTACTAGCTAAACGAAGTCCAAACTTATCGGACAAATGATTAAGTTTTTCACCGTGTAAGGCCTTTGTTAAAGGATCCGCTAGGTTATCATCTGTGTGAATTTTGAGCAACTCAATTTCACCTATCTCGACTTGATCTCGAACATAGTGATATTATCTAGGATAGTGTCTCGGTGCCTTCATCACTCCGGTTCATGGGCAAAAGTAATTGCGCGCAGAATTGTCACAATATACATTAATAGGATTTTCAATCAACGGCATGACACCAAGCCCGAAACAAACTTCCTTATCCAAAAGCTTCCATGGCGCCTCGGGACGCCGCTATGTACTCACTTTCTGTAGCAGACATCGCAAGTGTTGTCTGTTTCTTGCTCTTCCAATCCACAGCACCTCCATTGATGACAAAAATGTAACCCGTCTGAGACTTCGTATCATCTTTGTTGGATCGATATACTTTAATCAAACTAACTTTAACTAGCTTGTTAAGGTTTAATAACCTCGGATAAATCCTAAGTTATTAACAAAGAAACACTGAGCAATCTTTATTAAGTACGCGAAATTTACTTAACAAAGCTAAGAAGAATAACTTTTATTATAAACTCTAAATCTGCTTATTATGTAGATACTCTAAACAACTCTAAGATTATCGAACTAAACACTAAATAACTTGAGAATTTGTAAACTCTAAAACTCATAGACTCGTACCTCTAATGCCAATCTAGGAGTCCTTTTATAGGCTCAAGGATATCCTAGTCGGTTTACAATTTTTATTCTTGTACGACAAGTAATCTAAACATAGAATACAATACTTTCCATAAACGAATATAATAGCTTCTTTGTTCTTGCAAGATTTTGACTTCATAGTGCGATTTTGAATTTGTCTTTAGCAGACTTTGACTCTTTGACTCTTTCCAAAGATTTCTGCGTACTTCAAGATTTCTTTCATATCTTCATGATTTCATATTTTCAAGACTTTCATATCCCAACAATCTTTGTCACACTTCCGGGATGCATTGCAAGAACTCAACACACGCCTACGCTCGATTTCCCATACACTATGAACATATCTCTTGTGGCCCTAAGGTACTGAGAATATGTTTAATGCCGATCGATGAATTTCACCGGATTCCGTTGATATCGACAGTCGTTTTGAGCAAATGTCACATCGGGCCTTGTGCATTGCACCGCATACATGATAGATCCTACAACCAAGCATAAGGAACTTTCTTCATGCGCACCACCAAATAGTGTGAAGCACGACCTTGCCGCTCAAACCATGATTTACTTGCATCGGCAACAATCCTTCTTGGAATTTTGCATATTGAATCTCTTCAATATTTTGTCAATGTAAGCACTTTGGCTTAAACCACCAGCCGCCTGATCTATCCACAGATCTTGATTCAAAGTATGTATTCGCTTCCCTAATTCTTCATCGAGAAACATTTACCAAGATAGGCTTTCACCTCATTTAGACTTGGTATATGATTTCCCATGATTAATATGTCATCGATATACGTAACAAGGAAAGTAACATGACTCCCACTAGCTTTGTGATATACATATGGCTCATCAAGATTCCGAGTAAATCCAAAACTTTTGATTTCTCCATCGAATCTTTTATTCCATTGCCTTGATGCTTGCTTTAGTCTATAAATGGACCTTTAAGCTTGCATACACGGTTAGAAATAGTTGATTCACAAACCCCTCAGTCTGTGCCATATAGATGTCTTCATCTAGACGCACCATTCGTAAAGGCGGTTTTGACATCCATTTGCCAAATCATAGTCATAGTGTGCGCCTATAGCTATGAGAATCCTAATAGCTCTTATGTTCGCTCAGGAGAGAATGTCTCCTCGTAATCAATGCCATAGGTTTGAGTAAAACCTTTAGCCACCGTATCGATCCTTGTAGGTGTGTACATTGCCATCCATGTCGGCTTTCTTCTTGAAGATCCACTTACTTCCAATGACTTTAGCATTGGGAGGAAGGTCAACTTCAATCCGACATAGTTATCTTCATGGATTGCATTTCCCCATTCATAGCAATCTATCATTTATCCTTTTCGTGGATCGCCCATGGCAGCCTTATAGTTGGCGTGTTCATTAATATCCCCAACTATATTTTCCTCCACCTCACGTTAAGACATAGACGGTCAGTGCACGTATAGTCCTTTCGCATCTACGAATGGGAACAACTTCGTGAGGAGCGCCTAAGCTTTGTGCTCTTCTTAAAGTTTGCTAGTATTATCGAAGGTGTTGTATCTTCTTGATCATATACTCTCCCACTGAGTTCTTGAGATATGAGATTCCTTTCAAGGAAATCTCCATACCTAGCCGCGATGACTTTGTTATCAGCTGGGTAGTAGAAGTAGTAACCCATAGTTTCCTTAGGGTATCCTACAAAGATACACTTAATAGATCCGGTTGGAGCTTATCCGGTGAGTCACGCTTAAAAACGCCTCACATCCCGACACTTTAAGTAAGAAAAGTTGGGAGCTTTTTCTGTCCATATTTCATATGGAGTCTTAACAACCTTATTCGTTGGAACCATATTCAAAATTCAAATAGCGCTTCAAGGGCATAATCCCAAAAGTAAAAGGAAGAGTTGTAAGTTCAAACATTAATCGTACCATGTCAAGTAAAGTACGATCTCTCCTTTCAGATACACCATTTTGTTGTGGAGTATAAGGAGATGTGAGTTGCTGGATAATTCCACACTTAGCTAAGTAATCTTTGAACTCTTGACTTATATACTCACCACCTCTATCGGATCGAAAAGCTTTAATCTTCTTACCGATTTGTAATTCTACTTCACTTTTGAAAACCTTAAATGTTTCAAAGACTTCATGTTTATGTTTAAGTAAATAAACGACTGAAATCATCCGTAAAGGTCAAGAAGTAGGTAGCACCATGTTTTGACACATGTCTAAGTAGACCACACACATCAGTGTGTATTAATCCAAGTAGATCAGAATCGCTTTCCACTTGTGGTGAAAAAGGTTTCCTTGTCATCTTCCCAGCTATGCAAGAATCGCATTTGTCAAATGATTCATCATCGACCGTTTGTAAAAGCCCATCGTGTTGCAGTTTTCCATGCGTTTCTTGCCTATATGGGCAAGGCGACAATGCCAAAGATAAGAAGAGTCACAGTTAGACTTGCTCTTCTTATTGCTAATGCTATACAACGAATTATTTTCATTGGATACACAACCATCCATATCAATTTCAAACACACCAAGCATAGGAATTGCATTAAAATAAAAAACATTATTTAAAGAAACTGAAATTCTATAACTGGTAAAAGTGTGCATAGAACCAATATCTTGTAACAAAGAAACTAAAATAACACCCCTAACAATGGAGGGTGCATAATGACAATTATTTAGTTCCAAAATTAAGCCCGAAGGCAACACTAAATCAAAAGTCCCTATGGCTTCGACAACTGCACGCTTTCCATTTCCAACGTACAAGTATCTCTCTCCACAGGTCAGCTTCCTTGCTCCTCTAAGTCTCTATGATGTATTACAGATGTGAGTACCGCATCCTGTATCATATATCTAGGAATTTTGCTTATGAGGAAAATAAAATAATTCAAACATAAAAATAGCTGATGAGCTAGGCACCATCTTATTTTATTTTGAAGGCACTCATTCGTATATACTTGGCTCGCTTCCAAATGACCGGTGAGTTATAGTGGTGGCTAGCTAAACTTTTTAGGATTCTCCTTTTCTTCGCAGGTTCTTCTTAGGAGTCGGTGGGATGACAACTTGTTTCCCTTTCCTTTTCCTTTCCCTTTCTTATCTTGCGGCTTTGGCTTATTCACCCTACCACCTTGTATTTCTAGTACAGCAGGTGTAGGAGCCTTCTTTGGCAATCTCTTCTCGAAGTCTACAAGCATTGCATGTAACTCATTCACTGTCTTCCTCGTGCAATGCATGTTATACTGTCGCACAAAATCACCAAATCGTTCCTGATTAAGGGAGTGATTGATGAGGCCGACACACACATCTTGGGAGTAACCATAGCCAAGCTTCTCAAATTGGTCCAAGTGATGTTTCATCTCGAGGACGTGGTCGGATACAGATTTACCAACCTCTTGCTTGCAGCTATGAACCTTTTCAATTAGTTCATATAGTTCAGCTGCTGGTGGCTTCTCAAACATACTTTTGAGTTCATCTAGCATGCTCATAGGCGGATAGTGCTCAAATTGTTTTTGCAATTGAGCGAACATCCCGAAATCATAAGACACGCCACATCATTGTGCTTATCATACGACATTGAAACTCCTCTTGTTCAAGAGCGGCCCATATCGCCAGGAGTTGCAGGGTAGGTGTAGTCAAAATATCAAGTCTTTTGGCAACACGAAGGATGATCCTAAGTGCACGATGCCAATCATTGAAATTTGGTCCAATCGGTTTGTCTCTTCCAATCATATCTTTGAAAGCAAAGACTCATTAAGCTCATAGTGTTTTCAGGTTGATGAGCCATCTACAGAAAAAGTTCAAAAAACCATAATTAGTATTTTGATAATTTTCCTTTTCAATAAACAATTAAATACCCAAGGTTCATATTCATATAACCAATTAATTATTATTTAAAACTAGGATCCAAATTGTCATAATCTCATCACGTCAGTTGATCTGCTAGTAATGAACTTTATACAAAATGGTAGAGCTTTTGCTCAATTGCCAATTTCAGTTGCAATTCCTAGATTTATGGGATTTACATATAACCAATTTCAATTGCCATGTAAACATGTTTTATCTCATCTTATGCCTTGAGTTGCCAGTTCTCACCGCCTAACTCAATTAAGTTGTCCAACTTAAGAAACTGCAAAATCGTCCATGCCCGCTTCTCACGACATCGTGACATTTTACCCTTTGATTACGATCTAAGTCACGCTCAAGCAAATAAAAGGTAATCTTAGGTGTTTCCGCTTTCTCGGATGGCATATAACTTAAATTAAAGGGTAATAATTTTGATGTCAATCAAATATGTACAAAGATGTCATGCATTCATCTTCGTAGCATAGGTTTTATTAAAACATTTATATCCTTGTTTTAATGATTTAAGCTTTTCATCATCAAACCGTAATCGAGGTATTGGATAACCAATTAAAGAATCACCTTAATTACCACTATATCCTATCTTGCATGAGTCATATAGACCCAAGTTATTCGGATAATTACCACAAAAATGGCGCGTAGAAATTAAAGTAATTCACCCTTAAGATTTTATGCACACATATAGGAATACTTGGTAGCTCCATTAAGACGCACAAACGAGCAGAGAATCAGGTCAGCGTGAAGCATATTAAAAACCCTCTTCTTTAAGGTCACAATTTAATGTGTACCCTCCTTGTACCCATCACACAGTTTGTCATTAATGGGTGAGCCGTTCTAACAAGTTTGTGCAAAAAAGCAATCAATTAAACGATTACGATTACTCTGCTTAAAAAATACATGTTTCACCATTTTTTAGGTCAGTTTATTTTTCTTATAAAAATACCCTTGTTACACATAACAAACAAGCAAGTATTTAAAAAATAAACAAATAAACAATGAATGCATAACATAATAATAAGTCATGCACATCAAATAGCCACATGCAAACCTTTTTGATAAATCCTATTAATAATCAATTCTAGATCTGTCAATATGTATATGTTTAATTAAGACTCTCACCTTTTTTTCAATGTACAAAGTGAGCCACATGCATCGATTCATCGATTGCTTGAGTCAAAATCAAACACATACCACATAGCACATAATTGATTAAATAATAATGATTGAGGTCTTCCCCAATTTTAGATCTATCATAATATTTAGTGTATATCACTTAATCAAGTAAAACATACAATAAAAGCAGATCCATGATAAAACATGCATGTAATTATCATGGATATAAATCATACTAACAATTAATGCAATTAAATAGAGTTACGCAATACACATAAAATTGCAGGCAGCCTAGGGTTTCTAATCCAATTAAAACAGAAGTTTACAAAACCCTAATTAGCGCACCCAAAAAAATCGCCCCCCCTAAAAAATTAGGGTTTAGGTTTTGCAAACCCTAGATCTACGCATACAAATAATAACACAATCATGTTTATTTATTTTATATGTTTAAGTAATTAATTACTTGTTATACAAGGCTCGTGATGCCACTGTTTAGTTTAAGATATATGAAAACAATAAAATCATATAGACACCACAGAGTACACAGCGGAAGACTTAAGATCATAACAAATAAATAATTAACTAAAAGATGCGTAACGTACCTCTTGCAAATGGTTAGATCTCTTGAACAAAGTAGATGAAGTGGTTTAAAGAGTTGTCCCTTACCGTTTTACAACTCAAACCAATTGGTGTAAGAATAGTGTCTTACTACCACAGTTTTGTACACACGAATTAACTGCGAATCAAAGCGATTGCTAGATCTAACACAAGTCCTTGTTTTATGAAAAAACAAAACCAAAACACCAGGGGGGTTCGGCCGAGATATGCAAGAGAGAGTAGAGGAAAGATCTAGGGTTAATTCAATGCACAAAGTTATGAAAAAACCTTAACCCTAGCCTTTGTATATATAGTGAATGATTATCTTGATGGAAAAGTTAGGGTTTGGGCTTGGAGAACCCACCCTTGGCCGGCCACCTTGAGGAGAGGAAAGGGGAACCCGAATCTTTTCCAAATTTAAGATATTCACCATATATTCTCTCCCTTTTACATTTAACGGTCGTTAGTCATTTCCGTTAAATATTTAACGATCGTTAAACAGACTTTATGTGTAATAATTAATCGTAATCATTAACATTAATTATTAACTTTGATTCTCATTCGCTAATGTGTGCAATCCCGTGGTCACGAGTTCGAATCCGGAAATTCACGTATTTATAAATATATTCATTTCCAACATGCACGACATAGAAGCGTGGCTAAAAGTAACTACCAGCTGCTGCTCAATATGCTCCAATTCATAAAGGACTTTCTCAGACTGCTTTAGACTCAACGTAAAGGCGTTTTCTTTCTTAGTTGCTTCCCATTCATACCATCTAAAGACCAACAATTTAAAAGGTTACTACGTATTTCTAATTTACGCTAGTCAACATTAATGGCGTGATATTTAACATACTAATTTAAAACTTTAATCTTGTTTCTATACTTTAATTTGCCAAGATACTGTAACTATATTCTTCTAAATTTATTATAATCCTCCAACTTGATAACAAATTTATTTAGCATCTGGATTATATTTAGGAATCTTGGACTTCTTGGGTTGCTGATTACCTACAACTCTTTGGTAATGAACAAATTACACCCTCGCCTCCAGGATGAACAACCATTCTATAGGGAAGATCATCGCCAATTCCAAACTTGTCTACCTGTGATAACGATTCATTAAATTGATTCGCAAGGGTAATTCTTGTTACATGAATATCACACTCAACTTCAAACATTGAATACAAAGTCATTAAAGAAGAGCAAGTAATTACCCTATCGATGAAGAAATCTAAAAGAAACAATGACGTTTTTGGTAACTAAGAGAATGTAACATCAGGAATTTGGTACATGGGTATCTTTGAAAGACAAGTCAGCAGGCCCAGCTTATATATGAACCATAAATTTTGAGTAATCAATTAGAACCATTCATGGTAAAGTATTAGTTAGGCATACCTTCTTTGATTTTACAGATATCTAAGTTATCGTGTTATGCATGTATCTTTTTCCCTTAGTTACATGCTCAGACTAATAGGTTTTCCTCACCTATATGATGGAACCTCGATCTTAGCAAACAATCATGACTCAAAACTGACATGGTAGAGTGAGGAGTTACAATCACTTGTTCAGCAAGAAGAGCCATGTTTGAACCAGTAGCAAGTGCCACAACTTGAAACTTATCTAGATTTTGAACAACAATGTCAAGTGTCTACATATCATAAACTGGAAAAAAAAAAGTCAACAACAGTTACAAAACCATACGCAAATCAAGGGGTATTCATACGCAAATCAAGGGGTATTCTGGATTGCACATCAAAACTAAACTCACTCATAAGTGGGCTCCAATGGACACCTCTAATGCAGATATTATGAAATAAGTCTCTTCCACACATCAACATAGCCTATCACATGTAACATTAATAATATATATATAACTTATTTGTAGCATGGACTCATGCCATTGTAACTTTAATTTCAGCATTTTCCTCAGCTCCTATATATGCATGCATGATGATATTGTCTTCATGGCACAATGTATCCTGCGATGAGAAATTTAATTAGATATAGGAGCAAATGATTTAAATCAGCAAATAAAGATCAACGAAATTCATATTAGAGTTTTCAGTAAAGAATAAGAAGAGGATATAATGAATGATACAGGCATTGTAGGGATTCTCATAAATATCTCATTAAATTAAAATGGTCAATTAGTTATGTGATTTCCTGTAGTATCAATTATAACTTGCAAATTTTATCACAACCATTAGAATGCTCTAGTGGTTGAGGTGTTGTTTATTTGTGCCAACTATCCAAGTTCGAATCTTGTCAAATCCTTTTTTACATTATTAATCCGAAATTTTCAATTAGCATTCAATGATGACATGGATTTATGACGTGGTATTATGGGATGCCACGTGGAATAATATGTGGCATGCCTCCTTTATAATATATATATATATATATATATATATATATATATATATATATATATATATATATATATATATATATATATATATATATATATATATATATATATATATATATATATATATATATATATATATATATATATATATATATATGTATATGTATATCATGTTATTCGTGTATAATAGAATAAAAGAATTATCACAAGTCACTCTATAATTATAGTTGTATATATATATATATATATATATATATATATATATATATATATATATATATATATATATATATATATATATATATATATATATATATATATATATATATATATATATATATATATATATATATATATATATATATATATATATATATATATATATATATATATATATATATATATATATATATATATATATATATAGAGAGTTATTTTACATATCAAACTTTTCTCACATATTAAGATACTCATCTCCACCATCCATCTAAAAAAATCCATCTAAAAGAATTTTATTAGTTCACCTATTTTTTATAATTCAAATATCTCTTAAACCGTTAATCGTTAAGCGAAAATATTTAAACCGTCGCGACGAGCATTTAATTATCTTTCTATGGACGGGCACTTTGATATAGTTTTCCAAAAAGAAAAAAAAAATCATTTTTTCACGTTTTTTCGTCTTTTTTTCGTTTCTTTTACGTTACTGAAATTTGCATGAAAAAAATCATATATGATTAAATACTAAATTGAATATCACATGTGATATTAGTGTTAAATCATATATGATATGTAATATCACATCTGATATGATATTATATCATATTTGATTTTACACTAATATCACATGTGATATTACATACCATATATGATTTAACACTAATATCACATGTGATATTAAAATTAGTGTTTAATCATATATGAATTTTTAATGCAAATTTCACAGAACGTAAAAAAACGAAAAAACAAATAAAAAGTGAAAAATACTAATTTTTTTTTTGAGAAAGTATATCAAAGTGCTTATCTATGAAAAGATAATTAAATCTCGCCGTCATATATATATATATATATATATATATATATATATATATATATATATATATATATATATATATATATATACGATTAACGGTTTGAAAATTATTATTATTTGAATTTTTTTTGATGAAAGTGGACTTTTAAATTATTGGGATTAATCTCATCCATTAGATCAAATAAAAATGGATGGTATAGATTGATCCCTTGATATGTAAATAATCTTTTATCCTCAAATTATCTTAAATCATATATATATTATGGTAACATCAATTATAGTTGTAAATGGTTTAATTTAACTTTTAATTACTTTTTAGTATATATTTGTTCTATTAAAACCTAAAAATAAAAACCACAAGTCATACATGTCCATCGAACGGGTTTTGACACTAGTATATATATATATATATATATATATATATATATATATATATATATATATATATATATATATATATATATATATATATATATATATATATATATATATATATATATATATATATATATTGTTTCAAGGCCCGTGTGACAACCGTAATTTTCAACTATTTTTATACCGCATTATATCCAAGAAAAGTATTTTTCACCTGAGAACCATTTTGATTTAATTAAGGGATTTATATTGGGATATTAGTATGTGAAATGAGAGGTTTTCTTGTATGATTTGAGAATTTAGCACAACGCGTATCGAAACGAGTCTAGACCTAATATACGTCTATTAATGATTTATAGAGTTTTATGCAAAGTTAGTCATGTGAGTAGTCATTTTTATTGGAAAAATGATTTTGAAAATGTCTGCGCAAGTTTTAATATCTCGGGAAAATTTTATGGAACCTAAACAAGCCTCGAAAGTCATGTTTATGAAAGACTGACTAAATTACGGCTTCAATCCATGTGGTTATATTTACGTCTGCACCCTTAAACTATTTACAACTTTACACTCTGTTTTATAACTATTTTATATAAATAGAAAAGTTATAACATTTTCTCATTCATAAAACCCTAACCCTACCCTCTACTCTCTTCGTGCAACCTTGCTATAAAACGGGGTATATAACGATTTTGAGTTAAAACCGAGTTGAAAACAACCTTGGTATCATCTCTTTTCGTGTCTTTTCACTTCAAAACTTTCAGATCTATATTTGGATTTGATAAGCTCACGTTTGAGCTTTTGTATGAGCGCATACACTAGGTTATTTTAATGCTTATACGATTTTGGGTTTATATTTTCTTTTTAAATCCTACTTGTGTTTCGTGTGGATTGATTTGGGCCGAGATTGGATTTTGTTTTTGTGATTTGATTCGATTTTTGTATTATTGGTCCATTTGGTTTAAGTCGACGTGGGTTCGAGCCGTGTAGATTCAATCTGAGACGATGTGGTCTTGGTGTGGTAAGTTTGGTTTTGTTTCGGTTGTGTTTGGATTTGGAATTATTATTGTCGAGCCGTAGGATTAGTTTGGACGACTTGGTTTTGATATATTTGGTTAAGTGAAGTGATTGTGGATTGGTTGTGATTGCTTTATTTCGGCCATGACATGGAATAACCAAGACATCATGGTCTCGGTATGACCATGGTTAGCCTACATTTTGAGTTAGTTACCTTGTTGATATTGGACTTACGGGACTTTGACTCTTGGTTGACCCGTAGATGACTAATGGATGTGACTCGAAATAGTAAAACAACTCGTGTGGACAAAAGGAAAAGAAAATAAAATTTTAATAAGTTAAGTTTTAAGAATAAAATTGTTGTTAAGTTTAATTAATGAAAAAACAATTTAATAAAAGTATACGTAATGACTTTTGGATAAAAAAAGGAATACACGAGGGTTGTTAAACGTTTTGAGACACGTTACCCGTTGATTACTTTACTGGGACTGGTTGGATCATTTGTTTGGTTATTATTTGAGTTGCGGATTGGTTTAGCATTAATAAACCCGACCGATATGGTTACTGGAATTATTGGGTTGACGAACCCAATAAGGGCCCATTAAGTATATTGGATGAATTTATTAGCGCGTGTACCCATCCTTATGACTTGCGATTTATTTGTGATAATTTGAAGGTTTTGGCTTTAGACTAATAAGCGAGACAAAAGAATTGTTGGACTTATCGTGTTGACGAATCCAATAAGGATCCAATAATTCATCTGTATATCTTATTAAGCTTTTAACTTAACCGTATAGACCCATTGACTGTTACCCATTCTATGAGCTTGATTTGATATCGATTGGTAATCGGATTACTCTTGAGATTTGCAACAACGGAATTTGAATATATGCTATGATACGGATTTCATACTTGACTTGGACTTATATTGGATTTTGGACATTTTGGACTTATTGGACACGTAACGAATATAGTACATTAGACTCGTAATGAATTTAATGTATTCGATTCGCCGTGGACAAACAATATGGGAATAATGTCTAACGGACAATAAAAATTAAGTTCACTTGTTATTTAATTGTTGTTCCCTATTCACTATAGTATAAAAACAGTTTAAGTATTGTAAACAAGCTAATAGTGAATCAACGACTGAAAATATATAAGTAAAACACAAAGAGTAATTTTCAACATCATATTCTTATTAGAAATGAATCAAAAGAATCGCTACCCTAGTACTTATGAACAAAGATTAGGGATTGAAATGACAAGGTGTTGTAACTCCTCACTAAGCTCAAAGCTAAGTCCGAGCACAACTACACGGAACCACCGAGCTATCTCAGGGGACAAGTTAGATTTGGAGGAGTGAAAGATCGCTTTGTGTGTGTGTGTTTTACAATTCACAAGCTTAAACTTTCACCCATCTCTTATGCTATTTATACAAGTATGAGTTTTAACTCTTTCCTAAGTGACAAATCGACAATTTGCGTAAGACAAAATATGATGTATTTTGTCTCATTACAAAGACTATATTAGGTAAAGGGACCAAGTCACTTTCTTCATGTCGATCGATGTCGATTCTAAAAGGAAACTTTCGTGATAAGTACTCCGGCCTTATTCGCTTCCAATGTAACCGTTTTATCCCGCCCATTCTTTAGTCTTCATAGTCTTCGCCTTCGCCAGCTTTGTATTTAGTGTAAGTAGTTGGTGAGGAGTTTAGGGATTCGGTGAGTTATTGTCATCACTCACTTATCCACCATATTCTTCTTGACTCGCCTTCATTCTTTAAGTTCCACCTTCTCGAGTGGAGAGACTTCTTCTTCGCCTCATCTTGAGTATCTCGAAGATGGCTCACCGAGAGACTATGCACTCAAAGGACCGTTAGTGTTTAACGGACTAAGCACTTAGGTTATTTTATATTCAAATCCTAGATTAAGGGTTTGGTATTTATCGAACCCAATCAGCCTCCCTATTTGGATATACAAATAGCCTAGTGTTTGATCGATAAGTGAGCAAATGGCTTCTTCTTACATCGAATGTACTAATGAATACAATAAGGAACACTGAGTATTTCAACAAAACATACATCTTTTATTGATCACATTACGTGGTTCCCAACACTAGCACAAAAAGATAAAGCAAAATGATGTCAGTCTAGATGAATTCCCAGTGCTTCAAGCTTGACTTTCTTAGTGATGAGTGTTTCCCTGTCAGGGTGCTCTCTTATCTTGGCGTTTAAGTCAGCACAGAACCTGATGTTTGCAAGAGTCTGGATTTGAGAGGCCACTGGTATGTAGCTCAGCATTGTAGCCACTCCTGCTTGATCAATATCACTCCACCTTTGGAATGCTAGGTTTCTATAGACATCAATGAAAAATAGCCCTCTTTCAGGCTTTTCAATCACCATACAGTTCACGAACTTTACACCTTCAGGCAGCTCCCTATTGCATTCGAGTCCAGGCACTTTGACCTCGATCGAACTCAACCTCTTTCTTTGCCCCGTGATGACCGAGGTTGAGATCCTTGTGGTGCGGTTAAGGCAGTCAATCCCGGCCAGCTGGTGCATCCCTCGCCTTCATACCTTTTATCGAGCATCTTCATTAGCTCCTTAACCACCGTGATTCTTTTCTTTTCAATTAATGGACCAAGTTCATCAAGTTCGGTGATCCCAAAGTCAAGAATTTTAGGGGATCATGAACCTCAAGTGTCTTTATCATCCCCCAGCACGCGTTCATTGCGGTGGTTTAGACTTGGGATGATTCGACATCGATGATCTCAGCACATACGCTTGTCATTGTCCAGTTGTAATGATCAATTCTTGCTTTCATGATGGTATGATTTCTTGTTCTTTTCTTCCAACTGTTTTCTCATTTCACCATCTTAGCACTGAGCATCTTTAAACTTATGTCCCGCTGACCCTTTTGAAGCTTCTTTGGATCAATTCCTATGTTCTCGCCTTCTTCAATGACAACTTTTATCGCTTTTGCTTTGCTCTTCCTTCCTCCTCGCCTAGTTTCTGTTTCTTTCTTCTTTGCAAGATAGGCACTTAGTTTGTGGTGTGGCAGTATTCGATGTCACCGATCTTGTAGGAATCTTCTCGTGCTCGGGAGTTTTCATTATGCATTTTCCTTTATCCCGGCCCGAGGAAGATGAAGTTGCTACCGATGGTGGTGTTGTTGTTGTGATGGGTGTAACTGCATAGCCATTGTTGTTGTTGTTGATGATAAGGGTGGGATTGATGAAATTGGTACACCGGTATGCTGGTGGTGTTGGCTCCCCTCAAATGTGAGAGGAAGTCTCTTGGTCTTCTCCCTCAACTATTGCGGCAACTTCGGTGAAAGCAAGAGTTGGCTCGACATCGAGGAGTTTGGGTGGCTTGACCTTTGAAGGCTTGGTAGATTTCAAGACCATAGCCTTGATATCGATGTATCCTTTTGAAGACCAAGGACCTTTGTTTCAAGATTAGCTTGAGAAAGTTCCAAGGCGGGTCATCGTGTTGAAGATTCCAAGCCATTGATGAGGAAGCCTTAGCTAAATTGGTCACTTGAGCATCCAAAGAGCCAGTGTTTCAAGAGACTAAACCAAGATTGAAGACCACGAACATTGGTAGACTTTAGAATAGTGATCGGCTCAGGTGAGGTCTCGAGGAATTCTTTAAGTAAGCCTCAGAGCCACCAAAGACTGAGTTGAGCGCGGTCTTCTTTGATGATTCACCGATTTCATCTATCTTTGTGCCAACACCTCAAGGTGCCTAAGAAATTTAGCCAAGTTCTCATCCAACTGTGGAAGATTGTCATACATCGATCCCCGTGCTCATCGGTGTTAGTGTTGAAATCAAAACTTCACTTTCAGATTCGCATAGTGGCGCACTTCAATGTGTTGATCCCATACGCTTCGGTGACCCTGAATACGCCTTGAAGCTTTAGTAATCCACATAACCGGTTGCCTCTGCACGCTGGAAGAGTGTTATCAAATCTCCTGAATTCTTCAGACGTGAAGATCGCAAGAGTCGAGTCATTATCTTCAGCCGGAAAGGTGAATCTTAGGTTCTTGTGGATCGATCGAGGCTCTTCTTCATTGAGCATCGGCGTCCACTTCTTTTCCCGCCGATAAAATTGCATCTTCACCGCCGGCTTGTTCATCTTCGTGAGAATATCATATCAACGACCTCAACAACAATTAACAATGCGAGGTGATGGGTTCCAGACGTGGTGGTATATTTCCTCTCGAGTCTTTGTCCCCGCTGACCCCTCAAACACCGGTGGGCATTTCCCGCTTCTCTAGAGTCGATTGGTGATGGGTTCCGTGATCGGCGGTTGTTTCTTTCCTCCGAGTCTTTGTCCCCCGAGACCCCCGAGACACCGATGGGTTTTCCCAGTGCCTTTGGCGGAGTCATGATGCTTATATCCCTATCAACGGGTTGTTTAGGTCCTTCGAGTCTTTAGGATCATTCGGTTTGCCCTCGGACAAAGGCTGTGATTTGCTAATGTCATCCTTGGGCGATGTGGAAGGCGCCCCTTACCAAAGAGTTGTTTGTTTCCTCTCGGATCTTGGGAGTAGTAGTTGGGACCAAGGCACCGACCGTGATTTATCGTGTCCTTCGCTGTCACTGTGGTGGATGTTGCTTGGTCTCCGCCGGTGGCATATCGCCTTGGGCTTCTTTTGCCTTTTCGTCAGGTGTCACGAAGCCTCGTGGCCCCGAGACTTGGGTTTGGTCTTAGTCCCATCCCGAGACTTCCTTTTCTTTTTAGGAGCGGGGTTAGAGACATCGAATCCTCTCGTTGTTTACAACCATATGGGTCGTCAATACAATATCGATGACTAGGGATGGGTCTTTTGGAAATTAGATTGACTCGGGTACTAGGTAAAGCAAGATATTTGTACTCCACGAGGGTAATTACAACCCAAGAACACTTGTAAAGCACAAGAGATAAACCTAGGATACGAAACATATTTCGTCCTAGTTTTACTCAAGAGCTTGGTTACTAGATCATCAGAAATGATCTCTCCCATGTCGACATTGACCCCATTCATCAAACAAGATGCCATCATCAATCGAATAGAATTAACTTGTTCAGTGGATGAGTGGTTCCCGCCGAGGACCTGAATAACAAACATGAACAGGATCCTCCAAGCCACAGGAAATGAACTCTTAGTAACTGGGGTCTTGTCCAGAAATTTTGGATCTAAAATGATTTGTTTTAACCCATCCCTCACTGTAGAGGGTTCAGGATGGGCGACGTAAACTCCCTTATTGTAGGCTACCCCTGTTGAGGTGCAAAAAGTTTTGTAATCCAGGGTGACTGATCTTTCCCCATTAAACAGACTGAACTTAATGAAATACTCCCTGAGTGGTCTTAGGTCTGCCTCATTAGTTGAGGTGTCGGTCATAGGCCATCATAGTGCCAAAACTCCCCGAGGAGATTTTGGTATACAATTGAGGACACCAACAAAGGCCTTTTTCAAATAATTAAACAAAAATTTCATAATTTCCTTATAGGCTGGGACAGTTTGAGGGTATTCAAAATTGCCTATGATATTATTAGTTTTAAATTCAACATTGCTAAGATCTCCTACCCACTGTGGTGCAAAGTGAAGAAGTTGTGTTCTTGCCATTTCCATTAAAAGTTTTAGGGTTTTTGAAAGATTATTTTGACAAGAACAATCAAAGAGTTTGAATCTCTTAAGTTAATGGTGAAAAATATTTTGTAAATTTTTACAGAGAAGATTTTAGTGAAAACTTGTTTGAAGAACACAAAGATTTCTGGGTTTGAAAGAGTATTTTGACAGCGTTTTGTTGTAGAAATACTTTGTGTGGTTTTTACTGATTTTGTGAGGGGTATTTATAGAGTGATGAGAAGGGTAGTTTATGCACAAATGCGGATTTGTAAAGTTAGTTGTTATCTCACGCAAGCGAGCCACTTGTGAATGGCTAGTCAGAAGAAACTTAAAACAGCTCGTACACAAATGCAATGAAGTCCAGAGAGTATAATGTTTCCCAGTCGTTATGTCCCAACGAGCCGCGAGAATAGTCAAACGCTTAGTGATCGAGAAGATTTGAATGGATACGTAGATTTGATTTATGATTATAACTACGTAAATAGCCAACAAATTACAACGGCTTAAATGCAAATTAAAGGAAATCTAAAAGATAAAATCTATTAAATAAACGCTATCACTATTATTAAAATGATGTTTTGTTCTTTTGTTTTAATAAAACTTAATTAAAACTACGCGACGACAAACAAAAACGTGAAACTTACACAATATTAACCCTAAAAATATGAAAATGATATTTTATAAACCTAATGATAAAAGAAAATTATTAGAAAAGAAAATTAATTTTACAACTAATTATCTAATTATTATTAATTAAAAACTATTTTTAACTAATTAATAATTACCTAAAATACAAGAAAATAGGAAATAAAGCTAGAAAAATAAAATTATGAAATGGAAAATCTAAAATATCAAACTAGAATTTTCAAAACTATTTTTGTATTTTTCGATTATTTTCTATTTTTATGAATTTTAAACTATTAAAACTAATTAAATTACTAAAATTACCAAATAAACTATGAAAAATCTGGAAAATTACTTTTTCACTTTTTATATTTATCTAAACCTAAGAAAATTGAAAATTATTTTTTGAATCTTTTCTCGATTTTTGTATTAAATGCTATTTAAAAAGACTAAAAACTAGATTTAATTAAGAAAAATAGCAAACCGACCTAGAAAATGTGAAAATTCAGGAAAACTCTAAAATAATACTGTGAATCTAGGAAAATAGAAAACATGGGCTTGTGTGTGAGATTATGAATCGCTGATACAAGTGCTCATGGAATAAGCACTGAATAAGCCAAAAAGCTACCAAAAGGGCACCAAACTGTTACACAAGCTCTAATAAGCTAAAAGAACTAAAATGGAACAAGTTTCAACAAACTACAACCTTTGAGAAGCTGATTACAACAGATTTGATAAAATGAGCAATAAGCTAAAACAGTCATGCTTACTATAAGCTTATGCACAAGCTTATAAATAAGCTTAAAGTAAAACTATGAATTGGAACTTGTTCTAGACCTGGTTGAGAGTATTTGTACCAAAAATAAGACCATGGGAAGCTCTAATGAGCCCTGTGCACAAGCTACCAAAATCGAGAAAAGTCAAGATTCATCGACTTGTGGTGCAGGCACATTCGCCTAAAAGAGAAGCTTATTTGAAGCTTTTAAGAAAATTGTAAAATTCTACAAAATGCTTATAAGAAAGAGGACCAGCTGAGCTTTTGAAATACCAAGTTTCACCGATTAAGTCCCGAAATGAACTCAAAACAATTCTTTCTAAATGAGCCCAAACCACTTTTTTACTTTTTGACTTTTGAAGATCTTAAGAACTTTGACTAATCCGGACTTTGGATCCAATTTTAAGATTGATGTTGATGTAATAAGATGTAATAACCACAAAGCAAGCAATATTTATGGATTTTAAACACAAATTCGTAGATTTCAAAATCCAAATTCCACAACAAGAAGCAGTTAAGACAAATTTAGCTCAATTTTGACTTTCGTGGTTGCAGCACCCAAACTAAGATTCAAATGAGCATACTTATACTTAACAAACATGAACTAATAAAAATCAACCATCGAATGTAACTCTAAGACAGATGAAATCGCTTAATCCAAACACCCTTAAAAACACCGATATGCAATCAAACAAATCCAAACACAAGACAAGTCCATATTATGATCAAACCTAGTTTATCGACCTAGATACATCTAATAGGACAAGAATTAATGATTGTGACTACAAATGCATAATATGTTTAAGAACTTGAATTGGACTTACAAATGTCCAAAGCCACTATAGCTTGAAAACCAATGAACCAAGAACCACTACCCTAATACAAACCAACCCATAGCTTCCATTTCAACCTCATTCCAAGCTCGCATCAACCATTGACCATGTCCATGCCATTTATGCTCACCCATTGACTTTTGTTGACCAAAGTACAAAGTGAATTGAGACTTGACTTTAAGCTTATGAAAAGCTATAAAAGCTTATATAAGCTTAAATAAACTTTAAAATAAGCTATATGAAGCTTGAAATATTGAGATGTAAACTTAAGTTTTCAACAAAGGAGCATATCAAAGTAAAACCGAATGAAATATGGAATTAGTGACTAAAACTTGATTAGATTGAAAATATAACTTGAATTCAAGACTTAGGAATCAAATATTACAACTCTTGAATTAAACTAAGACATAAATAGTAAAACGACATAAGATAATTTTAAAACTAAAATCTACTACTTCTCTTTGCTCCTTCTCTGCTCTTTTATGCTCCAAAAATGCTCCACGTGGCCTTCTGAGTGAATCCCACCTCTCAATTCAACCAATGAGAGAGCTTTGAGTGAGATAGCCATTTTGGCGGGAAATGGAATTTGACTAGTAGGGCACTGTTTTATCAACTAGGGGGGGTGGCATTAAATGTGGAGGTAAGGGTAGGTGAGTATGATGAGGAGGAGGGTGGAAAGGTGATGGGAATGGTGGGAATCTTGCCTGTGTTGCAGGGCTCAAGTGGGAAGAAGATAAGGAACAATGGGCGGTGGAATAGTCAAACCATTATTTGACTTTGGTTGTATTAATAAAGGGGTTCAAAATGCAAATTGACAGGGGTCCAAAATGCACATGACTAGGCCAAAAAGGATAAAGGGTTTAAATGACAAGGTACTAAAGTGTAATTCTTGAAATTCAAAGGACCAATGTCGCCAATTCATCAAAGTTTCTTCCAAGGACTAAAAGTGACAAGCTTCAAAGTATAAGGACCAAAATTGCCATTTTGCAATTTTCCGTGGGCTAATTTTGCCAATTTTCAAACTCGAGGACCATTTTGTAATTTTCTCAAACTTTTGATATTTTTCACCAAAGGACTAAATTTGATAACTTATGATTTAAAAAGGACCTTTGGTGACTTTTCTTTGAAATTATGTACTGTGGACTGCTTTTGACAACTTTTGAAACTTGGGGATCAAACCGCAATTTTGCAAATTTGATATGTTTTTCATCCGATTTTGATATTTTGCTTTTAAAACACATAAAACACCGATTTGTGATATTTTGATCATTTTGATGTGTTTCGAGTGTTTTCGATGATTTTGCGCTTTATTTTGTACAAAATGATGAGTATTTAGACACTCATCAATCCCCACATCGAGATATTGCTAGTCCCTAGCAATGATTTGAGAAAACATAATGGATTTTAATCTCTTTACCAAAAGCCATTACTTCGGAGTAGCCAAATGTTTCAGCTCAAGTAAGAACCATGGTACACCGATAACCATGTGATTTTGAGCAAACCACCGCCTTTCAACGGATTTGATTTTGTCTTTACCGTGCCGCACTTCTCGGACTAGCCAACTCTTAGATAAATTATCAATATTATCTTTGGTGAGTCGATTACCAATTATGGTTTTTCCATCGCCTTTACCACAAGCCATAAACTTGCGGGCTAGCCAACTCTTCACTTTTAAGGATATGGTGAATAATACCATACAATTTTGGGCAAATTGCAAGTCGTCAACGGATTTGAGATATCTTTACCAAGAGCCGTTTGCTCTCGGATTAGCCAATCCTTTTGTCTTACGTATATGGCGGATCGATAACCAAATGAGTAAGTGTAGAACACTTACTCCAAAAAAATTTTGGCCAAAACGGGAATTGGTATAATTATATGATAAAATTCGTGAGAATTCCCCACACTTAGAAATGAATATTGCCCTCAATATTCAAAGTACCGCGGTTATGCCGAAACAAAGAACGAAAAGGGAAATACTACGCCATTATTTAGCAAGGATTTTTTTTTTTTTTTTTTTTTTTTTTTTTGACTTATATACAACAACATGGGGGAACTCCCCACACTAGGGTGGTACACACGGTGAAAACCCATGTTTAGCTATCGTTTTTGATTACCGAGTCGCTAGCTTGACTCGACCCAATTCATTTGTTCTTGGGGAAAGTAACGGAAAACCAATCTCGCCGGACTTTCGCTCACAGGTGTTAACAAACATATGAACATCGAAAGTTCCACACCGACGAGACATAACCGCGGTATTGTTAATAGTAAAACTATTAAGAATGATACCGGGTCAAAGATGGTGTCCTCATTCCCGAAAGAGAAAAGGGAAAGAGCAACCACACCATCCGTGAAGAATGGAACAAAGATATGCATGACAATGCAAGTCCATTCCTCATCGAAAGAAGCAAATCACCATTTTGACATTTTAAGCTTAAACTTGAAGCTTATATGGTGATTGTCGAGAAGATGTCCGGGAGGAGGGTGGGAAATGGTTCTTCAATCAATGACTTTCCGTAAAAAGGATGTCTCCTCCGGATCCAAGTAAGTGTTATCAATTCCCGTAGGAATTGACTCATCACTAAGAAATGCATCGACTTCATTCCAAAGTTGTCATCTTCCTCATCGAGAGTGAGGAAGGGATGGAAGAGTCGGGAATAAGACCGGAAGATGATGGATCATTTTGAGCAATTCATCAATGGGAAGAATGTCTCCCATTGGATCACAAACATCATCATCCAACTCGGATGAAATCAAGAGAGTTTGGTTTCATCCACGAGTTAACAAACTCGATGCGACAAACCGATTCCGGAGGTGGGACAAGTGGTGTGCTCTTAGAGCTAGCGCTTCCACCACTCCGATGAAGTCTCCGAATCTAGATCATCATCATCATCAAGAACACTCTTGACTTCCCGGTACAACTTTCAAACCATTTGTTTGAACCAGGGTGATTTTCAAAGCTTTGAGCTCAAAGACGCTTTTGAAAACTCCTCTTAACCGTGAAATTGGAGAGTGTTGCATTGAATCTTTCGATTTTTGATCAATTGTGGCAACACTGCTTGTACAGAGGTTTGGAGTTCGTTGATATTTAACGTGAGCTCTTCATTGTCAACCCGTATGGTCAACTCTTCAACAACACATCAATCGAGCACGACTGCTCTCAAGAAAGCTCTCCCAAGATGAGGGAACTCTAGAATCGCATCAAGTCTACTACAACAAAGTCGGTGAGGAAAGTGAAACTTTCCCACTTTCATCACAACATCCTCGGCTATCCCAAGTGGACGAGTTATGGTACGGTCCGCTAGCTCGAGTGTCATACAAGTGGATGAAAGTTTAGGAAGAGATGCTTTCTTCCATACCGAGAGTGGCATGAGGTTAATGCTAGCGCCAAGATCGCCAAGGCGGAGCATTGAAACATCCCCAAGAAATCACACGGATTAAAACCGCCGTGGTCTTCAAGCTTTTCGAAGCTTATTAAGAATGGTCACGAGCATTGCTCATTTAGAGGGTTTTCGCCATCTCGCATAACTTATCTTTGTTGCTCAAGAAGCCTTTAAGCGTGGATGCAAATTTAGGCATTAGAACGAGAGCATCAACGAAGCTTATATCAAAGTGAAGCTCATTGAAGATTTGGAAAAATTTTTCCATCCGCTCTTTGTTTTTGTCTTTGAGCTTCTCATCATTCATTCTTGATGGGTAAGGAAGTCGACTAGACTTTTGAGCCGGATGGAAGTGTTTTCGCTCGAATGTGTCTTCGAACTTCGGGTTCCGGACTTAAAGGTTGGACTACCGAGGTTGGACGTGTGCGTACTTCGTGGGCTTGAATAATGCACCTTGTCCGTTGTCTCCTTGGTAACTTGACTCATTGCCACAGGAGGAGGGGCATAGGAGTCGAAGGTCCATTGTGCGCCTTACCACTACGAGTGGTGACGGCTTTCAACTCGGCATTTGGATTGGTAATTGTATTGCTTGGGAGTCCTCCGTAAGATGATGAAGCTTGGTTCGTATTCATGTTCATGAAACCGCTCATCATATTCTTCAACTCATTTGTCTCGCCGAGACATTGTGGTATCAATTTCCTTCTTCACCAACCTCATGTTATTGATCCGAGTTTGCATTGAACGATGCTTGACTCAAGAACTTTCATGAAGTCATTTGGTGGGGAGCATGAGAAGGTTGTTGATAATTATGCCGATTTGGAGCTTGGTAGGGTGGGTTGTGATTATTCCGGTTTTGATTGAAATTTTGTCCTTGATTTGGAACAAAGCGATTTTGATTGCCATGGTTTTGCACAGAGGAAAACCGTGTGGTGTCATACCGCTAGGTGCACGGTAGTGAGGATCACCGTGGTCGGTATTGATTGTGGTTTACCAAGCTACGGAGCTTGGTAAAAGGAAGCATCGGTTGCTTGACAATCATAATACGCGTGTGGACCACCACAAGTTTCACACACCTTGTTTACGGCTTTGATTGGTTCAGTTTATGAATCTCGCTTTTGATTTCCTTAACATCCTTAATCATACAACGGATGGCATCCGTTAGAGTCGCTATCGGAGCGCCTAACTCGTAAGAGTTATTAGATGTAGAAGCGAGTGTTCGGAGTATTGACTTTGTTGCGAGAAATAGGAACTTTCGATTTTTGCTCGCAAATTTCAATCACATCTTTAGGCTTACGATTCAAGATATTTCCACTGCGGTGCATTCAAGGAATCTTGATCGCTACCATTCAACCCATTGTAAAAGATATTGATTTGTTGAAGCTCCGTGAATCCATGGTGAGGGCATTTCGAGGAGATCTTTGAATCTCTCCCACGCCTCCAAAGTTTTCATCGAAATTTTGACGAAATCCGAAATTTCATTTTTAGATTAGTCGCCTTTGATGGAGGAAAGAAATGATTGACAAACTTTTGAACAAGTTCCTCCCAAGTTTCGATGGATCGAGGGGTTCTTTTTCCACCAACCGGCCGCCCCTCAGTGAGAATGGAAATAGCATCAACTTGATGACTTTCTCGTGGCACATCCTTGTAATTGATAGTTGAAGTCAACTTGTTAAACCAACGGATGTGTGCATACGGGTCTTCACGATCAAACCCGTGGAATTGATTTGTAGACACAAGTGTGATCAAATGTGTCTTCAATTCAAAGTGATCGAGTTGATTATCGGTAGAATGATGGCATCTCCATAACCCTCGGTGGGTGCCTCGAGCATTTCCGCCATAGTACGCTCGTCGCCATTTTGTTTGAAATAGTACGAATCTCGGGTTCGACTATTTGGGCAAAGACGCTCACGAGAACGTCGTCTAGGAATGTCTGCTAGATCACGAAAAGGAATCAATGATCTAGAAGAACGAGTGCGCATGCACTAGAGTTAACTCTAAAGGATCTCAAAGTTAAGGAGAGGAATTTATGAAATTGGTGAAAATGGGGTAAGGAGAATCTTTTTAGGTTTTCTGGTTCTGAAACGTCGATATCACAACAAAATCAATTAACACAAGATCGAGGCAAAACAACAGTGAACTTAACCAATAATCCAAGATGAATGGCTTCTTTGAAAAAGGTACACCACTATCAAGGACACAAAGGCAAGTTTTAAATCTTTGGTTCGGGAACTTATTATGGTCGCACCCCGCTAGGTAGTGCACCGCCTTGGTTTATGTGGTAATCTTTTAAGTTGTTTATTATTTAAGAAAACACTTAATCTTTTGTATTTTTATATTTGATACATATATAGAAACAAAAGCAAAATATTTTTGTGTTTTATACGCTTTTTGGTCGTTTTGGGTTTTGGATTTTTATAGAAATATATATAGATATAGATAGATGGTATGAACAAGGAGTGATTATTCAAATCACTAATCTGCTAGAAGTAAGACTATTAGCATCGCCCCCCAGCAATGGCGCCTAAAATTTGATTCACTAAAACCGTCAAGTTATCTCACGCAAGCGAGCCACTTGTGAATGGCTAGTCAGAAGAAACTTAAAACAGCTCGCACACAAATGCAATGAAGTCCGTGAGAGTATAATGTTTCCCGTGTCGTTATGTCCCAACGAGCCGTGCGAGAATAGTCAAACGCTTAGTGATCGAGAAGATTTGAATGGATACGAGATTTGATTTATGATTATAACTACGTAAATAGCCAACAAATTACAACGGCTTAAATGCAAATTAAAGGAAATCTAAAAGATAAAATCTATTAAATAAACGCTATCACTATTATTAAAATGATGTTTTTGTTCTTTTTGTTTTAATAAAACTTAATTAAAACTACGTGACGTACAAACAAAAACGTGAAACTTACATAATATTAACCCTAAAAATATGAAAATGATATTTTTATAAACCTAATGATAAAAGAAAATTATTAGAAAAAGAAAATTAATTTTACAACTAATTATCTAATTATTATTAATTAAAAACTATTTTTAACTAATTAATAATTACCTAAAATACAAGAAAATAGGAAATAAAGCTAGAAAAATAAAATTATGAAATGGAAAAATCTAAAATATCAAACTAGAATTTTCAAAACTATTTTTGTATTTTTCGATTATTTTTCTATTTTTATGAATTTTAAACTATTAAAAACTAATTAAATTACTAAAATTACCAAATAAACTATGAAAAATCTGGAAAATTACTTTTTCACTTTTTATATTTATCTAAACCTAAGAAAATTGAAAATTATTTTTTGAATCTTTTCTTAATTTTTGTATTAAATGCTATTTAAAAAGACTTAAAAACTAGATTTAATTAAGAAAAATAGCAAACAACCTAGAAAATGTGAAAAATTCAGGAAAACTCTAAAATAATACTGTGAATCTAGGAAAAATAGAAAAACATGGGCTTGTGTGTGAGATTATGAAACTGCAATACAAGTGCTCATGGAATAAGCACTTGAATAAGCCAAACAGTACCAAAAGGGCACCAAACTGTTACACAAGCTCTAATAAGCTAAAAGAACTAAAATGGAACAACTTTCAACAAACTACAACCTTTGAGAAGCTGATTACAACAGATTTGATAAAATGAGCAATAAGCTAAAAACAGATTTAAGGTGCCAACTATAAGCTTATGCATAAGCTTATAAATAAGCTTAAAGTAAAAACTATGAATTGGAACTTGTTCTAGACCTGGTTGAGAGTATTTGTACCAAAAATAAGACTATGGGAAGCTCTAATGAGCCCTGTGCACAAGCTACCAATCTCGAGAAAAGTCAAGATTCATCGACTTGTGGTGCAGGGCACATTTGGCCTAAAAGAGAAGCTGATTTGAAGCTTTTAAGTAAATCACAAAATTCTACAAAAATGCTTATAAGAAAGAGGACCAGCTGAGCTTTTTGAAATACCAAGTTTCACTGAGTAAGTCCCAGAAATGAACTCAAAACAATTCTTTCAAAATGAGCCCAAAACCACTTTTTTTACTTTTTGACTTTTGAAGATCTTAAGAACTTTGACTAATCTGGACTTTGGATCCAATTTTAAGATTGATGTTGATGTAATAAGGTGTAATAAGCACAAAGCAACCTATATTTAACACTTTAAACACAAATTCGAGATTTCAAATCCAAATTCCACAACAATTATCAGTTAAGATGATTTAGTTCAATTTTGACTTTCTAATGATTGCAGACCCAAACCTAGATTCAAATGAGCATACTTATACTTAACAAACATGAAACAATAAAATCAACCACCGAATGTAACTCTAAGACAGATAAATCGCTTAATCCAAACACCCCTTAAAAACACTGATATGCAACTGAAACAAATCCAAACACAGTACAAGTCCATATTATGATCAAACCTAGTTTATCAGACCTAGATACATCTAATAGGACAAGAATTAACAGATAAAAACTACAAATGCATAATATGTTTAAGAACTTGAATTGGACTTACAAATGTCCAAAGCAACTATAGCTTGAAAACCAATGAACCAAGAACCACTACCCTAATACAAACCAACCCATAGCTTCCATTTCAACCTCATTCCAAGCCTGCATCAACCATTGACCATGTCCATGCCATTTATGCTCACCCAGTTGACTTTTGTTGACCAGAGTACAAAGTGAATTGAGACTTGACTTTAAGCTTATGAAAAGCTATAAAAAGCTTATATAAGCTTAAATAAACTTTAAAATAAGCTATATGAAGCTTGAAATATTGAGATGTAAACTTAAGTTTTCAACAGTGAGCATATCAAAGTAAAACTGAATGAAATATGGAATTAGTGACTAAAACTTGATTAGACTGAAAATATAACTTGAATTCAGTACTTAGGAATCAAATATTACAACTCTTGAATTAAACTAAGACAGAAATAGTAAAAACGACATAAGATAATTTTAAAACTAAAATCTACTACTTCTCTTTGCTCCTTCTCTGCTCTTTTATGCTCCAAAAATGCTCCACGTGGCCTTCTGAGTGAATCCCACCTCTCAATTCAACCAATGAGAGAGCTTTGAGTGAGATAGCCATTTTGGCGGGAAATGGAATTTGACTAGTAGGGCACTGTTTTATCAACTAGGGGGGGTGGCATTAAATGTGGAGGTAAGGGTAGGTGAGTATGATGAGGAGGAGGGTGGAAAGGTGATGGGAATGGTGGGAATCTTGCACGTGTTGCAGGGGCTCAGTGGGAAGAAGATAAGGAACAAATGGATGGCGCCAAAGGAATAGTCAAACTTATTTGACCGAGCGGTCAATTAATAAAAGGGGTTCATAATGCAAATTGCAGGGTCCAAAATGCACATGACTAGGTCAAAAAGGATAAAGGGTTTAAAATGACAAGGTACTAAAGTGTAATTGTCAAATTCAAAGGACCAATCTCGCCAATTCATCAAAGTTTCTTCCAAGGACTAAAAGTGACAAGCTTCAAAAGTATAAGGACCAAAATTGCCACTTTGCAATTTTCCGAGGCTAATTTTGCCAATTTTCAAACTTGGAGGACCATTTTGTAATTTTCTCAAACTTTTGATATTTTTCACCAAAGGACTAAATTTGATAACTTATGATTTAAAAAGGACCTTGGTGACTTTTCTTTTGAAATTATGTACCGTGGACCTGCTTTTGACAACTTTTGAAACTTGGGGACTAAACCGCAATTTTGCAAATTTGATATGTTTTTCATCCGATTTTGATATTTTTGCTTTTAAAACACATAAAACACTGATTTGTGATATTTTGATCATTTTGATGTGTTTCGAGTGTTTTCGAGATGATTTTGCGCTTTATTTTGTACAAAATGATGAGTATTTAGACACTCATCGGCACTCCAACAAACCGCTTTTCCTCTAAGAAATTGATAGGACCACGAGGTACTCTTTTCGTCCATGTTGCAACCAAGATAATCGTAATCGAATACCCTTTGAGGTCAAATCCGAGCACTTTAGATAGTAAAGTCCAAGGCTTGGAGTTCCTTCTTGTATCTGAGTATTCTTTTGGTCAGCAGTGAGGTGGGATTCTTTGGGATTGGACCGATATCTTGCTATTAGACAGATCGAGAATTGTATGTCTTTGTCCGAAGCGATTAGATACATCAATGAGCCAACAATCCCGCCAACAATCCCTCCGAATGAGTTTCGTTGATCGATTTGCCGGTGAGATCAGTCCAAGGTTGTTAGGAGGGACCATTGGTGTCTTCACCGAGGCACGTCGATATCTCATATTTCTTCAAGAGATTTCGTGTACTTCTCTTGACCGATGGAGATTCCTTTGTCGGTTTGTTTGATTTGTAGTCCAAGGAAGTATGTGAGCTCACCCATCATGCTCATTTCAAACTTTTTGTCATCGCTTTTCAAACTGCTTGCAAATAGTGTAGTTTGTCGAGCCAAAGATGATGTTATCAACATATACTTGGACTAGTATCATATCTTGTTTTGTCCTATAGATAAACAATGTGTTGTCTATCTTTCCTCCGACAAACTTTTTTGAATCGGGAAGGTCGAGATAGTTTCATACCATGCTCGGGAGCTTGTTTTAGTCCATAAAGGGCTTTATCAAGCTTGCATACATAGTCGTGGAATTCACTACTCTCAAAGCCGGAGGTTCTTGAACATACACATCTTCCTTGAGTTCACCATTCAGAATGCACTTTTACATCCATCCGTAAACTTTGAAGTTCATGTAGGTAGCAAATGCAAGGAAGATACCGATGGATTCCATTCTTGGAACAGAGAAAATGTCTCATCATAGTCAATATCTTCTTGTTGATCAGAACCTTTGGCTACAAGTCCGCTTTGTTTTTAATGACGCTTATGTTTTCATCGCTTTGTTCACGAAACCCACTTCATTCCTATAACTATGACATCCTCGAGGACATTTGATCAAGGTCATGACCTTGTTTTTATCAAACTGTTAAAGTTCTTCTTGCATAGCTCGAACCCGGCTTGATGTTTTAGAGCCTCGGTGACACTCTTAGATTCTACATCCGATAGGAAATCATCATATAGACATTTATTGGTCAAGTCTGAAGAAGTTAGCGACCATGCTTCTAGTGAGCATGCCTTCAGCTGGTTCACCAATGATGTTTACAAGCTCAATGTCCCGAGATTTTGTCCACTTACTTTGTGGTCTAGGATCCGAGCTTGAAGAGGTCACCGAAATTCGTGGAGTGAGTTCGGTGCTTTAGAGCCACAAAATCATTTAGAGCATCGCTTAAGATGTCTTGTTCAGTTTGGGTTCATGAATCATGTGTTCACGAAAATTTGGTTCGATGTTACCTATCCCAAATAGGACCGATTGATTATCAATGAATTCACTAATAGTTGGTTGTGGTAAGTTATGAAGTAAGACATAATATGAGATGTCAAGATCGACTTGGTATAAGGAATTGATTTCGATGTTATACTCATCAAGAGGATATCTTGATGAGTTATCAATTCCTATTTCCTCTCGAGGTGTCATTGAACCCGATGCTTTGAACTCTCATCAAAGGTGACAAGAAAGGTTTCTCAACTTGTTGTCTCCTTGTGTTAAATACCATTAAGGCCTTGGAGATCGGTGAGTAACCAAGAAAGTATCCATCATCGCCTTTAGCATCAAACTTGCCTAGATGAT
Organism: Chrysanthemum lavandulifolium; assembly: GCA_022545495.1. Taxonomy (NCBI): domain Eukaryota; kingdom Viridiplantae; phylum Streptophyta; class Magnoliopsida; order Asterales; family Asteraceae; genus Chrysanthemum; species Chrysanthemum lavandulifolium. Next base: position 247,075,242 of record CM040242.1, read on the forward strand.
CCTTATGGTTATGAATAAACACAGACATCCAAACACATGAAAGTAGCCGATATCGTGAAGTCTACCTTTGAATATCTCATATGGGGTTTTGTTATGTCTTTTGACAATGATTGACCTGCTTTTGAGTGTAACAGTTGTTTTGACCGCTTGATCCGTAAATGTTTTGATAGAGTGAGCCATTTAACATAGTTCTAGCGGCCTCAATGAGAGTTCTGCTTTTCCTTTCACTACCCATTTTGTTCAAGGTGTAAGGAGATGAAAATTTTAGGAGATTCCTTTTCATCACGTAAATTCTCAAGCTCTTCATTTCAATTCAATTACCATTTTCGCCTCGATTTGTTTAACAAGAATGTCATTCGGTTTTCAATGTTCCCGATGAATGACATTATAGTGTCACCGCCTCGACTCTTTTGGAAAGAAAGTATACCCAAGTATATCTTGAAAACTCATCAACAATGATAAGTGTATACTTCTCATGCGGATTGATCTAGGGTGACCGTCCAAAGAGATCCATATCACGGGAGGTGAAGGCGCTTTTGATTGAGAAATTTTGTTTTGTTTTGAAAGATGCTCTTTGATGTTTGCCTTTTTCACAAGCTAAGCATGGTTTGTCTTTTGAAAAAACCAGTGATGGTAAACCAAGGACCTTGTTTTGTTTTGCCAAGTTGTTGATATTTTTGAAGTTTAAGTGAGAGAGTCTCTAATGCCACAACCAGTTGACAGTTTCAGTGGCTTTGGCAAAGAGACAGGTTCCATCTTGAGAGAGTGTTGACATGTCTAAGACATAAACATCATCCCTTCTGGGAGCTATCAAAACAACTTCTTTGTTGGCATTTAAAATGGTACCTTGTTTGTCATTAAATTGCACAATGTACTTTGCATCACAGAGTTGACTGACACTGATGAGATTGTATTTTAGACCATTGACCTAAGCTATTCTAGATAAAACTATTCCATTACAAAGATAACGAACAGTAACCTTCAGTGGGACATGATGAGTTATCACCAAATACTACCTTGGGTCCCGATTCCTTTACATACTTGTGCAGATACTCCTTAACACCACCATGCTTCTTGAGCATCCACTATCTATATGCCGATAGGCTCCCGGCATGTCTCTCGCACAAGTAGTAAAGTGGATTAGTTTCTTCATCGACCCACTTACTAGTGGGTTTGGGTCTAATGGTCCGCTTGAATTTAGCAATCGACTCATGGTCCGTGGTTGAGTGCATTGTACTACCACGTGTTTTGCATTTAGAGACCGAGGATGACTCGGTGATTCTTGGTTGCTTTGAACTTCTCCTTGCATTTATGACACTGTCATGCCGGGATGTCTCATGAGTGGATTTCAAAATATCACAAAGATGTGTTCATGAGATAATCATCGGGATGATGATCATTAAAGCCACAAAGTGGGCAAGAAAAAGGGTTTTGCTCTAAACTTTTGAGCAGATTTTGAGGTTGAAGCATACCGATGACCAACTTTGGTATAGTTTGCTTTCTTCGAGAGAACTTACATATTGTAAGTGATCGAAGTTCGTGATCCTCCTTTTGCGCATCATACAAAAAGGATTCTATAACAATTGTTAGTTGTATGACCGTATAGTGGCATAGATCACACTTCGCTTGATTTTGTGGTGGCTTTTGACTTTCGTGAACTAGAGGAAGTCGACTTTTTCCTTGATTGATTCAGGACTTTTTCGATGGATTCCATCTTATCGCTTAGCTTCCTCACAAGTTCGATCGGTTGTTGAATTTGGTCACTTCGCTTGGGACAGAGGATGTGGAAGTCTCGGTGGGGTAGATTCTTGTTGAATTGGTTTTTTGGTCTTTTCGGGATGGTTCTACCAAGTCCGCACCTTTCTTTTGGTGAGTGTGGATTGAATTGTAATGGAGTAAGCTCGAGCTAGGATCAAGACCACAAGAGGTTCCGTGGGGAAGGCGGTGCTTGAGATTCCGCCGCACTCGAGATGTGTTCAAGACTCTGGTACATCGTGGAGTCCAAGCATGCTCTTTAGAGCTTGACTTTCGTGCTCTAGAATTTTTCCATAATCGAAATTAGAAGCTTACTATCGGGATTAACCCGCTCAATCCAATCACCGGGCTTGGGAATAGTCAACACATTGGTAATCATGACACCGACACAAAAGTTTAGGAGATCGGTCTTTGTTGTGAGAGTCGTGAGATGATCTTCACCTATGACTCTCTTTTGCTCTTGGGAGCTCCCACAAAGATCAAAGACTCTTGGATTCTTAGCAATTCAACTAGCAATGATTTCCTTTTCTTTCTTAAGTTCTTCTTGAAGAGCCCGATTTCTTTAACTAATTCGGTGTTTGAATTTTCAAAGTGATAGCCTCAAGCTTATTTTGTTTTAAAAGAAGCGCTTCATCCCTACACTTGTTTAGTTCAAAACTTAGCTTGTTATAATTTGAAAAAGATTTAATCGTTGCTCTTCTACAAACTTAAGATCGACATTGATATAGTTCATATAGGATCCAATCGAGTCATCATCCATAGAAAGTAAAATATTTACCTTCTTCATTGTAATGTTGACCCACTCTCCATTTACGCATGATTTTTCCACATCCGGCTTGTCCTCTTCGGAGAGAGCCATCGAGGCACTAACTTGCACCATTTCGTCATCGATGAGATGTGCTCTTCATCCCAATTGAAGACTTCAAAGAACAAGACCTTTGTTTTACCACCGCATGATTTAACAAAGTGTGTTGTTTCGAGGTGTGGCCTCAAGCAATGCTAGCTTAGCTTTAGCTTTCTTGTATTTAGCTTCAAAATCTACGCTTTGTTTTGATCATTTGTTTTGAAAATTTTGATGTGACCGATAGATTTTAGGTTGAAATTTGCTAAAGCCTCGAGGACCGATTTGATCCCGATGGTTTATAAGAGGGTTCGTAAATTGTTTTGAAAAATAGTCTTTTGCAAATGACCTCTTTTGTGACACTTAAAGTATTCAAGGTCCTCATTTGCTTTAGCATCCGAAAAACTGCTTTTTATAAACCTCCGAGAGTTAGCAAGGAGTGCCCTTTCACAAATTCAACGTTCGTGTCATTTAGGTACTCCTCACTTGATCTCTCATCGGCTCATCATCGAATTTTCTTGGAAATCTTAAACCACATTGTTAGATAAAAGCGGTTGATATTGGTGATGAAGTGGTGGTCGTGACTTCTTGACTTCCTAAGACTTCTTTAAGTCGTGGTATCGTCTGTTGATGAGGTTTTCCTCATAGACAAATTTCCCATAAATTTCGTGAAGCTCAAGATTCGGATATGATTAGCATTCCTAAGTCCCCGAGAGAAATTCAACCACTTCTCAGGCAGACTATTGACAAAACCAACATTGATTTCATGTTTGGACAACTTAACACCATCATTTGACAGTTCATGTAAAAGATTTTTGTATAGGGTGTAAGTTTGAGACAGAGTTTCTGAGTCCTTAGCCCTAAAGGTGTTATACTCAAGTTTCAGGTCCATTATCCTGTTTTCCTTGGTATCATATGGACCTTCATCCCAGGTTTTTTTAGCTGTACTACAGTTAATAACAGACTCCGTAATATCGTCAGGAAGACAAGATATTATGATACTTTTGAGCCTTTGATCCTGGTTGACCACTCTTCTTTCATCCTGAGTCCACTGAGCTTCAGGTTTAGGCAAACCTTCAGCAGTCTTTGGGATAAATGGACCTTCATTTATACACTTGATATAATAAGGTTCCATCCCAATCAAATAGCAAAGCATACGCTTTTTCCATTTGTTCAATTTACCAACTTCAAGTCTAGGGGCAACAGCTGAATAAGCTTCACCCTTTTTGTCGACTAGTTGGGGTCATCAAATTCAGCCATTTTAGGATCCTGATTTAAAAACATTTAGAGCGGCTTAAAAACAGTTTTTTAATCAGCCTTGCTTTGATACCACTTGTTGTTCCCTATTCACTATAGTATAAAAACAGTTTAAGTATTGTAAATAAACTAATAGTGAATCAATGACTGAAAAGATATAAGTAAAACACAAAGAGTAATTTTCAACATCATATTCTTCTTAGAAATGAATCAAAAGAATACGTTACCCTAGTACTTGCGGAACAAGATTAGGGATTGAAATGACAAGGTGTTGTAACTCCTCACTAAGCTCGAGGCTAAGTCCGAGCACAACTACACGGAACCACCGAGTTATCTCAGGGACAAAGTTGTATTTGGAGGAGTGAAAGATGGCATGTGTGTGTGTTTTACAATTCACAAGCTTAAACTTTCACTCCATCTCTTATGCTATTTATACAAGTATGAGTTTTAACTCTTTCTAAGTGACAAACCGACAATTTGCGTAAGACAAAATATCGATGTATTTTGTCTTTGTTTACAAAGACTATATTAGGTAAAGCGACCAAGTCACTTTCTTCATGTCAAGATTTATGTCGATTCTAAAAGGAAACTTTCGTGATAAGTACTCCGCCTTATTCGCTTCCAATGTAACCGCTTTATCCGCCCATTCTTCGCCTTCATAGTCTTGATCTTGATTTCCGGTTTGTCTTTAGTGTAAGTAGTTGGTGAGGAGTTTAGGATTCGGTGAGTTATTGTCATCACCACCGAATCCACCATCTTCTTCTTGACTCGGTCTTCACTCTTTAAGTTCCGCCTTCTCGAGTGGAGACACTTCTTCTTCGCCTCATACCGAGTATCTCGAAGATGGCTCATCGAGACTATGCACTCGATGACCGTTAGTGTTTAACGGACTAAGCACTTAGGTTATTTTCTATTCAAATCCTAGATTAAGGGGTTTGGGTATTTACTGAACCCAACATTAATTACTTGGGAAATTTTTGCTACAATAAAGTCTTTCGACTTGGCTACGTTTAATAAACGAATGGGTCATGGCGAAATTATGAGAAATTCCTACACTTCAACTCTAATTTCAAAATCATTTTTATTTTAGAATTTTAAGTCTAAACTTGTTTTATTAATAAAACAAATTTGTTTTATAAAGATACTTGGGATTATGGGTAAATACGGATGATTACCAATCGACTCATCTAAATTGATATGTTTGTTTGACTTTATTTCTTTGACTTCTTTTCGTCATCTTTTCTCGACTCGAGTTCTCGTCAATACTATTCTCGACTATTCCGCTATTATTTTCTTTTTAGCGTGTGTACTCTTGAGTCTGCGTTCTCTACCGTTACACGAATGATGATACCAAACTTTTTTAATAGGCTAAAACGAGATTATTTTTGGAAATGGAAATGGTTAACTTATGAAAACTCTTGCGCATTTTAATTCTTTTGTGAGTTATATTGTAAGACGAATCTTTATATTATTAGTCGTGCCGAGTACGTTGTGATGTGATACTGTAGTTGTTGTTGTGTTGTGCTATTTATTTGATACTGTCTTGTTATTTCATTGCTAAACTTGAGGTGAGTTTCATAGCCCCTTTTTTTAAATCTTATGGTTATTTGTTTTGAAATCTTTGGGTGAGAAACATGCTAAATATTTTAGTGATTGGACCTGAAATTTGTTTGCGATCTATGAAATTAATACATAAACTGGCTAAGGTTATTATTACATGGAGCTCCTTGTGCGCGATTGATGTGTTGGTTTCATGACTTAGTCCAGTGTAACAAATATATTTGATGTGGTCTAATGTTATTGTTTTATGATTAAACCTATGATTTCACCAGCGATAGCTGGCCTTTTTAGCATGTTTTTCTCAGGTAATTGATGATGATATTGTTGAATGTCTAATTGTTGGAGGCTTAGCAAGAAGCATGGTTTATATATCAATTTGGCTTTGATACTTTATTTGGGAACTATCTTTATGATTTATTTTGGGCCTTATTTCCGTACTTTTGAATAAATATAAACTTGAAGTTTGAATTTTGAAATGTTTTGTTTAACACGGATGATGTTATTCCATTTTCTTGTGCTTGTGTTGTGTACCAATTTCGTACCACCCCAATGCTATTTTTATCTTTCGCTGAATTTTTTTTTTAGGTGTTACATATTGGTATCAGAGCTCAAGTCATAAAGAACTGGGTACCTATCAAAACCTAAACTATAACTACTTTTTATAAAATTGATCCCAGGATCGATACGTGCCTGCCTGCCAAGCTAAAGCCTCTTGCATTGATATGATAAGTTGATGTTTTGTTTGAAATAAGATTTAAGTGTTTTGAACTATGTTATGATAAATGTGATATATTGTTATCATTGTTTTGGGAAAAATTTTATGGCATACTGGATTTTGGGAATATATTTATGAAATAGTTTTGCACTACATGTTTGGTTATTCTCTATACACTTATACTACCCCGCTACCATTGTCACAGACCACGCCTTCCCTAGCATTCGATGTGTCTAAGGATATTCGTGTTGTTGGCTCCCGCCCAGCATCACCCCGGATGATTCCAGATCAGGATGATCCATATGAGATTGTCCGACAGTCAGCTCTAGCTTCACCATTTCCAGCTCATGACTCACCCGCTCCACTCAATGCTCATCCATCTCCATCATCACTCACTAGTCGCCCTAGCTCTGTGCAAAAAATTACTCTCTATCAGGCCTTAGCTCGTGTTCAGACTCCTATGCTCACATACCGTCGCACAAAAAGTATGTTTGTACGACCACCTACATCACCGCCTTGCCACATCTCAGCTTACTATATTCTGTCATCACCACCCTCACCACTATCTTGCTGAAGACCTCGATCTCCCATATCACCTACTTCATCACCACACACCTCATCATCACATGATTCACCTTCCCCATAGAGACATCAGTTTCGAGACTCATCTCTAGTGGATGAAGATGAGGATGATGACCCTGAGGAGGAACCTCAGGAGGAGGATAAGACCATCCCTGATGATGTTATACTGACAGACCAGACCCAACTTGTTGTGATTGAGGGTACCATGGCAGATACCGTCATGGATATGGACACCGCTACCGCTCTTGCCATCTTTAAGACAGGACAAGGCACGAGGGATCCTCAAGAGGAAAAGTTGGATGATGTTTGATAAGGATTTAAAACATACATTTTTAGGGGGTCATTTAAGCCCTAAATCATTATATTTTATATCTGTTACTGCTTAAAATCGTTCCTTTTCACATTTTAGGTCTTTTGGAAGCAAATTGCTGAAATCAAGCATATTTGGACGAAAAAGAGTGAAAATATGAAGAAAACGACAAAGTCAAGAAACAAGGCTGTTTTCACAAGCTTGACGGCGTCCCAACTCCAAGGGCGACACCGTCGCTCACAAGGTTTTCTAAATAGTCTCAAGCGACGGCTCAGATCATATGTTGGTCTTAACACCTGACGGCATCACGCCTTATTCAAGAAGGACGTCGCCCTTACTTTCTTCACCAGACGACCAAGATCCTTCCCAGAAGACGTCCCTAAGCAAGCCAGACGGCGTCACATTTTCTCACCTGACGTCGTCCCAACGATAACTTGTCCAAAACGAAACCCTAATGACAGCGATCAGACTGCGTCACCATCAAAAGGCGACGCCATCGCAAGTGTAAATCTATATATAGACTTCGAATTTTATGTATTTGATGTGCATTATTTTAGAGAGCAAAACCTAGTTCATTAGGAGTCCGACTTGTGTAGTATTTTAGGGTTCCAAACCCTCTTGTACACTCAACGATAAGTTTGTTTATCCAATATTTCACCATGTTTCATCTATGTTCAATTGTTTTTTTGTCGTTCTTGCTTATCCACCATGCTTGCTGAGTGCTTATTCACTCATCGTTTTTACCCACCTAAGACCACAAAAACGACCAAAAAGACCCAAATATGATCAAAATATGCTACAAAATGTCCTCGGAGTGTGTTTTATGTCTTGCAGGCACAAAAGGATTGAAAACAGAGCGAAAACAGACAAAATCGAGCCAAAACCATAAAAGTGCTGAAAAAGCCGATGCCGGGAAGTGATTTTCTACGTTCTTTGATCAATTAAGGACCGGAACATATTTTTGGAGTGAGTTTGGGAAAACCGTCTCAAAACCTAACCCTGAAACCAAAATTTCAATTTTACCCTTCCCTGAAACCCAAAATGACCATTTTGCCCTTTAAAACCAAAAATCCAAAAAGAATCCTATTTTACCCAAAACCCTTTTTTTCTTTTTTCTTTTTTTTTTAATCATTTTTTCTTAAAACAAATTTTTAGTTTCAAAATAAAATACAAAACTTTTAAAATACAAAAAACAAAACCTTTTATACATAAAACCCTTTATACCCATTTAAACCTTCCAAATAACCCTTGAACCCACCACTTATCAAGCTTGGCAAAGTCAGAAGACAGAAAAGAAAGGAGGAAGACAGATTTTGTTGGAAAATTTAGTGCACTTGTGGGATTAGTTCACACCTTGCAATGGGTTAGGAGGTACGGAGTGTACACCCATACGGTCCATGAACTCCCTGACTCTTATAGTGGTTTGTATTGGTAGTCTTGGTGAAAGTCTTGCTTGGTGAAAGTCTTGCTTGTTGAAAGTACTACTTGTGGTTTCCATCGATAAGCGATGTTTCCAGCGATAGGCGATGTTTCCACCAAGTGGTGTATCCACCGATAGTGCTATGAAATCTTGATAAGCGGTGTTTCCATCGATAGGTTGTACTTCCACGCAAGTGAAAGTCTTGCTAGTGGAAAATCTTGCTTATGGAAAGTAATCTTGCTAAATGGCGATTACAACTTCTTTATGACCACATTTAATTGGTCATGTAACCACTAACGGCTATAATGGGGATAATTATGAGGCTATTAATGGGCGATTAATACTCATAATTCCATGGGAATAGCTCAAGAGTAACCTCCTATATATAGGAGATCCGAACATGCATGAGACACACACGTAAAACGTAAACACTTATTAGCGAAAGGGTTATAGAATTGTGCCTAATTCTCTAGCGCATTTGGTCTTATCCCAGTAGATATTCGTGATACCCGGGCATTTGGGTCGAATAGTTTACTTTGGAAAGTGATCACACGATTCAAGTGATATCCGGTAACCACCAAGTGGTATCTGTTACTACTAACAGTTTGTTTGTTTCTGTTGAAGAGTTGCACATTTCTTTGAATTGATTATCTTCACCCCGCTTTGGGACGAATAACCACCAACAATCAAAGTAAACTATTTTGTGATAATCAATGGCAACTGCGCAATGAAACACATGGCTTCAAACTTTGCTAAGTTGGACAAGTTTGAAGGGGGGACTTTAGGAGGTGGCGAAGAAGATGCACTTCTTCTTTGTCGAGCATGAGTGTGGTGTATGTGCTTACTACACCTATTCACGATGATGGGGATGATGCTACCGTGGAGCGGATCGGAAGGAGGAGCAAATGGGAGAATGATGACTACATATCACGGAGGTCTTATTCTCAATGGTATGTCGATTCTCTTTTGATATTTATCGAACTTTGAATCTTCCAAAGAACTATAGGATTCCTTGGATGCCAAATATATGGTGAGGATGCATCAAGTAAGAAGTTCCTTGTTAGTACTTTCACAAATTACAAAATGACCGATTCAAGACCGGTTATGGAACAATACAATGAACTTCTTGGAATACTTGGAAGGTTTACACAACACCAAATGAACATGGATGAGGCTATCAAAGTCTCTTGTGTCATTGACAAGCTCCTCCTTCATGGAAAGATTTCAAGCATACCTTGAAACATATAAAGGAGGAGTTAACTCTTGTTGAGTTGGGCGGTCATCGCACATTGAGGAATCTCTCAAGGTGCGGGATAATAAAAAGCCAAAGAGTAGCAATGCTCTTGGACCATCTGTTGTCAATATGGTGGAGCATAACAACTCCACGGTACAATGATAACAAAGGCAAACGCAAATATCATGACAACACAAGGCGGATCCTAACAAGAAGGCAACACCTACTTGTTAGAAATGTGGCAAGGCCGGTCACATTAAAAGGGACGCAAAGGTGTTAAAATTGGTGGTAAAGCCAATGGATCGAGCACTAATGGTTCGGGGGTGGTGGTTCACCAACTCACCGAAAGGTCGAATATGTTTAATAAGTCTTTTCGATTTATTATGTTACATATGTATCTGAATCTTTTATGTGCGGGATGATGATGTTGCGTGGTGGGTTGACTCGTGCAACAGTTCATGTGTAAAGATAGAAGTTGGTTCAAGACTTATGAGTCACCGAATGATGGTTCTATTCTTCACATAGGAAATGAGTCAACGACCTTGGTGCATGGTCGTGGTTGTGTAGATCTTAGGTTTAGTTCGGAAAGATTGTAACTTTGTTTAATGTTATTCATGTTCACGATATAAGGAAAAACTTGGTTTCAAGTAGTGTTTTGAATAATCATGGATATAAACAAGTTATTGAGTCGATAAATTTGTGCTTTCTAAGCATGGTGTTTTTATTGGTTTTGGTTATTTATGTAATCAAATGTTCGGGCTTAATATTACCAGCACGATATTATTTAAGCTTTTGTGACCTCATATGACCAGATGACTCTACCCTTTGGCATGCTAGACTTGGTCATGTACATTATAAGAGAATGCAAGATATGTCTAGGGATGGTTTAATCCTGCTTTTGACATGGACACCGAAAAGTGTAAAACTTGCATGTTGACCAAGATAACCAAGAAACCCTTTCGGGGTGTTAGTCGTGAGACTAAGATCTTGGAGCTTATTCACGATGACTGTGAGATTTGCATGCCACTCCTTCTTTGGGGAATAAGAAGTACTTTGTGACATTTATTGATGATGCTTCTAGATTTTGTTATGTCTATCATTACATACCAAGGATGAAGCATTAGATAAATTCAAAGTGTTTAAAGCGAAGTTGAATTACAACTTGGGTCTTTAATCAAAAGATTAAGGATCGATAGGGAGGTGAGTACATGGATACTCGGTACTTTCGATCTGTTGGAATAATCCATGAAACAACTTCCCTTATACTCCTCGGCAAAATGGTATTTACGAAAGGAAAAATAGGTCTTGAAGGAGATGGTTAATTCCATGTTGTCCTATTCGGGATGAGTCAAGGGTTACGGGGTGAAGCTATGTTAACGACTTGCTATTTATTAAATAGGGTTCCAAACAAAAGGAACAAGGTTACCCCTTATGAACTCGGACTAAAAGGAAACCCAACTGAACTATCTCAAGGTTTGGGGTTGTAGGGTTGTTGTAAGACTCCACGATCCAAAGCAAAAGACTTTGGGTGAAAGAGGCATTGATCGCATCTTTGTTGGATATCTTGAGCATTCCAAGGCTTTTAGGTTCTATGTTATTGAACCTAATGAACATGTTTCGATTAGCTCAATAATTGAATCAAGGGATGCGAGACGTTGATGAGAATAGATTCTCATCGGTCCCTAGACCAAGTCGAGGATTCCTAATGGAACTCATGACACGGTGTATCGAGGTCCCGATGATGAACCATCGGTGGTCCACGATGAGGTTGTGGTTCAAGAACTCGAACTCGTGCTCGGGAAGAGCAAAGGGTCGGGACTCCAAAGTCATTTGGACACGAGTTTCAACTATACTTAGTTGAAGGTACTAGGGATGAGGTCTCGGACCAATACTCCTATTGCTTCATTGTTGAGGATGACCCCAAAACATTTGAAGAAGCAATGAAGTCCCGGACATTGCTTTACGGAAAGAAGCAATCAATGATGAGATGGATTCCATCATGGGCTACAACACTTGGGTGTTGGTTGATCTACCTCACGGTTGCAAACCTACGGGTTGCAAATGGATTTTCAAAAGAAAATGAAGGTAGATGGAACTATTGAAAAGTTCAAGGCTAGACTAGTCATTCGGGGCTTTAAACAAAAGTCATGAATAGACTATTTCTTTACTTATGCCCACGTGGCTCGTATCGATACCATAAGGCTGGCGATTGCTATGGCATCTATTCACAATCGGTTATTCATCGGATGGATGTGAAAACGACTTTCTTGAATGGTGAATTGGAAGAGGAGGTTTATATGAACCAACCTCGGGGCTTTATCATGCCGAGCAATGAAAACAAGGTGTGTAAAGTGATTAAGTCTCTTTATGGACTTAAGCAGGCACCTAAGCAATGGCATCAAAAGTTTGATGAAGTGGTTTTGTCTAGTGGTTATGTTCTTAACCAAGTCGACAAATGTGTATATAGCAAATTTGATGAATCGGTAAAGGAGTCATCATTTGTCTATATGTTGATGACATGTTGATCTTTGGCACCGACCAAAATCAGTTGACGACAAAGGAATTTTTGTCATCAAGGTTCTCCATGAAAGACATGGGGAGGCGATGTTATCCTTGGTATAAGGATTAAACATGAAAGTAATAAATTTCTATCTCTCGGTCTCATTATATTGAGAAGGTACTTGAGGAAATTCAATTACTTTGATTGTACTCGATGAGTACACCTATGGATACTGTGAGAAGTCGATGCCTAATCATGGCAAGGTCGTATCTCAACTTGAGTATTCTAGGGTAATTGGTGCACGATGTATGCCATGACTTGTACAAGACACGATATTGGTTTTGCGGTGGGAAAATTGAGCGGTATACTAGTAATCCTAGTGCTCATCATCGGCAAGCGGTTCAAAGGGTCTTGAAGTATTTGAAGAGAACTATGGATTATAGTCTCTCATATCTCGGTTACCCATCGATGTTGGAAGGTTACACCGATGCAAGTTGGATCGATAACTCGAAGACAATTCGTCTACCGGTGGTGGGTATTCCTACTTGGTGGAGGTGCAATTTCTTGGGCATCCAAGAAGCAAACTTGCATCACCGGTTCAACAATGGAATCAATTTGTGGCTCTAGCATTTGTTGGTAAAGAAGTCGAATGGTTGAAAACTTGCTTCTTGAGATTCCATTGTGGCCTAAACCTATAGCACCTATTTCTATCCGGTGTGATAGTGCAGCTACATTGGCTAAGGCTTATAGCCGGATGTACAATGGTAAGTCTAGACACTTAGGTGTCGGGCATAGCATGATTCGTGAGCTTATCATGAATGGGTGGTATCTATAGAGTTTGTGAGATCTCAACATAACTTAGTCGATCACTTGACGAAGGGTGCGGCTAGAGACTTGGTTATAAAGTCGCTAAAGGGATGGGTTTAAGTCCAACTTAGTCATTGAATGCTATGACACCCAACTCGCTCCCGAGGAAACTTAGGGCCGAGTTCAATGTGGAAAGTCGAACATTCGATGGGATTGGAGCACATGTTTTACATCCCAAGGTTGTGCTCGGAACTGCTTGAAAGGAGGATGAAGTCTTTACTTAATGGTTAATTTTCTTTGAAAAAGTGCTTGGCGGGAGCATGACTAAAGAGGAACCACCTATGTAAATGTTGAAGTTTTTCCGCTTGAGAAGCTTTGGACTTTTAGCTTTTACAACATTTATGAATTTGGATATGGACACATGGCTTGTATAGTGTCGAGTCATTAAGTGTTTGAAAACTTGTGTGTATTTTATCTTGGTATTCAAATGGGTTGAAGGGTTCAATTCTTAGAACACCACGATTGTCGAATATTTGAGCGTGTAATTTACTAAGATGGAAATTCAATCCTCTGGACATTTTCGTTTATGCACATGTTTTGATTGATGTTTATTTTTCATGCAAAGGAAGTGAACTAAATTTGGGGAGGATTGTTGGAAAATTTAGTGCACTTGTGGGATTAGTTCACACCTTGCAATGGGTTAGGAGGTGCGGAGTGTACACCCATAAGGTCCATGAACTCCCGACTCTTATAGTGGTTTGTATTGGTAGTCTTGGTGAAAGTCTTGCTTGGTGAAAATCTTGCTTGTGGAAAGTAATTGCTTGTGGTTTCCACCGATAAGCGATGTTTCCATTGAAGTGGTGTATCCACCGATAGTGCTATGAAATCTTGATAAGCGGTGTTTCCATCGATAGGTTGTACTTCCACCGCAAGTGAAATCTTGCTAGTGGAAATCTTGCTAAATGGCAGTTACAACTTCTTTATGACCACACTTAATTGGTCATGTAACCACTAACGGCTATAATGAGGATAATTATGAGGCTATTAATGGGCCAATTAATACTCATAATTCCATGGGAATAGCTCAAGAGTAACCTCCTATATATAGGAGATCTGAACATGCATGAGACACAAACAGAAAACGTAAACACTTATTAGCGAAAGGGTTATAGAATTGTGCCTAATTCTCTAACTGCATTTGGTCTTATCCCAAGTAGATATTCGTGATACCCAGGCATTTGGGTCGAATAGTTTACTTTGGAAAGTGATCACACGATTCCAACTGATATCCGGTAACCACCAAGTGGTATCTGTTACTACTAACAGTTTGTTTGTTTCTGCTGAAGAGTTGCACATTTCTGCTGAATTGATTATCTTCACCCTGCTTTGGGACGAATAACCACCAACAGATTTTTAGTATTTATAGGCATAATTGGAAATTGTAAAATTCAAGTTTAACTTCAGTTTAAATTTCTGAAATTTTAAAGTTATTTAAATGTCTAAATAGAAGTTTAAATGAACTGTGTGATTGAGTTTTTCAGTTAGCTCTTAAGGATTTAAAAGCCAAAATCAGTTTTTAAGTAAATTATACCCTCAAAGGGGGTGTTTGGATAAGAACCTTTCACGGGTCAAAACTCAGTTTTGACCCATTTTGGATGTCAAAATGTTTTTATTTAGTATAAATGTTATGATTTTAGTGATCTCTAGTAGCTGTAAGTTTCAAAAACAAAGCTTTTGAGTGTTTTCAAAAAAATTCCAAACCTTGATTCTGGTCTGTAGTCTGTCCCTTTCCACAGCCTTTAAACTAGCTTATTTCAAGCCCATTGTAGCTTAAATATAATTTTTAGGGTGTTTACACCATGAGCTTTATTGGTTTTTACTTGGTTAGTACTTTAAAGGTGAATTGGTGACTTATTTTTGCCTGTTAATCTGCCCATTTGTGCATCTTTTTTCCTTTTCTGTCAACAGACCCTAGTCCAAGTAGTTTTTTTTTGTAGCCTCCTTAGAGCTTGTTAAAAGCTCATTAATGCTCAAATTCAGTCCCTTTATGACCTTTGTTATATGAAATTTTGCTGTTATAGCTTTTTAGGTATCCTTATGCTCACTAGATAGCTTATTTTTAAGTCCTAATTGTCCTATTAGTGCCCCTTGTATCTGTTCTGCAGTCCAGATCAGCCCCCATGGCAGCACTTTGGAAGTCCCTCACAAGCTCAATTTAGGCTCAAAATCAGCTCCAAATTGGTTTTCCAAGTTGTTAGATATGTTAAGTATGTTGTTTCATCATTTTCATGCTGTAGATTTTAGGTTAAAGTGCTTATTTTTAAGCTCAAAACAGCCCATTTGGACTGTTTTGGCCTGCAGCTTCACAGCAGCAACTGAGTGCTTTTTAAGTGATTATTAGGTTTGCTTTTTAGCATATTTAGGTTATTCATTGCCCATTTGGTTGAATTAGTTTTGGTTTATTCATATTTAGTTTATTTAGTGCTTATCTGAATGTTTTTCTTTCATCTTTTAGATTTAGGCTTCCCTTAGTGTAGCTTATTTAGCCTTCTCCCCCCCTTATGAGTTGTTGATTTGTTTTTAGCTTCTTTATGTAGATGTATACATGAATTTGTTTATTTGCTTATCTAACTGGCATACCATTTGCTTATTTGTGCTCACTAGACTGTCCATAAGGTGTGTTCGGGTTCTGTCCAAACTAAGGACAAGTAAGCTGTGCAAACAGCTTATTTGTTGAATTTCATATCCAAAATTTTCACAAAAAGAACTTATTTTGATTACATCGTTAAGCTTTGAAAAGAAAATTTGAAAAAAAAAATACATGCAAAAAGTGTAGGAGCCCAGATTCAAACCTGGGTCTCCACACTCAGAACCTTAACACCCACACCATTACCAACTGCCCTTGGGACTTGTCTTGGAGGTATGTTGCATAATCAAATGTTTAACTAGTTCTTGACAATATGTACTTATAAGCTTCTAGAGCTTATTTCTGGCTTATTTCAAAAAGCAACACCACTGTTTTTATTTTTCTTAGGATCTTTATCATTCAAGTTATTTTTAGGAATTTTTGTAGATTTTTATAAAACCATTTTATATTTTTTTATAATTTAATTTAGTTTTTATCTTTTTTGGTTCATAAAAAATAATTTAAAAGTCAAAAAAATACCCGGCTTTTTCCTAAAATTATTTTTAGACATTTAGGACGTAGAAAAATTAGTTTTGCACCCATAGGCCTTAAATTACAATTTTTTCACTTTCGAGGCTCAGGATTGGCTCGGGGTTTTCGCGGTTTTGTGTTTTAACACCCTAGGATGTAGTTTTGCATTGTTTTATTGTTCTTTAGGGTTAGTAATAGTTAAATTAGTATTTACCTTGTTTCATGTGCTTTATTTTCATTCCGTTCTTTAATTTGTAGAATAACGTAGTCAAAAAATCCAAATTCTTTAACCAATTCAAGTCCAAATCGCGAAACTCAACGAATCCTTCAATTCACACCTCGTTGGGACACGACCAGGGAAATCACTTTCCCGGTATCACATTTATCACATTCGTGAGTTTTGTCACGTTAACCCTTTTCCTAAAAGGTTGATTTGTCGAATCTCGCGTTTCACTTGATATTTTGATATTTGTGTTATATATACCTCACTCACAACCGATCAATGCTTAACTAAGTTAATCTAGTGTTTGCTTAGATCCAATGAAACCTAGTTGTTGATTATTGTTAGGTTGTCTCTTATTTTAATTGGTAGACGATGGAGTAAGGAAAACTTAGGCCATCGTTGTGTTTATTGCGTGAGTTGTAGCTTAAGGATAACAGAGTATTCGGGGAAGATACTTCGGTACTTTGCGATCCCGGATGTTCTAGAGGAGAGTTGTGATTCATAGAATTAGGGAATTAGGCGTCCCCCTATGACTAACACGGAATACAACGCACCAATTAGAATGAGGATATGAAAATTCAATCGACCAATAAAAGATAACTAGAGAGTAAGAAAATCTAAGTAAACACGTTTTTAATTATCATAAGAAACACATTCATACAATTCATAGCTTTAACCTTTAGTTAGTTAATTAGTTTTTATTTTAAATTGTTTAGTAGTTTAATTGGTAGGATTACCAACCTCTACTCTTCAAACCTCGAGATTTTACTTGCTTTTAAAAAAAATAAAAAGATAAAAAAAAATCACCCTCAACCTCACCTTTTCGTCATACATCTCTACTAGCATCTCTATTCCCCTAGCATCTCTGCTATACTGCAACGATTATGTACACTGGCTAGTGGGTTGTAAAGCTTGCTCGTTGAAAAGGAAGTCTTTCGACCCCGAACTCACGCATCAAGTTTTTGGCGCCGCTGTCGGGGAATAGAATAGCTAGTTAGGTTTCTATCTCGATTAGGTCTACTCACTTGATTCCTATCAAGTGAGCTTTTTCATTTTTATTAGTTTTCTTGTAGTCTATCCCCATTCTTTGTGTTTTTGTTCGTAACCTTGTCACTTTTCGTCATGAAAGGTGATAATCCACCCAACAACAATCAACCACACCATCCATCACACCGTCCATTACCACCACCAAATCCACCACAACAAGACCCGCCAAGAGTCCGTACTCTTCGTGAATACTCTAGACCGAGCCATTAAGGCTATAGGAACACCATTGAGCTTCCTCGTTTAGCTCAAACTACGGCCCTGTGATCTGACACCATCCGGTTGGTGCAAAACGGATATGCATTCCATGGAATTCATTCCGAAGATCCTAATCAACATCTCAAGGATTTCCTAAAAATCGTTGATTCAATTGACCTTGATGCTACCACTCGGGAGACCACGCGATTGCGTCTCTTTCAATTCTTCCTACGGGACCAAGCTAGTAATTGGCTTGAGCGTCTTCCCGCATGATCCATCTCAAGTTGGGATGATCTCACTACCCGTTTCCTCGCCCAATTTTTTCCACCGGGGAGAACCACTAAGTTTAGGAATGATATCTTGACGTTCCAACAACGTCATGCATGGACTTGATTCAAGGAATTACTCCACAAAGTCCCTCACCATGGCACTGATCTTTGGCTTCAAGTCCAAATCTTCTATGATCATGTCAATTCCTCCACTCGACGAACTATTGATTACGCAGCCGTGGAAGATTAAGTAACCTCGATGTCGAAACTTGTTGGGAGGTCATTGAGGAATTGGCACAACACGAAGAAGAAGAATGGAAGGATCCAATATTCCAAGAAGAAATAAGTTTGGATACCCAAGATCAATTATTCAAAATCATGGAGAAACAAGTGAATGGGTTGATGAAGATGGAAATGTCCATACATAATTATAAGAGAAAATTCATGAACACGTGGACTTAGTCGAAGGATTTGTATTTCCAGAAAAATTGGGACAAGATGAATTTGAGGACGTAATGTTGACATTCGTTAACAACCAAGAGAAACAAATACAACTTCTCGAAGTTCACATGAGAAAAACCCGCGACACGTTTTTGGAGTTAGCTGACAATTTCATGATGAAACTCCGTGGAGAATCACAAAAAAATCTATACCTAGAAAGGTTGAGAAGGTGTTTGCAATACCGAAGATCGTAAATGCAGTTATTGAACCCTCTCCAAACCCAAATGACGAGACAACCCCCCTCGTAAATTCGCAATTTAGCAAACACTCTAGCCTTAACACTTTCTGTAAAAGAAATATTTCCTAGAGACATGTTCAATAGAATAGTGCAGGTTGAACTTCCCACCTTCCATAACATAAGGAAATGTTTCTTTGGGTTCAAACCGGGTCCACGAGATACCCGCACCCAACCTCCAAATTTTCCCAAAGTTCTTCTCGAAAGATGAATTAACTCATTTATTACTCACCATTGTGAAGATTACAAGCGGATTGACAAAATGATTTTTAAAACAAAAACCCGTATATTTGTCAAAAATAGTAACAAAGTTTTCGACCCAGGTGGATTTGCAAAACGGTTTTGAAAAAAAAATGGTCGTGAAGCCGTCGCAGCTTAAGCACTGACGCCTTCACGTTGCCCAATCAGATAATTAAAAAACCAAAACCATCTCTTTCATTCTCTACCCTACACATTCTATCCGCCCCACACACACAAAATTCGACCTCTCAAGGCTAATTTCTCCAATTTGTGTTATCAATCTCCACTTGGTAAGTAATAATTGTTAATATTTGTCTATTCAATTGCTCTAATCCTCCTTCAATTGTGGTTTCTCCTTTAATCCGAAACCCTTTTAATTAGATATGCTTAATGCTTAATTTGCCCATAAATCTTGTTAATTGAACAATAGATTAGGTTATTGGTAGTGTTAGCATGTGGGTTTGATCTTATGAGGATTTTGGAAAAGATTGGTGACTAAACCACCTTGGCACTACACCTTTTTGCTACAGTGGGGGTGTTTGGGTTAAGGAATCATGGTTAAAACCTTGATTTTTCCCTCATAAATCTCGGATTTGAAAAAAAATGACAGCGACGGCATCAGCCCGCCGGCATGACGTCGTCAGACCCTTCTGATGCAATTTATTTTCTTTATTCACTATTCATTGGTTCTCGTTGTTTGATTCTTTATTTCAGAAAATGAGCAAAAGGTATGGACGCAACCGGGGGCAGTCCTCTGGGTCTCAAGAAAATTATGTGTAAACAGTGTATAGTTGGGGTTTCTTTGAAACTGATGCAGCTCAAACCAAGTACAATGTGTTACTCCATCAAACCATTGACCCGGGGGCGGTTTTGGACGGGGCTTTTCTACAGAATCATGGACTTGAGAGGGGCTTTGGGGAAAGCATTAGGAAGGATGTATTCACCGATCCTCAGTGGGAAAGTTTGTTTAGGATTCGCGAGCCGGTATATATCAAACTTGTGCATGAATTTCATGCCACCTACTCCATGTGCATTAGGACGTGTAGAGGAGATGTAACAGCCTAGGGTAGTCGGTTCAGAATGGGAGGAGTTTGATGGGAGTGTTCGGTGGTAGAGTTTGGTTGGAAAGTAGGGTTATATTCTTAGCGGGTGCTGGGAGTGACATCTTTAGGGATAAGCTGAGTTTGAGGTTGACCACTAGGGATGATTTGTGGGGCATTCAGTTTTGGAACTCTATTGCTGATTATGATTATATCACTAGGAGCACACTCGCTTCTCAGATCCGGGACCCTAGGGTTAGGCTTGCGCACCGTTGCAATGCTTTCACCATAGCGGGTGATGCAGGTTTTACTGACCAGGTTTTACATTTATAGTAACTCGTCTACCTATGGCCTACCTAATGCACTAACGGGCAGTGTACCCGGTCGCATGTAGTGAGGGAATGGTAAGACCGAGGTCATCCCAAGAACGGTTGATTCCTAACTGTCTAATTAATTAAATTGGTCAAATAAATAAGTTTTAATGTAAGGATTGATAATATTTAAGGTGTCACATGATCAATTGGGCTGGTTCTCTGGTAAACAAGCTAATGAGAAAGATAGTGATGCAATTCTTTAAACCGAGTTCATCCACAAGTGGTATAAGTCGATAGATTCCTTTTGTCAATTCGCCTACCTATGGTTCTTAGAACCCTCACCAAGATGAACAGGTCACCCGGGATCATTCGGCAATCTAATAGCAGTCATTAAGAGCCGGCGTATACTATCGCAATACATGGGTTCTAAAAGTCACTAGATTCTTGTTTCAAGTGGGATTAAAGTCGAGAGGACAGCATTTGGTCAATTCGCCCTAACCTATCAGCAAAGATGCCACCACAGGAGAAGTCAGGTGTCCCCTCATAAGTCCAGTTGTTCCTGGTCCCCTAAGCCAAGTGATAACGCTACACGCGTCGTTCGGGGTCAAGGAAACTTCCTTTTATTCGAGCAAGTTTTATAACACCCTAGGCAGTGAACCTAATCGTTGTAGTGTAGTAATTAGGGTAAGCCACGGGTATTGATATCGTTCTCTGGGAATAGGAATGCTAGTAAGGAGTTACTACGCTAAGGTTAAGGTTGAGGAAGATTATTTTTGTATTTTTATATTTTATGAAATGGAAAGGTACGAATCTCGGGTATTGGATTTGGGGGTTGGTATTTCTACCGATTACTCTACTATTATCTAATTATCTAAACTAAGGTTGTGGGAGTCTATGTCTAATTAATGTGTGCTCGTATGATAGTTTAAAGATGTGTTTACTTAGGTTGTACTACTCCTTAATTATCTCCTATTTATGGTTGAGTTGTCACGTCCTTATTCTTAGTTGCGTTGTGTGTCTAAAGTTGTAGGGTATCGTTTCTCCCAACTCTTTGAACTTACCAAAGGGTCTCGTCTACAAAACCCACTAGGGATAATAAACTCTTACTCTAAGGCACTCTTTGGATGGTTTAGCTTACAACTACTCGGTAATTATATTCTAAGGTTCACAAAGATGAATCAAGCATTAAGTACACAACGAATGACCTATCGCATTACTAGATCATTAATCAACTAAGATAAGAAACAACCAATCAATATTCAATAATTAAGTTTCATACTTCCTAAGCAAACACACAAATAAATTAGCGGGACATGGAGAACATGCAAGCATACACACAAATAATCAAAGACATAATTGAATTAATGAAGTAAATACTTATCTTGATGTAAGATAGGGTTTAAAACCCTAAAATCTTGTACAAGACACCTTAGGTTCGGTTTTAGGTTTTCACTCCCAAAGACTCTCCAAAACGAAAAATTCGGATTCTATATATAAGATTACATATCGACGGCGTCACCTTATGTTTCGTGGCGCGTCGTGTCGCCGTCATTAGGGTTTCGTCTTGGCCACGTTAACCTTGCGATGGCGTCACCTTATGTCCGTGACGCCGTCCTCTTGACTTCGGCGTCGTCGGATTGCATCTAGGCCGTCCGAGTAGCGACGGCCTACTCTTTTACAACGGGCGTCGTCACTTGAAAATACGAGTTTTGGGTTACGAACCGTCACAAAAATCCTCGGACGGCGTCGCAATTAGCACCGACGCCGTTGCCTTCTATTTTCGGTTTGTGAGTGTCTCGATTTTGACTTTGGCCATTTTCTTCATATATTCGAGCCTTTTCGTCCAAATAAGTACCATTCCAAAGATTTTGCCTTCAAGAGACCTAAAAGTGAAAAGAGCGATATTAAGCAATAACGGATACAAAAGTGATCAAATAAGGACTAAAGCGACCCTCAAAATGGTACCTTTTAAAACCTTATCAAATATTCCTACACTTGTTATTTGCTTGTCCTCAAGCAAATGTGCTTTTAACCAATTAATTTATAAGTTAGGGGTCATGAAGCATTAATTCAAAACGGTCCACAACACATATAAGCCCATAAAAGTCATAACAAGCACGGAATTACATACTAGCACCTCACATGGGGTGTTTGGATACTCACATCTCTCTCGGGTGTATATATGAAATATAACAAATAGGAAATGGAAGATAAACACTCATTAACCGGTCCTAGTACATAGATTATCATAGGCTTGAGAATAGATCAAACATCCATCGCTTTGGCGTAAGCACCTAGGAAAGACTATCAAAGAGGTCTTTTAAAGGGTTGTAATGTTAGGCTTACGGTAGGGAAACAAGGGTTTGGTGGAATAGGTTATTTAGTGGTGGCAAGTCAAAAATCTCTATGTTAAATGCATACGAAGAATGGCGTTGCTAAGCCAAGACTCGACACTCTAAACTCTAGATAACTGAAATAAATAAACATAAATTCAAAGATAGATGTAGGATTGTAGCCCGTATTTTTTTTTTTTTTTTTTTTTTTTTTTCTCTATATTTTTTTTTTTTCTATTTCTTTCTTTCAATGTTTTTTTTTTTTTTCATACACTTTTACTCTACCATCCTCTACGATAACATCAAAATACTAGGGATTTATAGGCATATCCCTACACTTGAGTTTTATTACTCTAACACTAATTTGACCCGAATTGAAAAGATCAAAACACTTGGGGTACATTATTACGCAAACAAAGGGAATTTGAATTTAACGTTCCTTCCGTCATTTCATAAACTTTAACTTTTCCATGAATCCCAATCGTCCCAAAGCGTATACAAAGGATATGACTCGACTTAGCAACTTATGCAAGCAACTAGATAATTGAACTAAGGGTTTAGGGTGATAACAAACATTTGCACTAAAAGTGAGTGCATAAGGGGTAGGCTAAGGCGATTTGGGTGTATATTTGGGGTGGGGTGTAAACAATGCTCTTCATTGATATTCGGAAAAACCGAACATCACGAGAACCGCGAAAAGGATAGGCTCGAGGGGTTAACTAGGGTATCGTGTACTAAAGATGAGTACAACGCAAAAGGTGTGGGGAATTACTCAACCGATATGGAAGAAGTAATTATATTACGGTATCAAACAAGGGTTATCCTAATGCCTCTTATCATTTAGTTATTCCTAACTACACAAGTGTAGCCTCACTTGCGATCTCGGAATGCATCACAAAACAAGTTCTAGAATCTAATATACTACGGTTCACACTCTAAGCATTGAAGATGAATGCTTTTAATTCCTACTAATCTAAGGCGATCCTCACATTTTGGTGGAATTTGGGTGGTAAAGGGTTTTGTGCTAGTCATGCAACTTCCTATCCATGAGGCGCTTTTGTTAAGACTAATGGCCCACTCCTATATGTCATGAAAAATTTTAAATTTGGTGCCAAAATTACCCTAACCGACATTTCCTCATGGTTTATTACACAATCACAATTGGACAAAGCAAATAGTCAAGGATAAGCATAGTTTCAAAGTTCCGTTTTATTTTCCTCCTACACTTAAACCGAACATTGTCCTCAATGTTCCCGAAAATATCAAAGTTATGATAATGGAAGGTAATTAAAAGCGAAAGAAACTAATACTCCCGATTAGCTCGGTAGGATCCGTGTAAAGTGGTGGTTAAATCCTTTTCAAGAAGAATTATTGCGTGAACGACTCCTTCCAATCTTATGTAACTTCTTCTTGACAAACTAAACTGCACACTTGAAGAAAACAAACGAAACCTTCACGTAAAATCGGTGGTAATAATATATATAAGACTCGATTTAAACTAGGATATAATGCTTGTGGAATGGATGTTTACGAATTTCTAAGAAAATTAAGACACGGAAAATTCCAAAATTTATAAGTAGCTCGAAAATGAGAAAAAAGTAATCGATGTTTTACTCCTTCTGGCCGTCGGTTGCAATCTGACGCCGTCGGTTATCTGACAAAAGCGGTGCGATTTTGGAAAAAATTTCGGAAAATTTACATCTTTAGAATCGGAAAAATTTCGCAAAACATCCATTATGACTCGATACAAGCATTTGACTCGAACAAACAAACATAAATATCTTTTAGTTAATTGTTATTCTCATGTTTACGTTTCTTTTGAAAACGTGTGTAATCCTCCCTACACTTATCCTTTATGTAAAATACCTTTATATGCAATTAAGGCGAGGTTAAAAACAAAATAAAGCATTTTACAAATTTAAACATGAGGATAAACAATTAATAAAAGATATATGACACTAACAAGCAAACAATTAAGCATGGGTTGCCTCCCACGAAGCGCTTTTCTTTATTTAAGAGTCTTGTAGCTAGACTCATAGTCGTGCTCCTACGTTTCCTCACGCATCCTCAATGAGAATTCTATCATGTTGACAAAATCTTCATCGACTTTATACTTAGGCCCTAGAGTCAAGCAATCCTTATAATAATGCCTCCTTCTTTCCCACATGAATTTATAACCTTTTTCAACATCTTCCTTGCTTTTGTCCTCAAAAGCTTTGATGTTGTCTCGATCATAAATGGACAAGTGCCCATACTCAGTTGTTTTCCAAGGCATCCTATAGGTGATCTCATCGGTTCCTTCCTTGAACCTAACCGTTCCATCATGCTTGTTATGGCTCATTCTAGATGTTTCAACAAACGGTTTCCCTAGCACTACTTGGGATAAGCTATAGTCAATGACGCATCCTACATCTTCTAGGACCATAAAATCAACTAGGTAGGTGAAATTTCCTATAAAGACATGCACGTCCTTGACTCTTCCCACAAAGTTGCAAACTCCTCCCGGATACTTAGGGTCTCTCCTAATATTGAGTCGCTCATTCATAATGTCATTGTAGACAGCAGATGACATTACATTGATGGGGGATTCCGTATCTATGTAAGCGTGGTCGACACTCCTATATCCGATCATACAAGGGATTTTTAGGTTCGAGTTTCCCTCCTAATCTTTGGGCATATCCTAATGATAGGTGATCGTGGATTATCGATTATGTATTGATGGTATGCAATCTCTTCCTTAGTGGGGTAAAGATTGAAGTAAGCACTATTTTCCACATCCACGTTGTTGTTTATCATGCCATTTTCCGATTCATCGCTAATCATAGAGCCAACTATAGCGGTACGACTACTTTCTCAACGACTTCCCTAATTGTACTATCGAATATTTTCTACAAATCCACGAAGGTCGGTGTTTCTACTCACATAGCGGCTTCGACGGTTGTGTTGGTTATTGGGTTGGGTTTTGAGTGACATTGAATTTTTGTGTTGGGTTATCAAGTGGTGGTTGGTTATCACCTTCCATGATGAAAAGTGATGGGATTACGAACAAAGGTCACGAAGAAGGGGATAGACTAAGAGAAAGCTAAAAAAGAGAAAAATTTACTTGATAGGAATCAAGCAAAGAACCTAAGCGAGGTGGACTACTAACTAGCTATTCTATTCCCGGCGTGGCGCCTAAAACTTGATAACGCTACACGCGTCGTTCGGGGTCAAGGAAACTTCCTTTTCTTGAGCAAGTTTTATAACACCCTAGGCGATGAACCTAATCGTTGTAGTGTAGTAATTAGGGTAAGCCACGGGTATTGATATCGTTCTCTGGGGAATAGGAATGCTAGTAAGGAGTTACTACGCTAAGGTTAAGGTTGAGGAAGATTATTTTTGTATTTTTATATTTTATGAAATGGAAAGGTACGAATCTCGGGTATTGGATTTGGGGGTTGGTATTTCTACGATTACTCTACTATTATCTAATTATCTAAACTAAGGTTGTGGGAGTCTATGTCTAATTAATGTGTGCTCGTATGATAGTTTAAAGATGTGTTTACTTAGGTTGTACTACTCCTTAATTATCTCCTATTGATGGTTGAGTTGTCACGTCCTTATTCTTAGTTGCGTTGTGTGTCTAAAGTTGTAGGGTATCGTTTCTCCCAACTCTTTGAACTTACCAAAGGGTCTCGTCTACAAAACCCACTAGGGATAATAAACTCTTACTCTAAGGCACTCTTTGGATGGTTTAGCTTACAACTACTCGGTAATTATATTCTAAGGTTCACAAAGATGAATCAAGCATTAAGTACACAACGAATGACCTATCGCATTACTAGATCATTAATCAACTAAGATAAGAAACAACCAATCAATATTCAATAATTAAGTTTCATACTTCCTAAGCAAACACACAAATAAATTAGCGGGACATGGAGAACATGCAAGCATACACACAAATAATCAAAGACATAATTGAATTAATGAAGTAAATACTTATCTTGATGTAAGATAGGGTTTAAAACCCTAAAATCTTGTACAAGACACCTTAGGTTCGGTTTTAGGTTTTCACTCCAAAAGACTCTCTAAAGCGAAAAATTTGGATTCTATATATAAGATTACATATCGACGGCGTCACCTTATGTTTCGTGGCGCGTCGTGTCGCCGTCATTAGGGTTTCGTCTTGGCCACGTTAACCTTGCGGCGGCGTCACCTTATGTCCGTGACGCCGTCCTCTTGACCGGCGTCGTGCGGATTGCATCTAGGCCGTCGAGTAGCGACGGCCTACTCTTTACAAGCGGACGTCGTCACTTGAAAATACGAGTTTGGGTTACGAACCGTCACAAAAATCCTCGGACGGCGTCGCAATTAGCTTTTGGCGCCGCCGCCTTCTATTTTCGGCGGTTGTGAGTGTCTCGATTTTGACTTTGGCCATTTTCTTCATATATTCGCGCTTTTCGTCCAAATAAGTGCCATTCCAGCATTTTGCCTTCAAGAGACCTAAAAGTGAAAAGGAGCGATATTAAGCAATAACGGATACAAAAGTGATCAAATAAGGACTAAAGCGACCCTCAAAATGGTACCTTTTAAAACCTTATCACCAAAAGAATCAAAACTAGGCCAAGACCTAATTTCCACAACTCTAAAATACCCTAGTGGGATGACAAATATAATTACCATGTAAAACAATAAATAAACAAAGACATAACATCAAATAATTAATTGACTAATAATAAATTAATAATCAATTAAATAGAGCACAATAAGAATTAAATCGCCAACAATTATATTGATAATCAAAATTATAATAAATAATAATGAAACCAAAATAATATTATGAGTCAGAAAATAATTACATATCGTGCAAAGGATAAAGCTATCGATCCCCTAGTTGAGTACCGGGGCAAACCCCGAAGGATTTGCCCCTAAAAGAACCACATGCTGCTCGTGCCTTTTTCTCCTTTTCTGTTGTACGGCGCACCAACAAAGGAACCACAATGATGATTTGATATCATTCATTAGAATGATATGTCTAATAAAACATGTTTCCATATTAACCTTCAACTTTCGACAACTTGCAACTTGGCCTTTGTCTTTATATTTCCTTCATTTACACATATAAATGTGTATTAATAGTCTTTTAACTTGACGACTTCGGCCCCTCTTCGAACTTGTGCATTTATTCTTTAGTCCTCAAAGTGAATAAAATAAATATAAACTTGTCACAATTAATCACTGGACCTCGAAACTTTGCGCCCAAGTAATTAGTTACGGCATAACTAATTAACCAAGTTACGCCGTAATCCTTCGTACGCTCATGATTATCCACTCCGACATTATCTCTATGGCGTAACTAATTCCATGTTACGCCGTAACCTTCACAAAAATAATTACGTCGTAACCAAAAGAATTGGTTACGCCGTATCCTTCAAAGCATCATATTTACGCCGTAACATTATTAATGAGTTACGGCGTAACCTTCACAAATAATTCATAGGCCTTGTAAATTAATCTTCAGAACATATATTTGGCCTTATATCACATCTTTTCCGCTCCAACGCCTAATTTAACCTTAAATGCAATTATGAACGAATATGAACGAATTAAGTACCATATTAATACAAATGAGGCCATAAACACGGGAATTTGATATATAAAAGATCAGACTAATTTGATATTATCAACGGGGCATAAGGACACTACTCATCATGTCACTCTTCCGGATTTGTTCTACCTCTATTCCATCTATGCTCCAGGGGTGTATTGCAACATCTCTTTCTGGCTAGCCGATTACTTGAGGACTGTCAGTGGGATTAGGACGGTCGATAGGGTTTATAGGGGCATGTTTGTTACTAAGCTTGCTGAGTCTTATGGCATCTTGAGGGAGGATATTTTGGGGTACTTGAACGTTGTAGATGCACCCAAGGTAGTGAAGGCCAAGTCTCTAAAGGCCATGGATGTGATCATGGATTTGGGTGGGCTCGTACGCGTGGTTCCGCCCTCAAGCCTCGAGGCAAGATGACAATGACGACGATGAGGAGGAGGAGCAGCAGCAGGAGGAGGATGGAGCCGGTAGCTCCAATGACCCCTACATACTGATGGATAGAGGGGAGTGGCAGGCGTACCAGGGAGCATGGATGGGTCGGATGGATACTTGGATGACCCAGCAAGACCAGAGGGCTAGTTGGACGTACGATTACACGGTCAGACAGATGCATCATTTATATATGTGTGATCATATTGAGCCCCATCTGCAGATCGACCCGTTTCGTGGCTGAGAGCAGGACTATCCACCGTATGGGTGCACTGGCCACCTTTCTCCTAGTTATAATTTATCATTAAAAATCAATCTGGAAAATTCCGGTGTGTTACAGAATGTGACTTGCGTTGTTTCGTCTTGTATTTTACATTTGGTTGTCTTTTTACAAACTATGACTCCACCCGCCAAATAAGGTTTTGTTTTCTTGAGTGCGTACTATATCATGGAACCTGTCATGTTCTTTTTTGTTACTGCGTTTATATAGTTCAACCAGAACAATTGAAACTAAATGTTGACCAAGTATGTGAGGTATGGTTCGGGTGATTGGGTGTGGTTTTGGAAAGTGTTTTCTGTGATCCAAGATTAGGCATCCTTAATCCAACGTCCCTCGTCATGAGGGATACCTAGGCTGGTTATACAGCTAGTGGATTCCTTTTGTAGCCGATCAAATTCACCGTCTCTGGTAGTTTTAACTCTTGAAAATGGAAATTTGTTTGTGTGTTGGTTAAAAGACTAACTCAAGATATAACAAAATAGAGTTATTTAGCCACTAAACAGGGGCCGTTATTTTATAATTGCTTGCCTGGTATAGCATTACTCATTGTTTTTTAAGGTTTAGCAAGTTCGGGTTCGATATGATAAACCGTGTTTTATGTCAAGGAATCTCAATTGATATCCGCATCGTGTTTGTGTTTAACTGGTTCTGAAGAGTAGTATCGTTTCTTATACAAGTGCTGATATAAAAGTCACCTCTGTTGTAAAAATCGGCCCAGGCGCCGATTAATCCTTGCATAATCGCTGATCGCTCACTAAGCGCCTTAATTTATCATAATCGGCCTATTTAATCGGTTTGGTCAAAGATCACTTAAAAATCGGTCAACAAACCGATTAATCAGAAAAAATCGGTCTAATCGGATTAATCGGACAAAAGCGCTTGAAAATTGGTCAACAAAATAGCTTAAAAATCGGACAAAATCACTTAAAATCGGTCAACAAACCGATTAATCGGACAAAATCGGTCAAAGGTCGCTTAAAAATGGTCAACAAACCGAGTAATATTTATGTTTGACTTTAAACTTTGAAGAATTATGTATTATGTCTATATTTGAACACTTGAAATATTTGAACTTTGATGCAATACGCTTATCCCATACATATAAAATAATATAATATCTAAAATTACATTTTTGTGCATAAAAATTCCAATCCGATTAATCCCCGCGTAACTGATTAATCGCTAGGCCCTACCCAACCGCCTCACTAGCGCCTAACGATTTTTACAACCTTGAAAGTCACTACACAAACAATTGACTAGCAGCCGTGAACAATTCAAGGTTGTGAGAAATGCCACATAATTCGCACCTTTTGTACAAAGTTATTTGAGGATATTGTATCGAACCATGAGTTCTATAAAGAAAAGCTTGAATGTAAGACAATTATTGTGATCCAAAGACTAAGATGAGATATTATACCGCCAATTAATAATGGATAGTTGGCAACAAGGGCGTCGATAACTGGCAGCAACTCTATCGCGATGATCATCACAATCAGCCGAATATTATAATTCTGGTGTTACACAGAACTGTATATGATTGCAACATAATTTCAGACCAGAACACTGTTGGAGGTTATAATTTTAGAACAGGGTAAGATAATCAAAGTCAGCAGCAATACCACTAGGTGGTTACCGGATATCACTTGGAATCGTGTGATCACTTTCCAAAGTAAACTATTCGACCCTAATTCATGGGTTACACGAATATCTACGTGGGATAAGACCAAATGTTGGTTATAGAATTAGGCACAATTCAATAACCCTTGCGCTTACAAGTGTTTATGTTATCTGTTTGTTTCTCCTGGTATTGTAGGTTTCAGTGTGTCTTCAAGCTAAAGATGACAATCTCTATTTATAGTAGAGAACACTCAACACTAATCAATGGACATTATGTGTGATTAACGGCCAATTAATCACCCATAATAGACCTCCAAAATCATAGAAATAGTGGTTACATGACCAATTAAACGTGGTCATAAAGCGGTCATAACGACCAATTGAATGAGTCAAAGTCACATGAATAATTCTTGCAACACTACCAGTAGGAACCATTACACTAGCAGCAGGAACCATACACTACCAGCAGGAACCATTACACTAGCAGCAGGAACCATAATACTACCAGTAGGAACCATCAGTAATTACATCAAACAAAACATGTGCATAAACGAAAATATCCTGAGGATTGAATTGCCATCTTAGTAAATTACACGTTCAAATATTCGAGAATCAGGGTGTTCTAAGAATTGAACCCTTCAACCCATTTGAATACCTGAAGATAAAATACACAAAAGTTTTCAAACACTTAAAAGCTCCTGACACTATACAAGCCATGTGTCCATATCCGAATTCATAAATTTTGTAAGAGCCAAAAGTCCATAGCTCCCTGAAGGGGCAAAACTTCAACATTTACATAGGTGGTTCCTCTGTATTCATGCTCCTGCCAAGCACTTTTTCAAAGAAAAATAAACATTAAGAAGTAAAGACTTCATCCTCCTTTCAGCAGGTTTTGAGCACAACCTTGGGATGTATAAAAACATGTGCTCCAGTCCACTGAATTTTCAGCTTTCCACATTGAACTCAGCTCCCAAGTTTCCTTAGGAGGGAGTTGGGTGTCTTAGCATTCAATGACTAAGTTGGACTTAAACACATCCCTTTAGCAGACTTTATAACCAAGTCTCTAGCTAATCCCTTCGTCAAGTGATCAGCTAAATTTTGTTGAGATCTAACAAACTCTATAGATACCACCCCATTCATGATAAGCTCACGAATCATGCTATGTCTGACACCTAAGTGTCTAGACTTCCCATTGTACATCTGGCTATAAGCCTTTTCCAATATAGTTGCTATAGGTTTAGGCCACAATGGAATATCAAGAAGCAAGTTTTTCAACCATTCAGCTTCTTTACCACCAGCTGCTAAAGCCACAAATTCAGATTCCATTGTTGAACTGGTAATGCAAGTTTGCTTCCTGGATGCCCAATAAATTGCACCTCCACCAAGTAGGAATACCCGACCACCGGCGATTTAATTGTCTTCGATGTTCTTGATCCAACTTGCATCGGTATATCCTTCCAACATCGAAGGATAGCCGATATATGAGACTATAATCCATAGTTCTCTTGAAATACTTGATACCCTCCGAATCGCTTGTCGTTGATGAGCACTAGGATTACTAGTATATCGCTCAATTTTCCCAATCGCAAAACCAATATCGGTCTTGTACAAGTCATGGCATACATCGAGCAGCCAATTACCCTAGAATACTCAAGTTGAGATCTGACCTTGCCATTATTAGGCATTAGCTTCTCACAGTATCCATAGGTGTACTCATTTGGTACAATCAAAGTAATTGAATTTCCTCAACACCTTCTCAATATAATGAGGCCGAGAGATAGAAATTCTTTTACTTTCATGTTTAATCCTTATACCAAGGATAACATCGACCTCCCTATGTCCTTCATGGAGAACCTTGATGACAAAAATTCCTTTGTCGGGTCAACTCGATTTTGGTCGGTGCCAAAGATCAACATGTCATCAACATATAAACAAATGATGACTCCTTTACCGCTTTCATCAAATTTGCTATATACACATTTGTCGACTTGGTTAAGAACATAACCACTAGAAAAACCACTTCATCAAATTTTTGATGCCATTGCTTAGGTGCTGCTTTAGTCCATAAAGAGATTTAATCGGTTTGCATACCTTGTTTTCATTGCCGGGCATGATGAAGCCACGAGGTTGGTTCATATAAACCTCTCTTCCAATTCACCATTCAAGAAAGTCGTCTTCACATCCATCGATGAATAATCAAATTATGAATAGATGCCAAAGCAATCGGCGGTCTTATGGCAATCGATACAAGACACGGGGCATAAGTATCAAAATAGTTTATCCACGAATTTTGTTTAAAGCCCCGAATGACTAGTCTAGCCTTGAACTTTTCAATAGTTCCATCTACCTTCATTTTTCTTTTGAAAATCCATTTGCAACCCAA
The DNA here is from genome assembly GCA_022545495.1 of Chrysanthemum lavandulifolium. Lineage (NCBI taxonomy): Eukaryota > Viridiplantae > Streptophyta > Magnoliopsida > Asterales > Asteraceae > Chrysanthemum > Chrysanthemum lavandulifolium. The sequence continues at coordinate 247,108,076 of CM040242.1, forward strand.
AGGTTTGCAACCTGGTGGTAAATCAACCAACACCCAAGTGTTGTTGCCCATGATGGAATCCATCTCATCATTAATTGCTTCTTTCCAGAAAACAATATCCTGGGACTTCATTGCTTCTTCAAATGTTTTGGGGTCATCCTCAACAATGAAGAAATAGGAGTATTGGTCAGAGACCTCATCGCTTGTTCCTTCAACCAAGTATAGTTGAAACTCAGGTCCAAATGACTTTGGAGTCCTGACCTTTTTGCTCTTCCTAAGCATAGGTTTAGGTTGTTGAACCATAACCTCATCAGGGACCACTGATGGTTCTTCATCAAGGACCTCTGATACACCAGTGTCTTGAGTTCCATTAGGAATCCTCAGACTTGGTCTAGGGACTGATGATAATCTATTTTCATCAAAGTTTGCATCCCTTGATAAAATTATGGAGTTAATTGAAACTGATTCATTAGGTTCAATAACATAGAATCTAAAAGCCTTGGAATGCTCAGCATATCCAACAAAGATGCGATCAATGCCTCTTTCACCCAAAGTTTTCACTTTGGATCGAGAGTCTTACAATGACCCTACAACCCCAAACCCTAAGATAGTTCAGGTTGGGTTTCCTTTTAGTCCGAGTTCATAAGGGGTAACCTTGTTCCTTTTGTTGGGAACCCTATTTAATAAATAGCAAGTCATTAACATAGGTTCACCCTGAACCCTGACTCGGTCCTAAATAGGACAACATGGAATTAACCATCTCCTTGACACCTATTTTTCCTTTCGAAATACCATTTCTTTGAGGAGTATAGGGAGCGATCGTTTCTCGGATAATACCAACAGATGAAAATCTTGAGTATCCATGTACTCACCTCCCTATCGATCCTTAATCTTTTATCAAAGACCCAGTTGTAATTCAACTTCGGTTTTAAACACTTTGAATTTATCTAATGCTTTATCCTTAGTATGTAAATGATAGACATAACGAACCTAGAAGCATCATCAATAAATGTCACAAAGTACTTCTTATTCCCCAAAGAGGAGTGGCATGCAAATCACACATGTCACGTGTATAAGCTCCAAGAGCTTAGTCTCACGACTAACACCACGAAAAGGTTTCTTGGTTATCTTGGTCAACATGCAAGTTTTACACTTTTCGTTGTCCATGTCAAATCTTGGGATTAACCCATCCTTAGACATATCTTGCATCCTTTTATAGTGTACATGGCCAAGTCTAGCATGCCATAGGGTAGAGTCGGTCGGTCATTGGTGGTCACAAAGGTGAATTAACACTATCGGTGGCAATATTAAGCTGAACATTTGGTTACACAAATAGCCAAAACCAATAAAAACACCACTTTTAGACAAGACAAATTTATCAGACTCAATAACTTGTTTATATCCATGATTATTCAAAACACTACTTGAAACCAAGTTCTTACTTATATCAGGAACATGAATAACATTAAACAAAGTTACAATCTTTCCGAACTAAACTTAAGATCTACACAACCACGACCATGCACCAAGGTCATTGACTCATTTCCCGTATGAAGAATAGAACCATCATTCAATGACTCATAAGTCTTGAACCGACTTCTCTCTGCACACATGAACTGTTGCACGAGTCAACCCACCACGCAACATCATCATCCTGCGCATAATAAGATTCGGATACATATGTAACATAATAAATCGAAAAGACTTATTAAACATATTCGACCTTTCGGTGAGTTGGCTGAACCACCACTTCCTGAACCATTAGTGCCTGATCCATTGGCTTTGCCACCAACTTTAACACCCTTGCAATCCCTTTTAATGTGACCAGTTTTGCCACATCTTCAACAAGTAGGTGTTGCCTTCTTGTTAGGATCTTCCCTTGTGTTGTCATGATATTTGCGTTTGACTTTGTTGTCATTGTACCTGGTGGAGTTGTTATGCTCCACCATATTGACAATAGATACACCAGCAACATTGCTACTCTTTGGCTTGTCATTATCCTGCACCTTGAAAGATTCCTCAATGCGCATATGACTGCCCAACTCAACCAGAGTTAATTCCTCCTTCTTATGTTTCAAGGTATGCTTGAAATCTTTCCGAGAAGGGGGAAGTTTATCAATGACACATGAGACTGAAATAGCCTCATCCATGTTCATATTGTGTTGTGTAAACCTTCCAAGTATACCAAGAAGTTCATTGTATTGTTCCATAACTGGTCTTGAATCAGTCATTTTGTAATTTGTGAAATTACTTACAAGGAACTTCTTACTTGATGCATCCTCGACCATATATTTGGCATCCAATGAATCCACAGTTCTTTGGAAGATTCAAAGTTCGATAAATGTCAAATAGAGAATCAGACATACCATTGAGAATTAGACCTCTGCAAATGTAGTCATCATTCTCCCATTTGCTCCTCCTCCCGATCCGCTCCACCGTAGCATCATCCCCATCATCGAGAATAGGTGTAGTCGAACATAGACCACACTCATGCTTGATAGCTAGAAGTGCATCTTCTTCTGCCACCTCCTAAAGTCCACCCCTTCAAACTTATAAAGCTTGGCAAAGTTTGAAGCCATGTGTTTCATTGCAGCAGCAGCCATTTATTATCACAAATAGTTTACTTTGATTGTTGGAGGTTATTCCCAGAACAGGGTAAGATAATCAAAGTCAGCAGCAATACCACTAGGTGTTTACCGGATATCACTTGAAATCGTGTGATCACTTTCCAAAGTAAACTATTCGACCCTAATGCCTGGGTTACACGAATATCTACTTGGGATAAGACCAAATGTTGGTTATAGAATTAGGCACAATTCAATAACCCTTGCACTTACAAGTGTTTATGTTATCTGTTTGTTTCTCCTGGTATTGTATGTTTCAGTGTGTCTTCAAGCTGAAGATGACAATCTCTATTTATAGTAGAGAACACTCAACACTAATCAATGGACATTATGTGTGATTAACGGCCAATTAATCACCAATAATAGACCTCCATAATCATAGAAATAGTGGTTACATGACCAATTAAACGTGGTCATAAAGCAGTCATATGACCAATTGAATGTGTCAAAGTCATTACAAAATAATTCTTGCAACACTACCGGTAGGAACTATTACACTAGCGGCGGGAACCATCTGCTACCAGCAGAACCATTACACTAGCGGCGAGGAACCATAACACTACCAGTAGGAACCATCAGTTATTACATTATCAGTAGTAACTAATACACAACCAGTACTAACCACTATTGAGTTGAGTCAGGGTGTTCAGGGATCTCATGGGTGTACACTCCGTACCTCCTAACCCAAAACCAGGTGTGAACTAATCCCACAAGTGAACTAAATTTTCCAACAAACACACGTAAAAATTTTCAAAAAGTTAAAAATCGACATCTTTTTCTGTTTACGTGAAGTCGGTAGCCCACGCATTATCAAGTCAATCAGACGAGTGGTTTCTTGTAGGGGTGTTGATCGGTTCGGTTATCGGTTTTTTCGGTTTGTTCGGTTCGGTTAATTCGGTTAAAAAAAATTTTAGGTCAACCCGAGAACCGAACCGAACCAAATTCAAATTCGGTTTTCGGTTCGGTTTGGTTGAATTCTAATTCGGTTCGGTTCTTGGGTTGACCCGAATAACCCGATTTTCACTATTTTTAAGAAAAAAAAATTAATAATTACATAAATATTTAGCAAAAAAATATATTTCAAGCATAAAAAGTGTTTTATTTTATTATGATAACCTTTTAATAGTATTTATTTATATATAAATATACATAAAATATATAAATATATATATAAGTATATAAAATATATATATATATTTATATGAATTGGTTTTGGTTCAAATCGCTAAACCCATAACTTGAACCCGAGAACCGAATTATAGTTCGGTTCGGTTCGATTTTAGCAAATTCGGTTCGGTTATTAGTTCGGTTCGGTTTCGGTTTTCGGTCTTTTCGGTTTTTTCGCTTTTTTCGCTCACCCCTAGTTTCTTGTCTCGTAAGATCGTTTTTGCCTGTCGAAAGTTGAATTCTTAAACTACAAAATCAAAACCACAATCTTTGACTATATTTAGAGCAGTTTGGGCCAATTTGACAAATGTGAGGCACTCGCATCAAAAGAATAGTACTCCTTGCCCAGTCTGCCGCAAAGTTTGTTTAGATTCCTTTGACGAGCATGCGGTCCATTGCAAGGAGTTACCGGGTTTCAAATACAGGCATGATTTGGTTAGGGATGTTCTGTATGATGTTCTTAAACGAAATTTCTTCTAAAAGAGGCCCGTGAACTTTCGGACGGATCCGCTTGAAGGAGGTTTACTTTCTGACCCAATTTGTATACTTGTGTTTGGATGGTAGGAGGAAGCATGCTTGTATGGATCTTCCGGGTGTCCCTCTTGTTGGGCTGAGGACAATGGGTTTGTTGTGAGACAGCGGCGTTGAAAGCGGAATCGAGCAAAGTTGCTAAACACAGAAAGCTTGTTTAGAATCAACACGTGTTTACCCTTTTGCTTTTGATACATTTGGGTTCCTAACTTGGTGTGGAGTTTTGGTAGGGTTATTGGTTGTCTGAAAGTAATTTCACGACCCCTAAGTCACAAAATTTCATTTTAGTAGAATTGGTTTCTTAATTCAAAGAGGTTCTTGTTGAACATTTCGCCTGCTTTCTTAATCTTATCAGTCCGTTATAAAGTTTGCCTTTTATATTAAAAAAAGTTTCAAAAAAAAAAAAAAAAAAAAAAAATTTACAAAGTAAAGATTATCCGCAACATGATACATCAACCCCGACAAAGCCATAAAAATCATTTTTTAAAAAAATGAAAATTCTCGTTATGACAATGGTAGCGAAGAGTGGTTTGGGCACTCCGCAATTCAAATCCCGCGATCCTTGTATAGTAGTAACGTGCTTTATAGAGAGTATACATGATTTCAATGAAACAAATTTACAGACTTGGCCAATGTTCCCATATTGCAGCTTAACTCAATGTTGTTAAAGACGCATGCCTTCAATACCTTTAAGGGTCGATTCAAAGTTCTTTAGGTTGCTGCTTGAAGTATTCCTAGAAACTGGTCGTTTCTGATCTGAAGATATGATAGGTGAGCTTCTTTGGGCTGAGCTTGAACCTCTAAGAGCACCAGGGCTTGCATCTGTTGTGCGTACACGAGATGGATCAGGTTCATTGGTGGTTAATCTTGAAGATCCCGTTGTTCGCAAAAAGGTGGATCTTGATACCTGCGAATTAACAATTTGTAATAAGATGGGTTAGATTCTACTTTGACTTAATAAAAGACCTGAGAACAAAGAAAATGGAAACGATTTATGAGGCTTTATGCAATTGGAAATGGGCAACTTTCGACCTGTTTCCTTTCTACCCAATTTTATGCATTGAAAACATACTTTTACCAAATAATAGATCGGGTTGATATTAAAACCTCTAATGTGTGCAAGTGTAATGATAAAGATGCGAAAAATATATATATACTTCTCTGCTGATAGATTGATCACTAGTGGTTGGCATTTTCTGCTTAGATAGGTTCCCCGAATTGGTTGTCCCAGGATTTCGGCTCCACGAGGGATGTGCTGTAGACCAAATACCAGCCCTACTGTCTTCGCCACCTGCATCAAAATTATCAGTTTAGCAGTAACAAATCATTCAATTGGGCAGATACGATTCCTTTTTTTACTATTACACGCGTGTAATAGTATATAGTTACAAAACCTATAAGTAAGACTCACCTGCTTGTCTATTCAGGCTAGAATTCGCGGGTGGGGCCCCACTACTTGGTCCAGCATTAACACCCTGCAAAACAGAATTACGTACGTTATTCCAAGCACATCGGCAAATTTATCAACAACAAAAATAAGTAAGACTTACAAGAGCACGTGATGGTGGATTGGCAAGTTGTGATTGCTGATACTTCAAAATAGTCCAGTCAAAGACATAATCAAACTGGAAGCCTGAACCAGTAAATAACATCACGTGAATAACCAGTTTTTAAGTTTTAAGGTTTATTTATAGTATAACTATAGAGATTCATACCTTCACGGATAAAAAGATCACGGAAGATTCTCTTTAGGTAAGCATAATCTGGCTTATCATCAAATCTCAATGATCGACAGTAGTGGAAGTATGATGCGAACTCCGTAGGGTAACCTCTGCATAAAGCCTAAAAAAAGGGACGGGCGTGTTAGTTTCATGGCAAAAAACTAGAGTGGGAAAACACGTGGGTCGGTAACTAAATATATTTAACGATAGTGTAAACTCTTGAATAGAATAATCGCTCATTTTCAAAGCCATATTTTAAAGACTAGATGTACGACACAAGTATGAAGACTAAAACCGAACAAATGAAAAAAGTATGCTGATAAGCATAATCCGCATCCTTTAAGCTATTTTTATTTTAACTGTTTGACCCGTTAGAATAAAAAAAACGAATCCAGCCACTCATAAGCAAATGACTCGAAAATGTGACACCAACAAAAAAGAAGGAAAACTAATTATGAGTAGAAGAGATATGGACCATTACTACTTACTTCAATAGATGTTGAAACTTTCTTCTCGCTGATCTTTTCATATTTTTGTTTCTTATTTCCGGCTTTCAGTCCTTGCCATGGTAGGCTACGTCACAACATAAAAGCGTTATTAGCCAAATTAAGTTTCAATTCTCAAAAGGATTGACGTAAATGAGCTTGGAGATAAAATATCTACCTTCCTCTCAAAAAGTACATAAGAACAAAACCAAGTGATTCTAAATCATCTCTCCGGCTTTGTTCTACGTATATAAAAAGACCAAATGAGTGAATATTATGTCATTTAATCGGATAGTTCTTTGAGTGCACCACGAGCTTACCGATTCCAAGGTGAGTGTGCATGCTAGCATATCTAGCTGTCCCTGTCAAATTCTTGTTCTCCCTGTATTAGAATAATTATTGTTATATCATATATGTTGCAAGCTAGTTTTTTCTACTCAAATTTGAATCAGAACAAGATCGAAGGACGAAGATATTGATAAAAGCTCGATTCTCTGGCAACTCACCTATACGGGATGTGCTGATGAGTTGAAGAGTCCCTATATTTCTTAGCTAGCCCAAAGTCAATAGCATAGACCTATACGCATTAAAAATAAAACAAACGAAGTTTGAGAATGCATATAACTTCATAACTGTTAATAGCAAACGAGAAACGAGGAATGGTCTAACACCTGATTAGCACGCCTTCCTAAACCCATAAGGAAGTTATCTGGCTTGATATCCCGATGTAGAAATGATTTACAATGAATAAATTCAACGCGGTTGATCTGAGAGAAAAAGTACCAAAAGAAAATTAATGAGAAAACATATAGTACTTGATAACAAAGAGCACAACTTGAATAGAAAAACACACACCATTTGATCCGCAAGCATAAGAACAGTCTTTAACGAGAGCTTTCTACTACAGAAATTAAACAAATCCTCCAGACTGGGCCCCAATAAATCCATTACTAGAACATTGTAGTCCCCTTCGACACCATACCATCTCACATTTGGGATTCCAGCTGACAAATGAGAAAACACAATTAGTCGATAAAAAACTAGATGCTGCAAGATACTTTGGGTCAGTTACGTAGTCCAAAAGGGTAAAATGGATTATGGGTCGTAAATTAGAAGTTATGGAGAAATGAGCATTACTTCCTCCTTGAAGTATCTTATACAGCTTAGATTCATATAGCAATTGAGGATGCTTTGTCTTCGTATTTTCCTGAAACAAATACAAACAATTGCCAAATCACAGACTATTAGCTACAAAAGCAAAGTATGAAAAATGACAAAATTTTCATGCCCGCTTCTTATAGACTAGCTAATTTAGGCAGATACCAAAACATCCCCTACAAGCTAATTTACACGTAACAATAGCTTCTAATTGGCATAAATATACGCGTTTTCCCACCTTAAATACATAGTTTCAATAACTATCATTGAATAAGATGCATTCAAAATATGTCACTTATTTGTTGCAACTAAGTCATAGGCAAAGAAATCATATTTCTTGTTCCTGAAGGGTACCATTTCTTAAGCTATGCAGAAGTTAGACATTTAGGCATTTACTTATGTTATGACATTTAGAAGTCTCATTAGGGAATTCTTGGCATTGCATATTTAATCTACTAATGCTTTTAAAATAAGCAGAAGCAGATAATCAACTTTATATAGTTTGTATTTGCTTACGTTGTAAAGGAACTCGGTAATCAGATAACTAACAAATTAAGCATTTTGTAAATCTGTTTCTTTAGAATCTAAAAGTCAATTAATAGGAACTCAAGCAGTCTGAGGAGGTGCTAGGGAAACTTTAAAGTGTTTCTTTAGAATGGATTCAGTGTGTTATTCTCAGTATATGGCAACACGTTTTCACGCCTATGGTGTTACCACACCCTGAACTCTAAGCAACTCAAAGAAACATATAACCATAAGTACCAAGTAGTCCGCTAATCCGCTTCTATACAAACACTCGAAGATGTTTTTATTACTACTCGAAAATGTTTAACTTTTATGTCATTGTACACTTCATAATTACATATACACCTAAGTTACCAAACGCTTTCATAAAACAAACAGCGGCTACAACTAACAATCACGTCGCACAAAAAATTACAGACATACCAGCTTAATAGCAACTTCTTCATTAGTCTGAACATTAGTACCTACAAAAGCACAAAACATGACATCATCAATCCATCACCATGACATCATCATCAAAACCAAAATAATACCTAGATAGATCTCTCCAAAAGACCCACTCCCAATCTTCCTCCCAAGCCTAAACTTATTCCCAACACGTGGCTCCATCTAAACCCTAACCCTAAATTAACCAACTTTAACACTATTTAATCCAATCAAAACATAACCCAGATCCTAATTTTACATAAAGATCACTAATTAGTAATAATCTTGAACAATTGAGATTAAAAAAAAATGGGGGTTTTTGAAATTGAAAAGTGGGTTTTGTTTTAATGATGTTTAATTTCAATACCCAGATTTTTTTTTTTTAAAGATGAGTAATTAGTGAGAATTTGAGATGATGATGTGAAAAAAATTGGGGGTATTTTAAATTGAAAAGTGGGTTTTGATTATTTGGTGTTTAATTTCAATACCCAGATTTTAGTTTTTTGATAAAATGAGTAATTAGTGAGAATTGGTGAATTTTGGATGTGATTTAAGGTTTGAGGTGGAATCATGATGATATGGAGCTTCCCCCACTATTTTTGGGGGCTTTGCTTTGATTCAACAAAAACTGGATTGTTTTGTTTAGTTTTTAACATTTTTTTTTTTTTTTTTTCTTCTCCTACCAAAATTTTGTACTTTTAGGGTGTGTTTGGACTTTTAGCCTCTTACTCTTCTAGGTAAGAGGTGGGTAGATGTTTTCACTGGTTTGTTTTTTCTTTGGTAAGGCCGATTAGGCGTATAACGTCTTCTTCAAGAAGAGGTGGAGCTTGTCTTCTTGCATCTTACTCGTTTGCAAACTTTATACAATATATTTGAATGTTTATTAACTATGTTATATTTATGATAAAAGTCTTGTTTCATATTTACATAGATTCTTATTATCGCATTCGTTGGTTTAATAAACAAATTCCAAAATGAGCACTTAAAATCATTCGGACAATTATACAAAACAAACAACATTATTTCGTTCGATTTAGACTTTCTACCACTCTTACAGGAAGACGGATCGGTGAATGATTCGATTCGGGCACATCTTAATGAACAAACACACCTTACACTCGGTTATCGAGTTTTGAGTGAAGGAAATGAAAAAGAATAGGAAAGGAAAAAGAATAGAAAAAGAAAAATTAATTGTTAGTTGATATATTTTTGTGATAGAGGAAAGAGCAATGGAAAAGAAAAGTAATATGTTCTTGAGTGGGAGGAAAAGGAAAATAATTTGTTTAAATTACATATATGCCCTTTAGTTGTTAATGTCAAATCTTTTTCAAAAGGTATATTAGTCTGTATATAACATAAGTTTCCGTTTCCTTTCCCTTTCCTCCCAAAAATGAGACGAAGATTATATTAACAAAACTTCCTCCTATTTTTTTCTGTTTCCCTTTCCCATCTTTAAAAAAAAACTCAAGAACACAAACAAATTTTTTTCATTTTCTTTCATTTCCCCTCAAATTATAACTCGAGAACTGAGTGTTAAGCTATTAGGTGTGTTTAGTAATGAGTTTTTAGAATTTTACTTTTTATAAAAGATTTACGATGTGTTTTCAAGTATCAGTTAAGCAAAAAAAATTAAATAAAATAAAAAAGATTGTATTCTCAAGTATCATTTAAGAAAGAAATAAATGGAGAAAAAATTGTTATTTGATTGATTTTAAAGTAAAATATTTCTTCTTAAAGTTGGGTTGAAAATGTTTACTTTATATTTCTTAACGTTTCCGTACTTAAATAACTTAAGGGTGTGTTTGGTACAAAGAAATGGGGGCAAAGAAATGGAAATTGGTTGATTTCCCATGTTTGGTAGTACAGAGAATTTGGGAAGCGGAGAATTCAAATCTCCGAAATCATCCTTTGTATTTTTGCAACTTTATTTCCACTCATTTGGTGAAAAATTCGGAGAATTGGTCCATGACATTTTTTTTCAACTATAATTTTGTTAAATAATGTGTTTTGTTTTAAATACATTATTAAAAATATTTTTTAAATATTTTTTAAAAAATAAGTTTTTTAAATAAATATATTTTCAAAAATATTTTAAAAAAAACAAGTTTTTTTAATACATTTTAAAAAATAATTAAAAAAAGTTAAAAATAATTTAAAAAAATTAAAATAAGTTTTTTTTAAATAAATATATTTTAAAAAATATTTAAAAAAAACAAGTTTTTTAAAATAAATACTCCATGTTAAGCGTAATGAAACAAACTCATAAAGCAAGTAAAACTTCATGAGCTTTAAACAAACATACTTTTTAAAATAATTTAAATATTTTTTTTTTTTCGTTTCTAAATTGATGCTGCATTGTTCTAAACATTAGAATTGAACACAATTCTCTACTGATTTCTATTCTCTGAGATTCTATTCTCTACTTCATTTCTTTTCTCTAAATTTCTCTCTACCAAACGCACCCTAAGAACTGAGCACTAGATCGGTGGAAAAACTTTCATGTCGTGCATTTTTATAGGTGTCGACTAAAATGTCCTCAAAGACCTATTGTGAGAAAATCCGCATGTGTTCTGATGACGTTTAGTCAGTAGTTGGGATCAAACTCATAACCAATTTTCACACAACTTTTATTTACCGGTTAAATAAACGTTTGTGATGGAGGAATAATGTCATTTAGTTTATTTGGCAATAATGGCATTTTGCTTTTACGATTTTATGTTGTTTTACACTTATTGTTATGGTTTGTTACTAAAATCTTTTATATAACAAAATGAAAGGTAAAATTGTGTAATTGATGTTAAATTGATGGAGGTTAAATAAGTATTTGGGTTGAATTTGGTGAATTTTTTATAGGTTTGTTTTTATTTTGTGAAAATGTTATAAAGATATGGGAAAAGAGGTGGAATCATAATATTGAGCTCCCACTCTTTTTGGGGGACTTTGATTCAAGGGAAAGTTATTGATTCTTATTTTGCGTTTAGAATGACAATAATAGTGTTTTGCCCACCACTTTTTCCTACCAAATTATAGACTTTCAAGCCGGGCCGGCAAATGAATTTGGAAGCCTCGGACGCGAAAATTAAAAAGTGGCCCCATCAAAAAAAAAAAAAAAAAAAAAAAAAAAAAAACCTTAAATGTGTGCATAAAATGTGTTTATTTATAACAATCTCTTATAATGAGGACCTTTAATGACGTTTTATTTATTGTGACAAGATGAGTTGTATTTAACTAATGAGATTTACAAAGAAGAGGCATTCAAATATATAACATAAGTACACAAAGTGAGGCCCCTTAGATTGTGAGGCCACGATAGTACAACTTGCACACCCTCTTCGCCGCCACTGCTTTCAAGTTAATATGTTTCGAGGTAGTTCAAACTTAAGCCGATAATTTGTGATTACGCATATATTTAGTAAATCAGTTTATGACTTTTGTATTACATGCTTTATAAGTTTAGCACATATATAATTTTAATTCGAGATTTCTTTTAACAATCGAACATTATGCAATGTTTTTTGTAAATCAAGAAAAGTTAAGATCACCGTGAAATTGCGTTTTGAGTGTTATGTCTCTTAAGTAAGTTGGGTAAGAATAGTTGGTGAAAAGCTAAATTAAAGTGTGTCTTGAAATGAAAATGTAACTAAATAAGGATCAGTATACTCAGTACCGATTATATCAAAAAAGCATTTTTATTGTTTTTGCACGGTTTAATATGATTCAGTCTCACTATAGATTGCTCTTAAACAAGTAAAGTTTCGAACTCGTTCAATTTTCAAGTATACCATGAGCTACGCTCTAGCTTTGGCTATATAAGAGTTCGAAACTAGTGACGTAATGATATCATCGAAATGGCGATGTTGGGTTTGATTCCCGTTTGTTATCTTCACAACATTTCTATATTTGTTAGGTATCATCAATTTTAAAGTAGTTATGACATAAGTAGCGTATTATGACAGAACTTTAAACATATATTATAGGTCACACATGATTTTTGTGATTTAATAGTTGTCTTATAACTAAAACAACCCACTTGAATAAACATGTTTGACATAAAATTTGATACTTTGTATTCCTATTTAGCTTAATCTATGTAGATTAATATATGTATCTATATCTATACTACTTATAATGCACGAAGGCACCTCACTCTTAATTTTAAGACGTACAAGAATTTAAGCATGGTTTACAATCTTATATCAAATGTTATTTATAGCTTATTTGTATAGATAAATCTTAGATATAAAGAAAATGTCTTGCTATGGTTTGCACTTTGCACAAGAATTGGCAAAAGAGACATCTCAAATAGTAGAAGTCAACACATAGTGATATCAACCATTTTCACTAATAGCTTCAAACGAGCATGTGAACCCGCTCGTTGCTGCGAGGCGGCCGTGTTTATGTCTATGAGCATTATGTGGCAATCATTTATCTTTCATGAACTCTCTAAGAACCTCATTGTTAGAGAGCTCGTTAAATCATTGATGATGGCAGATAAGACTAAAGATAAACTAACCATATCTTAATCATCCGCATTAGGCAACTTTAGAAACAAACCACATATAATAAAAACACAATACCATATCTAAGTAATAAAAAATAAGCATATATCTGACCATGTTCAACGTTTCCTACTAAAAAGGGTTCTAACTCGGTTTTGGTTTTTTCCGAATTTTGGTTTCGGTTCGGGTCGGTTCGGTCCGGTTCAAGCAAAAAACCGAACCGAAACTGAACCGAACCGAGAAAAACCGAGTAATTTTGTTTCGGTTTCAGTTTGGGTTTTTTCCAAGTTTCGGGTTTGGATTTTTCAGGTTGGGGTCGGTCGGTTTTGACCCGATGCTCACCACTAGTTTGTATCCTCTTTTGAAAGTTACATGTTTTACCTACACAAAGTTTGACCAAATACCTAAATGGCTAAATTCCATTAATAAGATAGAAGATGTACATTTGAGTTGACTTTGAACACTATTATTGCTTACTGGTAAAATACTACCTTTACATTGTTGCTAAACGTCGATTCAAAGTAGTCTTTTTAAGATATGAGATACATTTTACCGGTCCAAGCTTTTAAGAGAACCATAATGAGCAGGTGACGAAAGTTGGTTGGTATGAAAATCTTTGGAGGTACCCTTTCTATAGTTAGCTCATGTTTCGCTTTGACTGATAGAAGTTACGAACAGAAGATCCGGCACAGAAACCATTCATACATGACTTGTTAACTTTACTTGACAAAGAGACATGCGTGAGCTAGTGCCAGAGACGGAGCTTGACCAAGTTTACCGGAGGGGCCGAAATAGAATTGTTTCATTTTGGAGGGGCCAAACTCTAAAAATATTCTTTGTAATAGTATACTCATACATAAGATACAATAGAAACTATATATGGTGGTCATATTTTTGGGGGGGCCACCACCCCTGCTAGCCCCTATAAAGCTCCGTCAATGGCTAGTGCAAATGGCAGACATGTTTGCGCCTCACATCAAGCAGATGTGTCCTCGTTGCGGAACTGAAAAAGAAAAGGAAAAAAAGAGGTCAGTTGTGGTTATCCCATTGTTTCATAACACAAAACAATTAAAGTTAATAAACTTAAGTGTTAAAAGATAGCTATTGTGACCATATGAAAAATACCAAATACGATATGCACAATTCACTTTTCAAATATTCGTTCCATACAATTCACCTTTCAAGTCTTTTATTGGGCTTGTTTGCTTATGTACCTAAGAACATCCGCTAAGGACATGCTATCCAAACAGCCCTTAAGAACATGTTACGACGCCAACATGGTTGCCCAAATATGGTAGCCAAACAACTCTTAATAACATGTCATTACACAAAACCCAAAGCTACCTATTTCAGCCCCCATTTCATGACCCAAACCCACACAAACCATGTTACCTTATGAAATCTCAGTAAACACCTCAACCGCTATTGGGACCCAAACACACCCACTGCTGAAATGGGTATGTTACCTGATACCTGATGAAATGGGTATGTTAACTAATGAAATCGTATTTTTCTTGAGTCTCGATCAATTAATTTTTAAGCTACAAAAGTTGCTGTTGGATCTATATTTCAAAGTTGTTACATGATACAAACGACGGACCCATTTTGCAGCCATATCATTAGCTATATAAGTGATTTCAAATTTACCTTGCCGTTGGATCTCCCGTTCCTCAGTATAGCGATTTCATGAGCTTCAGCGCCATTGGTTGTTCCTTTTTGTATTCTGCAGCGACGAAGAAGTGTTGCTTCAATGGTAGTAAGCAAAGCCTAAAATATACTCAGCAAACATTTATGGGTCAAAAAGGGTAAAAAGTTAGTCATATGCTTCTACATCAATACGGTTCATCAACATCATAACTGTAGTTTTAAGTATTAGTTATTCCATCTCTCTTTTTGCCTTAGGATAAATTTCACAATGTTTGTTTGTTCTTATGTAAGCACATTGACATTTATAAAAATGGGAGAATTGCAAATATACCCACTAAAACTTAAATATTTGCATATTTCCTCATAATACAAGTTTTCAATGCATGATGTACAATGCAACTTAAGCATGTTTTGGGTATATATGCAAATATGCAAGTTTTAGTGGATATATATGCAATTGCCCCTATAAAAATATATGAAAAACCTGATGCAAAATATTACATGAGTGTTTAAATTTAAATTCACTATGTTGAAAACTATAGCGATATTGACCCATTTATTTATGAACACAGTCCATGTTTTCTGCATCTCCAAGGGGTTTAAAAAAACTATATAGCTATAAAGGAAATGCATCAAATACTTAAAGTTCTATTAGTGATATGATCCGATAACCTCGAAAACCATCAATCCACATAACTGCCTCAAAAAAGTACTCCGTGTAATGTATAAACATGTTGATGATAATAACCTTATTGTTGAATTTCACATCATTGTATTCCCGATAAGGTTATTATGCTACCTTATCATCGGGAAGAAAAAGGCTAATCTAATACAGTATTTCCTTCATCCTACATTTTCATTCCTAAGAGATAACATCGCCTATTATTTGCTTTTAGTAAGCAAAGCAAGTCTTCGATAGACCCTCCAATGTAAAGTGATAAGTTCTTGCCTTTCGTGGAGTCGTTGCATATAGTGGTGAAAGTCTGAAGATTTCCTACCGGACATTGCACCTTTTTCAAATTCTCACCAGTTAATATAGTTGCATTGAAGATCAGCTCATTTGAATGGACATTAGGAAATCTTGAATATCTTGTTCACAGAAGTATAAAAAGGCTCAAATGATATTCGAGAAAGTATAACATAATTAAAATCAGATTCTAAATGTTTGTGTGTTCATATCCAACCCAACTTAACTTGTGTAACAGAGTTAAAGGACTATAAACATTATAGAGTTGAAGAATAGCACGCACAGCAAAAAAGTTGGCTTGACAGGTGCATATTTTGTTTTTGAATGCAGAAAGCTCACTGGGTGGTACCTGAGCATAGTTCTAGCGAGACTCGATGCATTCCTTGCACCAGTTGTACAAACATTCAAGACATACAATAACAGTTAATCGAAGCATATGAAAGACATACGCTCGAGAAATAAGAAAAAAAAATATTCAAGTATAAAAGCAAATTGTAAAAACGCATTCAGATGCAAGCACGAAACACAAATAAACTAATACTCGAAGTCAATTAACTCTGCGTTCGCATACGAACATATAGCAGCCAAGCAAAAAATTGTTACTTTTTAGTATCTTATTTTGCTAAAAAAAATCCTCATAAAGACGAAGCCATTGGTTGACTCAAATCATTAGTTTAAGGGGTGTTTTGGATTGCTTATTCTTATGGAATTTTCACCCACATGGTATGTTTGGAAGAGAAATTGTTTACTTTATAGATAGATTGACTCAATAAAGTGTACAATCATTTGAAAAGGTGTTTATAAAAATTAATTAGATTAATGAAATGCTTGTAGTAAGCTAAAACATTGAGACTTACCACTGATGTAGTTTGCATTTCGTTTCTCGACCCTGCAAAATCAAATTAAACATAATATTAGTGATTTTACTAAGTCTATTATTCAACCGATATACATAGAGGTAACGGTTTTGACCCATTTATTTATCAATGGGTCAACACAGGTTTTGTTTTATCTTTATGGGTTAAAATCAGGAAAGTTCTCTGAAAAAGAAATGGATCAAATTCAACACAAACAAAAATGTGTTTTTTGCCAATCCCAGTCGGCCAAGAAAAAATGACTATTTTTTTTACTTGAACACATTTTAACCCGTTGACAAAACCACCTTTTTTCGACCTTTCGGTGTACACATGTAGTATTATCAAGTAATGGTGTCAAACATATTCAAGAGCTAGATAGGCTGGTGTACCCACAACTCTTGTGCATGTGAAATCATCTTCATTTGCACTATCAACAAATTTGGGCAGTCCAATATCAGCAACCTACATGATCACTTTAGTACTGTTAGTTGATAAGTTGTCCACCATTATGATCATAAAGAAATCGTATTTCATGATCATTAAGTTTTAACAAAACTGATGATAATATTTGGGATTAGAATGTCATCAAGCTGAGTGGGTGTTTGAGACTATTTTTTGGTAAGGCCTATTTCACGCAAGAGTGACTGGAACATAACATGTGTAAGCTTAAACAACTTTGCATAATGTAGCTGCTAATCACCCAGGTCTGATATATAATATAAGGGTCGTAATTCTGAGCAAGAAGCATTTTTTTTAAAGGGGGAATTTCCCAAAATTCATATTATTGTATGCAATGCTCGATTATATGGCAATTACTAAGTTATTATTGTACATGTTTATGTTGTGGTGCCTCATTCAGTACATGGGAGACATAGTTAAAGGTACCAAAGAATACGTGTTCTTAACTTCATAACTGGGCATCGGTAGGTGGAAATTGGGAACTATCGTTGCACACGGGGGTATCCATCTCATACTCCTTAACAAAATTGATCAAACAATATGTCATTAGTAGCCAATAAATACTCTTTCAGAACATATACATAGTAGGCTAGTAGCACTAAATTTGGAACAAAAGCGCGGGTCATGATTCCATGCACACGAAACTTATTACATGCTTCAATTGGTTCTCGTGGTTGGCTTTCCATTGCCGAAACCGCTCCTCCTGTTTCACCTTATGCTATAACTAAACCTATATTCTAATATTCTCTAGATCAGGGTCAGAATTGAAAGTTCATAAGTTCCTCGAAATCTTCTAATACTGATTGCATATCGTCTTTTAGAGCAGAAAGACGGCTTGTATCTGTTATTAGCAATTTTAAAATGAGTCACTCCCAAAGCAATAACTTAAGAAGGAAAATTAGTGAATGAACAACAAATGTACCTGAAAACGTAAAAAAACTGACAAAAAGGTAAAAAAAAAATAGCAGAAAACGTAAAATGACATACGAAAACGTAAAAAAACAGACGAAAACGTAAAAAAGATGATAAAATCGGATGAAACGTATAAAAATGGATAAAAACAAATGATAACGTACAAAAACGGATGAAAACGTATAAAACCGTATAAAAACGTATAAAATGGATAAAAACGTACAAAGATCCTATATGGAAAAAAATTTGATTTTAAAAAAGAAAAAATGTTTGGAAAAAGCTTCATCTAAACATCTTTTCATTTTTTTAAAAAGGAAAATATAAATCCATCTAAACGGGGTTTCAAAATTTTCAACTCTTCTTAAGAGAAGAAAAAACAATCCATTCTTTTGGAATTTAAAAATGGAATAAACAATAAATTTTTTCACCAACTAAACGGCCCTTGAGTTTTTCAAATTTGTAGTTAAAATTTAAAGAATGAAAATTTCACAGTTTTTAAAAATTGTTGGAAAAAAGTGTAACTAAACGGATTTTCAATTTTTCTCTTTTCGCATGAAAAATTTCATGGACAAGACAAAACGTAAAAAAAGCGACGAAACGTTAAAAAGCAAAAAAAAAAAAAAAAAAAAAAAAACCGACAAAAACATAAAAAAACAGTCGACAACGTAAAAAACGTAATAAAATCGGATGAAACGTATAAAAACAAATGACAACGTACAAAAATGGAAAAAAAACATATGAAAACGTATAAAACCGTACAAAAACGTGTAAAATGGATAAAAACGTACAAAGATCCTATATGGAAAAAATTTTGATTTAAAAAGAAAAAATGTTTGAAAAAAGCTTCATCTAAACATCTTTTCATTTTTTTAAAAAGAAAAATCTAAATCCATCTAAACGGCTTTTCAAAATTCTCAACTCTTCTTTAGAGAAGAGAAATCAATTCATTCTCTAAGAATTTAAAAATGGAAAAACAATAAATTTTTTCACCAACTAAACGGCCCCTGAGTTTTTCAAATTTGTAGTTAAAATTTAAAGAATGAGAATTTCACATTTTTTGAAAGTTGTTGAAAAAAGTGTAACTAAACGGATTTTCAATTTTTCTCTTTTCATATGAATTTTTTTTTGGAAAAATAGGAAATTTTTCACAAACTAAACAGCCCTTTAGTTAGTCAAAGCTTTTTGTTTTCATATGGTTTGATGTTATTTTTTTAGAAGATGTGATTTTCTTTTCTATGAATGAGTTTGATTTGAAATAGTGATGTGGGTATGAGTTTGATTTAGATCTAGTAGGCCAGTTTGCGTGTGATTTATTTTTGTTGATGATGATAATGATTTTGGTAAAGTGATTTCTCTTTTTTTTCTTTTTTATTTTTTTACTATTTTGGTCATGATGATACTAATAAATCAGAGGATATTATGATGAATGAAAATAATGGTGGTGATGAAGATTTAAGATGAAGACGAGTAAAGAGAGAAGATGACCTGTGAAATGACGTAAATACCTTTACTGGGCATCACATGTGGTCACTTGACGAGCGTTAGTAACGGCCGTTTAAGAGAGGGATAAACGGCGCATAACGTTTGCCATTTAAGGTCGAACGGTGCATTTTTTTGGGTCAAAGAACGAACGGCTGCGGACACCGCAAACCACGAGGACGAACGGTGTTGTCGAAAACTAAAAGGGAGGGGGGTTGAATAGTTTTGCCGATTTTAAGTTAGTTTCAAAAACTTTTAGATTCGATGTTATGTGAAATCGTATGGATGTAGAGATAGTATAGATCTAGGAGTAATGCAAGTAAAGTAAAGAATAGAAATGACACAACCGATTTATAGTGGTTCGGCTACAAGGACACCTTCCTTGCCCTACTCCACTCCCCGAGTTACCTACTCGAGAGTTTAAGCACTATGTCAACAAACTCCTTCAACTTGGCGGAGAAGCCTTCACAACGTTGCTTACACCTTTTTCCGGTATAAAGCTAAATACCGAGTCCGTAACACAGAGGACCAAACCAACACTACTATAACATAACAAATATGTGAAATATGAAATACAAGAGCTTCGCTACAGAAATCTTGTGGAGGAACAAATCAATCAAGGACCCCTTGCTTGCATGACTTGTAGAATGCTCGTGATCTCGCCTTAGAGAAGGACCTATATGAGAATCACAATAGAAGAAAGAAGAACAACTCTCTAGATCAAGTGATCTTTTGTTAGAAGAGTGTAAGAATATATGAGAGAGTTTGTAAGAAGAGGGGTGAGTAAAAATGAAGAAATGGCTCTCTATTTATAGGCAAATTCTTGCCACTGTTGCACGGATCCCATGGATCCCTTGCTTTAGGGATCCGTCTAGTGTAACTCCAGGGATCCGTGAGACACTCCTCTTTACCCATGGGTTTTTGGGTTATGGGTCATGGGTTATGGTTAGACCCATGGGTATCTAAGTAGATACAATGTATCTAATAGATGCAATGCATCTAGTCAATGGGTATGGGTTATGTATATGCTCCATGGGTATGGGTCATGGGTTGTGGTTTTTACCCATCCTAATAAATTATTACAACAAATGAATTATTACAACAATTTGTATTAAATGACTATATGTAGATGCTTTACAAAAATAACATGTATCCTTATAGTTTTACTTATGATAACATTATAATTATTATCAACAAAACACAAAGAGATCGCTAAATATTAATAAACGTTTTTACGGTTTATTTGTATTAACAATCTCCCCCTTTTTATTGATGACAAAACATAATGTTATGATGAGTAAAACTTAAGATTAGATGTATGTTTTGAAAGCATAAGTTTTACTTCTTCTCCCCCTTTTTGTTGAAACAAAAAGTGACCCTAATGAAGAAATAAAAATGTGGAAAAATAGTCCACGAATCTCTAACTCCCCCTTGACGGTAGCTCCCCCTAGAATGGGGCGTCAAGTGAGAAAAAAAATACCTACAAAGAAAAGGTTAGTATTAACATGCATAAATAATCTTGTGATTAACGAGAATCAAGATTGGGAGCCAAGGTATGTAAACAAAGCCTTGTAATAAAATAACAAAGTGTAGTGGTATTTATGCCACATACAAGCATGTAAAACTAAGAACAAGACTTGTTCTAAAAATGACTCAAAAGAAAATACTAAAAATAATAAAATGATTCCTTCCATGCTTGCATAAGCTAATGGATGGAAGTTTTGGTGAGTAATGATGTTGATGCGATCAAGGATAAGCATGACTCGCATTTCTTCCCTAATTTCTATTGCAAGATCCCTAGTGGATTGGCAATGTTCACAATGTAATTGATGTGGGTAATGTGTGCGGAAGTTTTCCGGGTTAGTTTGTTTTGTGAGTTGCGAAAGTTGTGGTGGAAAAGTTGGAAAATACGGATCAAAATCCGGAATGCTTGGAAGTGGTGGTGGAAAAGAACCTAGATGTTCTTGTAACACAATGGGAGCTAAAGGTAGTGAGGTTTCAAGGTCTTTGAAGATTGTGTTTGGAGATGTGGGAGGTGTTAAAAAGAGTAGTTCTTTTTGGTTTGTTTGTTGGGATCTTGTTGGAGTCTTAAGGAGTTCCAAAAGAGTGACCTTAGGTGGGGATTTGTTGGGTGATGAAGTTGGTGTACTTGTTGGAGATGAAGGAGGTGCTACAATGGAAGCATTTTGTGGTGAATGAGTGGTTGGTGATGAACCATTTGATGATGGTTTTTCTAAGCAACAAGGCCGGATGCTAATCCGTACAGTTTTTCTAGATTTGGGTGGTGGTACTTTGGAAGGTGGGAGGACAAAATTTTGGATTTCTTGAAAAGGATTGTTTGCACTAGGTGATTCATCTATGTTGGAAGATCTTTTGGATGACATGATGATGTTTGTTTGTGAGGTTGAGAGTGATGAATATGCAAGCATTTTGGGAATCCTATTTATAGAAAAATAATGCATTGTAATGAATGCTTGACCCAAAATGTGGATTAAAATCTAATAATTAGATATGAATTTAAGGCATGTGATCATGAGAACACAAGCATTAAGTAACATACTCTAAAAAAATAATAAAAAATGATGAAAATATAGAAGTTTTCATCCAAAGTGAGAAAAATAGAAGATAATTTTTGCTTCTGTCTCACGGATCCCACGGATCCTTCCCTTGAGGGATCCGTCCAACATTAATGTTGGGATCCGTGGTACTGGTGACTCAGTCAGCTCAAAATTTTCCTTTTGGAAATATTTGTGCCTAGTGTGTGCCTATATGCAAACCATTTGGAGTTGCAGTTATCTCGACTCCTAAAAAGAAAAGAAAAATAAACTAGAAGTGAAAAAGCACACTATTATGTGAGATAACCCGAGTGCTCCTAATTCATTGTTGCTTAAATGAATGTACCCGAAAACACATATTAGTTATGTGTCCTCTTTAGCATTCAAAAGACATGAGATGCAATGAAAATGGGTTTTTACTTTGTATTAATAATGAAAGAGAGGTTTGTCCTAGACGTGAGAAATGACTTTTATGAAAGTGACACGGGAAGAGGTATCCTTTTAGAAAACATTTTGAAACGAGATTTCTTTGTGTGAATAAAACGTTTATCCTTGAGAAAAAAAATAGGTATGCAATTACGTGTTTGCAAAAGGTACTTGCCTTAAAAAAATAATAGAAAGCTATGAAAGTACGAGTTATAAGTAAAACCTATCTTGGGTTTTGAAAATTCCCGTATTGCTTGTGAGTTGTGTGTGAAATAGAGATCCTAGACTCAGAAAGAGGAAGGCTAGTGTTTACATACCTTGTAGAGTTTAAAAAACTAATTACGACGATTGTTCCATGAGACCAAGACCAAGACGAAGTAGGTTGAATTGTTCCCGCTTCAACGGTTTGGTGAGGACGTCGGCTATGTTGTCTTCGGACGCTACCTTCTCAATAGAGATGTTCCCCTTTTGAACATTGTCTCTTAAGAAGTGATGACGAATCTCTATATGCTTGGTGCGAGAGTGCAATACCGGATTCTTGCTTAAGTCGATGGCACCTTTGTTGTCACATAGAATGGCTATGTCACTTAGGTGAATGTCGTAGTCAACTAACGCTTGTTTCATCCATAGTGCTTGTTTGCATGCTTTGCCGGAGACATATTCGCTTCGTTGTTGATGGCCAATGTCGTTTGCTTCTTTGAGAACCAAGATGTTAAACAACATCCCATAAAAGTACATACCCCACTTGTACTTTTTCGTCAACATAATCACTGCATGGTCGAATCCGCATATACAATTGTTTCTACCCCCGTACCCTTAGGATACCACAATCCTAATTGAGTCGTACCCTTAATGTATCTAAATATTCTTTTGACAGCTTCTAGATGTGATGTTTTAGGATCTTCTTGAAACCTAGCACATAGACAAACACTAAACATGATATCCGGCAGACTAGCCATAAGGTAGAGAAGACTACCAATCATGCCATGGTATTTTGTGTTATCAACGGATTCGCCGTCTTCATCTTTTGTGAGTTTAGTGTCGGAGGACATTGGTGTTCTTATGGGTTTTAAATCTTCTAAACCAAATTTCTTTAACATCTCCTTTATGTATTTAGATTGATTAAAGAATATACCATCTTCTACTTGTTTGATTTGTAGACCAAGAAAGAAACTAAGTTCTCCCATCATACTCATCTCGAACTTGTCATGCATGACTTTAGAGAAATAATCACACATGTCTTGACAAGTAGATCCGAATATAATATCATCTACATATATTTGAACAATGATTATATGTGACTCTCTTTTCTTAGTAAAAAGTGTATTATCAACTAACCCCATGGTGTAGTTGTTTTTGATTAAAAATGACTTGAGTCTATCATACCAAGCTTTTGGGGCTTGTTTGAGACCGTAAAGAGCTTTCTTTAACTTATACACATGTTTAGGTTTTTCGAAATCGATAAAGCCTGAGGGTTGAGCTACATATACTTCTTCATTAATAAAACCATTTAGAAAAGCACTTTTGACATCCATTTGATAAAGCTTAAGATCATTAGCACAAGCATAAGCAAGAAATATTCTTATAGACTCTAATCTAGCCACGGGGGCATAGGTCTCATCAAAGTCTATTCCTTCTTGTTGATTATACCCTTGGGCAACAAGTTTAGCTTTGTTTCTAGACACTACACCATTTGCATCTAACTTGTTTTTATATACCAATTTGGTTCCTATTATGGTTTGATTACTAGGTGGAGGGACGAATGTCCAAACATTGTTAGAAACAAATTGATTTAACTCTTCTTGCATAGCCATTACCCAACTTTCATTTTTATGGCTTCTTGTGTATTCTTAGGTTCTATGGTTGAGACAAAACAAAATAAGCTACTTTGGTTTTGGACTTGAGACCTTAAGGTTCTTTCGTTTAATTTTCCTATGACCTTATCTACGGGGTGATCTTTAGACTCTTTAATATTGATGATTTCATGGTTCTTCTTCTTCGTTTATCGTTTTCTTTATTTCAATAGCTTCACTCTCGACAATCTCGTCATCGAAAAGACGTAGAGTAGGTTTGGGTGGACTCTCATCAAATTTTACGTTTAATGACTCTTCAACCTTCATTGTTTCTTTATTTCATATGATGTAAGCTTTGTTATTAGGAGAGTAACCTAAAAAGATACATTCGGTTGACTTAGGATCAAATTTTGTAAGGTAATCGTTAGTGTTAAATAGAAAATATTTGCTACCAAAGACTCTAAAGTGATTTAGCGTAGGCTTTTTGCCTCGAAGTAACTCATATGGAATTTTTCCTAAAAATGGTCTAATTAAGACTCTGTTAAGTATGTACGTTGATGTATCAACGACATTGCACCAAAACTTTTGAGGTATGAATTGCTCATTTAGCATGGTGCGACTCATTTCTTGTAGGGTCCTATTCTTTCTTTCAACTACCCCATTCGATTGTGGAGTGCGAGGTACTGAGAAGTTGTGAGTAATACCATAAGCGTCACAAAAGGCTCCAAATTGCACTTTATTATCGAATTCCCTACCATGATCCGTTCTAATAGATACTATATGACTTCCTAATTGTATTTGGATTTTCTTACTTAATATTTCAAAGTAATCGAACGTTTCAGTTTTGTTCTTTAAAAATTTAGTCCATGTGTACCTAGAGTAATTATCCACTATAACCAAAGTGTAGTAGTTGCCTCCATAACTTTGGATAGCGGATGGACCAAATAAATCCATGTGTAGTAATTCTAGACACTTAGTTGTAGAGACCATGTTTTTAGCTTTGTGACTAGTATGGACTTTTTTTCCTACATTACAAGCATCACAAAAGTGATATTCATATTTTAATTTTGGTAGATCTCATACTAGATCTTTGGATGATAGCAATTGAAGAAGTCGCATATTGGCATGACCCAATCTTCGATGCCATAAGGTCGAAGTATCATCCATAGAAGTAAGACAAAGTTTGTCTTTAGGTTCATTACCGGTTTCATTAAAAAGTGCGTTGCACGTTTTATCACATATTTGTCCTATACTTAAGAGGTTAAAGTTTAGGTTTTCTACGTGACACACATCGTTAATGGTTAGAGATTTGTTAGAAATCGTACATTTACCGATGATTTTGCTTTTGCTATTTCCAAATACCACATTTCCTCCATTGAAGGATTCATATGTGGAGAATAAATCTTTATTGCCGGTCATGTGCCTCGTGCACCCGCTATCCTTGATCCAGTCATCCGGATCTAGGTCGACCTTTAAGTACACCTCGTCATTTGCCATGAGACAAATTTCTTTTTGTCTTCCTCCTCGCTCATTCCCCACGAGCCGCTCACGAATGCTTTTTGTTCATCACGTTTGGGACACTTACTAATAAAGTGGTTTGGGTCCCCACATGTAAAGCAAGCGCGATCATCCCTTGCCTTCTCGTCCTCTTTGCTTTTCCGAAATCCTTTCTTGTCGTCATATGGTTGCTTGATGTATCTTCCCTTTCTTCTAAATAACTTCTTGAAGTCCCTTACCGCCATGGCATACTCCTCGTCATCACTATCCGAAGAGGAGTTCTCTTCATCGCTTGAGACCTTCTTGGCTTTAAGGGCAAGAGATTTGTGCTTCTCTTTCACTTTTGAGGCTTCAGAATCTTTAGCGAGGACAAGCTCATAGACTTTTAAATTGCCTATGAGTTCATCAAGGGTGAGGATTGACAAGTCTTTTGATTCTTCGATTGCCGTCACCTTAGATCTCCACTTGGATGGAAGTGCCCTTAGATATCTCCTAACATGATTACGGCTAGAGAAAGATTCATCAAGTGCTTGTAAAGATGTAATTATAGTATAAAAGTTAGCAAAAGAATGATCTATAGTATCCTCATCCGATATTGAAAATTGTTCATATTGTTGAACAAATAAATCTATTTTATTGTTTTTAACGTGTTGATTACTTGATGAGTTACAACTAAAGAATTCCAAATTTCTTTAGAGGTTTTAAGCATGGAAATTCTTTCGAATTCCTTTTTGGGTAAAGCATTATATAAAACCATTTTAGCTTCACTATTTTTGGAAAGATTTTTCTTAATATCATCGGTGAGTTTATCATGAGGTATGTTAACTAAGTTTCCATTTTCATCTTTTGCAGTGGCTTCAAAATCGTCTTCAACAATGATGTACCAAAGATCAATATCTTTAGACTTCACATACGTTTCGAATCTATTTTTCCAATATATAAAACCATTAGTTTCAAGTAGTGGAGGTCGTTGCATGGATTGCCCTTCCTTGTAATTTTCAGAACCCATAGTGATCGAAAAGTTTTTAAATACGGTTTACTTTAAAACTTTTATAAACTTAGCTCTTGATGCCAATTGTGGAAAACTAGAAAGGGGGGGGGGGTTGAATAGTTTTTCCGATTTTAAGTTAGTTTCAAAAACTTTTAGATTCGATGTTATGTGAAATCGTATGGATGTAGAGATAGTATAAATCTAAGAGTAATGCAAGTAAAGTAAGTA
This sequence comes from Chrysanthemum lavandulifolium, assembly GCA_022545495.1. Lineage (NCBI taxonomy): Eukaryota > Viridiplantae > Streptophyta > Magnoliopsida > Asterales > Asteraceae > Chrysanthemum > Chrysanthemum lavandulifolium. The sequence goes on from CM040242.1 coordinate 247,135,002, forward strand.
AAGTAAAGGATAGAAATGACACAACCGATTTATAGTGGTTCGGCTAGAAGGACACCTTCCTTTCCCTACTCCACTCCCCGAGTCACCTACTCGAGAGTTCAAGCACTATGTCAACAAACTCCTTCAACTTGGCGGAGAAGCCTTCACAACGTTGCTTACACCTTTTTCCGGTACAAAGCTAAATACCGAGTCCGTAACACGGAGGACCAAACCAACACTACTATAACACAACAAATATGTGAAATATGAAATACTAGATCTTCGCTACAGAAATCTTGTGGAGGAACAAATCAATAAAGGACCCCTTGCTTGGATGACTTGTAGAATGCTCGTGATCTCGCCTTAGAAGGATGTGACACACGGTAAATTTTCACCAAAATTTAACCGATAATTAGTAATTCATTTTACTAAGCCAAATTTATTAAGCATGCATAAGCTTTGCTCGATCATTTGAGTAGCTAACTCGCATACAAGAGGTAATCGCACCACTTTTGCATTCATATCATTTTATGAATATTTTATTTTGTCTTATGATTTAAATTATAAGACGAGAGGTTATCTCGTTCTTCCCAAAGGACCGACACTACACGCTGCATCGACACTATGATAAGGACTCGCTAAAACAATTAACAAATGTCACGACTTGGAATATTACAAAGATAAAATAATTCAAACACGTAACCATAAAATAGCACGGACAAAAATTGTCAAACAATAATACCTTGGTCACAATATGACTTCATGGACACAAAATACTTAAACACATTATCACTTAAACAAAGGCTTGATAAGACTCAAGTGCAAACTTGCATAACTATAATGTAAATGCACACATTTTATACAAAAATTATCTCACTTACAAATACTTACACAAAATAAACAAGTATGCAATACATCTACTTTACTTACATTAACATTTTATAAAAACTCTTACTATACCTTACAAGAAAAGAGTTGATAAAATTAAAATACCACCCCTTTTGTCTTACCTCTCCACTCACGGCAAGACCAAGAACCAAGAAAAAGGAATCAAGATCCATCTTCAACCTCTATCTTGTACTCCCTCCCTAGGCCGAATATTTCCAATAGAAGATAAACCAACATCTTCATCCAACACACTCACCTCTCTCATACCCAATCCATGAAAAACCTTGCTTCCCAAATCTCCCTAGATGCTCCTCTATCTTCGAAGGGATCCAAGGAAGATCAAAACAAATCACAAGGAAGAAGTAAAAATCTTTGCACCACTATATCTTTTATGTCCAAAGATTCGTATGTCTTGGAAGTAAGCCATTTTTGGCTTCAAACAAAACTTCAAGATGAAAAGAGATGACCAAGGACTTTCCTCTTAACCTCTTCATAAGAAACATTGAGAGACCAAGGACACCCACAAATCAAAACTCAAACTCACCACAAGAGAGTAATATTCTCAAAGTGACCAAGAAGTTGTTGGGTTTGCTCAAAATCGGTATACGGGTTGATTTGTGTGGAGGTCCCTCGACTTGGCTCTCATCAACATACCCACATCTCATTCTTGATAAGGTTCATAGTCTTTTCCTTCCTCATGATTTCTTTTGTTTCGTTGTTATGTAAACATTCTTAATGAAGTGTTTTTGTGATGTCTTGTTTTCATTTAAGTTTGTAAGTATAAGATGTACAACTTTACAAAATGAGTATAGTTTTGTTACTTTAGAACTTGATTTAGTCATGTTGAGATTTATGTTGTCATCGGGTTGTGATTATTTCTCGTCGAGAAGCAAGCCAAGAAAATGAGGGCTTGGTCTTATAGGAACTTAGTAATTTGACTATGTAACTAGGTACTTTGATGTTGTAATACTTATGCTTTGATAAACAAACAATGGAAACTAGTCTTAAGTGGTCATTTGTGAACAAGGGTCCGTTGGTTTTCCGTCGAGACAAGGACAAGGACAAAGTAAATGAGTCAAGTTTTACAAGTCTACTAGTAAAACCATGTCAAGACTCACATTTTTCCGTCAACATTCACATCATTTAAAAGTATGTCAAAACTTGATTTTTAACCTTGCTTGTACATGAGAAACATGCTAGTCTTTAATTGTCTTGTAACTCAAAGATGAACCATGGGTCAAAACCTCCTTGTACGCCTAGTGAGAAACCCGAGTCGAGAGTGTTCTTGTGTTAAAATGTATTTCGAGAGTCTTTCACTTGTCATCTTCCTTTGTTTGCTCATCTTTGATAAGTACTTAATGGTCATCGAAAATAGATGTGCTTGAGACTATGAAAATGGGTCGACAACTACATCTTGGTAGTACCAAGGTGACGAATCATATTCACTAGTCGAGAGTCTCGACAACATAAGATAGAGCATGAACAAACTAAGTACACTTCAAGTCTTGAAACCTATGTTAAACGCCTATATCTAAGTTGAGAATACTTTTGGCAACAACAACTTGGGAATGAGTAACACTTCAAAACTATTGGTTAACTAATTTAAATGCTACATGTTAGTCTCCTTGTTTTCTCCTTGTTTTTCTTTTTTTTTCCCATTCGTGTAAGCCACAAAAAGGGGCCACAGCCCAAGTCACAAACTTAGTCTCATTAAAAGGATGATTAGCTAGTTTGGGCCCAAACCCAAACCGGTACCCAATCACTACTAACGCCGGCCACAAATTTCACTAAACTCGAGTGTCCAATGAGTAAAATAAGCTAACACACGAGGAAAAGATCTAAACGTAAAACTATTACTCAACGATTTAATAAGTCTTTATACACATACGCCGCAATATATCACATAAGTTATAAGCGTACGCGAGTTACCAAGTAAACAAGTGCAAAACTATTTTCTTACATAACTATATAAGACAATAAAGGTTTAAAAACTTGACACTCAATAACCATGATTAACGACAATGGGTAGACATATATATATACGTGTCAAGTAACGATCTTTAGTCGAGAACTATATATATATTAAAACAAACTTTGACAAATAAAACAAGGACTACTATATCATTTTGGTCAACTTATAAACTTGAGAGTTTCCAAAAATTAACTCAAGTATTTTCTAAATTCAATTAGAAAATAAACAAACTAATAACTACTTTTGACAATATCATTTTGTGTCAACTTAAATAAGTATATATACATTTATATACTTACTAATGGAACATTTTAATTATTTATCTTAAATCAAACTTGGATCTTAAAACCATACTAACGTCAAAATGAAAAGAGTATATATACATTCATATACTTACTAGTAAACCTATTAAATTATTTTCTTTTACAAACTAAAAGTTGAATTTAAAACCATTATATAAGAATAATATTAATTACACCATTTTAAGTAAGCAATACTTAAGAACGATGAACTAAACATTGCCCTCCTTATCTAGGTCGCGTGTCGGTGCCGCTCACAATATTCACTAATCCCACATTTGGATTTGCACTTTTGCTAAGGTGAGTTTCATAGCCCCACTTTTACTTGATAAATTGTTTTATACATTTTGGGGTGAGAAATATGCAAAACATTTTATGGACCAAAACTATTACATGATTACTATTACGTGGTTTAGCCTAAGCCCTTATGTCCCTAGAGAATGCCCTTTTCATGAACCGTCAATTCCCATTGGGAAACGCGAATGTTATAAATAGATCTATTGAGGGTGACTCTCCGCTCGGTTGGCCATGCTTAGGCCAAAGCGAAACGATACCATGTCGGAACCAAGTGTTGAGGACAAAACACTTGCTATGGGCCCCTATATTGTATGACATCTTTTAGCATACAGAAACCGTCGTAGTATCGGTTGCATGAACTTAGAGCTAACGTAATAGACATTCATACATATATCATTATATTCGTTGTAATGATTATATGCCTTGCTTATGGTCCAAGCTTACTATTTTAAATTTAAACCTATGAACTCACCAAATTTTAGTGACCTTTTAGCATATTTTCTCAGGTGTTTAAGAATTGTTCATGAGGGCAAGGCAAGAAGCGGAAGTATGGTCGTAGTAGTATTAAAGAAGTGTTTTTACACAAAAATGATGTTTTTACTTTGGGACCACTATAACTAATGGGATGTACCCCTTTTATTTAAACTATGCTGTAAGATAATATTTTAAAACTATTTTATGAAATCAAACGGAGTATGTATTCCGTTCTTTATTACTTGTGTTATGATTCACCAACTCCGTAACGCTCCCGAATAACACGTATGCTTCCGCTAAACAAATTTGGGGTGTTACAGATTGGCATCGAGCCTAAGTTATAGAGAACTAGGTACATATAAACCCTAAACTATAACTACTTTTCACAAAAACATCATACTACGACCACCGATTGCCGCTTGCCTTACTTGCCATTTTACTTAAAGTTCATTTAATAGATTACATGTTTTATTTCCTATTTACTTATGCACTATTTCATATACATCATGAGCATATTTTTCCACATACTTACACATATGCACCGCCTTGTCACAGACTATGCCTTCCCAAATTTCCTCACGATGTTCGTGAGGACATCCTATTAGCTCACTCACCGACCATCCGCCACCTTGCACACTCACCACCGATCCATACGTACAGCCACACTAGCAATCCAAACCTATTGCACCTACTCCACTTATACCTACCCTCACCACCACCCATCACCTGCTGACGCGCAGCAAAAGCCCCGTATGATTGCGAGAGTACCGGATATCGAGAGCGGTATTCATATGTGCCTCGCACTAGCTTCTGATGACCCGCCGCTATATGGGTCCTTCTACTACTTCGAGTCACCAACACCATCACCCACCGAGTCACCACCTCATCGAGACTCGTGAGATCTACCGATTCTTACTCGAGGAAGATCCGAAGAAGATCCCAAGAGGATCCCGAGGAGGAATTACCGAGCCCATACCGACCGAGAGTGTCCCGGCTATGTTAGCATAGCAGCAGATGTGAGTACATGTGGTTTGAGATTGTTCGAGCATACAGAGCTAGGACAGAGCTCCGTGATGGCTCGTAGATTAGACGATGACATGGATATTGATGCACCATTTGGATTAGGGCAGAGCCGCTTTTCTCCACAAATGAGGAGAGTAGTGAGATTGATTGAGGGATATTGATTGCTTGATCGCCTCAGACCACTTGTCACTAGTCCGAGCTATAGCCCGTCATCGCCTTCGCTTGTACCATCTGCAGCAGACATGGAGCGCCTGAGCGCACCACTGACAACTTGAGACCATTGAGGAAGCCGCACCGCTGAGGCACGCATCGAGCCGCACTTGTCGATCTCCGAAGATGATCCGACCTCACCGAGAGGATACTCATTCGCTTGGACTCTCATGAGACATTGCTAGGAGTCCATTCGATCGCCTAGAGATCGATCCAACACGCTTGCAAGCTGCGAGCGCGCGGTTGAGGGTTTAGACCGAGTTACCGATGTGTTGTTTGAGAGCATGGGACCCGAGAGACACGAGAGGATACGACCGGATTTTAGGGTTGAGACTCGTGTTGAGGACGCCGAGAGTTGGACAACAGAGTACGAGCTTGGGTAGAGGTCGACTCGATACACGGACGACTGTAGGAGCTAGAGAGCGCCCAGTGGATTGCGAGATACCGCTGAGAGGGATGGCAGAGGACTACCGTTTAGAGTCTATGTTGGCATCACGATGAGGCGACGAGAGATTGGAGGATACACAATGAGAGCCGATTGCTATCATAGAGCGATTACGCATCGATCATCCTTAGATTCCATTGCATGATTGTAGTACACTAAACCGAGCTATAACAGCTTAGTGTTAGTCATTATCATCGATTTCGCTTGTATTTTCCATTGTACTTCCTTTGTATTCCGTTGTATTTCGTTGTACTCCAACTAGTATCTCATCATGTACCGTAGGAACCTTGTAACCGAAATTCTATCTATGACAAACTTATTTTCCTATCCAATTGTCTTTACGCTTATAGATTGCACATATGATCTAACTACAATAACCACACTATTACGTGGCACTTACCTTGTTTCAAAGGTTCTATATCTCATCACCTTTCTTCGCAGTAAATGCCGCCAAAACGAAGATCAAAACGCACCAACCCCGTGGAGCCTCCAATGCTCCCATCCCAATGAGAGTCACTGCAACCAAGCCGCAAATGTCGCTATTCCAAACAGAGTCACACCCGATCGATCGCCAAGCCACTACTCCCGCTAGGGCTACTCCAATCCAACCCATCATGAATCAAGCCATGATCGACCAACTAGTCAATGAGCGGGTGAACGCCGCTTAGCCGCAAAGAAATCACTGCCTACTAATGCCGGAACTTCAAGACCACCCACTCACAACCGCACTTGTACTTATCAAGACTTTCAAAACCATGACCGAAGCTTTAGTGGAACCAAGGAGTCGTTGGTCTAACTAGGTGGATCGAAAAGCTCGAGACCGTGTTCAATCTGCAATCGTGAAGAAGATTCTAAGGTTAAGTATGCATCATTCACTTTCACGGATGCCGCTTTGACCGTGGAACAATTTTCAAACCGCTAGTATCGATGTTGCCTATGCCATGCCATGGGAGAACTTCAAGGAAATGGTACTCAGCACCGTCCTCGTAATGAGATCAAGAAGCTCGAACATGAGTTTTGGAACCTCAAGGTTCAAGGTACCAATATGGTCGCTTATAATCGCCGATTTCAAGAGCTAGCTTTATTGTGTCCCAAATGGTTCCCACCGAGACCCGATTGTTGGAGAGATACATCTGAGGATTGCCTCAACCTATCAAGGGCAATGTAACCACTTCTAAGGCTATTGATCTCCATGAAACCATCGAGGTAGCCAACAAACTCATGGACCAAGTGATTGAGGATTCCATGGAAAAGTGGTTGACAAGAAGAGGAAATGGGATGACCATTCTCAAGGTTACAACAACTATGAATACCGTGGTAACAACAATAGAACAACCACAACAACCAAAACAAAAGGCAAAATGTTGCTAGAGCTTATGCAAGAAATGTCGGAGAAAGAAAACCGTATTCGTGGATCGCACCATTGTGTAATCGATGCACACCGCATCACAAGGGCAGCACCGTTAAGTCCGAATTGTCGAAGATCGGACACTTAACCAGAACCGCAGTCCAAATCATTGGCGACAGCTCAAACAACTCCACCAGACCCAAAAGCTAATATAACTTGCTTTGGTTGTGGTGAAAAGGGCATTATAAGAATGAATGCCGAAGACCGTAAACCAAGGTCGTGAAGGAAATCAAGAAACCGAGGGAATCCGAAGCCATGGGAATGGCGTGATTCGTGGAAATGTTGGACAAACGAGTAATCGTGGAAATGGAGAAGGAGCTCGTGGAGAGTCTATGTCAGAACCAAAGTGGAAGCTCGTGAAGACCCGAATGTTGTGACGGGTACGCCCTTATAAATAACCGTTATGCATCCATATTGTTTGATACGGGGCCGATAGGAGTTTTGTTTCTAATACGCTTAGTCCACTACTCGATATTGCCCCAACCGCATTAGGAAATGCATACAACGTGGAACTAGCTAACGGTAACATAGAAAGGGTAGATACCATCATAAGAGGTTGCACCTTAACCCGTTAAACCACCCATTCAATATCGATTTGATACCGTAGTATTGGGTAGTTTCGATGTCATTGTCGGAATGGATTGGTTAGCAAAATATCATGTCGCCATCATTTGCGACGAGAAACTCGCTCGAGTACCCTATGGAGATGAAGTCCTAACAATAGAAGGAGATGTATGACGTAAGAAACGCTCAAGATTGCATGTCATTTCCTCGTACTAAGGTGTTAAGGTGTATCGAGGAAGGATGTCATATCTTCCTAGCACAAGTCACCGGAAAGGACGAAGACGAAGGAGAAGAAAACGCCCGAGGACGTGCCAATAGTAAGAGAATTCTCAAGTCTTTCCCAAGACTTGCCAGACTTCCGCCGACCGACAGTTGAATTTCGATCGATTTAGTGCCGGTGCCGCACCAAAGGGCAAGAGCACCTTATCGATTAGCTCCAACGGAACTTCGTGAGTTATCAAACCGCTTGTCGGAACTCATGGAAAAGGGTTCATCGCACCAAGCTCATCGCCATGGGGAGCACCATCCTGCTCGTCAAGAAGAAAGACGGAACCTTCAGATGTGCATCGACTATCGTGAGTTGAATAAACTAACCATCAAGAACCGCTACCCACTCCCGAGAATCGATGACTTATTCGATCAACTTCAAGGTTCGAGTGTTTATTCAAAAATCGACTTAAGGTCCGGATACCATCAACTAAGAGTTCGAGAAGAAGATATTCCCAAAACCGCTTCGTAACTCGTTATGGACATTACGAGTTCCAAGTCATGCCTTTGGGTTAACCAACGCACCACCGTGTTCATGGACCTCATGAACCGAGTGTAAACCCTACTTGGATAAATTTGTGATCGTATTCATTGACGACATCCTAATTTATTCCAAGAGTGCGAAGAACACGAAGAGCACCTTAGGTTAATCTTAGAATTGTTGAAGAAGGAAGAATCAGATGCGAAATTCTCAAGTGTGAATTTTGGATACCAACCGCAATTCTTAGGTCATGTAATCGACAACAAGGCATACATGTAGACCCCGCTAAGATCGAGTCAATAAAGGATTGGGCGACACCCACAACTCCTACCGAAATACGCCAATTCTTAGGACTTGCTGGGTACTACAGGAGATTTATTGACGGTTTCTCAAAGATTGCCAAATCTTTAACCAAGCTAACCCAGAAAAACGCTAAGTTTGACTGGGGAGAGAAAGAAGAAGAAGCTTTTCAACTCCTTAAAGAAAAGTTGTGTAGTGCACTTCTGGCCTTACCAGAAGGTAGTGAAGACTTTGTCGTATATTGCGACGCTTCACATAAGGGGCTCGGAGCAAGATTAATGCAAAGGGAGAAGGTGATAGCATACGCCTCGCCAATTGAAAACTCATGAGAAGAACTACACGACACACGATTTGGAGTTAGGAGCAATGTTGTGTTCGCACTCAAAATTTGGAGACACTACTTGTATGGCACGGCGTGTGTCGATACACCGATCACAAAAGTCTACAACACATCTTGGATCGAAAGAACTCGAACATGAGACAACGCCGATGGTTGGAATTACTCAATGATTACGATCACAAATTGCTACCATCCGGTAAAGCGAATGTAGTTGCCGATGCTCTCAAGAGAAAAGAGCGACCAAAACCTCTTAGAGTCGATCCTGGTATGACAATTAGTTCACCTCTTCCAACCAAAATTCTCGAGGCTCAATTGAAGCACTCAAAGAGGAAAATCGTCCAAATGAGAACCTTTACGGAATGCCGTAAAGTGAAAACGGATTCGTAAAAGGTCGGACGGAACTTTGTGTTTCAAAGAGCGGAGTTGGATACCACTCTACGGAGGAATTCGCGACGTCATTATGCATGAGTCCCACAAGTCTAAATACTCCATCCACCCAGGATCCGACAAAATGTACCTTGATTTGAAGAAATTGTACTGGTGGCCCAACATGAAAGCCGACATTGCAACATATGTCAGCCGATGTTTAACTTGTTCAAAGGTTAAAGCTGAACATCAGAGACCCTCAGGTCTACTAGTACAACCCGAAATCCCCGAGTGGAAATGGGAACGCATAACAATGGACTTTATCACTAAGTTACCTAAAACCTCTAGAGGCTACGACACTATTTGGGTAATAGTTGACCGTCTCACCAAGTCAGCACATTTCCTACCGATGAAGGAAAGTGATGGAATGGAAAACTAGCTCAACTATACCGAAGGAAATCATCGCACGCCATGGTGTACCAATTTCCATCATTTCGACAGAGATAGCCGCTTTCACCTCAAACTTCGAAATCACTTCAAGATGCTTTAGGATCTAACCTCGACATGAGCACCGCTACCATCCTCAAACCGATGGACAAAGCGAGAGAACAATCCAAACACTAGAGGATATGCTAAGAGCATGTGTGATAGACTTTGAAATGGTCGATAAACACTTGCCATTAGCCGAGTTTTCTTACAATAACAACTATCACACAAGTATCAAAGCCGCACCATATGAAGCACTCTATGGTCGGAAGTGTAGATCACCCGTGGCCGGGCAAGTTGGAGAAAGTCAACTTATCGTCCGGAGTTAATCCAAGAAACTACCGAGAAGATTGTACAAATCAAAAGCCGACTACAAGCAACTCGTGACCGCCAAAAGAGCTACGCGGATAAAGGAGGAAACCACTTGAGTTTCAAGTGGAGATAAAGTTATGCTCAAAGTTGCGCCATGGAAGGGCGAATCCGCTTCGGAAAACGTGGAAAGCTAAATCCTCGTTATATTGGACCTTTCAAAATTCTTGCTAGAATCGGACCGGTAGCATACCGCCTTGAATTACCACAAGAACTCACTCAGGCACAACGTGTTTCACGTGTGCAACTTAAAGAAATGTCTTCCGACGAAACTCTTGCTATTCCTTTGAAGAAATCCAAGTCGATTTAAAGATTGAATTTTGTCGAGGAACCCATTGAGATCATGGATAGGAAATCAAACGGCTTAAGCAAAGCCGCATCCCGATCGTCAAAGTCCGTTGGAACTCTCAAAGAGGTCCGTAATACACGGGGAACGCCAAGACCAATTCAAACGCAAGTACCCACACCTTTTCTCTACTTCACAAAGCAATCCTAACTGAAAACCGAGGACGGTTTTCTCTTCCAAGACGGGGAGGATGTGACACACGGTAAATTTTCACCAAAATTTAACTGATAATTAGTAATTCATTTTACTAAGCCAAATTTATTAAGCATGCATAAGCTTTGCCTGATCATTTGAGTAGCTAACTCGCATACAGTAGGTAACTGCACCACTTTTGCATTCATATCATTTTATGAATATTTTATTTTGTCTTATGATTTAAATTATAAGACGAGAGGTTATCTCGTTCTTCCCAAAGGACCGACACTACACGCTGCATCGACACTATGATAAGGACTCGCTAAAACAATTAACAAATGTCACGACTTGGAATATTACAAAGATAAAATAATTCAAACACGTAACCATAAAATACCACGGACAAAAATTGTCAAACAATAATACCTTGGTCACAATATGACTTCATGGGACACAAAATACTTAAACACATTATCACTTAAACAAAGGCTTGATAAGACTCAAGTGCAAACATGCATAACTATAATGTAAATGCACACATGTTATACAAAAAAAATTATCTCACTTACGAATACTTACACAAAATAAACAAATATGCACTACATCTACTTTACTTACATTAACATTTTAATAAAACTCTTACTATACCTTACAAGAAAAGAGTTGATAAAATTTAAAACACCAACCCTTTTGTCTTACCTCTCCACTCACGGCAAGACCAAGAACCAAGAAAAAAAGAATCAAATCCATCTTCAACCTCTATCTTGTACTCCCTCCCTAGGCCGAATATTTCCATTTGAAGATAAGCCAACATCTTCATCCAACACACTCACCTCTCTCATACCTAATCCATGATAAACCTTGCTTCCCAAATCTCCCTAGATGCTCCTCTATCTTCAAGGGATCCAAGGAAGATCAAAACAAATCACAAGGAAGAAGTAAAGATCTTTGCACCACTATATCTTTTATATCCAAAGATTCGGATGTCTTGGAAGTAAGCCATTTTGGCTTCAAACAAAACTTCAAGATGAAGAGAGATGACCAAGGACTTTCCTCTTAACCTCTTCATAAGAAACATTGAGAGACCAAGGACACCCACAAATCAAAACTCAAACTCACCACAAGAGAGTAATATTCTCAAAGTGACCAAGAAGTTGTTGGGTTTGCTCAAAATCGGTATACGGGTTGATTTGTGTGGAGGTCCCTCGACTTGGCTCTCATCAACATACCCACATCTCATTCTTGATAAGGTTCATAGTCTTTTCCTTCCTCATGATTTCTTTTGTTTCGTTGTTATGTAAACATTCTTAATGAAGTGTTTTTGTGATGTCTTGTTTTCATTTAAGTTTGTAAGTATAAGATGTACAACTTTACAAAATGAGTATAGTTTTGTTACTTTAGAATCTAGTCATGTTGAGATTTATGTTGTCATTGGTTGTGATTATTTCGTCGAGAAGCAAGCCAAGAAAATGAGGGCTTGGTCTTATAGGAACTTAGTAATTTGACTATGTAACTAGGTACTTTGATGTTGTAATACTTGCGCTTTGATAAACAAACAATGGAAACTAGTCTTAAGTGGTCATTTGTGAACAAGGGTCCGTTGGTTTTCCGTCGAGACAAGGACAAGGACAAAGTAAATGAGTCAAGTTTTTGTTTACAAGTCTACTAGTAAAACCATGTCAAGACTCACATTTTTCCGTCAACATTCATGTCATTTAAAAGTATGTCAAAACTTGATTTTTAACCTTGCTTGTACTCGAGAAACATGCTAGTCTTTAATTGTCTTGTAACTCAAAGATGAACCATGGGTCAAAACCTCCTTGTACGCCTAGTGAGAAACCCGAGTCGAGAGTGTTCTTGTGTTAAAATGTATTTCGAGAGTCTTTCACTTGTCATCTTCCCTTGTTTGCTCATCTTTGATAAGTACTTAATGGTCATCGAATAGATGTGCTAGAGACTATGAAAATGGGTCGACAACTACTTCTTGGTAGTACCAAAGTGGCGAATCATATTCACTAGTCGAGAGTCTCGACAACATAAGATAGAGCATAAACAAACTAAGTACACTTCAAGTCTTAAAACCTATGTTACACGCCTATATCTAACTTGAGAATACATTTGGCAACAACTTGAGAATGAGTAGCACTTCAAAACTATTGGTTATCTAATTTAAATGCTACATGTTAGTCTCCTTGTTTTCTCCTTGTTTTTCTTTTTTTCCCATTCGTAAGCCACGTAGAGGCCACACCCAAGTCAAACTTAGTCTCATTAAAAGGACTATTAGCTAGTTTGGGCCCAAAACCCAAACTGGGTACCCAATCACTACTAACGCCGGGCCACAAATTTCACTAAACTTCGAGTGTCCAATGAGTAAAATAAGCTAACACACGAGGAAAAGATCTAAATGTAAAACTATTACTCAACGATTTAATAAGTCTTTATACACATACGCCGCAATATATCACATAAGTTATAAGCGTACGCGAGTTACCAAGTAAACAAGTGCAAAACTATTTTCTTACATAACTATATAAGACAATAAAGGTTTAAAACTTGACACTCAATAACCATGATTAACGACAATGGGTAGACATATATATATACATGTCAAGTAACGATCTTTAGTCGAGAACTATATATATATATAAAACAAACTTTGACAAATAAAACAAGGACTACTATATCATTTTGGTCAACTTATAAACTTGAGAGTTTCCAAAATTAACTCAAGTATTTTCTAAATTCAATTAGAAAATAAACAAACTAATAATTACTTTTGACAATATCATTTTGTGTCAACTTAAATAAGTATATATACATTTATATACTTACTAATGGAACATTTTAATTATTTATCTTAAAGCAAACTTGGATTTTAAAACCATACTAACGGCAAAATGAAAAGAGTATATATACATTTATATACTTACTAGTAAACCTATTAAATTATTTTCTTTTACAAACTAAAAGTTGAATTTAAAACCATTATATAAGAATAATATTAATTACATCATTTTAAGTAAGCAATACTTAAGAACGATGAACTAAACATTGCCCTCCTTATCTAGGTCGCGTGTCGGTGCCGCTTCACAATATTCACTAATCCCACATTTGGATTTGCACTTTTGCTAAGGTGAGTTTCATAGCCCCACTTTTACTTGATAAATTGTTTTATACATTTTGGGGTGAGAAATATGCAAAACATTTTATGGACCAAAACTATTACATGATTACTATTACGTGGTTTAGCCTAAGCCCTTATGTCCCTAGAGAATGCCCTTTCTCATGAACCGTCAATTCCCATTGGGAAACGCGAATGTTATAAATAGATCTATTGAGGGTGACTCCTCCGCTCGGTTGGCCATGCTTAGGCCAAAGCGAAACGATACCATGTCGGAACCAAGTGTTGAGGACAAAACACTTGCTATGGGCCCCTATATTGTATGACATCTTTTAGCATACAGAACCGTCGTAGTATCGGTTGCATGAACTTAGAGCTAACGTAATAGACATTCATACATATATCATTATATTCGTTGTAATGATTATATGCCTTGCTTATGGTCCAAGCTTACTATTTTAAATTTAAACCTATGAACTCACCAACTTTTAGTGACCTTTTAGCATATTTTCTCGTGTGTTTAAGATTTGTTCATGAAGGCAAGGCAAGAAGCGGAAGTATGGTCGTAGTAGTATTAAAGAAGTGTTTTACACAAAATGATGTTTTACTTTGGGACCACTATAACTAATGGGATGTACCCATTTATTTAAACTATGTTGTAAGATAATATTTTAAAACTATTTTATGAAATCAAACGGAGTATGTATTCCGCTCTTTATTACTTGTGTTATGATTCACCAACTCCGTAACGCCCCGAATAACACGTATGCTTCCGCTAAACAAATTTGGGGTGTTACACTTGAATCACATGATGATCCATCGGATTAAACAATCTTTGGAAGGAAATGAAAGCAAAATATGGTAGATTTCATGCTACCATTACCAACAAAGTACTTAACCAGAATATCAGTGCGGGTGCAAGTGCTTCTACGAAGATTTTATACGAGTTTGCAGAAAGAGATGGTGACATCATCCCGTAAAGTACTAGGAAGACATACCAGGCGATGATACTGAAACCGATAAGGAAATGCTGTATCCATGTGAAGTGGCTCATTGTTAAGGAGATTTGGCAGTTGACGGCGCATATGACACATGTGAACATGGAGGTCCCCACTATGGTCATGTCTTCTGTTTGACCATCGATTATGAAAGCTTGGTCGGAGAAGATTATAATGTTGAAGAAGAATATGATAAGGGAACAGTAGAGACTGTTTCCCATCCATCCAAAGATTCGGTACCAGTTGAAAAATAGGTTTCTTGGCCCTTTTTGATACAATGCTGGAAACTGCAGTGAGTTTGACGATGAGTAAATATTTAAAATAAATTCAAGTTGACAACTTTAACATATAGAATGGGTCCAAAAAGATAGCAAAGAGGTACACGAAAGCTAACCTGTAAGCAGATCTCCGAAGACACGTCTTGTTCAAAGACACCAAGTGCAATAACGGGCAGTGATGTAAGAACAACGTTGAATAAAAGCATATACCAATCGTCATACACTGATTGCCCCGAGAACCCAGTGCATGCCTCAAACTAGAATAACGTAAGGCAAAAAACGATGTTCTTGTAGATGGAATAGCAAATCTGTGGTTGAGTATAAATTGTTGGTTAATATAAACATTTAACAATAGTCTGTTTTGGACTTGAAGCGTTTGGAAAATGACAATAGTAAAAGTCATATATCAGTTACCATTTGGGCGATTCTCTTATAGCACTAGTGACCATGTACAACCAGAAGCCTCTCAAGAAATTGAAACTGTGCAATAGCAAAATCACTAGCCATCACAGCATGTATACAACAAAACGTTTATTAAACTGTGTTACTCTTTAACACCAAATCCACGCTTAAACCGGCATTAAGAATGAAGTCTGTTTTGCAAGATACTACAAACCTGCATTCCTTCGACACCACTAATTCCGAAACCAATATCCACTTCTTGAATCATTCCAACATCATTTGCACCATCTCCGATAGCTAATGTCGTTTTCCCCGTGCCTTCCTTTACCAGTTTTGTAATCTATTGTCAACAATAATATGAATGTTATCCATATTTTAGTGATAGTGTGTAAAATTTTTATAAATTTCTTTAAAAAAAGGTCAAGTGATGTTACCATGGACTCTTCGATTGATGGAGGCATAGTACGAAGGAATGAAAGCACCATTGATAGAAGATCGATTTGAGATGATCACTCTCCTAATACATAATTAAACTAACAACTATTACCAACTAATCTAGAACTACTTTACTGAACTAACTTCTCATTCTTTTCTTCTCCTCCCTGATTAACTAAGCAAGTTACATTTAAATAGGAAATACAACTAGTAGTGGTATCCTAGCCTTAAGGCACAAGAAGTGGAAAACATGGGAAGTTACACACGTAGTGCTAAAGTGCAAGATTTGTGGTTCCTAAAATTTTGCATGAAACAAATTAGTTCAATTGTATCACGTGGAAAATATAGAGATCATGGTTGCTTGCGGTCTTCTGTTATATGTCTAAATAAGAAAGTCAACGGAAGTCAACTAAGGAAGATCTAACAAGAAAAGTCAAACAACGGTTTTTCCCGCCAAAACCCATTTTACCCATTCTTTGTATAAATACATAATTAGTGCTCATTTGTAGTTAGCTAATCAGAATTGTAAACACTTATCCTTTCTTATTATCTCTCAAATCATTGTAACCAACTATCTTCCATTAATAGTCCAATTAATTTAGAATTCCTTCTTTTATTGAATTTCCTGTTAAAAGGATAGATCTTCTTCGATTCACTCGTTGAATCCTGGAAAGATCATATCAATTGGTATCAGAGCTAGGTTCTTGGCCAGTTAAAAAAATAAAAAGAAATCTTGGTTTCTTGATTAGTTCTTGGTAAGATGACTAGTCAAACAAAGATTCAGTGAAACTGTTGATGAGGAGAGTTTAAGGGGTACAATAGCTTTGTTAATAAGGGAGGAATTGGAGAAGTTAAGGGATGAAATGAGGAAATGTAGCAGGGTAACAAAGGCAGAATTTCCAAGATTTGGAGGAGATGATGTAAAGGGTTGGTTGTCTAAGAGTGAGCAGTTCTTTAAAGATAACAACATCCCTGATGAGAACAAGGTAGATCTCGTTTCTATACACTTGTATGACATAGCTTTGAAGTGGCATAAGCAACTTCAATGCATAATTCGTGGAAATTTGTCTTGGGTGCATTACAAAGAGGTGATTTTGAAAAGATTCGGTACTGTTGAGAAAACGCAATTTTCTTGTAATAGTGTTACAAGTTTAAGTTTTTGTTTGATTCTTGATGATGATTTGAAAGATTATGTGGCATATGGTAGTTATTATCAAGTGAAAGATGAAAAAGATTGTAGCGCACATGAGATGCTTGATGAAATGCCAATAGAAAAAATTTCTAAAGAAGGTGTTAAAGAAACGAGTGATATGGTTGAGAATAATTTTGGTAATATGGTTCTTGATTAAGTTTCTAAAGAAGATAATAAAATGCAAGAAGTTAAGTTTAAAGATTCAAGTAAAGCTGATGATGGCTACAAAAGATGTGCGGAACCTGATAACTGCGAGAAACACGAATCAGTGAGGGTGGAAAATGAGTTAGCCAATGATCAAAAAGTCAGAGAATTGCAAGACTCTAAACCTGCAAGGAGTGGAATGAGTGAAACCTATAAATTAAAAGACAATAAAATCACTAATGTTCAAGGTCATATGTTCACAAAAGGTCCTAATCAGGCTGACTTGGGTGTAGGAGTGAATTCAGGGAAAAGAGTGGCAAATGATGTTGGGATTCTTGATTTTATGAGACAAAGTAAATAGAAGAATGAAACAAAGGGACTTAAAGTGACAAAGATGAAACTTACAAAAAGATGGAAGGACTTGCTTGCAAAAGAAGATTTATTATTTAGTCCTTCGTAGAGATTTGTAAACCCTAATCCTCTAGTATATAAAGAGGACATGGGGTGTAGGTTTTATATACATGTCTTCCATAATGTAGTCAAATGTGTGTGTGTGTAACCTAGGGCGTGTAGGTTATTGTAAACGCCTAGGTTATTAGTTAACCTCCAAGATCTGAGGTGTCTTAGATCCCTGTTACATTTAGGTAGCACGTTATTATTCTGATAAAATAATAATTAGTGGTGATTGGGAAAGAACCTTGTGTCAATAACATCGATGTTTGTTTAATTCCGCTGTGCATGCTCTTAATCTATGTTATTGTTTAACCCTAAGGCTCAAACGATCTCAAGGAGGTCTATCAAACTCCACAAATGATATTAATACCATTGAAGTGTTGAATTCAGAGAGTGTTGAATCCACTGAAGATGAGTTGAAATCAGTTGATGAGGGAAATGGTTCAATTGTTAATATGGCAGCTAGAAGTGTTATAGAAGGAGCTGAGGGAATTAATGGATTGATTGCTGATCAATCGTTGACATCAGGATTTAATCGAGTTGGTATTGGTGATATGCATAAACGTGAAGTCCGGTTGATAAGAGTCAGAGATACATTATTGTTTTGGTTACATAAGTGTTTAGATAGTTTGGACAAATCTTCTCTTAATCAGGGATATGTGGACAAAGCTAACACGAGTAGTAAATTAATTCTAACAGTTAAGCTAGTGTTTGATCCAGGAGGAAAACGAGTCTCTGATTTCAGTAGGAAAATTAATTGCTACTTGAAGTATGAGAAATGGGAGTTTGACGTATGGAAATGGCCAAAGAGGAAAAATAAAAGGGTTGTGTTAGCTGATGATATGATAGTTGTTAATGATTGGCTTAAGGAACAGGTTGTGTCATTGAAATTCACTCAGAGAGTCATACAAGTCATAGAAAAAGACTCTAAGCCTTATAAGCATTATAATTTTACTCTTTGGCAGTTGAAGAGGAATGGGAAGTTGGTGGTAGTCCATGATGCATAACTAAGGAAAGAGTTACTTAACCATTCACACTCTGATTCCAAGGGTGGACACTCAAGAGTTCAAACAGCTATTTAGAGGAAAATTGGGCAGTCAGAGGGTAATATAGAAGCTGAACCAATTCATATTGGTGATGTGATAAAAGCTGAGGTCAAGGGAGAAACGGTGTCAGCTCATTTACCATTCGATGAGAATCTTGGAAGGATTTTGGTGATGGAAGAAACTAAGATAGCTCAACCAGAGGCTGATAAAGAAGTTAGGGAAGACACAGGTACGGTTGTTGAAGTTAGGGGGTTGAACATTGAGGAGAAAAAGAAGAGGGCTGAAACAGAAGATGGTATTCAGAAATCTCAGTCAGTGGTTGGTAACATTGTTCAAGAGGACCAGACCACAAAAGTTAACAATGGCACTAAAGTACCTGACCCAGTATCTAATCATCCTTATCACCCAGTACCTAGTTCAATTCTTGATTCAGTACCTGATCCATTACTTGAGTATGGGGACATTGAAGTACCTGATCCTGATCCAGTACCTGATATGTATCAAGGATTCTCAAACATCAACTTAACTTGAACCCCATTACAGTAAAGGCAACAATGGGGGTGTTTGGCTCAAGAAAAGGGGAGGATGATTAAAGGAATAAAGAATGGTTACCTTAGTGATTCAAATGCTTAGATGTTTGAGGACAAGCATCATTTTAAGCGGGATGGATTGTTATGTGTCTAAATAAGAAAGTCAACGGAAGTCAACCAAGGAAGATCAAACAAGAAAAGTCAAACAACGGTTTTTCCCGCCAAAACCCATTTTACCCATTCTTTGTATAAATACATAATTAGTGCTCATTTGTAGTTAGCTAATCAGAATTGTACACACTTATCCTTTCTTATTCTCTCTCAAATCATTGTAACCAACTATCTTCCATTAATAGTCCAATTAATTCGAAATTCCTTCTTTTATTGAATTTCTTGTTAATAAGATAGATCTTCTTCGAAATTCCTTCTTTTATTGGATGGCTTTGGTGATCGACAAGAAATGTGTTCATGCCCTGGAAATTTGGTAACATGTACTTGACGAGAGTGGCAAGGACGCAAGTTTGATATAGCTTCGTTGGTTGTAAGAAAACTATTTTGTTTTGGACTGTTCGTACATTCTGAATTGGTTTGGTGAACGGAGCGGGCGACATAGAAAGGGGTGTTTGTGATTTTGAGGGGACATTGTTTTCAATTTTGGTTACAGATGATGAGGAGGGTGTGAAAAAAGGAGTCACAGTTTCGACGGGTTTTACGGTATTCCTAGCGAGAGTGGATAGCCGTTCATTACAGGTTGCAAGTTCCTCATTAATAAGTTTGAGTTTGGCATTTGATGCAGCTAGTTGTTCATTGTGAAAGATGTTGACAACGATAAGTTTCTCGAGGTTCTTGGCCATGAAACCCATGGACTCTTCGATTGATGGAGGCATAGTACGAAGGAATGAAAGCAGCATTGATAGAAGATCGATTTGAGATGATCACTCTCCTAATATATAATTAAACTAACAACTATTACCAACTAATCTAGAACTACTTTACTGAACTAACTTCTCATTCTTTTCTTCTCCTCCCTAATTAACAAAGCAAGTTACATTTAAATAGGAAATACAACTAGTAGTGGTATCCTAGCCTTAAGGCACAAGAAGTGGAAAACATGGGAAGTTACACACGTAGTGCTAAAGTGCAATACTTGTGGTTCCTAAAACTTTGCATGAAACAAACTAGTTCAATTGTATCACGTGGAAAATATAGAGAGCATGGTCGCTTGCGGTCTTCATGCACGTATCAATATCAATATCACTAACTCAATATAATGATGATAGTGGAAAAAAGGGGAATTCTAACATGAAATACATTTTTGGAATTCTTGGCTAATGATAAGGATTTAAAACGTACACTTTTAAGGGGTCATTTAAGCCCTTAAGCGCCTACTTTTATATCTGTTACTGCTTAGTTTCGTTCATTTTCTCTTTTTAGGTCTCTTGGAGGCAAAATGCTGGAATGATGTTTATTTGGACGAAAAGGAGTGAATATGTGAAGAAAATGGCTAAGTCAAGATCAAGAGACTCAAGCTGCTAGAATTACACCTGACGGCGTCCCAAACAGAGGGCGATGCCGTCCCTCCATTTGTGACGACTCAGTAGCGAATTTGCTATTTTACACCTGACGGCGTCAGGCTTTGAAGAGTAAGGGCGTCACGAAGACTTTTCATCCCAGACGGCCTAGATCCGTTCGACGACGTCATTGTTTGAGACCGACGCGTCACAACCACAACGCCGCCCCCCAAAGATGACTTGGCCAAGACGAAACCCTAATGACGGCGATCTGACAGCGTCCCAACTATAAGGTGATGCCATCGCAGTTGTAAAACTATATATAGAAATCGAATTTTCAGAATTTAGAGAGGTAGACTTGTGGAGTAAAAACCTAAAACGATTGTAGTACGGTTTGGACAGTATTTTAGGGTTCTCATACCCTATTTTACATCGAGATAAGTTATTTATTCCCTTGATTTCATTATGTCTTCGATTGAATGTGTGTATGTTTGCATGTTTAACATGTTCGGCTAATTTACTTGTGTGTTTTCTTAGATCTATGAAACCTAGTTATTAATTATTGATTGGTTGTCTCTTATCTTAATTGTAATTGGCTTAGGAGGGCATTAGGCCATCGTTGTGTTTTTAATGCTTGAGTAATCTTTGTGAATCTTAGTTTATAGTTACTAGTGGAATTGTAGGCTAAACATCCAAAGATAACCTTAGTGTTAAGTTTATGAATTGTAGAGATTTCGTAGTCATTAACCTTAAGGTAGTCTCAAAGAGTTAGGGATAAAAGCACACCCTACGACCTTAGAAAACACAATGCGTTAAGAATAAGGACGTGACAATTCAATCACCAATAAAAGATAACTAGGGAGTAATAGTATCTAGGTAGACACATCTTTAATCATCATACGAGCACACATCAATAGACATAGACTACCCCTTAGTTTAGATAATTAGATAATTAGATATTAGAGTAATCGGTAGAAGTACCACCTCCCAAATCCATACCCCGAGATTTTACCCTTAGCTTTCCAAAAAATTATAAAAAAGATAAAAAATAATCTTCCTCAACTTCAACCTTAGCGTAGTAATTTCTTACTAGCATTCCTATTCCCCTAGAGAACGATATCAATTCCCGAGGCTTACCCAATACTACACTACAACGATTATGTTCACTGCCTAGGGTGTTGAAAAACTTGCTCGACGAAAAGGAAGTTTCCTTTGACCCCGAACGCGCCTTATATGCTCATCAGCTAACATGTCTACATTTGTCAATATGCAAATTTGCTTCATGCCCTGCCTAAATAAACTGCACGCGAACCTGCACCAACCAAGAAAAGTCGTATTTATTACGTGCTTCTAAAGATCTGAATATATAAACTATAATAACAAGAAAAGCGTAATCATAATCCCATTTACCAAAACACCCCCCAACTATTAGTTTAGATCCAGCCTTTTTTCTAGAGGATGATAGACATACCCAATGTTGACTGTGGTTTCCATTTTATCGCCTGTAAGGACCCATAGCTTAAGGCCAGCTTGAGCTAATTTATCGATACACTGTGGCACCTACACAAGAAAAAAGAAAGTCAAATTAACAAAACAATAAAAATAAGGACATGGAGATTTTAAAAACTTAATAAATATATACTCCCGGTTGTGGCTTATCGTCAACAGCAGTTGCACCGACAAGAATCATATCCTTTTCCATCATATCAGATACCCGTTCCAGCATCGCGTCTCGGTGCCCACGTGTTGAAGTTTTGGCTATCATGAACTCATCATTCCATGCTGTGTAGTCTGATTCTTCAATTTTTTGTATACAAGAGCCATCGTACGTAAACCAGATTCCCCATAATTATCTAGATGTTTTGTGGTGGCCTCCTCATACATTCTTCCGTTTTCTGCTAAACGATCAAATATGATGCTGCGGAAATCAACCAATAAATATCAATACACCTCGTGTACTAAAAATTGATTTGTTCTCAATTATAGTATATTTTATTCTCAAGAAATACAAACGGTGAAGTTTGTATCTCCGGATCGTTTCCCAGCGAAGGATGAATGGAGTTTTAAATTCGAGTCGCGTTTACGTGAATTTGAATAGTGAAAAAGTGGGAAATTTGGGTTTATATACTAGATTTGATAAACATAAGCTAAAAACAACTTAAAAGCATGTAAGACAATTATACGAAGCAATTAGGGTCTAAAACGCAAAGAAAACCTAAAACGCGCAAAACCCGGGCTAATCCCGAGCTTTAAAAGTGAGAAATGAGAAATATTAACCCTACAAACTCAAAACTATTTTTCCAACGTGCTAAATGACAAAAAAAGTTAGGAAAAAGCCGGATATTTTTTTGACTTTTATTTTAATTTTTTTGAATTAAAAACTAAAACAAAGAAATTTAATGTTTAAAAATAGTAAATGAACATGGAAAATTATGAATTTTCAGGAAATTACTTTAAACTGATTTAAACTTAAGAAAAATCAGAAGTCTGAAAAAACTTTAACAATAAGCTGGATAAAAAGCAAAACAGTTAATAAGCTAAAAACAATACTTTATCTATAAGAAATTAATGATATAGCATTAAACATGAAAGACCCTAGAGCGCATTTGGTGATGTTATGTGTGTGTGAGGTGTGGTGTTGTAGAGACCAGCGTTCGACCGTGGTTTTGCTTTTTTTGAAAATTTTTTTTATTTTGCAAATTTTCTAAACAAACTTATTAATAAGTTGAACATAAACAATTTTTGAAAAAACAAACTTTTTGAAAATGTTAAATAAGCTGTGAAAAAGCACTCAAAAGAAGACAAAAGTGAAATTTAAAGCTTAAACGAAAAGCTAAAGTGTAAAGTAAACCAATATAAGCTAAAATAAGCTAAATTAAGCTAAACCATGGGGAATAAGCAACTGAGGCACCAATTAAGCAAGGAAAACTAATAGGAATAGAAATAAGTTGAATAACTAAAGATATAAGCTATGGCAGAATGCTAAGGGAAATAAAGGGAATAAGCTGATTAAAATTCTAAGGGGAATAAGCTAGGAAAAGAGCAATAATCTAGTCCTAATGGATGAATAAGCTATAAGGGGAAACTGAAATATGCTAAAGGGAAAATAAGCTAAAAGGCCAAGCAATACTATTCTGTTGCTGCAACAACAGCAAAAGTGCTCAAATGGAGCTGTTCTAGCTTAATAATAAGCAAACAAATGAAAGCTAGAGATCTGGAAAAGTTCAAACAGTTAAAGCTGGTATGTGAAAGAACTCAGAAAGCTAAAAATAAGCTAAATGGGAGCTACAATGAGCTTGTGGGAAGCTTGCAAATTCTCTGGGTTGAGCTATCACCTATTCTGACCATATTTGAAAATAGTGTAGAAATAACACATTTGCAGACAAAGTTAAGAAGTTTAAGACTGAACTAAGCTATGCAAACTGAAAACAGATTAAAACTAATATATGGAGAACTAGAAAAACAATTTTCAAAATAAAAAGAAACATAAAATAAGCTGGAAATTGGGCTGCAATAAAGGCTGTTAGAAGCCAAAGATACTATTGACTCAGATCATTAAACAATGAGGCACATGATTTTAAAAATGAAAAAACTTTGATCTAATAGACTCTAAATATACTTCAAATACTGATACTACTCAATACCAAAAGAACAATAGACAAAACTGCTTTTGACAATAAAATAGAGCTTAATCCAAACACTCCCTTATCAGGGCTGTTTGGATTTTTTTTAAAAGAATAAGGCCCAAATAAGCTAAAAACTTGAAAGACGGATATACTACTACTAATATTAGGCTATAAAAAAAAAAGAATTTGATTCAAGAAAAATGCTTATGAATAAGCTAATATCAATAAGCTGTTTTTAGCTTATTGTTGATTTAAGTTTGTTTAAATTGTGTATACATTTGTGATTAATATAACATGACCGATAAATATAACTGACCTGTCTGCGCCTTTGCAAAGTAAACGAATCTGTCAAGTCTCGTCTTGAAAAATAACCGACATCCGCTTTCTTCTGCTTGTGAAATCGAGAAGGTTTAGAAGCTTGAATTCCCGTTCGACGGATTCTTGCGAAAAAGGACACCTCTCACGAATAAAGATGTTCGATTGTGTCCTTTTACAGAATCCAAATCCGAACTCTCTTGCAGCAACAAGAAACGCACCTTCATCAGGTGATTCCGCTTCATAACTAAAACTATCAGTCTCTTCATTATACTCACGAATCGCTGTATGACAAAGAGCCGGTATCCTAAAAAACAAGATGAGAACCTCCGGATTGGACTCCCGTAACCAATTCCCGTTCATTAATCGGGCATCCTGAAAACTAAACCCTTTTATCGGTACACGTAAATTTTCTCCTCTAGATGTCAGGACCGCTTCTAGCTCGATTTCTGACCCATTTTGACCATGTCCTTCTAGATCCATCGCCATTTGACTAGCAGCAGCAAGCTCAACTTCACTTGACTGCATCCCGTATGGGGTTTCCGCAATCGAACACTTCAAGAAATCCATTTGGTTGCACGTTAAAGTCCCAGTTTTATCCGATAAAATCGTGTCAACCATCCCATACTAATACTCATAGAACTAATAAAATTTATACGTATTAGTTTTGATACAAGTAATCACCAAAGTCCAAAACTAAGAGATTAGTTATTCGTAACATATCTTCATTTAGCTAACACTATAATAAATTCGTAAAGAGATTTTTTTTTCACGTATGTTCGCACATCTAACCTCAATATACATGTTATGTAATCTTATTAGTTTACGATAAAATATTCAACTTACATTCTAGGATTTCTTGATTTAGGTTTTGGATGTTCAAAAAACATCCATATTCGGATATCCGAAAAATTGATCAAAATTTATTAAAATGTTGGGTTTTATGAAATGTGAGTTTTGGAACTCATATGAAAGTTTTCCGAAAATTCTACATAATTGAATATTCAGATATATAAAACTGTCTCCGAAATTTCAGATATCCGAATATAAAGAACTTAGCTAAAATAATTGGTCTAACATAAAACCATTAACTTAAATTTCGGATATCCGAAAACCGAACTGCAAAAAACCAAAAACCAAATCGAACTTTTGGTGCGGGGTTTGGTTTTAAAAAACTTAAAACCGGAATTTTGCTTTGGGGTTTGGTTTTAGCCAAAAACCTCCCCAAACCGCCCCATGCTCATCCCTTAATGAATATATACCCTTTGGTTGTGGCTTATCCTCAACATCAGTTGCACCGACAAGAATCATATCCTTTTCCATCATATTAGATACCCGTTCCAGCATCGCATCTCGGTGCCCACCTATTGAAGTTTTGGCTCTCATGAACTCATCATTCCATGCTGCGTAGTTTGATTCTTCAATTTTTTTGTATGCAAGAGCTATCGTACGTGAACCAGATTCCCCATAATCATTTAGATGTTTTGTGGTGGCCTCATCATACATTCTTTCGTTTTCTACTAAACGATCAAATATGATGCTACGGAAATCAACCAATAAATATCAATACACCTCGTGTACTAAAAACTAATTTATTCTCAATTACCGTATATTTTATTCTCAAGAAAAACAAACGGTGAAGTTTGTATCCCCGGATCGTTTCCCAACGAAGGATGAATGGAGTTTTAATTTCGAGTCGCGTTTACGTGAATTTGAATAGTGAAATAGTGGGAAATTTGGGTTTTTACATTAGATTTGATAAACATAAGCTAAAACAACTTAAAAGCGTCTAAGACAATTATACGAAGCAATTAGGGTCTAAAACGCAAAGAAAACCTAAAACGCGCAAAACCCGGGCTAATCCCGGGCTTTAAAAGTGAGAAATGAGAAATATTAACCATACAAACTCAAAACTATTTTTCCTACGTGCTAAATGACAAAAAAAAAAAAAAAAGGAAAAAGCCGGATATTTTTTTGACTTTTATTTTAATTTTTTTGAATTAAAAACTAAAACAAAGAAATTAAATGTTTAAAAATAGTAAATGAACATGGAAGATTATGAATTTTTTCAAGAAATTACTTTAAACAGATTTAAACTTAAGAAAAATAAGAAATCTGAAAAAACCTGGATAAAAAGCAAAACAGTTAGTAAGCTAAAAAAATATTTTATCTATAAGAAATTAATGATATAGCATTAACCATGAAAGACCCTAGGGCGCATTTGAAGATGTTATGTGTGTGTGAGGTGTGGTGTTGTAGAGACCAAGGTTCGACCCTGGTTTTGCTTTTTTTGAAAATTATTTTTATTTTGCAAATTTTCTAAACAAACTTATTAATAAGTTGACCATAAACAATTTTTGAAAAAACAAACTTTTTGAAAATGTTAAATAAGCTGGGAAAAAGCACTCAAACGAAGACAGAAGTGATATTTAAAGCTTAAACGAAAAGCTAAAGTGTAAAGTAAACCAAGATAAGCTAAAATAAGCTAACTTACACTAAACCATGGGGAATAAGCAACTGAGGCACCAATTAAGCAAGGGAAACTAATAGGAACAGAAATAAGTTGAATAACTAAAGATATAAGCTATGGCAGAATGCTAAGAGAAATAAAGGGAATAAGCTGATTAAAATTCTAAGGGGAATAAGCTAGGAAAAGAGCAATAATCTAGTCCTAATGGATGAATAAGCTATAAGGGGAAACTGAAATATGCTAAAGGGAAAATAAACTAAAAGGCCAAGCAATACTATTCTGCTGCTGCAACAGTAGCAGAAGTGCTCAAATGGAGCTATTCTAGCTTAAAAATAAGCAAACAAATGAAAGCTACAGAACTGGAAAAGTTCAAACAATTCAAGCTCGCATGTCAAAGAACTCAAAAGGCTAAAAAGAAGCTAAATGGGAGCTACAATGAGCTTGTGGGAAGCTTGCAAATTCTCTGGGTTGAGCTATCACCTATTCTGACCATATTTGAAAACAGTGTAGAAATAGCACATTTGCAGACAAAGTTAAGCAAGTTTAAGACTGAACTAAGCTATGCAAACTGAAAACAGATTAAAACTAATATATAGAGAACTAGGAAAACAGTTTTCAAAATAAAAAGAAACATAAAATAAGCTGGAAATTGGGCTGCAATAAAGGCTGTTAGAAGCCAAAGATACTATTGACTCAGATCATTCAACAATGAGGCACATTATTTTAAAAATGAAAAAACTTTGATCTAATAGACTCTAAATGTACTTCAAATACTGATATTACTCAATACCAAAAGAACAATAGACAAAAACTGCTTTTGACAATAAAATAGAGTTTAATCCAAACACTCCCTTATCAGGGCTGTTTGGACTTTTTTAAAAGATTAAGGCCCAAATAAGCTAAAAACTTGAAAGACAGATATACTACCACTAATATTAGGCTATAAAAAACAGAATTTGATTCAAGAAAAATGCTTATGAATAAGCTAATAGCAATAAGCTGTTTTTAGCTTATTGTTGATTTAAGTTTGTTTAAATTGTGTATACATTTGTGAGTAATATAACATGACCGATAAATATAACTGACATGTCTGCGCCTTTGCAAAGTAAAAGCATCTGTCCAGTCTCGTCTTGAACAATAACCGACATCCGCTTTCTTCTGCTTGTGAAATCAGAAGCTTGAATTCTCGTTCGACAAATTCTTGCGAAGGATGCCTCTCACGAACAAAGATGTTCGATTGTGTCCTTTTAGAGAATTCAAACCCTAATTCTATCGCAGCAACAAGAAATGCACCTTCATCAGGTGATTCCGCTTCATAGCTAAAACTATCAGTCTCTTCATTATACTCAGGAATCGTTGTATGACAAAGAGCCAGTATCCTAAAAAACAACATGAGAATCTCCGGATTGGACTCTCGTAACCTATTCATGTTCATTAATCGAGTATCCTGAAAACTAAACCCTTTTATCGGTATACATAAATTTTCTCCTCTAGGTGTCGGGACCGCTTCTAGCTCGATTTCTGACCTGTTTTGACCATGTCCTTCTAGATCCGTCGCCATTTGACTAGCAGCAGCAAGCTCAACTTCACTTGACCGCATCCTGTATGGGGTTCCCGCAATCGAACACTTCAAGAAATCCATTTGGTTGCGCGTTAAAGTCCCGGGTTTATCTGATAAAATCGTGTCAACCATCCCATACTAATACTCATAGAAATAATAAAATTTATACGTAGTAGTTTTGATACAAGTAATCACCAAAGTCCAAAACTAGGAGATTAGTTATTCATAACATATCTTCATTTAGCTAACACTATAATAAATTCGTAAAGATTTTTTTTTCACATATGTTCGCACATCTAATCTCTATGTACATGTTATGTAATCTTATTAGTTTACGATAAAATATTCAACTTACATCCTAGGATTTTTTTATTTAAGTTTTGGATTTTCAAAAAACATCCATATTCGGATATCCGAAAAATTGATCAGAATTTATTAAAATGTTGGGTTTTATGAAATGTGAGTTTTGGAACACATATAAAAGTTTTCAGAAAATTCTATATAATTGAATATTCAGATATATAAAACTGTTTTCCGAAATTTCAGATATCCGAATATAAAAAACTTAGCTAAAATAATTTGTCTAACATATAACCATCAACTTAAATTTCGGATATCCGAAAACCAAACTGCAAAAAACCAAAAACCAAATTGAACTTTTGGTGCGGGGTTTGGTTTTAAAAAACCTAAAACCGAAATTTTGCTTTGGGGTTTAGTTTTAGCCAAAAACCGCCCCTTGCTCACCCCTATTTATCTAACACATTTATAAAAAAAAAAAAAAAAAAAAATGAGCTAAAAACAACATACCCGCGTCGAGATATTTGTTGCGAAAGATTACTTCTTTTAATCTGAGGCTCGTCATTTGGTTCACGAGGTGGTCTTATTATTATTTTTTGAACGGCTCACGAGGTGGTCTTATGCATCCGAATGTGTAAAGACTAGTTCTTTTAATCTCAACAATCAGTAAAAGAACATCCGCTAAAAAACCAATTTCAGAATAATGAATCCTAAAAAACAGATCAAGATGAATGATTAAGCTAAATTGATCATACACCAATCAGAGGAAAGATGAAAGATTAAGCTAGATTAAGCTAAACTGATCAAACGAATTAAACTTAACATACAAGTGATCGAGTAATGGTATATGATTACCTCGAGAGTAGGATCATACACCAATCAGAGGAAAGATATAAGATTAAGCTAAATTGATCAGGTTTTCAAATCGAAGTTTAGGGTTTTGATTTGTATAAGACTATAAGTACAAGTTTTCTTTTCACAATAGGGGTTTTTGTTAAAGACATGCATAAAGACAATGAGGAGTTATACAAGTTTCTTCTATATTGAGATGATTTGTTGGATGTTTTCAGTATAATGTTGATGGCGTGAAGTAAACTGGTTTTCAGTATATAATGTAAGTTAACATAGCATTTGCGTACAATTTGTTGAGATGGTTTTCTCGATTTATAACTTTGATGCATATGCAAAGCAAAGTTGTATATAGAAGCAACAGCCATTATTTGTAAAAAATTATTGTAATTGATAAAAAGCAAAGTTGATGAGTTCAATCTTGGTTTGCCACCACTATTAGTTACTATTGTGTTGCCACTTTTGGATGAATTTGACCACTTTAAGTAGTACTCGCAAATTGTATTAAGTTGGATTGTTTTTCCCTAAATTTATGTTGCTCTGTGCGTCAAGTAAACTGGTTTTACCTTAATTAGGTAATGAGGAGAATATAATGCCTTAAAAAAATCATTATAGGAATTTCATTGATATGCTTTTATAAAACAAGCTACTACTTACATCACCAATCTTTTATGTTTGAAATGCTGGTGGTGCTGCCGGAAGAATGCTGATTCAGAGCTCCATTTGCGGGGGAGACCGTCCATTGCACGCGCCGCCTCTGTTTTTTTGGTGGTGGAGATGAAGAAGAAAGAGATTTTCTTTTTTGTTTTTTTGTCTGTTTAGAGAATGTGCCTTTCACTCAAACTAGTACCCAACTTAAACATGATAATGTCATATTTCAAAGCTTTGAATCCCGAAGCAAAATCTGACTCGCGTCAAGCGGAAAGACTTGTCTCTCATATTCAAGATTCCCGACAAACGTGTAAAGATTCGGGTTCGGGTCTTCACACTTTATCGTTCCTCTAAAATCTTTAAACGTTGAATCATCGTCTAAAGTCATAGTTGACTCCAAAGATCGTTTAACTTTAAGATTCGTTTCACCGTCTAAATTCATTGTTTCAACATAGCAAATCCCGTCTTCATAACTCGATGATAACAAGAGTAAATCAGCGGGAAAAAACTGATCTTTTTCAACTTTAACCACATCTCCTACCCGTAAATTCATTCATGGTTTTAAAGAGAAAACACCTTCACCGTTATGAACCCTGACTTTTCTCATATTTACCTTCATGTCCTGCATGAACCGATGCCAGTCCTCGGCTACCTCTTTAGCCATACTTAACCCGATAACAAAAGTTAATGGTCCAATCACACTATAAGCCGAAAAGGAAAAAGGTGTTAGAGACAACACTGCAGCTAAGAGGAAGTATATGTTTGCTACACGTCGAAACTGTTCAAAAAGGGCTTTTGGTAGAAATGTAAATGTAGTTTTTGGAGTATTTGAGTGGTTTGTTTTGATGCAACTGAGCTTGGTTACAACAAACGTGACGAGAAAAACCGTGAGCCATTATAGGAATTTCTTCGAATTAGCAAGATGAAAGATAAATTGATCTTTTGATGCAACTGAAGTTATGGATATATATATTTGAGATTAGGATCATACACGGAAATATGAAAGATAAAGTGATCAGGAAAGATGAAAGATGAACATATATCCACCCAGGGGAATAATATATATATCCATAATCTTGAAGTCGTAACTAATAAGTTTAGGGTTTTGATTTGTATAAGTAAACTGGTTTTTAGGTACTCGCAAATTGTATTTAGTTCAGAATAATGAATCCTAAAAAACGGATCAAGATGAAAGATTATATAAGTAGATGACAATGATGCATTCTTTGGATTATATAAGTAGATGACAATGATGCATATATAATGTAAGTAAACATAGCATTTGCGTACAATTTGTTGGGATGGTTTTCTCGATTTATAACTTTGATGCATATGCAAAGCAAAGTTGTATATAGAAGCAACAACCATTATTTGTAAAAAATTACTGTAATTGATAAAAAGCAAAGTTGATGAGTTCAATCTTGGTTTGCCACCACTATTAGTTACTATTGTGTTGCCACTTTTGGATGAATTTGACCACTTTAAGTAGTACTCGCAAATTGTATTAAGTTGGATTGTTTTTCCCTAAATTTATGTTGCTCTGTGCGTCAAGTAAACTGGTTTTACCTTAATTAGGTAATGTTGATGACAATGACAATGAGGAGAATATAATGCCTTATAGGAATTTCATTGCATCCAATTATTGATATGCTTTTATAAAACAAGCTACTACATTATAATTGAAACTAGTCAACTACTTACATCACTAATCTTTTATGTTTGAAATGCCGGTGCTGCTGCCGGAAGATGTGCGAGAATGTTGATTCAGAGCTCCATTTGCGGGGGAGAGCGTCCATTGGAACTCATATAAAAGTTCTCCAAAAATTATAGATATTTGGATATTCGGATATATAAAACCGTTATCTGAAATTTCGGATATCCGAATTTAAAAAATCTCTGAGTATGGCGAAACTCTGCGTTTTGACCTTCGGGCGAAGAGAAAGTCAGTAAGAATAGGACCGGAAAATGTGTGTAGCAACTGGCATTTTGAGGCAATGCTTATTTATAAAA
Source organism: Chrysanthemum lavandulifolium (assembly GCA_022545495.1). Classification (NCBI taxonomy): domain Eukaryota; kingdom Viridiplantae; phylum Streptophyta; class Magnoliopsida; order Asterales; family Asteraceae; genus Chrysanthemum; species Chrysanthemum lavandulifolium. The sequence goes on from CM040242.1 coordinate 247,167,540, forward strand.
GGGTTAATGGTCTGAAAAATAAATCAACTTGCCACATTTTACTATTGTGACAATAAACTCTTAATTTTCCTATTAAAACCAAAAAGTTTCTTAATGATCCTTATTGTAACCAAATTGGACATGTGACACCCTTAATACGTTTTTTACCCGATTAATTCAATGCTTCCCGTTTTAAGAGTTGAGGGGCCTTTTTTTCCCAATAAACGAAAGTTCAAGTTATCATTAATATGTTCCACATCTTATGAGTCCACCTTCATTGTAAATAAAAAAATAAGATAAAAATTCCCATATCATATGTTCCACATCTTATGAGTCCACCTTCATTTTTCGCGTCAAACAAATGGGACCAACAAACTGTGGTAATTGGAAACGCACATATATTGTAGATAAGCTTTACCTTTGGAGAAGTTAAAAGTGAAGGTAGGCTGATCAGATCCCAAATAGTTTATATGAAACACGAGCTCATCGGGCAAGTCTTCTTTCGTCCTCCACACAACCCAACCAACTCCAGCATACACGAGCCCGTACTTGTGACCACTCACATTAATGCTTTTCACAAGTGGCAAACGAAAATCCCATTCAAGATCAGGGTAAAGAAAAGGTGCAACAAACCCTCCGCTCATGACATCTACATGAATCGGGTGTCCCATCCGGTTTCTTTGTTTTTTCCATTAGAAGATCTTTAAGAAGCTTGACATTTTCAAATTCTCCTGTCATTGTGGAACCAAGAATTGCAGCAACACAAATCGTGTTTTCATCCACCATTTCTACTGCTTTCACAGGATCCATCACATAGTAGCCTTCTTTTAATTTCACCTCTTTTAAATCCAGTCACAGGAACCGATTCGTATACTGATTTGGGGGAAAGGTTGGGGGAAAATGTGATATATTAATGATAACTTGAACTTTTGTTTATTGGCAAAAAAGGCCCCTCAACTCTTAAAACGGGAAGCATTGAATTAATCGGGTAAAAAACGTATTAAGGGTGCCACGTGTCCAATTTGGTTACAATAAAGGTCATTAAGAAACTTTTTGGTTTTAATAGGAAAATTAAGAGTTTATTGTCACAATAGTAAAATGTGGTAAGTTCATGTATTTTTCAGACCATTAACCCTTTATAAAACTTAAAACCATTTGTGACAGACGATGATCTTCCAAATTAATACTAATAAATTTCATTTATTATTACCTATTATACAATTTCGAGCATTTTGAAACCCACTTGATTTGAAAACGAGAGGTTATCTCGTGAAACATGAAAACTGACACACAACGCGTATCGGCACAACCGCAACTCAATAAACATTTTTATGTGATCGTTACATTTTTGTGAAACACTAGTCGTGTGAATACTCGTTTTTGTTGGAAAAATTATTCCGGACACAATGGCGTAAACTTCGTGACTGGAATCGATCGTTTACTAACTCAACTGGGGCCCACGCCTTATATTTATAAAGATTACAAAAATTACATGCTATGTTTGGAAGAGAAATTGTTTACATTATAGATAGATTGATTCAGTAAAGTGAACAATCATTTGAAAAGGAGTTTATAGAAATTAATTAGATTATTGAAATGCTTGTAGTAAGCTAAAACATTAAGACATACCACTGATGTAGTTTGCATTTCATTTCTCGACCCTGCAAAATCAAATTGAACATAATATCAGTGATTTTTACTAAGTCTATTATTCAACCGATATACATAGAGGTAACGGTTTTGACCCATTTATTTATCAATGGGTCAACACAAGTTCTGTTTTATCTTTACAGGTTAAAATCAGGAAAGTTCTCTGAAAAAGAAATGGGTCAAATTCAACGCAAACAAAAATGTGTTTTTTGCCAATCCAAGCCGGCCAAGAAAAAATGACGATTTTTTACACTTGAACACATTTTAACCCATTGAAAAAACCACCTTTTTCGACCTTTAAGTGTACACATGTAGTATTATCAAGTAATGGTGTCAAACATATTCAAGATCTAGATAGGCTGGTGTACCCACAACTCTTGTGCCTGTGAAATCATCTTCATTTGCACGGTCAACAAATTTGGGCGGTCCAATATCAGCAACCTACATGACCACCTTTGTACTGTTAGTTGATAAGTTGACCACCATTATGATCATGAAGAAATCGTATTTCATGATCATTAAGTTTTAACAAAACTGATGATAATATTGGGATTAGAATGTCATCAAGCTGAGTGGGTGTTTGGGGCTATTTTTTGGTAAGGCCTATTTTACGCAAGAATGACTGGAATATAACCTGTGTAAGCTTAAACAACTTTGCATGATGTAGCTGCTAATCGCCCAGGTCTGATATATAAATATAAGGGTCATAATTTTGAGCAAGAAGCATTTTTTTTTTCAAAGTGGGGAATTTCCCAAAATTCAGATTATTGTATGCAATGCTCAGTTATATTGCAATTCCTAAGTTATTATTGTACATGTTTATGTTGCGGTGCCTCATTCAGTACATGGGAGACATAGTTAAAGGTACCAAAGAATACGTGTTCTTAACTTCATAAATGGGCATCGGTAGGTGGAAATTGGGAACTATCGTTGCACACGGGGGTATCCATCTCATACTCCTTAACAAAATTGATCAAACAATATGTCATTAGTAGCCAATAAATACTCTTTCAGAACATATACATAGTAGGCTAGTAGCACTAAATTTTGGAATAAAAGCGCGGGTCATGATTCCAAGCACACGAACCTTATTACCTGCTTCAACTGGTTCTCTAGATCAGGGTCAGAATTGAAAGTTTATAAGTACCTCGAATTCTTCAAATACTGATTGCATGTCGTCTTTTGGAGTAGAAAGACCGGCATGTATTTGTCATTAGCAATTTTAAAATGAGTCACTCCCAAAGCAATAACTTGTTACATATTGGTTTTCACAAACACATAATCAAGCACTAGTATGGATCGAATGAGATAGATTTTAGAGAGAGAAAGTGGAAGATGGGATCCTTTCTAGAGAAAGAAAGTGAGAGAAAACAAAGAGAATGTTAGATTAAGAAATGAATGTCCAACCCTCTACCTTGGGAGGTAGAGGGTATTTATAGTTTACATAATACGCCTCGCTGCCGGTGTGGATCGTGCATACAGTGGGTAAAGACCGTCATCCTCCACGGTGTTGCTCTAACTAACTAACTATCTAATAAATAACGTAATGTCTACGAGCTAACATATGCTAGACTAGAGTTGGGGTGACCGATACTTCAACATAGATTTTCTAAATCCTAACAATCTCCTCCTAAGGGAGGTCACCCCATGAATTATATTTTGTATCCTAGCATTCTATCTTTAACTTCATGCTCTAGCTCGTAGACTTTAATTCTTCAATTTCTGCAATCTTTGTGCTTTAGCAGTGATTCTTCAACGTCCGGCATACTTTATACTTTCAGTGGAGGTCTTTGAGCTAATCCACGAGTAGGTGATTCTTTGAGCCAGGTTAGAGATCATCAACCACAGTAAATCTCTAACTTATCCTTTGTTGAATTGCCATTATGTGAAGTTGTGACTTTTGGACTGACATGCTCACACTTTCTGGATCATGACAGCTTTTCATAAGAGTATCGGAAGCATCTTTGTTGAATGTCTTTGATGGTCATGATTTTCTTCAATTAAGTGTGAATGCTGTGAGCATGCGGGTATGGATTGACTTCTCAATTCTGATAAGCTGCAACCGTCAATAGTTCCTGCAAACAACAGTTAGCAATAAAACACACGAAAGTGTCTTTATTCACTTTCGATGAATATAGTTGCAAGAACCACGGTTCCTCGTTGATCAGAATAAATACTGACTGTGATCAGATAGAGTTCCGAAGAATCTCCTTGACAGGGTTTCGCAGCTGTTCTAGCCGTTCTCAAACCGGAGCGTCTCAAAGCAGACAGCACGGAGTGAGTGAATCAGCAAATTGAGATTTACTGATTGATAAAAATGATTTGAAAACAATCGCGTATTTCTTGAAGAAAGAGTTTTGCAATACGACGAAGATTTTATAAGAAAAATCAATTTTCAATCATAAACACCCTTTTAATTTTGAAAGATTAATACACAGTTGATGTGCAATAGAAAAGAGTTGTTGAGCACACCGACCGGTTTTTCAAAGGTATCCGTCAATCCATTTCCTGGACCAAGGTTGATTCAAGAATGAATCGCCCCATTGTTTCAATCCAGTTGTCACAAGCTTGATCTTTTGGAAAGATCTCACATGTCACCCACCAAGAGCTTGTTTGATATTGGCTCTAGAAGGATTTCCATCTTCATCGTAAATATTTTACATATCACTCGGATGTTCTGGCAATACCACAAGGATAATGCGTAGGACTCTCAAAATATATTCTTACTTTCCATATTGTGTGAAACAGCAAGTCTTCATTAATTTAGTGTCCTAATGAGATTTCTTATGGATGATCTCTTAGCTCTAGACTCAATTGTGCATAATTGGTTTCCTATGTCGGAGACTAGGGAGGGGGTCTCCTTATTCAATATCAACCATCTCTAAGAGAAAGTCGATAGATTATGTAGGTTCCCCGTGAGAATGAAACAAGTCCTTTTAAGAGGAACTTGAGTAGCTTGGGAAGTTTAGTACAGTGCGTCACTGGGTCCATGACGTCTTGTCTTCAATACCAGTGTTACCTTAGTAACCACCAGTAGCATATGTATTGAACCCGGTTTCTGCCATAAGGTTGAATTATTGGAGGGCTATTTCTTTTCACCATTTTAACATTTTATTTCTTTTTCATTCTTCAACCCCTTCAGTGCTTACCGAGACTTCATTACTAGAAACTTGTTGGGTTTATTCCAGTTCTAGCTCTATCTCAGTCCGCACTCTTCCCATATTCTCATTTTTCTCCTTTTTTTCAATATATTTAAGGACTTCTACCCTATCTAGTGGATAGTCCCTGGGTAGATCCCTCCGGCTCTAGCTGGATCGTGAGAACTAATACCTAACCTTATCATCTTTATAACTCAAATACATAAAGTAAGATGGTCGGTCTTTTGGTACAGTTCATTCCTTCTCGAAACCAATTGAAAAATCATTTGGAAAATCAATCAATGTACTTGTGATATAAAATCAAAGCATTTTGTACCTTTTTGATCATTTAGAAATGCTCCCCCTCAACATGTGTGTTATTACAAATAAACCGTAAAAACGTTTATTAATATTTTGCGATCTCTTTGTGTTTTGTTGATAACAAATATAATGTTATCTTAAGTACAATTATAAGGATACATGTTATTTTTGTAAAGCATTTACATATAACCATTTAATACAAAAATTTAATACAAAAATGTTGTAATTAATCTTTTGTTGTAATATTTTATTAGGATGGGTAAAAACCACAACCCATGGATCATAACCCATACCCAAGTTGGCTAGATACAATGTATACTTTAGATACATTGAATCTAAGGCAAACCCATGGACCAACCCATAACCAATGACCCATAACCAAAAAACCCATGGGCAAAAAGGAGCGTCCCACGGATCCCTAGGATTACACTAGACGGATCCCAAGTGGGAGGGATCCGGGGAACAGTGGAAGAAATTGCCTATAAATAGAGAGTCATTTCTTCATTCTAACTCACCCCTCTTCTTACTAAATCTCTCAAACACTTTCATTCTCTTCTAACATATAGATCACTTGATCTAGAGAGTTGTTCTTCTTTCTTTCTATTGTGATTCTCATATAGGTCCTTCTCTAAGGCGAGATCATGAGCATTCTACAAGTCATCCAAGCAAGGGGTCCTTGATTGATTTGTCACTCCGCAAGATTTCTGTAGCAAAGATCTTGTATTTGATATTTCACATATTTGTTGTGTAATAGTCGTGTTGGTTTGGTCCACCGTGTTACGGACTCGGTATCTAGCTTTGTACCGGAAAAAGGTGTAAGCAACGTTGTGAAGGCTTCTCCGCCAAGTGAAGGAGTTTGTTTACATAGTGCTTGAACTCTCGAGTAGGTGACTCGGGGAGTGGAGTAGGGCAAGGAAGGTGTCCTTGTAGCCGAACCACTATACATCGGTTGTGTCATTTCTATCCCTTTGCTTTACTTTATTTACTTGCTTTATCATTAGATCTATACTTTCTCTACATCCATAAGATGTCACATATTAACGAATCTAAAGTTTTTGAAACTAACTTAAAATCGGCAAAACTATTCAACCCCCTTCTAGTTTTCCACAATGTGCATATGATTTTGAAATTGTTTAGCACATGGAGGCAAGAGTTCTTTGAAATAATTTCTTGATCAAAATTTCCATAAGAAAAGCCTTTTGATTTTCTTGGTAAATTCTCCCCCTCAAAATGTGTGTTGATTGTTGTTTAAAATCATTTAGCACATAGAGGAAAGAGTTCTTTGAAGTACTTTCATGATCACACTAGCCATAAGGAAAACCATTAGAAAATCAATCAAGGTACTTATGTTAAAACATAGAAGCTTTTGTACCTTGATAGTTTATTTTCTTTTGAAATGCTCCCCCTTAATATGTGCTTCGAGATTCGAAAGCGTTTAGCACATATGGGAGAGCAGCCTGCACAATTGAATCAAAACAATCACCTTTTATTAAATTTCATATTTAAATCACATTTTCTCCCCCGATCAAAAATATCAAACCCTTTGAGATTCTGGATCTCAAGTGATTTAAATAGGTTTAGAAAACATGGGAGAAAATATGGCCTGGTTTAAATTTTCATCTTGTTTTTGGATAAATGCTCCTCCTCAATCATGTGCATCATATATTGAAATCGTTTGGCAAATGGAGGCAGGAGTGCCTTTGAAGGACTAAAACCAATTCTATTTAAACAGATTTGAGATTTAAATCATGATCTCTCCCTCGATCAAAAATTTCAAATCTTTTGATATTTGTGATCTCAACTGATTTAAATCATTTAGAAAAGTTTGGGGAAAGACGTGGCCTGATTTAATTTTGAAAAATGACAGATAAGGATCAATTTTAGACATTAAAGATTGTTAGTGTCATGTATGATTGTTTTAAGAGATCTTTAAGTAAAATAAAACAATTTCACAATCAAACAAGAACAGAAAATAATTTATTTTAAAAGATCCTTGAATTTTAAAGAGAATAATACCATAACATAACATTAAATCTTTAGATCACCACTTTATAACGTACAAACGGACTTGATAGATGAAATATCGTTTGAAAATATTTAATTTGAAATCACTTAAGATATGACAAAATAAAGTCTGGTTGATTTCAAAACTTTGAGATCAATTTATTTTCAAAACAATAATTTTCCATTTTCAAAACAATGTTTTCAAACTTTGTTTAAAAATGGTATTATCCACTACATTTCCTGCACAAAGATACGTTAGGTAGAGTAGAACACAAGCTGCTTATGTTGTTGCTGAAAGGATGACAGAAAACCGTTTGCTGAAGCAGTGAGACCTCTGAAGTTGCATCTATTGTGCCAACTATCCATAGAGATCCAATTAAGTTTCATTTCTTCTTTTTTCGACCCAAAAAATAGTTGCCATTTCCTTTCGGCATCCAATCATCTTCTTTTGTAGGATCCGGATCGGGAACATTCTTATTAACCATGATATCTGCATACGTTAGTAGACATACAAACAGATATTTGGTGTTCGACAACACCCAAACAGCAATCGACTAATATAAGTCAATCCAACATATCAATTAGATCATAAAAGGCATGGGAATAATGTGTTCATCAAACTCAATTCATCTAAACCTAACAATCATATCCTAGATTCTTAGTCCTTCAATTGGGATGTAAAGTTGGTTTCCCCAAGATTGATGGTTTTGAAAACTTAGTGTTCACACTATTCCCTGTTTCTTTTCTGAGCTCATTCTTTAATGCAACTATAGTTAAACCCTTTTCTAGAAGTTGAGATTTGAGTTCATCAATTATTGCAATTTCAAGTGAAATGCAATGCTTTTCAAGTTTTGAGAATTTGTTTGAAAGTTCATCAAAGATTTTCTTATCAACCACATCATTAGTTTTGAAACACGTTATCTTAGACTCATCTTCAGTTACAGAACATTTATCAAGATCATGTTCTATGATGTAATCAGTTTGCACAAGAGTATTTTCAGATGCATCATTTATGACAGTTACCAATAATTCAGCACCTGATGCATGTTCATTCACCATTCTGTTTTCTTCATCCACTTCTTGTGTGATCGGAGGTACTGAACAGCTGGTTACATCAATCTTTGTTGTTTCTGATATTCTGACTTCAGCATCACTCGATCCATCAACTGATACATTACCCGACTCATCACAACTATCTCACGACTGCACCCGATACTCATTCACGTTTTCATCTTTCTGTGTAGCTTCCTCAATGTACTTCTCCACATTATCCATGAGTTCGATAAATGTCTCAATGAACACGTTAATTTCCATTCCAGTGTGCCTTTTGAACGACATTTCAGTCATGTGATAATCATAATCTGATGTGTATTCCCTATTGATGAATGGCTGAAATTGTTTGTAGATCACCTGAAGTGCAGCTCTAGAACAATCTTCTTGAACCTTTTCTCTTTCAAGTTGTTGTTCCAATTGTTCTAAGTTTAATAGTAATGTTCCCGTGAACGTTGATAATTCTTGACGGAAAAGTGCAATAAATATTCGTTTCATTCTCTTAGGTAGAAGTAACGTGAGGTGTGAATGAAGTTGTCGATAAGGTTCTATGCAAATTTTCTTTTCCTTAGCATTCTGTAACCTAGAATGGTGCACTTCTTCTCTCTTCAGACTCTGAACATGAAGATCTCACATCCTCATTATCCGACTCAAACACGATAGTATGTTGTACATTGTTGGGTATCTTCTGTTCATTGATCATGTCATATAAACCGATTATCTTAGATACAACTGAAACTGAATCGTTGGGCATGATGTTGACGTACACGGTATTTTACAAATCTATGATTTAAACCGAGAAATAGAATCTTTCGCGGGATTTTACAAAATCAAGAAGAAACCATTAAGCAATGACCAATAGAGCGTGTTAAGATGACTGATGGATCGATACAATGATAGACGATTGTGTGATAGGACTTTTGATTGTTTGTAGGATTAGCTGAGATGTTGTTTGGTTGAGATTTGGATTGGTTGATGCATGTTTTTACGTTGAAATTTAGGTCTAAAAACTTAAAACCTCAATAACTTCCTTTTGGAGGGGACTTGGGCCTCGAAAATTTTGTTTCACATCTTTGTGGTGAAACCTCACAATATTCAGGCTGTTCCGGTCATTTTGACAGGTATTTCACTGAAAACGGAGTTACGGTTCAAAAGTTATGGCCGTTTGAAGTTTTGACGTAAAAAGTCAACTTTTGTCAAACCGCTTCTTATCAAACCGCTTAGATCAAACCACTTCTTATCAAACCGCTTAAATTCAAACCGCTTCTTATCAAAACGCACAACGACAAACCGCTTAGGGCAAACCGCTTAGGACAAATCGCTTAGGACAAATCGCTTAGGTATCAAACCGCTTAAGTGTCAAACCTTTGTCAATACAAACCGCTTATGTTAAAACGCTTTGTGACAAACCGCTTAAGTGTCAAACCGCTTGAGTGACAAACCGCTTGAGTGATAAACCGCTTAAGTGACAAACCGCAGGGGAACAAAAGTACTTCCACTACTTTGTCCTTTCTTGTTTCTTTGTCTCAACACACAAATCGCTTAGGTGACAAACCGCTTCCACAAAACAGGACAAACCGCATAAAATACGTATCAAACCGCTTAAATGACTAATCAAACCGCTTCAAAGAAATTAACTCCGAGAGACAAACCGCTTCTTTGAAAAACTTCAAAAACTAAACTTTTTCAATCCAAAACACTAAAACCAAGATGATTGAGGCCTTCCAATCCAAAACCTAAACACTTATGATGATTCTAAACACAAAAGTACTATCAAAATTCAAACTTTAACACCAAAAAATGATCCAAATGATGAAAACTACTCAAAACTCATTCAAACCCAAAAACCTATAAAACCACTAAAAATCCAAGAACATGTAAGGTTGATGATCAAACCGTGGCTCTTGATACCAATTGTTACATATTGGTTTTCACAAACACATAATCAATCACTAGTATGGATCGAATGAGATAGATTTTAGAGAGAGAAAGTGGAAGATGAGATCCTTTCTAGAGAGAGAAAGTGAGAGAAAACAAAGAGAAGGTTAGATTAAGAAATGAAAGGTCCAACCCTCTACCTTGGGAGGTAGAGGGTATTTATAGTTTTACATAATCGCCTTTGTCGGTGTGGATCGAGCATACGGTGGAGTGCAGACCGTCCGTCCTCCACGGTGTTGCTATAACTAACTAACTATCTAATAAATAACGTAATGTCTACGAGCTAACATATGCTAGACTTGAGTTTGGGTGACCGATACTTCAACATGGATTTTCTAAATCCTAACATAACTTAAGAAGGAAAATTAGTGTAATGAACAATAACTGTACCTGATTAGTTCATATCACTAATCGGTCAATGGTTCGTGTGTAGCGAAGCGGTTTTAATATTTGTAAAAGTTTTCCCGTTAGATTTAATAATCACTTGAGGACAAATGATAATCAATCTTTCGGAGTCGTATTCCACGGCGAGATTTGAATTGAGATTTACGTTTATGTTTTTTCGTTTGATGCTTGATTGTCAAATATTTTGGTTTTGGATTTTATAAAAGATTTTAAAAACTATTTTAGCTATTAAAAAAATATTTTAACTAATTAAAAGCAGCTATTTAGACTATATTAAAATTAAACTAATGACTGAAGTAAGGATTAAGCTAAAATATGATATTAAAAGTTATATTTGTCAAGTGAGGTGAAAATGGAATTAAGTGTGAATAATCTACTAAGCCCTTTTTAATTAATACCCATCGGAATAAAATTATTTTCTCACAACGTTGGCTTACATTAAAAACAATCCTTTTTCTAATTGGTAATAATCACAAGATCTAGAAAATTAATTATCCAAACGAATTTTGCCCGTTAAAAAATCAACCAAATATATCTAAAAATAATCCGGAACTTATTAATCAATAATCTTCGATACCCGTTTAAAAAACTATTTTCTCATAATGTTATTTTATTTTGAAAACAATTCTTTATCTTAGTAAAAATTATTTGATTTAGAAAATTAATTTTCAAAACGGGTTTTGCCCGTTTGATATAACCAAAATTCAACCCAAGTAACCGAAGATTATCAATCAACAATTTATAAGCTTTTCACACTCAAATCCCATATCGTTACTCACTTAACAAACATATAAAAATCTACTCACTACACATAACTACTAAACCAACAATTATAATCTCAATAACAAAAACCATTTTTTTCTACTAAAAATATAAGCTAAAGAGAAAGTAAAGAAAATAGAAAATCGATCTAAAATATGAGACTAATAAACCACTCGATTTTATAAACTTATCAAACCCCCAAAGTTTAGTTCTTTATTAGTTTTTATATTACCAAATTGTTAATAAAGTTTGTGACTTTACTTACTAATTAATTGTATAAAAACTAGAAAAGCTATAAACTTTAGTTAATAAGCAAGCTTATAAAATGATAAGGTTTTAAAATGTACCTTTTTGAGGGGTCGTTTAAGCCCTTATTTGTTCACTTTTGTATCCGTTATTACTTAATATCGTTTCTTTTCACTTTTTAGGTCTCTCGAAGGCAAATTGCTGAAATGGCACTTATTTGGACGAAAAGACGCGGATATACGAAGAAAATGGCCAAAGTAAAGAATCGAGCCACTCGATCATTGAATACAAGGGGACGGTGTCGGTGTTACCCGCGACGCCGTCGGAGCACATGTTGTGACGATACAAGAGCCAAATTGCTTATTTTCAAGTGACGGTGTCGCTTTAAAAGTGTAGGTCGTCGCACTCGACGGCCTAGATTTGATCCAAACGGCGTCGAGGTCAAGAGGACGGCGTCACAAGCATAAGGTGACGCCGTCATAAGACTAACGTGGCCAAGACGAAACCCTAATGACGGCGACCGACGGCGTCACAAATCATAAGGTGACGCGTCGCGATTGTAATCTTATATATAGAATCCGAATTTTTCACTTTTCAGTAGTCTTTTGGAGTAAAACCTAAACCGAACCAAGGTCGTCTTGTACAAGATTTTAGGGTTCCAAACCCTATCTTACATCAAGATAAGTGTTTTACTTCATTAATTCAATTATGTCTTCAATTACTTGTGTGTATGCTTGCATGATCTCCATGTCCGGCTAATTTACTTTTGTGTTTGCTTAGGATATATGAAACTTAATTATTGAATATTGATTGGTTGTCTCTTATCTTAATTGTTAATGATCTAGTAATGCGATAGGTCATTCGTTGTGTAGTTAACGCTTGATTAATCTTTGTGAACCTTAAACTATAACACCTAGAGTAGTTGTAGGCTAAACCATCCAAAGAGTACCTTAGAGTTAGAGTTTATAATTCCTAGAGATATTGTAGACGAGACCCTTTGGTAGTTTCAAAGAGTTAGGGACAAACGCATACCCTACGACTTTAGACACACAACGCGATTAAGAATAACGACATGACAATTCAACCATCAATAGGAGATAATTAAGGAGTAATAAAACCTACGTAAACACATCTTTAAACTATCATACGAGCACACAATAATTAGACATAGACTACATACACCTTAAATTAGATAATTAGATAAGTAGAATAATCGGTAGAAATACCAACCCCCAAATCCAAACCCCGAGATTCGTACCTTTTCAATTTCTAAAAACATAAAAGATAAAAATAATCTTCCTCAACCCCAACCTTAGCGTAGTAACTTCTCACTAGCATTCCTATTCCCCAGAGAACGATATCAATACCCATGGCTTACCCTAATACTACACTACAATGATTAGGTTCACCGCCTAGAGTGTTATAAAACTTGCTCAAGAAAAGGAAGATCCTTTGACCCCGAACGCGCGTGTAGCATTATCAAGTTTTGGCGCCACGGGAATAGAATAGCTAGTTAGAGTCCACCTCGCTTTTGTTTCTTTGCTTGATTCCTATCAAGTAAATTTTTTCTAATTTTTTAGCTTCCTCGTAGTCTATCCCCCTTCTTCGTGACCTTTGTTCGTAATCCCATCACTTTTCATCATGGAAGGTGATAACCAACCACCATTCATCAACCTACCACCAAATGACCCGTCAAGAGCCCGTACTCTTGGTGAATACTCGAGACCAAGCCACCTAGGCTATAGGAACACCATTGAGCTTCCCGACCAAGCCCAAACTACGGCCCTGCGATCCGACACCATCCGGTTGGTGCAAAACGGATGTGCATTCCATGGACTTCGCTTCAAGTTCCTAATCAAGATCTTAAGGATTTCCTTAAAATTTTCGATTCCATCGACCTTAATGCTACTACTCGGGAGACCACGCGTGTCGTCTCTTCCAATTCTCTCTACGGGACCAAGCTAGTAATTGGCTTAAGCGACTTCCCGCCGGCTCCATCTCAAATTGGGATGATCTCACCTCTCGTTTCCTTGCTCAATTTTTCCCACCGGGGAGAACCACTAAGCTTAGGAATGACATCTTGATGTTCCAACAACGTCAAGGTGAATCTCTCTACGAAGCATGGACTCGATTCAAGGACTTACTTCATAAAGTCCCTCACCACGGCATTGATCTTTGGCTCCAAGTCTAACTCTTTTATGATCATGTCAACTTCCCCACAAGGCGATCCATTGACCAAGCGGCCGGTGGAAAACTTAGTGATCTCACCGCGGCAGAATCATGGGGTATAATAGAGGACCTTGCTCTCTATGACAACGAAAGTTGGAATGACCCCCGTGAGCTGCCCAAAACCGTTAAGGCAATCTCCTTGCCTCCCATAGACTCACAACCTTCCGACCGTAGGATGCTCAAACTTGAAGATCAAGTTAAATTCTTAATGAGTTCCTACGAAAATCCTAATTCTTCACGCCATGTGAACAAAGTTTCTTCCTCGTGTGAGCCGTGTAGTGATCCGCATAACACGCGCACTTGCACCTGATTCCCCGAACATGCTTCCGTTGACTATGCATCCTCGCGTATTAATGGAACGGGAGGAAGATTCCCTACAACACCCGGACCTAGGAATTTCAATGATACCCGAGAAGCTTGGAAAAGCAAGCCCGACTTCTATTGGGGACAAACCAAAGAATTCACTTCCAATGATTTCTCATGGCCCCCATCTCATGGTACTAACCAACAAAACGTTGAGGGGATGTTGCAACACCTAGTCGCATCCCAAGAAGCTCAAATAGCTAAGCTCTCGGACCGTTTTAACCAACAACAAGCCGAGATGGATAGGAAGATAGATAACCTCTTAAAAGCCATGACCAATAGTGATAGGAAGGTTAATGCTATCTCAACTCCCGAGCCTTCCGGTGTAGAGATTAAGGACCCAAGTAAGTTAGCTAAACACATCCAATTCATCAATACCATCACCTTAGAGAAACCTAATAGAACAAATGACGAAGAGGACCATATACTTGAGGATAATGAAACAACCGAGGAAGTAGATGAAGTAGACAATGACTATTTCAATAAATTTCCTACGGAAGAAGAGCTATCTCGCCACCCTCACTTAGTGCGTGACATCCGTCACATGTATGTTAGGAAAAGCCCTAGAATCAAGTTTGGGAACCCTTGGAATCTTAACATACCATGTTGCATAGGACACCTTTTCGTGGCAAAGGCCTACATTGACCGCAAATCACCAATAAACATAATGACTAGCACCTACTATAATTGGGTAATGAAGAAGCCTATTCCAACTAGGCAAGACCCCGATAATCCTAGGGTTAGGTGTAATTTTCTTGGTAGAATTAAGGGATTGCCCGTTTATGTAGGTAGTTTCACGTTTCCTACGGACTTCATAATTGTAGATGATATTAGCATGGCCATAGATCCTAGCTTGTCCCACGTTATTCTAGGAAAACCTTTCATAGAAAACACCGGGATGACTTATGATCCCTCATTAGGAATAGTGCGATTCAAAGATAAGACCGATGATGTAGCTTACCAAATGCCGTTTAAGATTGAGAAGTTTTCATCACTCTCCAATGATGAAAAGGAACTTAAACTATCGGTCTATTATAGGAATAATGAGGATAAGAAAAAGGAGTAGATTATGTTATGGCTAATATTTTCGATTCTATAAGGATTGCTTGAACTTAGGACCGAAATATAGAACCAATTGGGAGAGGACGACCTCTTAGAAAGGTGCATCATAGGGCACTCTTACAACATGGAATTCCCAATAGAGACCGTCATGAGGAAGGAGATGACGGTAATGAAGTCACGTAAGTACACGACTACGAGTCTAGCTACAAGACTCATAAATAAAGAAAAGCGCTTCGGGAGGCAACCCATGCTTAATTGTTTGCTTTTTAGTGTCATATATCTTTTATTGATTGCTTATTCTCATGTTTAAATTTGTAAAATGCTTTATCTTGTTTTTAACCTCGTCTTAATTGCATATAAAGGTATTTTACATAAAGGATAAGTGTAGGAGGATTACACGCGTTTTCAAAAGAAACGTGAACAAGAGAATTTCAATTAATTAAAAGATATATATATATATATATATATATATATATATATATATGTGTGTTTGTTTGTTCGAGTCAAATGCTTGTATCGAGTCATAATGGATGTTTTGCGTAAATTTTTCCGGATTCTAAAGATGTAAATTTTCCGAATTTTTCCGTAAAATCGCACCGCTTTTTGTCGATAACTTTGCGGCGTCGAGATCGCAACTGACGGCGTGAAGGAGTAAAACAACAGATTAATTTTTCTTGTTTTCGAGCTACTTATGAATTTTTGGAATTTTCGTGTCTTAATTTTCCGAAATTTCAGTAAACATCCATTCCACAAGCATTATATCCTAGTTTAGTAGAGTCTTATATATATTATTACCGCCGATTTTACGCGAAGGTTTTGTTTGTTTTCTTCAAGTGTGCAGGTTTAATTTATTAAGAAGAGGATACATAAGATTGGAAGGAGCTTTTCACGCATACATTCATCTTGGAAAGGATTTAACCACTACTTCACACACGGATCCTACCGAGCTAATCAGGGGAGTATTAGTTTCTTTCGTTTTTAATTACCTTCCATTATCATAACTTTGATACTTTCGTGGAACATTGAGGACAATGTTCAGTTTAAGTGTAGGGAGGGAAAATAAAATGGGAACTTTGAAACTATGCTTATCCTTGATTATTTGCTTTGTCCAATTGTATTTGTGTAATAAACCATGAGAAAATGTCGGTTAGGGTAATTTTGGCACCAAATTTGAAATTTTTCATGACATATAGGAGTGGGCCATTAGTCTTAACAAAAGCGTCTCACGGATAGGAAGTTATATGACTAGCACAAAAACCCTTTACCACCTAAATTCCATCAAAATGTGAGGATCACCCTTAGATTAGTAGGAATTGAAGCATTCATCTTTAATGCTTAGTGTGTGAACCGGTAGTATAATAGATTCTAGAACTTGTTTTGTGATGCATCCTGAGATCGCTAGTAAGACTACACTTGTGTAGTTAGGAATAACTAAATGATAAGAGGCATTAGGATAACCCTTGTTTGATACCCGTAATATAATTACTTCTTCCACATCGGTTGAGTAATTCCCTAACACCCTTTGCGTTGTACTCATTTTTAGTACACGATACCCTAGTTAACCCCTCGAGCCTATCCTTTTCGCGGTTCTCGTGATGTTTCGGTTTTCCGGAATATCAATGAAGAGCATTGTTTACACCCCACCCCAAATGTATACCCAAATCGCCTTAGCCTACCTTGTATGCACTCATGTTTAGTGCATTATTGTTATCACACTAAATCTTTAGTTCAATTATCTAGTTGCTTGCATGAGTTGCTAAGTCGAGTCATATCCTTTGTACACGCTTTGGGACGATTGGGACTCACGGGAAAGTTAAAGTCTATGAAATGACGGAAGGGCGTTAAATTCAAATTCCCTTTATTTGCGTTATAATGTACTCCAAGTGTTTTGATCTTTTCAATTCGGGTCAAATTAGTGTTAGAGTAATAAAACTCAAGTGTAGGGATGTGCCTATAGATCCCTATCATTTTGATGTTACCGTAGAGGATGGTAGAGTAAAAGTGTATGAAAAAAAATAGAAAAAAAATAGAAAAAAAGAAAAAAAAATAGAGTGTTAAAAAAAAACAAAACAAAAACAAAAACATACGGGCTACCATCCTACATCTATCTTTAAATTTATGTTTGTTTATTTTAGAGTTTAGAGTGTCGAGTCTTGGCTTAGCAACGCCATTCTTCGTATGCTTGTAACATAAAGATTTTTGACTTACCACCACTAAATAGCCTATCCCACCAGACCCTTTGTTTCCCTACCGTAAGCCTAAAATTACAACCCTTTAAAGACCTCTTTGATAGTCTTTCCTAGGTGCTTACGCCAAAGCGATGGAGGTTTGATCTAGTCTCAAGCCTATGGTAATCTATGTACTAGGACCGGTTAATGAGTGTTTATCTTCCATTTCCAACTTGTTATATTTCATATACACCCGAGAGATGTGAGTATCCAAACACCCCATGTGAGGTGCTAGTATATAATTTCCATGCTTGTTATGACTTTTACGGGGCTTATATGTGTTGTGAATTGTTTTAAACCAATGCTTCATGACCCCTAACTTATAAATTAATTGGCTAAAAGCACATTTGCTTGAGGACAAGCAAATACCAAGTGTAGGGATATTTGATAAAGTTTTAAATGTACCTTTTGAGGGTCGTTTAAGCCCTTATTTGATCACTTTTGTATCCGTTATTACTTAATATCGTTCCTTTTCACTTTTTAGGTCTCTCGAAGGCAAATTGCTGGAATGGCACTTATTTGGACGAAAAGGCGCGGATATACGAAGAAAATGGCCAAAGTAAAGAATCGAGCCACTCAGACTGCTGAAATACAAGGGGACGGCATCAGGTGTTACCTGCGACACCGTCGGAGCACATGTTGTGACGATAGAGTAGTCAAATTGCTTATTTTCAAGTGACGATGTCAGGCTTTAAAAGAGTAGGTCGTCGCACTCAGACGGCCTAGATTTGATCCAGACGGCGTCGGAGGCTAAAGAGGACGGCGTCACAAGCATAAGGTGACGCCGTCGTAAGACTAACGTGGCCAAGACGAAACCCTAATGACGGCGACCCGACGGCGTCACAAATCATAAGGTGACGTCGTCGCGATTGTAATCTTATATATAGAATCCGAATTTTCGGTTTTCGGTGTGTAGTCTTTTGGAGTAAAACCTAAACCGAACCAAGGTCGTCTTGTACAAGATTTTAGGGTTCCAAACCCTATCTTACATCAAGATAAGTGTTTTACTTCATTAATTCAATTATGTCTTCAATTACTTGTGTGTATGCTTGCATGATCTCCATGTCCGGCTAATTTACTTTTGTGTTTGCTTAGGAATATGAAACTTAATTATTGAATATTGATTGGTTGTCTCTTATCTTAATTGTTAATGATCTAGTAATGCGATAGGTCATTCGTTGTATAGTTAATGCTTAATTAATCTTTGTGAACCTTAGACTATAACACCTAGAGTAGTTGTAGGCTAAACCATCCAAAGAGTACCTTAGAGTTAGAGTTTATGATTCCTAGAGATATTGTAGACGAGACCCTTTGGTAGTTTCAAAGAGTTAGGGACAAACGCATACCCTACGACTTTAGACACACAACGCGATTAAGAATAAGGACGTGACAATTCAACCATCAATAGGAGATAATTAAGGAGTAATAAAACCTAAGTAAACACATCTTTAAACTATCATACGAGCACACAATAATTAGACATAGACTACATACACCTTAGATTAGATAATTAGATAAGTAGAGTAATCAATAGAAATACCAACCCCCAAATCCAAACCCCGAGATTCGTACCTTTTCAATTTCTAAAAAACATAAAAAGATAAAAAATAATCTTCCTCAACCCCAACCTTAGCGTAGTAACTTCTCACTAGCATTCCTATTCCCCTAGAGAACGATATCAATACCCGTGGCTTACCCTAATACTACATTACAACGATTAGGTTCACTGCCTAGGGTGTTATAAAACTTGCTCGAAGAAAAGGAAGTTCCTTTGACCCCGAACGACGTTTGTAGCGTTATCATAAAACCTTTAAGCTCCTCGTCTTAGGATGAAAATGATGAGAAACTAAGAAAGATCACAACTTTATCAAAGGTTAGTGATGAGTGTCTAAATACTCATCATTTTTATTCCATCTGCACTGCAAAAACAGTCAAAAACACTTTGAAAAGTCTCAAAAGACGGAAAAAATATTTAGGCATGTATTTTATGCAATAATTGTCAAAATCTAGTCCCCGGTTATTCAAAACAAGTTAATTTTTCATAAAAGGCCCTCGAGGATTTTCAAGTTGTCAAAATTAGACTTATAAAATTAAATTTTGCAAAATGGCAACTTTAGTCCACTGAAGTTTCAAAGATTGATGAATTTACCCTGGACATTTTAAATTGGAAAATTAATATTTTAGTCCTTTGGTAATTCAAACTTGTCAAAATGGTCCTTATAATAAACTTTGGAAAATTACTGATTTGGTCCCTCAAGTTTGGTGGAATTGCGATTTTAGTCCTTTGTATTATTAACCCAAAAGCAACCCTTCACCCTTGAGCCAGGCCAAAACAACCCTTGAACCCCAACTTGAACCCTCGCTTATTAATAAACCCCGGTCAAACACCCAACAAACCCCACCCTTTTCCTCGCCTTCTTCACCAATTGCCTGCAGAAACCACTCACCTCAGCCATGCCTCCAGCTCACATACACCACCCTTATCACTCCACCTCACCTAACAAAACAAGAAACAATTAATGCTTCCTCCTCCTGCGTACTCAATCAAACCCCAACTGGCAAATATCGTTTTGGCGCCAAAAAGCCATCAACGGCTTAAATCCACTCCAATAATCCAATGGCCCAGAAAAGTGGTGGGAAATGCTCAGAAGACACGTGGGAGTACTTTTCTTGAATAAATAGAAGAAGAGAAGGAGGAGAGAGTAGTAGTTTTTAGTTCTTATTTTTCTTTCATGTCGACTTTAATCTCAATATCTTAAATTAGTTCTAAATGTGTAATTTCCTTCTGTATTGTACTAAGCTAAACCTGTTTTATCAGTTGTAATTTAATTTCAAGTGTTAATTTGAAGTTGGAACTAAAATCTTGTTTGTATGTTCCCTGTTTTAAAATCAGTGCAAATGTTCTTAAGTCCAGGCTTCAATTAGCTTATTTCTAATTCAAATAAGCTTACTTAAGCTACTGATAGCTTTTGGTAAGCTTATAACTCAAGTTCAAACAATTTTTATCTCTGGTCAACAGAAGTCAAAGTGCAGTCATTAAGCTCTTTTGGATCTGAAATTGCTGAAATGGAGTTGGATTTGGGTTAAGTTAGTACAATTTTGGGTTGAAAATAATAGGTTAGTGGTTCTTTGTTCTTTGGCAAACCATAGTGGTTGGACCTTTTGTGAGTTTTAACTCTTTCTTCCTTTTGAATCTTCTTTATTTCTGTTCTATATCTGCAATATTAGATCATATCTGTTTCTGTATGCTTTTGCTGTTTAAGTTCACTCATATAGGATTTTTAGTCATAGGAATTTGAATTAAGTTCTAGAGATTTGGTTGATTTTATTTGCATATCGGACTTCAAATAGAGTGTTTGGATCGAATTTGAATCAAATTTGAGGTTTATTTTGTGGTTAAGCTTAGTTGATTTGATCTCAGTTAGGCTTATTGCATCCATATTAGTCATTATTTTGCATCTTAAATCACTTATAGTCAAAATCCATAGAAATCTGTCCTCAATTCATATCTGTTGTGTAGGAGTTAAGCTCAACTTGCATTAGGGCTTTAGCATTATTAGGTATAGCTTACATTAGTCATAATTAGGCCTATAACATCATTAGCATTTAACAAATCTGGTTTAAAGTTCATAAAAGTCAAATGCAATTTCTGTCTCATAAAGTCAAATAGTAGTAAAACCAGTTTTTGCAAAACTTTGTGAATGTCTCATGTATTCAATTCTGGTCACAAGCTTTTGGTATTTTGGATTTAACAAGTTGAGCTGGTCTAGTTTCTAAAACTGAATTTTGTGAAATTTTTCCAAATCTCTTTAAGCTTCAAATCGGCTCCTCAACTAGGTACCATTGCCTGCTTACTTTCGGTCATAACTAAGTGTGAACGAGCATCTTCCGAACCTTGTGCAGGTCTTGTTTTTGATCACTAGGTGCGAAACTTGGTTTATTGGCTCACCGGTGGTGGTCTTGAGGTCTCGATTCTGGTTTTCACTTAAGTCCATTAAATCGACTTATGTTTAAGCTTAGTAGCTCATAAGTCTGTTTGGTTTATTGCTTGAAATTGGTCATTTCACTTGTAGCATGTTATCTTGAGGTGTAGGCTAGTTGAATTAAGTTGTTTCCACTTAGATTTAGCCTATTTCAAGTAGTGGTAGGTTCTGGTTCACAATAGTGGCTTATAGCTTAATTTAGATAGCTTATTGATAAGCAGTTTCATTTCAGCCCTTAATTCCAGTACACTATACTTGCTTTTCTCATTTTTCCTTAAATTATAGTAATAATTTAGACTTTTCCTGAATTTTTCATAATTTTTCATCACTGTTTGCTATTTTTCTTATTTTAAATCGGTTTTAAGACTTTTAAATAGCTTTTAATGCAAATAAATCGAAAAAGCTTCAAAAAATAAGTTTTCAATTTTCATAGATTAAGATAAATATAAAAAGCCAAAAAATATTTTTCCATAATTTTCCTAGTTTAAATAGTAGTTTTAGCAATTTAATTAGTTTTAAATATTTTTAAATCATAGAAATTAGAATATAAATCGAAAAATACAAATTCAATTTTCAAAAGTTTGTTTAGTTATTTTAGATTTTTGAAAAATAGTTTCACAATTTTCCTCTTTAATTTCATAATTTTTAGTATTTTAATTTAGTTTTAAAAAGTTTAAAATTAGTTTTTAATTCAAATTTATAAACGAAAAATCAAGAAAATCCAACTTTAAAAATAGTGATAGCGTTTATTTAATATAATTTAGCTTTTTAATTTTCTTTTCAAGCTTATTATTAAGCACTTATATGTTTTTTTATATTTTTCTTAAGTTTCTGTCATATTAAAGTATTTTTAGAAATTTTCTTAGATTTTTCCTTTGTCATCTAGTATTATCATTAACCCCTTTCCTGTTCAATATCACCCGATCACTACACGTTTAGCTATTCAATCGCACAGCTCGTTGGGACTTAACGACCTGGGGAAACACTAAACTCTCCTGGACTTAATTGCTTTGGTTTTAGACTATTTGACTTTTATTACGGTTGACCATTCACAAGTGGTTGACTTGTGTAATAAACCTGACCGTTTGGGACCAATCAGTTAGGAGTAATAAGCAATAATATGAATCAAATAAGCTATGGAAAAGCTTATTGGTTTAAAAAGTACTAAACTTTAATGGTGTTGTTCCCTTATCACAAATAGCAAAAATACAATTTAACACTAAGTGTGATCCATGACTGAAGTAAAGCAATTGAAAAATCAAGTTTAAACAAGATAAGTAAATTTAAACACACTGAGATTTTTCAACTTTTATATCCTTTATTAATAATGAATCAAAAAGAATATATTACCGAAGTGCTTGCGGAATAGCACTTGGGATTGAATGACAAGTTTGGGTGTGCACTCCTCTCTAAGCTTAGGCTAAGTCTAAGCACAACTATCAGGAACCACTGAGCTATCTCAGGGACATAGTCGTATTTGGAGGAGTGAAAGTTTCTTGTGTGTGTTTTTCACAATTAATGCACAAGCTTAATCTTTCGCTCCTACCTTATAGCTATTTATATAAGTATGGTTTTTGACTCTATCCTAGAGGATAAACTGACATGGTTACAGAAGATAAAATACTGATGTATTTTGTCTCTGTTTACAAAGGTTATATTGGATAAGATACAAGGATGCTTTCTTCTTGTTAGTGATGACACTGATCCTGGTTGTTAGCGTTTCAGGGAAAGTTTGACTTTAGGTTGATAAGGACTTTGTCTTATCTGTTCAAACTTATCCCGCCTTGTCCCACCCATTCTTTAGTCTTCTTTGCCTTCAGTCTTGTCTTCAGTGATTATAGTTGGTGAGGATTTTTGGGATTTAGTGAGTTATTGTCGTCACTCACTGAATCCACCATCTTCTTTTTGGCTCAGTCTTCACCCCTTTATTTCCGCCTCACTGAGTGGAGAGACTTTTCTTCTTCGTATCATACTGAGCATCCTGAAGATGACTCACTGAGTGGCTATGCGCTCAGTGACTTGTTAGTGTTTAATGTTGTAAACACTTAGAGTATTTTCTATTCAAATCCTAGAATTAAGTGGTTTGGGTATTCACTGAACCCAATAGTCTCCCCCTATTTGGATATACAAATTGCCTAAGTGTTTTGATCAGTGTAAGTGAGCAAGAGGCTTCTTCTTACACTGAATGTACTAGCAAGCATAATAAGGAACACTGATTTTAACAAAACATACATCATTTATTCATAGTTATTACAAGTTCCTAACAACTAGTACAAAAGATAGACGAATAGATGTTGCAGACTTGCAGTGATGTCATTCAAAATGGATACCCAATGCCTCTAGCTTTAGCTTCTTTTCAAGGAGTGTTTGTTTGTCAGGATGGTCTCTTATCTTTGCATTCAGGTCAGTGCAGAACCTGATGTTTTCAGGAGACTTGATTTGAGATGCCACCGTCAAGTAACTTACCATTGTAGCAACTCCAGCCTAATCAATATCGCTCCATATTTGGAATGCAGGCTTTCCATATACATCAATGAAGAAGAGTCCTCTTTCAGGCTCTTCAATAACCATGTTGTTCACAAACCTTACTCCTTTAGGCAGCTCTCGCTTGTAATCAAATCTAGGGACCTTGGCTTCAGGCTCATATTCAAATCTCTTTCTTTTTCCGTGGGATGATTGGGGTTGTGTGACTTGAGCTTCAGTCAGTGGGCGCATTCCTTGGTCTTTCATATATTTTGCTCAGAGATTTCATCAGGTCTTTGACAACCACATTTCTCTTCTTCTCTATGATAGAACCAAGTTCATCCAGTTCAATGATCCCAAAGTCAGTGAATCTTAGAGGATCATGAACCTCAAAGTCCCTCTTGTCCACTCCCCTGTAGACATTCATTGCAACTGGCTTGGAGTTGGGAATGATCTTAACATCAGTGATAGGCTCAGGGGCTCTCCTGCTAGACATTGTCCAATTGTAGTGATTGATCCTTTCTTTTCTTAGCTCAGCAGCCTTCCTATTCTTTTCATCCCTTCTCTTTCTTAGGGTTGCCATTTCAGCATCCTGCGTTGCTTTGAACTTTAGGCCGGCTTGACCTTTTTCCAGCTTCTTAGGATCAATCCCTAACTTCTCAGCCTCTTCATGAACTACCTTAACCAAGGCAGCTCTGCTTTCCTTGTCTTCCTCAGCCTGTTTCTTGATTCTATCTTGCTTCTCTAGATAGGAGCTCAACTGGTCTGGAGTCAGTAAGTACTTTGTGCCACCAATTTCAACCAATTTGATGATGTGTCTCAATTCTTATTGGTCCTAGAGTTTGGAATGTACATTTTCTTCAATATTTTTGGTAAGAATTAAATCTATTGTAACAGCTTCCTTAATCTCCAATTCAAAAACCAATTCAAAACACCCATGAAAAACATCGATTCAAGATACTTTCGTTCTATCTCTATTACCACACAATAACAGTTACCGATTCAAAAACTGTTAGGATTTAGTAAATCCAAGTATTAAAGTGTCGGTCACCTCAAGTATATGTAATCGTTAGAAAGCTCATAGTCGTAGTTATTTAATGTTAAGTAGTATTTAGTTAAGTAACATCGTGGAGGACGGACGGGTCTTTACCCACTGTATGCCTGATCCACAGCCCGTAGGTGGCGATTTGTGTAAGACTATAAATACTCTCTACCTTCCAAGGTAGAGAGTTGGAGCTCATAATAATACTTTCATTTTCTCTCACTAAGTTCCCAAACCTCTAACTCTTTCTCTCTCTAAAACCTTAAGTTATACGCCTACTTGTGATCATGTTTTGATGTGTATGTGAAATCTAATATATTAAAAATGGTATCAAGAGCCATGGTTTGATCATCTCTCTTACTTATCCTTGGATTTCTAGTGGTTTTATATGGTTTTTGAGTTTGAAAAAGTTTAGTTGTTTTTGCATCATTTGGATCAATTCTTGTGTTAAAGTTTGAATTTTGAGTGTACTTTTGTGTTTAGAATCATTGTAAGTGCTTGGGTTTGGATTTGGAAAGCTTGAATCACTGTGGTTGAGCTTGTTTTGGATTGAAAAGTGTGTTTTTGAAGTTTTTCAAGGTAGCGACTTGAGTCTCGTTGTGAATTTTTTCGTAGCGACTTGCTTCAGTAATTTCTAGCGAGTTGTAGTGTTAGTCGTAGCGACTTGATCTTAGCGACTTGTCTATTTAGACAAGCCGACAAACAATACAAGTTAGTGGATTCTCCACTACGGCTAGCGACTTCGTGGGGTTAGCGACTTGCTTTCATTATTTCTAGCGACTTGTACTTATTGTTCTCAGCGACTTGATCTTAGCGACTTGGATACTTAGCGAGTTGCTCTTTAGCGACTTGTATGCTTAGCGATTTGGTTCGTTAGCGACTTATGTTCAGCGACTTGGGTTTCAGCGACTTGGTGCTTAGCGACTTGGTTCAAGGATTATAGCGACTTGGTTAATACTTGTTTCTAATACGGTTTTCTCTTGATTTTGTAAAATCCCGTGAAAGAATCTATTTCCCTATTTAATCATAGAGTTATAAAATCCCGTGAAATCTGTAAACATGTCTACCAACGTGCCTACAATCATTTCTACTGTAGCTAAAGACGTTCAAGTAGTTGGTTCGGATACTCGTCCACCCATGCTTGATGAGCCGACTATGACTCATGGGCTCAGAATTAGGTTGTATTATGCAGGTAAGGAAAATGGAGTTAACATTCTCAAGTCAATTGATGAAGGACCGTACAGGTGAGACAACCGAGACATACTTGACAACTGCTGCGGATGGCTCGGTGATATTAGGACCGGACGGACCTAAAATGTATGATGAATCGATCGATAAGGAGAAGAAGAGATACGATGCGACATCGGGGCTTCTAACATCATACTTGAGGTTTACCTAAGGACATTTACAAGTTTGGTCAATCACAACACTGAAGCTAAGGCATTTTGGGACAATGTCAAGATGCTACTCTCGGGTTCGAACTAACCAAGGAAGACAGAGAATCTCAACTATATGATGAATTTGAGCACTTTAAGATGAAGCGGAAGAAAGTGTCTATGAGTATTACGTGAGATTCCACAAGCTTGTGAATGATATGAGGAATATCAAAATGACCATGCCAAATATTCAATTTGAATTCAAAGTTTGTGAATAACATGAATCCCGAATGGCATAAATTTGTCACGTCGTGAAGCTAACCAAAGGATTGAAGAACACC
The DNA here is from genome assembly GCA_022545495.1 of Chrysanthemum lavandulifolium. Lineage (NCBI taxonomy): Eukaryota > Viridiplantae > Streptophyta > Magnoliopsida > Asterales > Asteraceae > Chrysanthemum > Chrysanthemum lavandulifolium. The sequence continues at coordinate 247,194,119 of CM040242.1, forward strand.
AACTATGAGCAATCTGATGCATTCCTTCTTGAAATGAGAGACATGCTATGTTTGAGCGAAGGATTCTTGAGCAGTTCAAATCTAAGCGGGGAGAAACTAGTTAGTCAAATGAATCTCGACTTTTACACCAATGTTGGAATTACCACCAAAGCTTCTCAAGTCATACCCATGGGTAATGGTAATTACAAGCTCATCCACGATCCGAAATATAAGCCTCCGACCCAAACACATTCATGGAAAACTTTATCAATCAACTGTCTCTCATGGTTAGTCAAAACATGAACTCTCTCCCACACACCAACAATAACCTCGAACAACATCCAATCCACATAATCAAGCTCTTGTCGAGATGGGAAGGTTATGGTGCAACCAGTTCATGAAAGCGGTATGAGCAGGGAAGAGGTGGAGTTGGTAGAGGATATGTGGCAAATCGAATCGTGGAAGGAATCCAAATCAAGGTCAAGCTAAGCCAATTAAGTGCTACAAGCTGTGGTGGTGATGGACACATAGCAAGGAACGCACTTCTCAAAACGCCCTCAAAATGCAGTACTTCAAAGACAAGATGCTCTTGGTGCAAGCTCGGGATAATGGGTCATTTTGGATGAAGAGGAATTCTTGTTTCTTCTTGAGGTAATGCCAAGACATATGATGCGAGATGTGGATGGCGACCAATTCGGAGATAGGTCATAATCATCGAATGCCTTTCAAGTTGCGGGGCGTGATGCATACGACTCGGCGTCGATGATGAACCTCTTGCATGACAATTTTCATGGCAAGCATTTCTCGATGGTATCTCGAAAGGTCTCATCATCACGAAGTGGTCCATCCAAAGAATCAATCATCTCGGAGGTATTAAAACTATATGATGATGTTGATGCGCAAAGATACATGATAGAGTGCAATCACGAAACTTGCGACTCGGATATTGCTAATATGGGTAATAATAATATTGTCCCATATGATCAATATGTGATCAAAGTGAGAATGTGATTGAACCAAGTGATATATCTTCGCATTCAATGATGACTATGTTTTGATGAATACACTTGCATGTGCCTGATGATTCATCATTTCAATCGAATGCCTATAAAGAACAAGTTGCTATTTATGAGCAGTGCTAAGTTTGAGCTAACTACACGATGAGTGTCTAAATACTCATCATTTTGTACCAATTAAACCTGCAAAACATCCGAAAACACTCGAAATGCATCAAAATGATAAAAATATCACAAATAAGTGTTTTATGTGTTTTAAATGCAAAAATATCAAAATCGGTGAAAACGTATCAAGTTTGCATAATTGGCGCTTTAGTCCCCAAGTTTCAAAATTGTCAAAAAGCAGTCCACGTAAATCTAAATAAAGAAAAATATCATTTTAAGTCCTTAGGGATTCTTAAGTTGTCAAAATTGGTCCTTGAGATCAAAAATTGCAAAATTACAACTTTAGTCCCTCAAGTTTTGAAATTGTCACAAATGGTCCTTTGAAAATTGGAAAATGTCAAAAATAGTCCTTGCACTATTGAAACTTGTCAAAAGTGAACCTTGTGTGAACTTTGGTATATTGGCAGAAATGGTCCTCCAAATTTCAGAAATTACAAAAAGGTCCCTATCATTAATAAACCTAGCCTTGTCAAATTAGAATTGGACCCCGCCACTTACAATTGTGACCCCTGTCATTTCTCTTTTGAATTGCCGAGTCAAACCAAAGTCAAAAGCGCAAACTTTCCCTCCACTGCTTGTTTATCCTCCCACTGTCTTCCCCACTCGAGTTGCTCGCAACTCTCACTCTCCCATCAACTCACCTTTCCTCCACCCTCATCATCACAACCCACTACAATAAATGCCACCCCCTAGTTGCTAGATCGAGCCCTACAAGTCAAAGCTGTTTTTCCCGCCAAAAAACGTAGACAGATATTATGACTCAAAACTAATCCAATGGCTTAGATTTTTAGTGGGATTTTCTCAGAAGGACACGTGGAAGTCATTTGGTGTATAAAAGAGGAGGAAGAAGCAAAGAGAAGGAAGTAGTTAATTTTTAAAATTTCATGTATTTCGTTTTTAATCTCAATGTTTTAACTTAGCTTCAAAATTGTAATTTCCAGTTTAAATGTATCAAACTTAAGTGAAAGAATCATTGTACTGTGTTTTCAAGTGTCAATTCAAGTTTTAATATCATTTCATGTTTCCAAGTTTACTGTTGCAAAATTTAGTTTCAAACTCCTATGGTTAAGCTTCAAACAGCTTCTTTTTAAGCTCAAGTAAGTTTATTTAAGCTACTTATAGCTTCTTGTAAGCTTATCAATCACGTCCAAGCAAATTTGAATTCTGGTCAATAATAGTCAACTGTGAAGAGAAATTGGGTCAGGCAGATTTGGAAAAGGATAATGGTTGATGCAGTGCTTGGAATGGGTTGGAATTAGTATAGAATAGTGATATTTGGGTTGGTATAAGCTGCAAAACATGCTGGACAAGTTGTGAGTTTAATCTTATTTTCCATTTTCATGTTCAGTTTGCATAAGTGTTTGTACTGGAATCTGTAGTCATCAAGTAATTTAAACCTGTCTACTTAGTTATAATTAGGATAATTATAATCTCAGTAAGTAGGAATATTAGCTAAATCAGTCATGAGTTTAGTTTAAAAAGTAAAATCTGTCTCAAAAGTGGTGTTTGGATTAGTGGCTTACAAGAGCTTAAGCTCTTATCTGTGCCTGATAACTGTCTATGCAGTCTTAATATAGTCTATTTGAACCATATCTGTCATCATATTGCACCTTAAAACCTTAAAAGTCAAAATCTTGTTTTAACTGTCTTCATTCCTTAACTGTTAAGAGTTTGGGAAATCAAAAGCTTATTTCATGCTTAGAAACCACTAGAGTAGCTTGTCTTAGTTTCATTATACCACAAAACTTCAATATCAGTTAACAAATTGATCTCAAAGTTCACAAAAGTCAACTTTTCTCAACTGCTCAAAAGTCAAAATATTGAAAAAACCATTTTGAGCCCAACTGAGATGATTTATCATTGATTCATCTCTGGGCCAAATCAAGTCAAACTTTGGGTTTTATAAGTTCTGTTGGTCTAGTTTCTTATTAGGATTTTTGTTGATTTTTATTAATTTTCTAAAAGCTCTAAGAGCTTGTCAAAAAGGCTTATATGCCCTGTTCACAGCACTCAGTGAACACTGAGTTTTCTCAAGCTCTTGCAGAGCTTGTCCAGAGCTCAACAGAGCTTCTCTTAGTCTAGTTTTTGGTTTACAAGCACATAGCCAGGTCTACTTTAGATTCATACTTTTGGCTTTGAGTTTGGATTTGTTTGAGTGCTTATTTTTCAGCTACAAGTAGCCTATCAAATCTGTTTAAACATTTGAGTGTTCAAATCACCAAATCATGTTAATCAGTGCTATAGAAGTCTAGGATAGTTGAAATTTGTTGTTTTAGAGTACTTATAGCTTATTAGAGCTTACAGAATGAGTTGGTACCGTTTGGTACCTTGTGCTTATTCAGTGCTTATTACAATAGCACTTACATTGCGATTTCATTTTCTTATAAACAAGCTCTTTTTTTCTATTTTCCTAGGTTCACAATATTATATTAGACTTTTCTGAATTTTCACATTTTTCTAGGTCGGTTTACTATTTTTCCTTAATTAAAAGCAGTTTTAGGCATTTTAAATAGCTTTTAATACAATTAATTCGAGAAAAGTTCAAAAAATAAGTTTTCAATTTTCCTAGGTTTAGATAAATATAAAAAGTAAAAAAATTATTTTTCAGTTTTCTCGAGTTCAATTTGTAATTTTAGTAATTTAATTAGTTTTAAATAGTTTAAAATTTATAAAAAATAGAAAAATAATCAGAAAAATACAAAGTTTTGAAAATTCTCTTTTGTTATTTTAGATTTTTCCAAGTCATAATTTCATTTTTCTAGCTTTATTTTATATTTTCTAGTATTTTAGGCTATTATTTAATAGTTAAAAATAGTTTTTAATTAATAATAATTAATTAAATAGTTATAAAAATAATTTTATTTTTCTTAAAATTTTCTCATATCATTAGGTTTGTAAAAATATCATTTTCATATTTTTAGGATAAATACTGCTTAAGTTTCACATTTTCTTGTGTACGTCACGTAGTTTTTAATTTAAAGTTTTATAAAAGTAAAATCAAAAACATCAGTTTAAAAATAGTGATAGCGTTTATTTAATATTTTTTTATCTTTTTAATTTCCTTTAATTTGCATTTAAGCCCCTGTAATTTACAAAACTTTTCTTTAGGTATAAATTACTCAAAATCCTTATTGATCACTATCCTTAGTGATTATTCGACATCTGATTGTGTTAAACACCATTCATCCTCCGTGGGACTTAACGACCCGGGAATCCACTGTATTCTCCTGATCTAAATTGCATTTGGTGTTTGAACTGTTTTAAGTTCCTTACGGTTGGTCATTCATAAGTGGCTAGCTTGCGTGAGAAAACTTGACGGTTTGGCATGAACCACTACCCGTAAGCAGGAAATGGATGACCAAATGCGTACAATTATTAGAAAAAGTAATTTTAGAAGAAGTGTTAAAACAAGAGTTAAATTCCTTACAAGAAAAGCTTTCTAAAGCATTATGCAAAAGCAAGAGCTTGAAGATAATGTTAAAGTGCTTAAACAAGAATTCGGTGCTAAGGAATCAAAACTTTTGAATGATTTTCTAATCTAAAACTTTGAAAAACAAGCTTGAAAATAAGTTGTGCGTACAAGGAATACCATTCAGATTGCGCTCACATGATCACTAAGCATAGAGTTCTCGTGATAAGCATAGTATTCCCATTGTAGAAAACCTAATCCAGTATGGTAAGATAGCAAAAGCTGCTCAAAATGTGATCTATGATGGTAATGAAATACTTAAGCCTAGGCAGAAACCTAGTTGCGCTGAATGAAAGGAAGAGGATAGAAAACTAGATGATGCATCTAGGGAGAAAATGGATAAGAAGCTTAACGAACTTGCATGTAAAAAGAATAACCTAACTATCAAACCCCACGATTACACTAAGGAAAATTGGATCTCCCTGAACATGTTTAAGCCTCAAACTCAATTAACCCCAGAACAGATCTTTTGAAAGAAAGATATGGATAAGCTAAAAGTTAATGTACTTGTTGAAACAAACACTCCCTTAGGAAAATGCTGCGACTCTGTGTATCCTCCAATACACCAATGCATCTAGTTCCTAGATCGATTGCCACTAATAGCAAAACCTTAATCAGCAGTATGTTGTTTATCAACTATTCGTTGATTTTGAGAAGACATGTAAGAAGAAATCACACCTACGAGGGGATAGCGGGGGAAAGGGTTTTGAGCAAACTAAAGAATGTTATTTAACTGAGGTCATGTATTTCTTTAAACAATTAAAAGGTCAATTTGAGAATCTTCAAAAAGGAATAAATTCAGATATTAAAGAAATGGAAAAGGAATTTGATGCAATGATAGTTGAGGTCAATAATTATGAATAGGAACTCAAATATAATGAAGTTGAAAGGAAGAACTTGCATATCTTAAATGAGAATTTTATTTCGAGTTGTGTTGCTCAAGATGTGTTTTATACTGTTACTAAGCACTCTATTACTGCTTCTCGATTTCATGAATTATCTATTGCATTGAAAGTTTCCCATGATCATGTCATTGAGCTTGAAAACAAAAACTCATAACTAAATGAGAAAATTAATCAGGATGATCACGATAATTTGGTAAAACATCTTTCTAAACTAGAAGTTGAACATTTTGATTTGCAACTAAAATATCAACATCTCAAAGAAAATGTCAAAACCTCAAATATCAAGACATCCTCGGATATTCGAGTTTGATGCGCTTTTTCGGATAAACAAACGTGACGAATGAGATTCAAGCTCGGTGTAACACGATCGGAAAATTGAAAGCCCAAATTTCACAATTAAAGGGTGAAAAGAACAATGTGGTGGCTCCCAAATGCCTCCTCCTTTAGATTCTCGGATTCTCAAACTTTTCATCTTCAAAACTTGGTTAATGTTTTACAAAAGGAAAGCGAGGGTTTTCTTGAAAAAATGAAAAGTTAAACGACACTTTAAAGAGTTATATGATTCAATTAAAGTCACTCGTGACAAGAACAACGAAAAATAACGTCTTTACAAAAGGAAATTGAGAATCGAGGAGGCAGGAAAAGGAAGCGCCACTTGTCTTTAATGAGAATGTTGCATCAAGGTCATCCTCGATTGCAAATATCTGTGATCATTAAATACATTCCTCCTCATCTTAGGAATAATGAACTTGTGTTTCATAACTATTTTGATCACCTTAAGGATAGTCTAGAATGTCTCTGTGAGATTGTGGAAGAGGATTTCATAAATAAGCCTCTTGATAGAGAAATTAGGTTTGCGTGCATTCAAGCCAAACGATCTTAGGAGCCGCTAGAATGTTTAATAGCAACATGTCCTAAATCCTTAGGTGCGAAAAGTAAAGTTGTGATGCCTTGTTCTATGCCTAGTGCCAAGCATACAAACCATTCTATGCCCACTATTAAGAAAGTGAACTCTAATGTGCCTTCAAGTAGTTCAGATCCCTGCACGTCTAGTTCAGGAATGCAAAAAGTAGATAAACCAACTAATGTTCCCATAATTCCTTCTACATGAGTAATCAGTGACATAAAAGCAAGCGGGTCAAAGCCTCCAGGCAATACCAAGCAAGATAGGACCTCATGAGCTAAGAATGTGCATTGGAAGAGAGTAGAAGATCACCCTAGGAATATTAAGTTTGAGTTGAATAAAGCGAATCGTGTTGATTCTAGTATTAGCTATAAGCGTCTTGTAATTAATTCAATTACGCTACTATCCATAAACCATATAATGATGATTTGCTTGATTTACATTACTAATCATGAATGTGGTGTGAATGATTTGTCTAATCTTGTCAAATGCCCGATTAAAGCTGTAATGTTAAAAATCAAGCTAAGAAGGCTAAAAGGCAAAAGCGAAGAAAGTTAGAAAGCAATGGAAACCCACAGAAGGAATTTAGTAATATAGGTTATCAATGGATACCTCACCGCCGTAAGATTAATGAGTTGTGCCCTAAATTTGCTAAGTCAATGCCCACTAGAAAATGGATGCCTCTTGGTAGAACTATTCCCTTAAGAAGTGAACATACTTTGAATAGGTCAAATACGGACACTAGCATTGCATCTATTTATGATGATTCCATTGTTTCTACTTGATGTGGGTGTTGCAATCATCATTTACTAACCAAATGGAACCCATTCTTGTATGGGGATCCCAATTATCCGATTATCCATTCTTATACGTGTTCAGCTGCGGATCGTTCAAATCGTTACGTGGTACTGGACTCGAGTTGTTCCAAGCATATGACCGGAGACCGGTCACGGCTCATGAACTTTGTGAGTAAATTCATCGGGCTATTAGATTCGGGAATGATCATTTCGGTGCAATTATGGGTTATGGAGACTATGTTGTAGGAGATAGTGTGATTTCGAGGTATATTATGTTGAAGGTCTTGGACATAATCTATTTTCGTTGGACAATTTTGTGACTCGACTTAGAAGTGGCCTTGGAAAACATACTTGCTTTGTTAGAGAACTTGATGGTGTGGAACTTCTCAGAGGAACTCGTGGTTCAAACCTATACACCATCTCTATCGAAGACATGATGATATCTTCACCCATCTGTCTGCTGTCAAAGGCTTCTAAAACTAAGTCATGGCTATGGCACCATCGTCTCAATCACTTAAACTTTGGTACCATAAACAATCTTTCCAGAAAGGACTTAGTAAGAGGACTACGTAGACTTAAGTATGAAAAGGATCATCTTTGTTCAGCATGTCAATTGGGAAAAAGCACGAAATATGCCCATAAACCAAAACCCACAAACTCAGTAATGGAAGTTCTTCATACCCTTCATATGGATCTGTGCGGACCAATGAGAGTGCAAGCGATAAATGGGAAGAAATACATTCTAGTAGTTGTTGATGACTACTCTCGATTTACTTGGGTAAAGTTTTTGAGGACAAAGGATCGAGCGTCATCATCAAACTTATCAAACGACTTGAGTTCGACTCAACAATAATGTTAGAATTGTTCGAGCAGACAATGGCACGAGTTTGTTAACAAAGACTTAATTCGATTTTATGAAAGTGTTGGAATCGGTCATCAAAGAAGTGTTCCACGAACTCCTCAACGAGCGGTGTAGTTGAAAGACGAAATCGAACTCTTGTGGAAGCCGCAAGAACAATGCTAATTTATTCAAAGGTTCCAATGTTTCTATGGGTTTGAAGCAATTGCCACAACTTGCTATACCAAAATCGTTCCTTATTCACACCTCTCATGGAAAAACTCCATATGAACTTGTCCATAAACGAAAACTTGATCTATCCTACCTTCGTGTGTTTGGTGCTTTATGTTACCCAACTAATGACGGTCAAGATTTAGGTAAACTAAAAGCTAAAGCGGACATTGGAGTATTTGTAGGATATGCACCAAACAAAAAGGATCTTGAATCTACAACAAGAGAACCCGAAATATCATGGAAACAATTCACGTTACGTTTGATGAGTGACGGTCAAATGGCTCGGGACAATCCAGATTCTGGACCCGCATTTCAACCTTTATCAAGTAGTCCTATCGGTTCTACCCTTGTTTCTAATCCTCACCAACTCCTTATGTACCTCCTTGAAGATGATTTGAAGAAATTATTTGATCCAATGTTTGATGAACAGTATGAGCAAGTGCTAATGATATGTCAATTCCATCAACAGAGGTTGCTTCTATCCATGTCAATGAAGTTAACCCTTCGGTTTCAATGTCATTAAGTCAAGAAGCGCTGCTGCGATCACTCTGTCTCATCAACAAATCATCAATCATCAAGTGTACATCATGGAATTGTTTCGCATCCATGATGAAGTTAATCCCTTTGCTACTCCAGAAGATGCCCCTTCGAAACATATTTGCTCTGAATCATCATCATAACCATCTTCATCAGGAGATATCTACTCTGCTACTTCAGTTCCTCAACAACAACCACATGAACACCTTAGAAAATGGACACATGATCATCCATTGGACAACATCATTGGAAACCCCTCTCGTCCAGTATCCACGCGGAAACAACTTGCAACCGATGCCTTATGGTGCTTCTTCAACTCCGTACTCTCTAAGGTCGAACCAAAAGATGTTAAAACCGCCATGAATGAAGACATCTGGTTCAAAGCCATGCGAGAAGAAATTCATGAGTTTGATCGACTAGATGTGTGGGAATTAGTACCTGCTCCAGATTGTGCTATGATCATTGCTCTAAAGTGGATCTTCAAAGTAAAACTTGATGAGCATGGTGATGTTTTAAAGAACAAGGCTCGATTGGTTGCAAAAGGATACCGTCAAGAGGGGGTATTGACTTTGAAGAATCATTTGCTCCAGATTGCTCGTATCGAGGCAATCGTAATCTTCTTGGCTAATGATGCAAGTAAGAACATGGTAGTCTATCGGATGGATGTAAAGGCGGCTTTTCTTAACGGAGATCTTAAAGAAGTCGTATCGTCCGACCAACTCAAGGCTTTGTAAATCGAGCATCCTACTCATGTCTATCGTTTGAAAAAGGCTCTTTACGGTTTAAAGCAAGCTCGAGGACATGGTATGATCGCTATCAAAGTTTCTTCTATCTCTTGGATTCAGAAAGGAGCGATTGATCCGACATTGTTCACCGAATGTCGTGCAAACATTTAATTCACGTTCAAATATATGTTGATGATATTATTTTGCCAATGGTGACCCCGATGAATGTGACCGTTTTCAAATGAAATGGGTTCCAAATTTCAAATGTCAATGATGGGACAAATGTCATTTTCTTTGGATTACAAATTTCACAAAGTCCGGAGGCATTTTAGAAATCAATCTAAATATGCAAATGAGATTTTAAAGAAATTTGGATTTGATTCTTGTGACCTGTTGACACTCCCATGATAGGCGTACTAAACTAGATGAGGACCACTCGGGGATCATGGTAGACTAAGCGAAATATCGTAGTATGATTGGATCACGATGTACCTCGCGCCGATGAACCATACAATTTGTTATTTGTTTGCATGTGTGCTAGATATCGAGCTAAGCCTACCAAAAGCACCACAAGCGGTTAAACCGAATTTCGGTATCTCCAAGGAACCATCAATATGGGACTTTGGTACTTGAAGGACACCGGTATGTCACTAACGACCTATGCGGATCTTGATCATGCAGGATGTCAAGATACACGTCAAGTACGTCCGGAGGTGCTCAGATTTTGGGTGATAAGCTTGTGAGTGGTCTTCAAAGAAACAAATGAGTACTTCTATTTCCTCTACGAGGATGAATACATAGCCATGTCATCTTGTTGTGCTCAAATCCTATGGATGAGATCCCAATTATCTGACTATGGCTTTGAATTCAACAAAATTCCTCTGTACTGTGATAATAAAAGTGATATTGCTCTCTCATGCAACAATGTTCAACACTCAAGAGCAAAGCACATCGACATTCGACATCATTTCATCAGGGAGCAAATAGAAAACGGTGTGGTGGAACTCTATTTTGTGAGGACTGAATACCAATTAGCAGACATCTTCACCAAAGCTCTTCCTAGAGAACGTTTTGAGTTTATCCTCCCATGACTTGGTCTAAAGAGTCTTCAACCGGAAACACTCAAATGTCTTCAAGAGGAAGACGAGGAGTAAAGGTCTTTCTTCATCCATCTCTTGTAAATATTTATTCGAAAAGCAAAATACAAAATTTCAAAATCTACAAAAGCAAATAGAAAAATATAAAACTTTCAAAATCCATAAAAATTAGAAAATTTTGAAAATCCCAAAAATATTGTTAGTTTGTCATGTTTTTTCTTTCTTTTTCCTTGTTCGATATCATCTATGGATTTTGTGTTGTCATTCAAAGAATGACACGGGTCTTTAGATGTTATTCGAATGTTTTTTATATATATATATATATATATATATATATATATATATATATATATATATATATATATATATATATATATATATATATATATATATATATATATGGGAGAAAGTGAAACTAAGGTTTATAGTCATTTCAGTCTATAACCCGTTTTTAATGAAAGAACAAAGCCATGCTTTTACGTATGTTTCAAATCTCATGCTCTGATTCTAAAAAAAATTGTTTGTCACCAAAAGGACAAATGTTTCTTTCACAAATATTTTTCCTTCTATAAATTCTTCTGAAAAATATTTGCTATCTAATGAAAACAATGTTAAACAAAATACCTCGGACGAAATTTTTGAAATTCACTTGGACTTGACATCGGTCAAAATCTCAATCTCTCAATCAACAACTTATGTCATTGATTGAGGGGGAGAATAATTTCAATTAAATCATAAGGTTATTTGTCATGTTTTCAAAAAATATTCATGCATGTTATTGGAGTTTAAAGTCTCATAAGTGATCCTTATCGGTTAAATGTTTTCATAAGCAAGTCATAATTCTCCTTAGAAGCTTTCAAAAACAATTTAAATCTATAAAGATCACAAATCTCAAATGATTTGAAAATTGTGATCGGGGGAGAATTTGTGATTTAAATTGGATTTAAACGATGATTCGATAAATGGTTTCACAAGTGTTTAGCAAGCCTTCCTCCCCACATGTGCCAAACGATTTCAAATTTTCCATGCACATGTTGAGGGGGAGCATCTTTTTAAAACCACAAAGAATTGAAACGTGATTGATTTGTCTCTAAGTGCAGGTTCCTTCTAATATGTGCAAAACTCTTTCAAACCTCGAGGAACATATTGAGGGGGAGCAAACTTATGAAAACCTCATCCTTCCCCAATATGCTTTATCTACTTGATTTGATCAAGGAAGTGATATTGATATCTTTTAGAAAATGGTAATCAAAGAAGTTAATTCTTCTTCTTGCCTCCGTGTGCCAAAACGATTTCAAATACACAATGCACATGTAGAGGGAGAGCTCTTTTTCTAAAAATATCAAAAACAATTCAGGTACAAAATGCTTTGATAATATATCACAAGTATCTGGATTGATTTTCAAATGGGTTTCAATTGGTTCCAATGGCAGATGAACAATACCAAATAGACCGACCAAAATTACTTTATGTATGGTAATATAAGGATGATAAGGTTAGGTATTAGTTCCCACGATCCGCCAGAACCGGAGGGATCTACCCAGGGACAATCCAGATAGTGTAGAAGTCCTTAGGTATGATGAAAAAAAGGAGAAAGTGAGATATGGGAAGAGTGCGGATGAGGCGAGCTAATCTTGGAATAAACCCAACAAGGTTCTAGTTATGAAGTCTTGGTAAGCACCGAAGGGGTTGAAGAATGAAAAAGAATCGAATGTGAAAGGGTGAAAAGAAATAGCCCTCAATTATTCAACCTTAGGGCGAAACCGGGTTTAATACATATGCTCTTGGTGGTTACTAAGGTAACACGGTATTGAAGACAAGGCGTCATGGACCCGATGTGTGCCTTGCACTACAACTTCCCAAGCTACTCAAGTTCCTCTTGAAAGGACTTGTTTCATTCTCACGGGAACCGACATTATCTATCGACTTTCTCTTAGAGTTTGTTGATATTGAAGAGGAGACCCTCTCCTAGTCTCCGCATAGGAACCAAATATGCACAATTGAGTCTAGAGCCACGAGATCATCAAATAAATCTCATTAGGACATTGTCAATGAAGACTCTCATTTCACACAATGTGGAAGAGATTATATCTTATGAGTCCTCGCATTATCCTTGTGGTATTGCGGAACATCCGAGTGATATGCAAACATATTCACAATGAAGATGGAAAGCCTTCGAGCCAACATCAAACAAGCTCCTGGTGGGTGGCATGTGAGATCTATCCAATAGATCAACCATGTGACAACTGAACAGAAACAATGGGGCAATTCAATCTTTTGAATCAATCCTGGTTCAGGTTATGGATTGACGGATACCTTTGAAAAATCGATCGTTGTGCTTAAAAACTCTTTTCTTTAGAGTACGAGGCATGAACTATTGTGTTCATACGTCATATTCAACTGCTTAAACATTCGAGCACATCGACTATGTACTAATATGTCAAAATAAAAGGTGTTTATGATTGATAATTGATTTTTATTAAAACCTTCATGTATTGCAAAAACAATTTATATTGAGCGGTACACGATTGTTTTTCAAATCATTTTCATCAATCGATGAATCTCAATTATTTGGTTCACTCACTCCGTGTTGTCTTCTTTGAGGCGTTCGGTTTGAGAACAACTAGAGCGGTGCGAAACCTGTCAAGGAAATTCTTGAATTATACCGATCACAGCGCGATGCTGTCTTGATCAGCGGGAACCGTGGGCGTGTACCTCAATTCAACAAAAGTGATCAAAGACACTTTCGTACACTTCTTCGCTAGCTGTTGTATGCAGTCGCCCGACGTTTGCGGTGATCGAATGAAGCGGTCAATCCATAGCCGCATGCTCACACTACACATTCATCTCTAAAGAAATCATGATTAGTGCATCAACGACTCGATATTTTCACTCCATGCTTACGCTTTCTGCTGCGCCAATATCATGAATCAGCGAAAGCTTCCGCTACTCGATGAGAAGAAATCATGATCCGAATGTGAGCATGTCGGTCCAAATGTCACAACATCAAATAATACCAACACCACAATGGATGAGTCGAGATTTATGTTGGTGATGATCTCAATGCGGCTCAAAACTCATCATCACGTGGATCGCTTAAAGACCTCCACTTTGATTATCCAAACATGCAATAATGAAGAATCAATGACTACGAGCTCTTGGGCAAAGAACGGAACAAGAATCCAAGAACAATCTTAATGTAATATCTGTTTGTATTCAATGTAATTTGAGGTGACCTCCCTAGGGAGATTGTTAGGATGTAGTAAATCCAAGTATTAAAGTGTCGGTCACCTCAAGTATATGTAATCGTTAAAAGCTCGTAGTCGTAGTTATTTAATGTTAAGTAGTATTTAGTTAAGTAACACCGTGGAGGACAGACGGGTCTTTACCACTGTATGCACGATCCACGACCGTAGGTGGCGATTTGTGTAAGACTATAAATACTCTCTACCTTCCAAGGTAGAGAGTTGGAGCTCGTAATAATACTTTCATTTTCTCTCACTAAGTTCTCAAACCTCTAACTCTTTCTCTCTCTAAAACCTTAAGTTATACGCCTACTTGTGATTATGTTTTGATGTGTATGTGAAATCCAATATATTACAAAAACACCAGCCATAACGTTTCAAATCCATGTGGAAGTCATTTCTATATTGTCAACATGAAAAATTGTTAAGTATTTCATATTTAGGGTTTCAAATTTGAATTTATAATATTTAAGGTTTCAAATCTGAGGTTACTAAAAGTGGTAAGTATTTCTTTGCTCCAATCGTCACATCAATTTCACATGCCTTTGGTTTAATTGTTATAGCTAAAAGAATTATAATCACACTAAAAGTGATTTTTGGTGAAGAACACTCCTAAATGGCACCTATGAAATATCACTAAGTTCACCAGTATTTCGTTTATATATTAAGTTGAACTGTATTGTATTTTTTTCACTGCAGTTAAAGATGTTATTGCTCTATTTAAGTTCCACGGTCTGTGTACATTGGCAAAAATGGTTATTGTCTGACTCCATTTAACTATTAAGGACTCAAGATAGATTAGGCCATGTCGTCTTTTAGAAATTAGAACAAATTTTTGAAAATTGTATTATGCTAATAGTTTTGCTTACACCTTATCACATCATGGAATGATGATACTTATATTGTGGGTTAAAGTTCTAAGTTGTGATATGGGTACGGATATATGAACTTGCTGCTGTGAAAATTATATGAAAACGACTAGAGGAGAAACTAAGTAAAGCATAATGTAATGATCAAATTGTATGTCCTATGCACACTTTAATCATTTTAAGTTAGTCGTTGGAATGTGCTTTAATTTCATTCAATTAACTATGTGGCGAGTGACTAATCTATTAATCCGTATAATGCATAAGGGGTTTGAGGCAATAATTTTATACATCGAAATATTGTGATTGGGTAAGGTATCAAAACGAATTTGGTTCAGCCGGGTTGAATGTAATGACGTCTTTTCTCATTTTAAATTAACAACATGGTTAATGTAGGGGACTAAATTACATCTTAAGGCTGCATGCTAAAAGGCTTAACATCATCACAGAGTGAAGAAGGTAACAGGAGACGCCAATTTTGGTTCACAACTCCTCCAAAAGTAGGCCCGACGTTCCATACGCATTTGGAATAGAGTTTATGAATGGAGATATTAGAGCATTCCCAATCATAACATTATAACACCAATAACACCGTCCACGTCAGCGCCACATCAGCTTTAACATTTAACATTAACATCCCCAAAAAACACCCACAACAATAACATCCCAATAACATCAATAACATTTCATATTTTCAATTTCAACCTCTAAACTAAAACAAACACTTCATTTATTAAAACACATATCACATTTAACATTAAAACACCAAGTACATTAAACACATTGTAGCAATTGGATTCAAATATTGTTGGTTGGGCAATTATGGTAGCAATTGGATTCACATATCACATAATTTACAAATTTGACCACATATAAATCATTAAGATATTTTCTTCCTATAATCATTGCAGAACAAATATTGTTGGTTGGGCAATTATGGTAGCAATTGGATTCAACACATTGTTGTTTGGGGAGCCCCAAATAGGCCACGAAGTAAGTTAATTGGGTAATAGTATGTTATCTTGTTATTAGAGGTGGCAAAACATGCGGGCTGGGGCAACGGGCTAAACGGGCACTAGCCCAATGGGCACAGGCTTAAACGGACACGGGCCAAACGGGCTATGTTATACGAATTGGTTTAGAAAATGCCTAAAACGAAAGAAAAAAAAAACGTAACACATCATTTATATTTGGGTAATTAAATGTACTATATCTATAAGTTTTTCATTAAAAACAATTTCATGTTCGAGAAAAACATGTGCCCATTATACCCATTTAACTTTCTAAATGTGCAATTGATGCCCATTTCAAAAAAAGGGGGGGGGAGAGGCTAAATGTGCACAAATCTTTTAAAAAGTTGCCCATTTAGCCCATTTTTTATTTTGGACACAAATTGCCACCTCTACTTGATATACATGCTTTTTAATACTGATTTTCTCTATGTATTCAGAGGCCTTTGAAAGCTCTTGACAAGAATATACTTTGGATTTTCCAACCAAAGAAAACTGGTAAATTGTCCACATTGAACTTTAGAAAATTATGGGTCATTATGTATGTCAAATTTGTAAATTATGCAACTAAATTTTAAATGTTTGTTGTGATGTCAGGCGAGGGAGATCTTATCACCAGTGGAGATCTATATGCTGCAAGTCATAACATCCTCACTTGGACCATATTGCTTCGTCTGCGGTAATCTTTCATAGATGCTCAAATGCTTTCAAGATTAACTTTTTAATATTTTTTAGTGTCGTATCTTGATTGGTTTTTTGATGCATTGGTTATGAGAAAGTTATGTTTTGTTGTTAATTGTGCAGCTGGAATTTCTATTGTCGAAGTATCCATGAACAAGTTGGAAAATTAATAGTTTTGCTTTTACAATCGGGAATGCAGACCAACAACCATGTTGGGTTATAATGCTTGAGGTAGATCCTGCACTAATATTACACTTTCATTAGATGATATATTATGAAGAAATTAACCTACAACTGCGTATCTAATGCTTTTGTTTTTTACATGTTAGGTTCTTGATAACCTTCCACACGATCTTATTTACTCAAAAAACCAAGTTTCACCATGGATGGAAGTTTGGGTAAAAAAGCAACAGGACGGGTGAGAATAATAAGTACATTATCTGGAATATGGCTGATATATGTACATTACCCGTGTTGTCAGTATCATCTATGACCTTCCGGTCTGCATGTGCTAAAAGCTTTGGCTCGAGAAATTGGTTTAAACCCACTCTAGGCTATCGAGTTCTCAACAATGATGTGTTTCAATTGGTCTACTCTTCTAATGACTATGTCACTTTGCTTACGCAGGTCTAAATAAAAGGCGCGCTATATTGGTAACGTTCAACTTAATCAAATGCATTTAAGGTTGTTCTGCATGAGTTTTGTTTCCCATAGATAAACATTGAAAAAAAGGCTTCAAACATACCATACAAGGAACACAGATTGTGACAATAGTTGCCAACATGCGGAAAAATGTTGGTGATATCAAAATTGCATTTTAAAAGTTATTATAAAAAAAATATATTCTAACATGTATGGGCTATAGTGCTGTAAAAAGAAGATAATCATTCTTTAGTGTTTAGATGAAGTTGTTTAATCCAATGTAAGGGGGTGTTTGCGATTGCTTTGTAAGTACGTGCTTATTGCATAGTTTTTAGTGTTTGGATGTAATAGTATCTCAGGGGGGGGGGGATTAGTATGTGCTTATTACATTGTTATAAAGTTGTTAAAGAGAACATCAATTTCAAGCAGTATATCAAGCAAGGTTGTCAAGATCGGGATCCTACCCAGGATCGTTTTCGTCTTTGCAAGATCGTGATCGTAAGATCGGATTGGGATCTTAAGATCCTACTCTAATGTTATTTCTTAATAGTTTATGTAATTTTATACAAATCTACAAATTCTAATACATTATAACTACAAAATACTCTGAATGTTTCATATAAATGTTGTCCTAAATTATGATTATAAAATGTTTAAGAAGATTAACATGTTGTTTTTTGAATTCTACAAACAAACAACGTATAAATTTGTAGTTTTTTAGTTTGTAATCCGAGAAAAGTAAGATCGGATCGGATTAGATCGTAAGATCGTATGGTCAAAATCGGGATCCTATAAGATCTTAAGCTTGCAAAGATCCTATGTAGGATCCGGATCGTTTTTTCTTTGCAGTATCGTAAAATCGTAAGATCCTAAGATCAGGATCGGGATCCTGAAAACTATGATATCAAGAACTATTTACCATATTCTTTAAAAATGATTAAGTACTTAAGCATATCTTGGTACCTGGACTATCTCAAAGCAAATAATACGAGTAACCAATCCAAACACCCTTACATAAGCACTTGAAAGAAGCACGTTGGTACTTGCATATTATAAATGCAATTAGGGTGTTTGGGATTGAGGTTGGTACCTGCAAATTCCTTATGTCATCAGATGGTGTTATTTACGAGTTGTTTTAGAGCATATAAGCATTTTTTAGTCTTTACTTGAAAGCTAAAATTTTAGTCTAAGCGGGTGTTTATGATTCCCTTTTAGGTCTGGAGATTAATAATCCAAACAATATATAGAAAGCTATTTCTCTTATTTTGTACTTAATAATAAGCATGTTATGCATGTACTCAAAACATGTTAATTTTAGTACATGTTGGGTCATGTTATCATCAAGTTTTGGTCCAATTTTCATCAAGATCTATTTAGCAGTCAAGTAGGGGTGAGCGAAAAAACCGTAAAAACCGAATAAACCGAAAACCAAAACCGAACCGAACCGAAAATAATCGAACCGAACTAATAACCGAACCAAATTTGCTAAAACCGAACCGAACCGAACTACTAATTCGGTTCTCGGTTTGGATATGGGTTTGGCAGTTTGAACCGAAAACCGAATTCATATAAATATATATATTTTTATATATTTATATATATATTTATATATTTTATGTATATATATATATAAATAAATACTATTAAAATGTTATCATAATATAATAAAACATTTTTTATGCTTGAAATATATTTTCTTAGTAAATATCTATGTAATTATTAACTTTTTTTTAAAAAAAATAGTGAAATTCGGGTTATTCGGTCAACCCAAGAACCGAACCGGATTAGAATTCAACCGAACTAAATCGAAAACCGAATTTGAATTTGGTTCGGTTCAGTTTTCGGATTGACCTAAAAAAAATTTAACCGAATTAACCGAACCGAACTAACCGAACAACCCGATGACCGAACCGATCAACACCCCTACAGTCAAGTATATGGAGCATCATTATGAAGCCACATTGAATCATTGATATTCTATGATTTTTGCTAAACTCGAGTAGGAGGTCTTACGCACTAAAAACACATTTTTAACATATTTTCTAACTACTCTTTGTAAAACATAATTCTTTCACTTGTGATATCTATATGATATTGTAAGATTATTTGTGAGTAAAAAGAAAATGAATAGTAGTTCTAAGCTTCCATCTTGGATCAACCTTACCAGTTACCACTCCATCTCTTCAAGATTACGTGACAAGAAAACGATGTTCAAGTTTAACAAATGCAGTTTTCAGTTTGAGTCTGTCTTGCTATGACGATAAATAAAAGTCACGGGAAAACGGTGTCGAAGGTGTCTTGCTATGACGAAAAATAAAAGCCACAGCCAAACGGTGTCGAAGGTGTCTGTTTTCGCAATGACATGTTTTTTTCTCTCGGGCAACAACTGTACGTTTAGGTATCATGAGTAGAGACAAATAAACTATTAGATCTTTTTTATGTTATACAAAGTGTTATTCGTTTTGTTCATTTCATACCATTAAAAAAGTTAAAACCATTTACATGTTTTATTTAGTGTTGCCTTATAATGGATAGGTTATGGTTTCTTGACTGCATATTCACATGGGTCACACAAATCAACCCGGGTATTCTGTTTATTTTATACAAACAGAATCATTAGGAAAGGTTACGACAACTTTCTTTTAATTTGACTTTTGTTTTTAGGTGTTCACGGAATAAACATGGACTACTCAAGTATTTAACGTTGATTGCATACACTTGCTATTCAAGACAATCTACCACACATGCACATTTATTATTTTAATACTCACAAACCAAATTGTTTATCGTATTATTAACATATTACTTATTATTCCCTTTAAAAAATAATGGAACCTATTTACGTTCGTTGTTGTTTGTTACTTTATACACACACATAACTCCTCAATTAATAATTTCTTTAAAAATTCCCATGATTCCAAAAGGTTAATGCCAATACATTGCTAGTGCATCTTTAAAGCAATCTTACTTGTGGGATCACTACAAAGTTCTAAAGTTAACTGCCAACATGAGGCTGACTGTTGGATCAAGACCTGAAGATGTAATCGAGATACTGGAATTTGTAGAATAGATATTGAAAGTAGGAGACGGAGAGCTTGGAGAAGCAAATGACGGAGAGGTTTACGTTCGTTGTTGTTTCTTACTTTATTCGTGCGCATAACTACTTAATAAATAATTTCTTTAACAAGAGCCAAGGTCAATCACTTTCAAAGTTGGTTTGTACCTGTCACGTCATGTATTCACACATGGACAACTATATGTTTTTGTTTCACGCGTCAAAAGCAAAAGAGGTTTGAAGGTTGTTGTTTGTGATGCAGATGATAATCTATCGAACACCACTACAAATGTTGTCTACAAAGAAGTGCTTTCAAGATCTTTGATGAAATTCGAAAGGTATCTACAATATACACATGACATCATTTGTACCATTTCTTAAATTTACATATATTATAAATCACAAACTCCTTTTTTTTCACTTTTATATTATTTAAACTTATTAGGTGCTGACGTAATTGGCATTGGCTTATCACTTCATTAACGCTAACTACATACATTTGCTTGTGAAGATCATCAAACTTGGATACGACAATGTATGAACATTTATTATATTAATATTTACAAACACTATTGTTTATAGGATCGTTGACTTATTAGTTATTATTCATTTACAAAAATAATGGAGGTTATATCGTTCATTGTTGTCTATTACTTTATTCACACACTCAACTTCTTAATGTATAATTTTTTTTTAAAACCCCGTGAATCCACGGGTCTATAGGCTAGTGTGCTTTATATATAGTATTGATAGATGGGCTTTGAAACTTAAAATGAGGAGCTGTGTGTAAAATTAAGTAAATAGAAAGATGGTAATTAAAAATGAAAGAGCTTCAAATTGGTTATGCTATGATTCAAACCCGAGTCAATAGACTAGGCTCAAGGCAGGCTTACCGGTTAATATCTTGTACTACTTTCGTCGTTAAATAAATGTCCACTTTGATTTTTTGTAGTCTTTCTTGTTAAACTTTGACCTTAAATAATTTTGTTTGTGTTATATAATACTTGATGAAAATTATACCAATGAAAATACATTTAAAACCCAATCTATTCATATATTTTGCATCAAGTATTATATAACATAAACGAAAATATTTAAAGTCAATATTGAACAAAAAAGATCGCAAAAAGTCAAAGTGAACATTTATTTAAGGGCGGAGGGAGTATCAAATGTTATTTAACAGCTTACTTGTAAAGATAAATCTTTACATATAAAGCAAAATGTGTTACTATGGTTTGCACAACACAAGGATTAGCAAAAGAAACATTTGAAATTGAAAAAGTCAACACATAGTGATATCAACCATTTTCACTAATAGCTTCAAAGGTCAAAACAACATTAGTAAATTTCTACATACAATTGCTACTATACTCTCTCCATATATCACCATCAATGAATCAAAAAACCATTAGAAATTCCAAAAAATAACAAAGAAACCCCTACACATTATAAACACCGAGAACTCGAAAACCAAAAAAAAGAAAAAAAGAAAAAGAAAAAGAAAAAGATCAAGTTCGTGTAGCTGCCAAAGCAATACGAGGACTCAAAACCGACGATTTCTTCTGCAACATTTGTCTCAAATGTCTAATCTTAGCATCAACTCTAGCAGAGAACCCAATCTTCGTTTCTTGCCTAGCTTTTGATCGTTCTCTAGTCCACATATGTCGATCTTCGACATCTTTCTTATAATACTTGATCTCTTGAATCACATGATGATCCATGGGATTAAACGATCTTTGGAAGGAAATGTGAGCCAAATATGGTAAATTGCATGCTACCGTTACCAACAAAGTACTTAACCAGAATATAGGTGCGGGTGCAAGTGCTTCTACGAAGATTTTATACGCATTTCCGGAAAGTTCTGGTGACATCATCCCGTAAAGTACTAGGAAGACATACCAGGCAAAGATACTGAAAGCGATAAGGAAATGCTGTATCCATGTGAAGTGGCTCATTGTTAAGGCTATTTGGCAGTTGACGGCGTAGATGACACATGTGAACATGGCTGTCCCCACTACGGTCATGTCGGCTGTTTGACCGCCGATTCTAAAAGCTTGGTCGTAGAAGATTATGATGTTGAGGAAGAATACGATTAAGGAACAGTAGAGACCGTTTCCCATCCATCCGAAGATTCGGTACCAATCAAAAAACAGGTTTCTTGGCCCTTGTTGATACAATGCTGGAAACTGCAGTGAGTTTGACGATGAGTAAATATTCAAAAGAAAAAGGTTGGCAACTTTAGCATATAGAACGGGTCGATTTAGATTGTGTTTTTATCTCAAACGGGTCAACTTGGTTTTGTTAAGCTAAAAGGGGAACAGTCTGAAAAAGATTGTGAAGAAGTACACGAAAGCTAACCTGTAAGCAGATCTCAGAAGACACGTCTTGTTCAAAGACACCAAGTGCAATAACGGGCAGTGATGTAAGAACAACGTTGAATAAAAGCATATACCAATCGTCATACACTGATTGCCCCGAGAACCCAGTGAATGCCTCAAAGTAGAAGAGAGTAAGGCCAAAAGCAATGTTCTTGTAGAAGAAATAGCAAATCTGTGGTTGCATATAAATTGTTTGTTAATAATAGGGTTAATGGCATATAATAGCAACGTACTTTCTCATTTGTGCCATTATCATATACGAACTCAAAAAAAATACCACAATACCCATCCAACTTTCAAATTTTGTTTCATTATCAGATACGTACTTTCTCATTTGTTCAAATATCAGATATGAACTTTTAAAAAAATACCACAATACCCATCCAACTTTCAAAATTTTTTTCATTATCATACGCAAAGAGATGAGTCTTAAACGTTGATAATGAAACAAAATTTAAAAGTTGGATGGGTATTGTTGTATTATTTTGGGTTCGTATCTGATAATGGAACAAATGGAAAAGTACGTTGCTATTACATGCCATTAACCCTTAATAATATAAATGTTTAACAATAGTACGTTTCGGACTTGAAGCATTTTGGAACAGACAAAAGTAATAGTCATATATAAGTTACCATTTGAGCGATTCTTTTATAGCACCAGTGACCATGTACAACCAGAAGCCTCTCAAGAAACCGAAACTGTGCAATAGCAAAATCACTAGCCATCACAGCCTGTATACAGCAAAACGTTTATTAAGCCGTGTTTCCCTTTAACACCAAATCCACGCTTAAACCGACATTATGAATGAAGTCTGTTTGGCAAAATACTACAAACCTGCATTCCTTCGACACCACTAATTCCGACACCAATATCCGCTTCCTGAATCATTCCAACATCATTTGCACCGTCTCCGATAGCTAAAGTCGTTTTCCCCGTGCCTTCCTTTACCAATCTTGTAACCTATTGTCACCATGAATATGAATATTATCAATATTTCAGTCATAGTGTGTAAAATATTTATAAATTTCTTTAAAAAAAAAAGGTTAAATGATGTTACCAAGGCCTTTTGTTTAGGAGAGACACGGCAGCATATAACGGAAGCACAGTCAACGGCTAGATTCAGGAACTGATGCTTCAAATCTTCCTCCAAAGCGTAAGTTAAAGTTTTCCCGTCGATAATCAAAGCAAACGCAGCATGAGGATCCTTTTCAAGCTTAACCATTTGAGATGCATTCGTGATTTGCAATACAATGTTCTCTTTTACAGCCTGATCAGTAACCAATAACAATACTTAACAACTCGATTTACATGAAAATGAACACTGACGTTGAAACTATAACTACCCAAACTATGTTCATAAAACGTGAAACTATTCATGTTGACACGATATCAATATCACTGACTCAATATAATGATGATAGCGGAAAAAAGGGGAATTCTAATATGAACTACCTTCTTGGAATTCTCGGCTAGCATGTCCATATTTGTCGATATGCAAATTTGCTTCATGCCCTGCCTTAGTAAACTGCACGCGAACCTGCACCAACAAGAAAAGTCGTATTTATTACATGCTTCTCAAGATCTGACTATATAAACTATAATAACAAGAAAAGCGTAACCATAATCCCATTTACCCAAACACCCCCTAACTATAAGTTTAGATCCACATTTTTTCCAGAAGATAATGACATACCCAATGTTGATTGCGGTTTCCATTTTATCGCCTGTTAGGACCCATAGCTTAAGGCCAGCTTGAGCTAATTTATCGATACATTGTGGCACCTACACAAGAAAAAAGAAAGTCAAACTAACGAAACAATAAAAATGTTTTTGTAATCATAATCTGAAAACTTTATTAAGACATACCCCCGGTTGTAGCTTATCCTCAACAGCAGTTGCACCGACAAGAATCAGATCTTTTTCCATCAAATCAGATACCCTTTCAAGCATCGCGTCTCGGTCCCCACCGATTGAAGTTTTGGCTTTCATAAACTCATCATTCCATGCTGCGTAGTCTGATTCTTCAAGTTTTTTGTAAGCGAGTGCTAGCGTACGTAAACCAGCTTCCCCGTACTCATTTAGATGCTTTGTGGTGGACTCCTCATACACTCTTCCGTTTTTCGCTAAACGATCAAATATGATGCTGCGGAAATCAACCAATAAATATCAATATACCTCGTGTACGTATACATCATACATTTGTGAGCAATATAACATGACCGATAAATATAACTGACCTGTCTGCGCCTTTGCAAAGTAAAAGAATCTGTCCAGTCTCGTCTTGAACGATAACCGACATCCGTTTTCTTTTGCTTGTGAAATCGAGAAGGTTTAGAAGCTTGAATTCCCGTTCGACGAATTCTTGAGAAGAAGGATGCCTCTCACGAACAAATATGCTCGACTGTGTCCTTTTACAGAATTCAAACCCGAACTCTCTCGCAGCAACAAGAAACGCACCTTCATCAGGTGATTCCGCTTCATAACTAAAACTATCAGTCTCTTCATTATACTCGGGAATCGCTGTATGACAAAGAGCAAGTATCCTAAAAAATAACATCAGAACCTCCGGATTCGACTCCCGTAACCAATTCCCGTTCATTAACCGAGCATCCTCAAAACTAAACCCTTTTATCGGTACACGTAAATTTTCTCCTCTAGGTGTCGGGACCGCTTCTAACTCGATTTCTGACCCGTGTTGACCATGTCCTTCTAGATCCATCGCCATTTGACTAGCAGCAGCAAGCTCAACTTCACTTGACCGCATCCCGTATGGGGTTCCCGCAATCGAACACTTCAAGAAATCCATTTGGTTGCACGTTAAAGTCCCGGTTTTATCCGATAAAATCGTGTCAACCATCCCTAACTCCTCGTTCAAATTCGAAGTACGGGCCTGTGCTGGTGTACCAGTTTCTTCATCGTACATATGAATATCTTGATTGATAAAAACCGCTTGTAACACCTTAACAAGCTCAATTGAAACGTAAAGCGAAATCGGTATCAAATACCCGTAAAGAATCAAAGCCGTAATTAAATGATAAAACCCCGACTGCCCAGCATTATCAGGATCGTATAAATGCTCGTCATCTGGGGCCTGCAAGTACCACCAGCTCGGCATTTGCGTTTTTGTCTTGATAGCAAAACCCGTTGAGCTAATCAAAGATATCAACACCAAAAGGGTAAACAGCACGTATATGATCTTGTCCATTTGTTTCTCGATCGTGCTCCGTTTTGATGGTGATTTGGTAGCGTTCTGCATCACTTTACTATCGTGACCAGAAAATATCACAACCCCGTAAACATGTCCCGTATTACGAAGCTTTGAATCCCGAAGCAAAATCTGACTTGGGTCAAGCGGAAAGACTTGTCTCTCATATTCAAGATTCCCGACAAACGTGTAAAGATTCGGGTTCGGGTCTTCACATTTTATCGTTCCTCTAAAATCTTTAAAAGTCGCATCATCGTCTAAAGTCAGAGTTGACTCCAAAGATCGTTTAACTTTTAGATTCGTCTCACCGTCTAAATTCATTGTTTCAACATAGCAAATCCCGTCTTCATAACTCGATGATAACAAGAGTAAATCAGCGGGAAAAAACTGATCTTTTTCAACTTTAACCACATCTCCGACCCGTAAATTCATCCATGGTTTTAAAGAGAAAACACCTTCACCGCTATGAACCCTGACTTTCCTCATATTTACCTTCATGTCCTGCATGAACCGATGCCAATTCTCGACTGCCTCTTTAGCCATACTTAACCCGATAACGAAAGCTAATGGTGCAATCATACTATAAGCCGAAAAGGGTGAAACAGGTGTTATTGACAACACTGCAGCTAATAGGAAGTACACGTTTGCTACACGTCGAAACTGTTCAAAAAGGGCTTTTGGTAGAAATGTAATTACGTTGTATTTGGTGGTCGAAATGTAGTTTTTGGAGTATTTGAGTGGTTTCTTTTGATGCAGCTGAGGTTGGTTACAACAAACGTGACGAGAAAAACCGGGGCCACGAAATTCATGAGGCTGAGGCTCGTCATTTGGTTCACGAGGTGGTCTTATGCATCCGAATGTGTAAAGACTACTTCTTTTAAGCTTTGCTCGTATCCTCCCGTGAGCCATGTTGTATTGAATCTTTCACAAGAATCAGTAAAAGAGCATCCGCTAAAAAACCTTGATTTTGAAAATTTTCCACAAGTATAAGTCACAGGACGTGCCTCTTGTGCGTGTTGAAGTTAGAAGAAGAGCAAGTCCAGAAATCAGAAACCAGAAAACTCCTGTGTAAATACGATTCCATTAATCAAACTGAAAAATCCAAATTTACAAATTAATCAAACAAAACAATTTACATCATACAAGTACGTCTTTCTAACATGCCGAATTTGACCAACTTAATAATCACTACCAATTAACCTAACTTAAGCAAAAACTCAGCTAAAAAACACCAAAAATCAAGATACACAACACATACATTACCCATAAACAATCAAGATACCAACTAACTCAAAGATCATACTAAACAAAACTATACAGAAGACATCTTTGGGGTAGCCAAGAAAAAGGGCTCGGAAAAACTCCCTCCCCCGGTAAACCTCATATGTTTATCCGTTTAATACAAGAGACATTCTTTTCGATTCACATACCCCCTAAACCTAAAGCACTGATCCGAAACCAACTTCTCTGTAATCCCCACAACCCCAAATTCACCAAATACATATTTATCAATTAAAATAATCACTACAAATTAACGCAACTTAACCAAATTCAATACTAAAAGATCATACTAAACAAAAATTTATAAAAAAAAATGAGTTCAAAATCAAGAAAACAACACACACATTACAAAATCACCAATTAAAAACACCATGAATTTTGGGGGAAAAAACAATCCAACTTAATTAATACTACAAATTAACCCAACTTAAACAAATTCAATACTCCAAGATCATACTAATTATACCAAAAATCAAGAAACAAAACACATACATTACTAATAACACAAATTAATAAAACTTATAACAAATTAGCAATCACAATTAACTCAAAGATCATACCAACTACCCAATTAAACAAATTTCATACAAAAATGAGCTAAAAAGCACATACATTTTAACAAAGAACCCTCAATTCCAAAAACTAATCAATACCCATTTCAAAAAACATGATTTTAATCATACCCAAATCAAAAAATCCATCACTTCATCATCAGAATCCAAAAGGGTACCTTAAAATCACGAGATTTGACCAAAAAAGTCAAAATTGAAGTGAGATCTTGAATTGGAAAGGATTTCTTTGTGTTTTGTTGGTATTAATTTTTCAAGAAATGGTGATTTAGACAGTGTATTACGGAGCGGCTAAATTGTGGGATTATTTATTTATTTATTTGACAATTTGGGTTTTTTTATTTAATAGTGACATATGGAGTAGCTTTTTATGTTTTTTGTATTAAAGTTTGTACATATTTGTACTTGGGTAATAACGATAACGTGTTTTTAAAGTACTAGTAGAAGTAATGACATTTTTTTTTCTTTTTTTTTTATTTATTTATTTTAAATACTAGTTTTAGCATTATAGCACAAGATATGAAAGATTGTCATTCGTCGATTTTCTTCGTCTTTATTAATGAAATAATCGGTCTGGCCAATGACAAACTGGTAGAATAATTTGAGTAGTGAAATGGGGTCAAGCCAATGGTTTCTTTTGTGTTTTTATTTTTATTTTTTATTTTGTGTATTGTGGGTGAATGGGTATTTTATGTGAGGTAATTTGTGAGACCCAATAACATGTTAGTGGTGTGTTATGAAGGAGATGTGTTTTAGTTATTGGTGTGTTATTGGATGGAGATGAGGTGAAGCTGATATGGCATATCAATAACGTTTATCGGATAACACCGTACTCAATGCTCTTAGTGAAACAAGTTTTACAGTGGGTAATAATGGTTGTGTTTCTGATTTATTTTGATTAGTTTACGGAGTTTAAGTTTGATGACACTTATATTGTCTTATCGAGTATCACTTTTTTTTTTTTTTGAAAGGAAAACTTCATTCAAACACCACAAGCAGTCCTCAAAGCGAGGACCCCCGGGCAAACAACGACATTACATCACGACTAACGGGTAATTACACCAATTATTCCACCCTATGTCATTCCATCTAGATCTATTACGAATCCAAAAATACGTCGTGGATTTTATTATCTGAACAATCTCTATAGGTCTTGGATGCTTGTTTGAAAAAATGCGGGCATTA
Source organism: Chrysanthemum lavandulifolium (assembly GCA_022545495.1). Taxonomy (NCBI): domain Eukaryota; kingdom Viridiplantae; phylum Streptophyta; class Magnoliopsida; order Asterales; family Asteraceae; genus Chrysanthemum; species Chrysanthemum lavandulifolium. The sequence continues at coordinate 247,222,903 of CM040242.1, forward strand.
CGCTCATTCCATATAACCCACAAGGTAGTGTAAACAATACCCCGTAAAATATGTCTCTTATCCTTCGAATATGAATCATTTTCGGTCAAGAGAATGATATCTTGCACGTCAAAAGCGAAAGAATGCGGAAGCTGGCACCATGATTCGACTCTATTCCAACCCTCATATGTGAACATACATCCCGTAAATAGATGTGTGATCGTTTCCTGCATCGAGTGACAAAAACCACATAGCGATTGTTGCAAAGTAACCCCACGTTTAATGAGTTCAGACGTGGTTGGCAGACGGTTACGAGCATCCCTCCACACCATAATCTTGCATTTGAGCGGCACCCAACACTTCCAATTAATCTTCGTGCTATTATCAACACAAAAGAAACCATTCTCGAGTATCACTTAATGATAGAAAGTAAAAAAAATGAAGTGAAACAAAAAAAAAATTGTGTTTCGAATATCACTTAAAGAGGAAAATAAAAAGAAAATGACTGAAAAATAACGGTAATCTAGTTGATTTTGAAGTAAAACGTTTTCTCCCAAAATTAATCTTAAAATGTTTACTTCTTATGTTTTATTTTTCTTTACTTAAAAAACTTGAGAAATGATAAATAGACACAAACCAAATAAAATTTGTCTTTCTTTGAGAAACTTGGTGCTTATTAAGGTTGTACAATGGAAAATGAGAACTAGATAGTGGATAATAAGTTTTGTAAACTGTTTTAAAGTCGGTTTAGCTGTAAGCTATACTCAAAATGGTCGGTTTCTAATTCGAGTATGTTGTTACGTAGATGATGTGTTCATTAAGTGTTTACTCTAAAAGAAAAACGGATTGATGTCGGCTACCCAAAGCTATATTGAATATTTCCGATATATAATAGATCAAATAAGTACTAAATGATGTTAAAGTGGTCTCGTTAGAAGAAATTACAAGTGTTTCAATTTTACTAATTTAATTATAGGTGTGTAAAGTTTATAATATAGATATCGAAAAGTGAATCACATACACAAACCAGATAATTTTTTCTTTTTTTTGAGAAAGTTGGCGTGGATTAGGGTTGTACAATGGAAATCGAGAACTGGATAATGGAGAATAAGTTTTGTAATTATGTTGGTTTAAAATCGTTTTAGCTATAAACCATACACAAAATGGTCAGTTTCTAACTCGAGTATGTTCTTACGTAAATGAGTTTGTTTCTGCGTGTTTTTTCCTAGAGTAAAAAGAAAGTTGGGGTGATATGAGCTAATAAACTTGAATGAATATTTTCGATTATTAATAACATGATGAAATAAAAAATTTACGTGGAGATGAACCAAATTTTTTTCAAGAAATACATTAATGGGAGGGCCTAAATAATTTTTTTTTCCGAAAATACATATGAAATCGCGAAAAAATACACTAACGAGCCCAGGCTTAGGTGGGACCTTCCTTGTCCCCTTATAACCATCCCATGGTCATAGACCAAATTAGTAATAAGTGATTTTAAAGTAGTCTTTTCTTAGAGCCAGTAGAACGCAGTACATGCAAATAGAGTTGAATCTACCATTAGAAGCAATGAAAGTAACTAAAGAATTGATAAGTGTTTGATTTTACTAATTATAGCTTTGGGGGTGTAGTGATACAAGTTTATGATATGAAAATCGAAAAGCGAATCATTAAATGTAACATTTTATATTCATGTCGATTTAAAGTTGGTTGTAAATCAGACTCCAAACGGTCGTTTACTATTTCGAGTACATTTTTACGTAAATGACTTTGTTTCATTTAAGTGTTTTCTATAGAAAGAAATCATAAATTTTTCCGAATTGAATATTTTAAGTATATCTTAGACCAATTAAAAGTTAAACGATTCTAAAACTAATCTTGTTGCATCTTTGTCCAATTACAAGTTGGTTTAAAGATTCAATATTTTCAATCAAATTTTGCTTACATTTACAGTAGTTTGTGACAACCATCGATTACAATAAAACGATGATCGTATTATCCATTAAAATTGAAAAATCAAACTATTGTTCCTTTTTCTTTAAATGAAAAAAGTTATCCTTGTCACCAAAATATAAAAGTATGTTAGTACATTCTACTTTTTATAATCGAAAATGATTAAGATGACTAATTCATGTGACTAATTTCATGCCTAATCTATTCATTTAGTGACACATGTATTCCACTTATTCTCACTCTTCTTATTTACCATTGATTTTGTCATGTGTTCCAAGATCCTTGTTAGGCATCAAATTAGTCACATGAATTAATCATGTCAATCACTACTTTTTTTAAAAATGATGTGAGGATTGGTTTAATTAATCACATAATACTTGTTTTTAACCAACTGTCATACTACATTTGGTCATCTGGGTTCTTTTTAAAGCTTGAAGAAAGGATGAGGGGGGTTTTCTCAAAGATTCGAGTTTCGTAAGACACAATGAAAAATCCGGATTATCTTCTTAGTGCGAAGTCGTAAGTTTTAAAGGTTTTCCGTCGCGGGTCTCTCCTAGTGGTTCGGGTCTCGAGGCCTGGCCGTTTGGATTCGAGTCTCGCAAGAGATAATGAAAAATCCGGATTTTCCTCCTAGTGCGAAGCCGTAAATTCTAGAGGTTTCTCTTCGCGAGTCTTTCCTAGTTGTTCGGGTCTCGGGGTTTGCCCATGTGATTGGTTTAACTCGGAAGTCGGATTTCACGTGTGGTGCATTTCTAAAAATTAAGAGAAAAAGAAATAGAAAATGATTGTTGTGTCTACTAATCATGTCTATAAATTAACTTAATGATTTGATTGGTTGATTTAAAAAAATAACTGATGAGAATTTAAGAAAAGAAAATACTTAATGTAATTATACAAATAATTTATGCATTAAAAATATAGGCGAGTACCCGCGCCTGGCGGCAGCGGTTTTTAGCGGCAGACAATTAACAATATGTGATGATAGAGTGGTGCGGTGGTGGAGGGGTTTTGTGGTGGTGAGGATAGTGGTTGATGAGATGTGTGGAAGAGGAGAACATTTTGTATGTGTTTTTGAGTGAGTTGTGATAAGAGAGTATTAAATAAGCTCTCTCTCTCATTTGACTATTCCACTTTTTTACTTTGACTGTTTTTCCATTTTATGTAGTATAGATATTTAAATTTGTATTGTAAATCTAAATAGCATTAGTAAAAAAAATACCGGTTCTTGTTGATGAGTTTACCTTCACATCAAGCAAAGTCTTTTAACAAGTCAACGTGGCAGTTTCAAATTCATTTCCATGTGCGAGTGTTGTTGGGGTTCAATTATAACATTCATTCATGTCTCATTCAAACTAAAAATAACAATTCAAATTTATCTAAAGACAAGAATTCAAAATAAAGATTTTTAGATTACATGTGTATTAAAATTTTTGGTGTAAGAATAGTTTTAAAAAGTAGGTTAAACCGTTAAAGTATTCAACAACTTTAACATAAGAGCTAAATTCAACTATTTATCGTAATAATAACAAGCATGGTATGTCAACATCTGCTTAACAGAGTTGGTCAAGAAGTTCTTCCTCATTCGAAAAATCTCAAGTTTGAATCTCCTTATAATGCTTTCCTCATGTAAGAGTACGAGAGTGGCTCTCAATATTACTAACTATAGTAACTATATCTGTACTAACTCAGCCATTATAAAGGAAAAATTAATAATAACAATAATAATAAAAAAGTGTTATTGTTATTGGTAGAATTTGTTTCTTTATAATTTAGAGGAGTGGGGCGGATATTATCTCTTGACTTCCCACTAATTATTAGAATCTTATGAATTTTTAATAAAGTGTTATTATAATAAAAAGTAAATAAATAAATAATAATAATAATAACAATACTAATAATAATAATAATTGTATATTTAAAAGGTTTTTTGAAATAATAATAATAATAGTTTTTCTATCTTGCGTCAGATAAGAAAGGAAAAAGTACATAAAAAGTACTTAATGACTCATATAAAATGACACAGATATTTATAAAACATGTATTGTTTGTGGGTCTTTAAGTACTTTTGAAGTACTTTTTCACTTTTTATCTTGTGGCCCTAGGACACAAGATAGAATAATAATAATAATAATAATAATAATAATAATAATAATAATAATAATAATTATTATTATTATTATTATATATATAGTTAGAGGGTTTTGAGTAACGCCCATTTTTTTTTTAGTAGTTCAAAATTTCAAACATATCGGTTTTTTAATACGCCCATAAATCGCATAAATTATAATTATGTCAAATTTCTATTATTACACATCTTTCTTTGTTTTAAAAAAATACATCTCATGACATTAAGTTATAGATTGTCACTAATAACAAGTGATCACCTATAATCTAACGTTTTTTATTTAAGGGTATGTGAGTTATTTATTAAATTAGAGGCAAGATTTGCTAAAGACATTTATGAAATATATTATAAGATATGTGATATGGGGTTTGAAAAAACTGCCGTTAAAACAATGTGATTACTTATAAAAAAAAATATGTTAGCTTTTTAATTACCAATCCAATTTTTTGGTATTAAATTAGTATCAATAAGTGTGAGATAAAGTTAATCATGTATGTCATTACATAAATTTAAACTTAAGCAACTTTTATTGTTGTAACTTTTTTGACATTTTTTATAAAAAAGTTAAAATGGCCTAATATTTTCACTTTAATTGAATCTTGAAGGTGGGGTAGTGGGTCCCACAACGATGCATCCCACTCTTTACATATACCAAAGACTAAATCAAAGTTTTTAAAATTTGATATTTTGCCAACTATTTGATTGTCATTGTGGTCACAAATACATGGAATGATGGTATCAAAACACCATTTCTTTGCTTGCAATTTTTAAAAAAGTGAGTCAATATTACCCGTTAAATGGTTTAAATATTAAATGCATGTAATCGTAAGTCATGACGATTTGAGTTATCTTATTTAAAAAATTGAATATTTATATTTCATTCTTTAGTAATGTTTTTTCTTGTATCCCAAGTCATGATCATGATCATGCTAGTTGTAATGTGAACAGAATTAAACCATAGATATATATACTTATCTTAGTCATATGATGTTTTGATGTGGGGTTGATTCCGGATCAGAGCCGGATCCAAGACTTTAAGTTTAAGCTATCGAGTGCGCAATTTTTTATTTTTTTTACGAATTTAAAGAAAATAAAAATAAACAAAACATGTATTTATTTTGATATATGTTAGTTGACTAAATAAACATAATATGTATTTATGTATTCCTTCTGAAAAAATCGAGATTATTAACGAAAATTTATACTGCACGACAAACATCTATCGAGTTCTCGTGATTCTCCGAAAACTCCCCTGGTCCGTCCCTCTATATACACCTTATGCACTTCAACAAAAAAATTGCTTATAAGATATACGTGAGTGAAAGCGTATTTTGCATTACATGTAGGCGGAGCTGAAAAACTATGATCGAGATGACAATTAATCTTTTATATTTTACACATGATCATTTTGTTTTCGTCATGCATGTCGGTGAGATACCGCGTCGAGATATTTGTTGCGGTACATTACAAATTACAGTTCTTTGGATTATATAAGTGTCTATATTTCGTTTTCATTGTAGAAAACGACTTATTTTTTCATAATATACATGAAAATATAACAAAAAATGTGATGCTAATAAAAACAAAATAAAAGGCTATATCAATATATACCACCATTAAATGCTAGCTAGACTTGTTTACTACGGATGAAGATCTTCTCAATGAGTCAAGTTGAACAATCACTAACCATAGATTAAAATCTAATGGCCTAAATCAAAATTTGTGTACAAATTATTAGCCATTAAATTTTGATCAATGGCTAGTAATTGTCCAACTTAACTCAAGTTGTGTATAACAGCTTGACATGATATACGTGACCTTTGTTTATTTGTACTTGGGGCCATTGAAACTAAAAATGAATAGTAATTAAGGCTGTAATAGACGCATATTCGGTCTTGCTGGCAACCAAGGATGCGTCTTTGCTTACTACATTTACCCACGCAGAATGCGTTGATGGCAAAAAAATTAGAGAACTCGGTTTAGGGGAAGACCGAGTTCTTGAGTGTTTGTTAATTTTGTGTGTGTATGATTGTACGTGTGTGTGATATTTTGATTTTTATTGGGGTATATTTGTGCTTAAGTGAAATATGTTTTTCTGGTTAGGTTGTTTATCTTATTACACTAAGTTGATAATAAAATTGGTTGTAAAGAAATATAATTAAAATGACGCTGATAAATGCGATCTTGATATCTCTTTATTATACTCTATCTAATATAAATCATAGTTTGTTTGTGTTCATGACAATGAGAATATAATGATAAAAAAATGCTAACACATCTAACTACCACGTTTATCATGCCTTAAAAATCATTTTAAGAATGATATATAGGATATGATTGCATGATTTGCATCAAGTTATAATATGTTTGAAGTTCATATAAAAACCATTTCATATGTTTTTTTCATTCTGACAAATATACATAGACCTTTGAATAGTTGAAGTGTGTCGCACGTAAAACATTTTACATGAATCAAGTACAAAAGATCATTGAGTTTAGGTTTAAATTTAGAAACAACAACCTTGAGACTAGTCTTTTGCGTAAACGTTTTTGTGAAGCCGGGAAAAAAAGAGCTTTAGATATTGTGTTTAATCTCAACTCTTTTGAGTTCGCAGAAAACAATTAACTGCTACTTAAAAGTGTGTTATGGGTCAAAATAAAGAAGTCAACGGAAGTCAACAAGAAAAGTCAAACAACCCACTTTACCCACTCTTTGTATAAATACATAATTAGTGTTCATTCGTAGTTAGCTTATCAAATTGTAAAAACTACTTTCTCTAATTATACAATTCATCATTCCTAATAACAATCATTGTTCTTCAATTCGAGTTTCTATTCTTTATTGGCTTGAACTCCTGTTGATTGAACCAGACTATCTTCGATTATTTGTAATCCTGGATCAGTCATATCTGTTTAGTACATATCATTTGGTATCAGAGCCACTTTCCCGGCTAGATAGATTCTAAATTTTGTTAAAGATTCATCATCAATATATCATTCATTCATAATTTCATTTTTCTTCCAATCCAAAATACGTACATCTGAATTCTTCTTTCGGTTTTCCAATCCAAAATACTTGTGTTGAGTTTAGAGTCAGTAGTTAGTTACAGATTCTTGAAGTTAGTTACAAAAGTTAGTTACCGTTTTGGTCAAATCTTGAAATCTTGAAACCATGCCTACCCAAACCAGATCAACCTCTGTTGATGATGAAGAAAGAGAGTCATTAAGAGAAATTTTGGCTTCTTTGAGGGAAGAGATGGAGAAGTTAAGGGATGAAATGAGGAAATGTAGCAGGGTAACAAAGGTAGAATTTCCAAGATTTGGAGGTGATGATGTAAGGGGTTGGTTGTTAAAGAGTGAGCTCTTCTTTAAAGTCAACAACATCCCTGATGAGAGCAAGGTAAGTCACATTTCTAAACATATCTTTGGCATTGCTTTAGAATGGCATAAACAGTTTGTGAAATTTTTGGGGAATGATGTGGCTTGGAATATGTATAGAGAAGCTATATTGAAAAGATTTGGTAATTCGTTTCATGATCCAAATATGCAATCTTCGGGTAATTTTGTCAAAGATTCAAGTCTTAAATCATGTCTTGTGGATAAATTGGAAGAATTGGTGGTAACTGATAGTCAATTTATGGAAAAAAAATTCATGTGTACATAGGGTGTTTGATGAAATACCAATAAAGAGAAATTTTAAACAAGAAGGTGTTGGAGAAACAAGTGCCACGATAGATAACAACTTTGGTGAGAAGGTTCTTGATGAACTTACTAAAGAATGTGTTGTTGAAGTGCAAGAATTTGAGTTAAACAAGTCGAGTAAAGTTGATAAAGGTTGCTTTGTGGGTCTTGATGAAAATGTAGTAACGAATGATGAAAAAATGAGTGACGACATAAAGAGTAGTGATGTGTTGAGATCAGGAGGTTTTGAAATAACTAAAAGTGGGCTGGAAAAGTTGATTAGAAATGGTGTCAATAACGTGAAAGAGCAAGTTGGTGTTGGTGATTTGCGAAAAATTGAAGTTGGGTTAATAAGAGTCGAAGATGCATTATTGTTAGGGTTACATGAGTGTTCTATTTGTTTGGACATTTCTTCATTTGATCACGAATATGTGCATAAGGCTAAGACAAAGGGTGAGTTCATTTTGAAAAGTAAACAAGTGTTTGATCCAGGAGGTTTACAGAGTAAGAATGGAACTTTAGATGGTATGGTTATCGATGGGAAATCTGTTTTTGAACAACCTGATAAGGAGTGTGTAAATGAGATGGAATCACAAGTTTTAAATGAAAGTGAAATAATGTCTTCCGTTCAGCAGCAAGTCAAAGAATGTCTGCATGTGATCGAATTGGATGGTTTTGACAACCAAATGGAAGTTATTGGTGGTATGGGAAGTATTACAGTTAGAATGCAGGAAAACCATATTGTGGAGGATAAACCATTAGTTGAAAAGTTGGTGAAGAATATAGTGAAGAAGAATGGGCATGAAGGTGTTGCTATGGAGATTAATGTTTCTGATATAATGAATGTTGCTAAAATGAGAAAGGAGGGAGAACCTGGGAATGGCATAGATCATAACATAGTTGAAGCTGGAAGTGTTTCTAAGATAAGTGAGAATGATGTCTCTCACGTGAGTATAGATGTAGAACAACAAAAAGTAGAAGTTTCAAAAAGTGTAATCTCTGGAACCTGGATTAAGAAGTTTTTGGAAGCTGGGAAACATGATGAAATTTGGTCAAATAAGGAAAGTAACAACCAAATTCAAAGTCAGAATCAGCAACATCAGAAGGTTTTAGGTGCCAAAAATGACAAGCAAAACAAAGCTCCAAATAAAAATTTCATTATAAGCCTTCAATCAATGAAAAAACAGCAGAATATTACATCTTTAACTGTAACTCTTGTTGGGTTTGAAATGGGTCAAAGTGGTAAAATTAGGTTGATGAATATGAAGGGGCTGCAACAACAAGAGTATAACAATGCAGTTATTGCTATGATGATAAAAATGCATATCAGGAAAGAAAGGTCTCTAAGGTCTCTTATCATGGAAGTGAACCCTTGTTACTATTACTACAATTGCAAACCTGTCTCTTTCCTTTACAATGAGCCTCATCAAGGTTACTACTACAATGTTAATACACCGAGTGATGCTAGAGGAGGTGTGAAGGTTGATATATGGAAATGGCCAAAGAGGAAAAAGACATGTGTGGGGTTTGACATTTGGAAATGGCCTGAAAGGAAAAAGACATTTGTAGGTTGTTTAGTTAGATTGAAGTTGAATGTCATTCGAATGTATCAGCTTGCTACTAACTAAGAGTTAGGAAAAGTATCATTCATTTTGTGGCAGTCTTGGTGCAATAGTCTCATGGTGGTGTTCATGATGATTAAGAAAGAGGGCTAGTTGGTCGTATTGTTTATTGTTTTTGGGGTGTTTGGCTTAAGAGAAGTTTGTTGATGCTATGAGAGAAGGGGTTAAAGGTCCTAAGAAAGGTTGCTCAATTTTTCTTAGATGCTTGAGGGATGATTGTTATGGGTCAAAATAAGGAAGTCAACGGAAGTCAACAAGAAAAGTCAAACAACCCACTTTACCCATTCTTTGTATAAATACATAATTAGTGTTCATTTGTAGTTAGCTTATCAAATTGTAAAAACTACTTTCTCTAACTGTACAATTCATCATTCCTAATAACAATCATTGTTCTTCAATTCGAGTTTCTATTCTTTATTGGCTTGAACTCCTATTGATTGAACCAGGCTATCTTCGATTATTTGTAATCTTGGATCAATCATATCTGTTTAGTACATATCAAAGTGCAGTACTTGAGAAAGGGTAGCATCAGATTAAGATAACTCCGATTTCACGTCATTTATTGTTAAGCTTAAATAAATATTGTACAACTATTTTTAAATTGCGATAATTATCTGAAAATGTATTTAACTTGACATTTTATCGATTCCTATATAGCTATTTTTTTTATAACACAAAAGTTTTAAATTCAGACTTTTGTATGTATTAAAGTTTTGAGTTTGAACATTTGTGTGTATCTTGCTCATATACAATGACCATTTTACCCTTCGTTGATTAATATAGTGTTAAAGTAAGTAGGGCTAAAGTGGTCATAAATAGGGTTGAGCATCGGGTAAAAACCGAACCGAACCGAACCGACCCAAACTAAACTGAACCGAAAATCGATTTTGTGAAAAACATGAATCGAGAATCGAACCGAAGTGACCCGATTCGGTTCGGTTTTTTGTCAGTTTGTTCGGTTCGGTTTATGTGGTTTAGGTGTGTTTTTCTCGGTTTTGGATCGACCCGAACCGATCCGAACCGAAACCGAAAACCATAAATATATAGACCGAAAATCGGACCGAATATGGTTGTTTTGTTCGTTCCAATTCGACTCGGTTTTCTGGTTCAGTTTGATTTTCGTTCCGCTTTGCTCGGCCCTAGTCACAAATACACAAAAAGATCCAAATTCAAATGTTGGTGTTATAATAGCAAAATATAAAGTTGGCTAAATATGACTACTTGGTTACATTTTCAAATAGTTATTCCATTTAAATTTGGCGAAGGAAAAAGAAGCAAAAGTAAACGTTAAAGTCATGATTCATAAGATTTGAGTCGATTCGGCATAAACGCGTTTGAAATAGAATGATCGTGATGCCAACAATCAACTGTCTATTTCCCAACAAACAAATTCTTTATATTATTCCAACAACAATAAAAATATTTCAAAACAACCAAGCTCACTGATACCATTGTATAATGCAAAAGAAACACCTTCTTTTCTTTTTCTAATCAATGGATATTGATTTTTACTAATGGTGTGCCACAAGTTAAACACACCAAAATTATTACGAGATACACGAAAAATGTTTTAAAGACCAACACAAAGGTATTGATTTTGTGTGGTCCCTAAGTAATTTTTTTGTACTTTTTGGTGTGCTTAACTTGTGCCCCTATGACACAAATCAGAAAAATCCATGTAAAGATGCAATAATTTCTACATATCTCTGTAGAACCGCGTATACATAGCTTTAGATCGTCGCTTTTGAACGTTGATTAACCTTTCACAAAGTATTGTAGACATGGCATTTAGGACCATCGTTTTTTAAATGCCATGTGCGAGAATATGAAAATAGGCCTCGGCAACACAAAATGTTATGTGTATAGAACCTCATAAATGTGGCTAAAATCGTGATAAGTATATCTATAAAGAGCAAACGACGTGTTTTTATTGCATATTTAAATATTGGACAGCTCTGAATGAGCTTTTTTTATTAAAATAATATATCAGCTAGTTTCGCTACCTAAAAACACACGTATATAAACAACTTGGGTGAAAAGTGGCCGCCAGATTAGGGCACTATGCAGGCGAGAGCAGGAGGGAGGAGACATGGGCGTGCCCTGGCAAATAAAAACGAGTTTACAATTTTAAAATGTCTGCCTCAACGTACCAATATGTAATGTAGTTTTTAAAAATTATCAAAATTTGCCACATCGTTCATAATTTCTGGCTTCGCCCCTGCGTGTGCAACACCACATTCAAACATCCTATAACCACCTTCGATCTTAGATAACAAGTGTTAAAGTGATACCAGTGAGTCAATGCCCCAATCATAACCGATACGAGTAGAGTTGTTAAGCTTTTTAACAATTTCACAAAAAAATGTGTAAATTGACGGGAAAACCCTGACCCCGGATGCCTTTTGACAATTCAATGAGTAGAGTTGTTCTAAGTTAGCATAAGAAACGAATCACGTGGCTTAACAGGACAAACATGTCATATATCTAAAATTATTTAATAACATTAACTACTTGTAAAACTGGAAAAACATTGATCAATCAACCTAACTCGCATGGGTCATTGAAAGCCAAATCGACTCATCCTAATGATTGTAGCATAGTCAAAAGTTGATAAGTTTACATCACATTATTGAATTACCCATGAAGTACCATCAAACCAGAAGACTATAACTTTATATACTCAATACATGGTTTTAAGATTTTTTTATAACCATGTATAAACACTTTTCAAATGCATACAAGTTTGAAAACTAGTAAATTAAGATGTACTAGTTATGAGGGATGTTTTGTGAAACATGAGATTTATCTATCAAGTTACCAAAAATGTCTCAAGTGATTTTTTTGTATAAACACTTTTTTACAAAAGATTACCATCATTTGTGAATGAGTAAACAGATAAAGTTTACCTGTCAAGGTTATCCTTAAAAATGTGAGTGGGTGTTTGGTTGGATGTAATATAAAGTGGGGAATGAGAATGATAATGAATACGCATGTTTGGTTAAGTATAATTAATGGTATAAATAGTGTGAGCCGTGACGTGCTGGAATGCGCAAGCCTCATACTTTATAAGCTATGGGGAAGTCATCGCGTTTTTAAAGCGTAATTTAAAACGGCACAAAATATGAAAATATTTATAATTATATATTTTATCATATTTCATATATCGAGTTTATTAAAAGTGTTATACATAATAAATTAAGTCAAGAAGCTATCTTTCATGTAATATTCTTCATTTCTTAAAAAAAAAGAAAAGAAAAACCCTTTTTAATCGTAGCTAAATTCAAAAAAGGAGTCATGCCTCGCGTCTTTTCACGCTTTATTGCGCATTTTCACGGCTCATCTCACGCCATGCCTAGAGGCGACACATTGGTCTATTGCGTAACCCGCATGCCACTCCTTGCACCTTAGCGCCGCCATGACACGCCTTTTAAAACGCTGAGTATAATGCAATGCTTCACTACTCACCAATAAGTAATCAACCATTACCCAAGATAATGGGGGTTTCATCACCCCATGACTCTAACACTGTGTTTTTGAGTTAAAATTTGAGGAGAAAGATAAAAAAAAAAAAAAAGAAAGAATGATTTTTGTATTCTTGAGTTTATTTTTAAGAAAAGAAAAGGAATTAGAGAGGAAAATGAGAGACTTTTCCTAAAAAATCTTCACCTCATTTTTAGAAGGAAATGGAAAAAGAACATTAATATATTTTGTTTAAAGAGCAAAATGCTTTTTTTAAACGTTTTAACAATAACAACTAAATAACATACATGTAATTTGAATAAGTTATTTTTTCTTTTCTTCCAATTTAAAAACATGTGTTATACAGTAGTTACTTTTATTTTCATTTTATTTATCTCATTAAGATATGAACCAACATTTCATTTACTTTTTCATTTCTTTTATTTTCTCTATTCTTTTTCTTTGACTTTATTTTAAAACTTGAGAACACGCTGTAAGTCCAACCCGCGATCTTTGTCTCCTTCTCCCAACTTCATACATAATGTTACATTTATTAAACAAGCATGTTCGAATGAAGAGACGTGATCAAATCAAGGATGTTCGATCATCTTATGTTTATCGACATGATCATGTGACTAGAGCCAAATAGTTATGTTATTGATCCATATATAATGTCTTCTTTCCACTCACATTAATCATCATTGTTGAAAATTAAGTGAATTAAACATCATACGAGATAAGTGTTTGTCGACTCCCAGACATATCCAAATCATCAATGGAGACTAAAAACCAAGCGTCACTATATCAATGGGAATATCCTTTGCTATTGCATTGTATTCCCTTTTCCTTACTCTAAGCATGCCTCGGGTATTTGACTCAGATTTAAGCGGTTTAATTGAAATATCTCGTGACCGTTTTTGACTATGGCTACCTCTAAATATGTATATAGTTAAGCTTGAACCATAGACTTTTTGTGTAACATCAAATGACTTACTACTAAGTCACTTTAGTTACTATAATAAGTAGGTTTAGTGAGAAAAATAATTTAGTCTTGATACTCCATTATCATCTAGATGCAAATAGTACTTTTCATTTTTCTTTTGAAAAGAATATCATACTTCAACCATAATGTCCTTTTGTATTTTTGTAAGCACCATCTCTTGTGTGTAATAAAAAACCATATATATGATTCTAAAAGTCTGACAAGAATATATTTTTATAAAAAGTATAGACATATCGACACAAGAGGGGCCAAAAAGGATGATGAAATTGTTGATTTTTATGATATTGGTGGCCAGAAATTGATGGTTAAGCATCTTTCAATAATAACAAATTATTTCAAGTTCAAACATTACCTTCAATTTGCTTTCTTTGAAAATGACAATAAGGCAGGCAGTACACACAATGACACAATGTTGTTGTTATTATTATATGATGACTAGAACTATTGGTATTATTCAACTATGAATTCTAATTTGTGCCGAATGTCGCGCTAATGTGGGTTATTTTAACACGGCGTGGCGTGTTTAGACTTAGAAACAAGACCGAAAAGATGAAAGCGATGGTTGGTTTTACTAAATCAATGTGGGAGATGAGGCGCGGAATGTGCATATTTGAAGAAATCGTCTTATCTAAGAAGTGATCGAGTCAAATTTTCACAAGTTGAGCATAGGCTACAATTTTTTCTCACTTATGTCAAACGGGTCGAATGAGGTAAAACATAACTAAAAGGAGAACAAGTTGATGGATCGCGCAAGTTAAAAAACGTCAAAAGTTTATTAATACATACATCCTCTCAATCGTTTTTGTGAAAATTTCAATTAATTTTTGTTTTTTTAATCTTCCATTTATAAAAACTCAAAAGACTGGATACGAAATTAATCTTTATGTTTTAATCCACCCGAACCGATTTGTAATGTACTAAAATACTCATCTCAATCCGACCATGTACTTAATATGTCCGACTCACCCATTGTGCCACCTCTAAGTTCAAGAACAAATATGCAACTTTCAAGTGTCAAACGTGTAGAGATTCATTTCAAAAAATATGGAAACAGTCTAATTTCTACTATAATCTTGTGATTCGGGACTTGCTCTTGTTGAAGTCGAGAGACGCATTTTATTGTAAATTGTAGGCTTAGGAACATTAATTGTCTACTATAATCCTGTAACATAAAATCTTTAACAAGGGAGACGTTTCTTTATTTCGAGTTGCAATGCTGTCATTGTCCTAAAGTTACCATCCTAAATCTTAAATCTACCTTGCCAAATTGTCCAAACTGTGTTGTCTCCATTTACGCCAAACTAGTTTGGTAGGCTAACGAAAGTTGGTATTTTTTTCGACTGCTCTAGCAGTCTAGTATCATATGCAGTTACGCGGGTTCTTGTAGTCTTTAAGTTAACATTACACATGGAAACTAAAAAATTTAAAACTAAAATACAGTTGTTCGGTATTTAGGAAAAGGGCAGTCATGGACAATGTTGGTGATTTTTCACTTAGAAATTATGTTCATTTGTCCATTGTCACCTCATAATAACTCTTAAAAAAGGCTTCAACATTTTTAGCTTATTTATGAAGATGAAATAATTCCTGTTTGGGAATTACAACTTGAATAGAACTAAATGAAGAAGCAAAATAGTATTTTCTTTTATAAGAGAATTCAATGTTCCAAACATAAATGAAGCCTTAAAGCCCAATGAGGTAGCAATGCCAGGTAAAATAAGGCCCACTACTTCTTTACTCCTTAATGCTAAGAAAGAACATAAGTTATAAGTGTTCCAAAAAAAATATGACAATAATTTATTGGTCAAATTTAAGTATATTTAAAAAAAGAAAAAAAAAAGAATCAATTTTTTAGATAAAACTTAAATATTGGTGTCCTACATTTTAGCAACATTAAAAGGCTCATATATATTTTGATCTAACTTATATGCATGTTCATATATGCAAGTCAGGTTGTTACTCGTTTGACTTGCACCTTTATGTAAATCGAAATAATATATGATAATTTTATTCATATATGCAAGTCAGGTTGATATCGAGTTACATCTTATCAAGTGATCATTAACTTAAATCTAGTCAATTATATTGCATACTCTCTATGTGGTAATCTTTTTTCCTCCGAGCGTGCAACATGATCGTTAAATTTAAGTTCGTGATTACATCTCAAGATCAAATTAGGTACCAATATGACATATGCATATGACGATGCATATTCTAAAACCAAACCTAATAGCAATTTTCTTATTACGAACCATGGTTGATTAAATTATGAACAAAAGGTGATCAAGTTGTCTACCCTCCATATATGATCTCGTCGATGCAAAAAACATCATATCTTAGTTTTCAAGTGCATTTGTCAATCTAAATTTGTTTCAAGTCGACATATTTTAAGTTAACGAGTCAAAATAGACATTTTTCGTCTAGGTCCATGAGACCACGACATTTCGGTCATGTCATACAAAACCAAAAACATTACTACAGTCCTTCTCATGGCACATAATGACATATAAACCATGTTTCAACTTTCAATAACACTCCATATAATGTTCAAACATAACTAAATACACATTCCATTACAAGATCACACATCTACTTAACTACTACTACATCATAAATATGAAAAAGATAATGATAATGATATAACATCAAGGGCTATAGAAAGTAGGTCCACATTTGCATTTCCATCCTTCTGGCTCATAGTTAGTATACTGAATTCCCACATGGCTTGTTGTTGGCACTTGTGTGGCTTCACATGGACTGCAACCATAGCATTTGTGTTCACAAGTTGGTGGTCTTGATCCTATTCTGTTTTCAATCCCTCTTCCATATCTTTCATCTTCATTTTTCATCATATCTTCATCCTACATTGTGTAAAATCCAACATTAGTGATATGGTCTAAGAATAAAGAATTATAGAGAACTACGCAGTCCGTAAGGTATGCACGTGTATACCCAATGTTAAACATACCTTGTTTGAAATTCGTGTATTCGGCATTGGTTCGGGGGCCATGCTGAATTGAGAAGACATGGTATACGATGTGCCTATTGATCAAAAGATTGCATTAGTACATAAGACTATAAAAAGGCTTCAAGAATCATAAAACATAATACCAACATAATGAAACTAACTAACCTTGTTTTGTAGGGACAAAAGTTGGAAGGACATCATTTGGTCCCAAAGGCCTACTAATTACTCTCATTATATACATCAATAACATAAGAACCCTACAAAATCTTCCCTTCATTGATGATGAAATGATAATGATGGTGATGGTGATTGTAAATGGTATGTTCTTGAATGACACAAAGAAAGAAAGATGGTTTCACAATTTGAAAGCAATGAACATGGTGACATAAATATATATATACAATGAGCCAATGAGGTGGAGTGTAAAAAGTACCCCTACAAAAGAACCTAAGCAAGAAAAATCCAAAAAAATAAAAATATAGGGATTGTCACAATGGTTGCTTTACAAACAAGTGATTCTATTTTCTTGCAAAAGAACCCAAAATATTGAATCTTTTAGCCTTTTGACAACTCACTAGGAAGATGGTGTAAGTGACTAAGTGTGTGTTTTAGTGTGTGTTATATAGTAGAACTAACTTATGCATAGAAGCAATCTTGAAGCTAGTTATGTATAGACTGAAAAGCCAGCAGAAACTTTCATTCCACAAATGGAAGTAAAGAAATCAAGTGATCAGAAAGGCTAGAATACTATTTACCTTTTTATATAATTTTTTTCACTGCACACCATGCAACACCATATCATCAATGAGTTGGGTAAAAGATATTAAATGGGTACTAAGAAAATTTATAAAAAAGTGTACCTAAGAGTCAACTCATGAAGCATTTGATCACATATTGGTGTACCAAGTTTTAATCTGGGCCATTGGTGGACTCTTGGTTGGCCCACTTATGACAATAGTATTTATTTAATAGTAGATGATGAGTATTCATTGCTCTTTGGGTACCACTATGTATTCATTCAGTATTTGTACCACGTATAATTATTATTAACAATGTACTCAATTTTAATAAGTGTTTATGATATTTCAAATCTACATTTAATGCTAGTAGCATGTATCATTTATAAGTTTTTTGTGTGACCTTAATGTATACTTTTTGTTGGCATTCTCCTTTAATGTCTAATGTTGATTACAACAAACACAATTTCAAAAATCAAATGACGACGTAGTAAGAAAACTCGTAGTTTCTCACGTGGCGTCATATCTTCAAGTGACTTTGTTTACTCAACAATATGTATGTCACCTTCTAAAAGTGCATTTTTGATACATTAGTCTTCTTAAAAGATACGCAGTTATATGTATCACTGCGTATCTTTTAGTTATTTGGTGTGTTTTACCCCAAATGGATGGATAAAAAGAAAAGTGAAAAAGTTTATAGCGATATCTTAACATAGAAGCTGATGCAAGTTAATACTAGGATGGAGTGAAAGAAGGTTTTAAGGTAATAAATACTTGGCAAGATTTACACTAGTGCTTTTTGTGTGAAACTGTGAAAGAAAACTAGCTAAACCTGAGTAAAAAAGTTCTTACATACACAGTAAATAGTAATAGTGATAGGTAGGTATTCATAGGATGAGCAAAGTGCACTGCTTTAGATGCTGATTTGGAATGTGGAGTGGGTAAGCTTTTGCTTAAAAAAGTCAATTTTATTGGATCTATGTATCCTACATATACATTACTTGTCAATTCCAACATAGCCAACTTTTGCAATATTTTCGTCATAACAAACTTTAAAGCTGAATGGCTATCATGAGTTAATGATTTTACCTTATTGGTTTTAGGCATTTTAGACCTATGACATATGAGGTAATAAGCTTAATAAGTTGGGTAATGGATAAAATGAGATTGGGCATTTGGGTTCATCTAAAACATGTATATGTTCATTTTTTTATTCCGATTATACAAATTCATGTATTCGTTATGACTAGTATAGTACACGCGCTACGTTTGTCTACAGTCTTCTCCGGCAGCAAAATCCAGGGGAGTAAATCTCTATGTATGTTAGTGTTTGTGTGTGTGCTCGGGTGTATGAGCAGTTTGTGTGTGTATAAACTTGTACGAACACGATGGCGGCTAGAAAATTTTATGGGAGCCAAACAAAAAATATCCGAAAAACATAAGATGGAGAGGCGGGGTGAAACAATTTTTTTAACACATGAAATCGCGAAAAAATAAACTAATCTGAACTTAGGCGCAGGGGTAGGACCCTTCACTGTCCTCACTAAGCTCCGCCCTTGCATGATGGGCTAAAATATGGCCGATTGATTGCTAATATTCTATCTACACATTTTCGGGTCAAGTGTTCTATTATCGTACAAACAACAGGGGTTCACTAAACTTAAGATAATATAGGTCACTTGCCCACTTGGTTCAGTAACACAGTATTCCATCGTTGTTGGTCACTGAAGTACTATTTAATACGAGTAACTGGCACCCCTATGTTTACTCGCGTTATTAGTACAGTATCCAAATCGAGAAAAGAAGTGAAAGTAGAGAAACACGTCTGTCAATTAACCCATACTGCAATAAACTTTGAACGACTTCGTACTCATTTGAACCATTCTTCCCATTCTCATTTCAACAAATTTTCTCATTTGAGATAAACACAACTTATTGGCACTTTTGTGAAAAAGACAATGTGTTGAAGCAGGTTATTTGTGTGAGTTGTCTAGAGTAATAAATGTATGGATATGGGGATCTGATGGGTCAGTGAAAGATAGATGTCCCTTTTGATGGCCTGGGGATATGCTCTCTCTCATTAATGCTTTCCTTATGATTTTAGGTTTTATCCCAACTACAAGAGTAGCTGGAATTGCTCAGTAGTCATCAGTTGGTTTTAACCACTAGGTCAGACCCTTCAGCCACCAAGTTTTTAAAATCATTTGTTCAGTTTCATAAGTTACAAATTTGAACTTAAATGGATATGGGCGAGTCTTTGTCTCGGATGTACGTGGCCTAACCGGGGTATCTGCGTGACCGTTTCTGACCAGTTCCCTGGCTACCCTCAAGATGTGTACCTCGTGAGGTTTAAACCCGAGGCCTCTAGTGAGGACCTCAGGACATTTCAAAAAGACAACTAATGGCACCAAAGGATAACAGAATATCTCCATCTGTTTTATACTTTTATCTTAAATGGATCATATGATAAAAAAAAACGTTTAAATAAGGAGCAGCTAACTGAAAAAGTCAAATGGGTCGAACTGGTTGAAAGTCGTCTAAACTCTAATTATAATGTTTAGTGAGGCAAAAAAGAGTGTGTACAGGTCAACCCAACCTCACATGACCCGTTTAAATCCGTACTAAGTGACCCGATTCATGAAGACTTATAAAGATAGGGGCAAGTGGATAATTAAACGTCATAGTTGAGTTGTATTATTTGTCTAAAAGTGATTGTCAACGATAACATTATAGCACCTAGAAACTTATAAAGTAGCGTTCCATATGACAATGTTTTACAAACAAAAGTGATTACCACTTTATATTTTTACTTGTTAGGATGAACTGCTGCTTCAACAACGGCCTCAATCTCTTCCTTGGCTCTTTCAAGAAAGCCTGGTCCTTTGACTTTTTCTATCGGGGTGTCTTCCTTAATGTCATTGCTTGTTCCATGTGTTTCCTTGTCGTGGGTTGGTGAATTCTTTGACTCTTCATTGCCTTTTTCGATCAAGTTTTTAATGTTTGCTTCTTCCTCTACCACATCAAAAAACAAAATTGACTTATAAATACATACATAGATGTGATCAATTTATAATAATGAATAATCCTGCACATATTTTCATCTATAGACATGTACACAACTGAGTCAAAAAACGTTCCCAATAAGGTCAGGACTATATACGAACCTAGACATAACAAGTCAACCTAGTAATACAAATAATCAAAGCGGTCGAAAATGAACCAATCACCTCCATGAGGCCCTCCTTTTATCAGTAAGTACTATGTAGGGGTTGCAATTTGTGTCGGCTTTGGTTAGCTGGTTTGCAAAAGGGCACGACCGGTTTAATTATTCATTTCGAAATCACAACGCTAAATGGACAGGGTTTAATTATTCATTTCGAAAATCACAACGCTAAATGTATAGGATTAAACAACAGTACTCTATAATAATAGCCCAAATAAAGCCCTGTAATTTGATCATTCCGATTTTCAACCTCTTATTCCACAACTAGAATTTCATTTTTTGAGAAAATTGAGCTTCTATATTATTTTTACAGATGAGCCATAAACTCAAAAAAATCAGCTTAGTATCTTTTCAAAGTTGAATAAGACCATAAGCCGCACAAATAAGCTTAAACCAACACCCCCTTAGCAACATACAAAGAATTAAATATACAAAAGAGCTGCCTTTTTAAGCTTCTTAGTACACAATGAGTTGATAATAACTCAAAACTCAAACACTATTGGAAGAAAGGCTTAATATCCCGATATTTTTGTATAAACGGATTGGTCAGGTCAACCTGAACACGACCCGTTTGTTAAACAGGCTAGGCAGTTGGAGTCGTTTAGGAACCTAATTTGTTAATATTTGTGTCGGGAATTCCACGCCTTACTGTACATGCATATATACTTTCAGTATATGTTATGATGGAAGGAGATATCGCCACATGATAGTACTTGTAGAGGATATTCCAGTTTCCAAATACAGCAAAATAAGTTTAATGGCATGATATATTTTCAGATACAGAATCAATAAGACCCCTTATAAAGAACAGCAGATCATAAATATATTATTTAAAGACACATTATTAATATATACAGAGCTGAGTGTGATCTCTGTTGTCAATACAAGGCGTACAAACTAGTACTGTAGCAATTTTGACAGACAGATAAACTAACAGACATAAAAATTACTGAGCTTTCATCAGGTTTTTCGAGAAACAAAAAGAAACTGAGCTTTAGGAATGAAGTCCTTAATCTGGCCATAATGAACTTGTTCTACACAATGTTACCCCTAACTGTTAGTAATTGTAGACGATATATGCAATTTAGGGTGTATCTAGAAAAAAACTTATTATAAAGAGCTTAAGGGGGTGTTTGTGTTAGCTTATTTACCGGGCTTAGGAGCTTATGTAAATTTGAAAAACCTCAGAGCTCACTATTTTTGGCTTACGAGCTTATCAAGTTTATGACCACAAATATGTCATAAGCTTAACTTGGTAAGCTCATAAGCCGAAAAAACTGGGCTTATGAGCTTTTTCAAATGTACATGAGTTTAAGGCTTATTTAAGGTCATAAGCTTACATTTATAAACTGTGTTTAAAAAGAAAATGCTTAACTGTATAAGCTCATAAACCGAAAACAGTGGGCTTGCGAGCTATTCTAGAGCTGCAAAAGCTCATAAGCCCACTATATAAGATAACACAAACACCCCTTACGTGTGTTGAACATTTTGTTTCACATATGATCATTTAAGAGTTGCATTTTCAAATGGCATATAATCAGTTTGTGGTGGCTTGTATATACTTAAACTAATCATAATAATAACCGGCTTATTCATTGAGTATGACTTCTAATAATCCGTTAAACAGGTAACTACAAGTCTAAAACACAGCCAGTCCTCGTATTACTATTTAGGGATAACAGTTCAAAAATATACCAAACTCTCATTCCTTAGTTGTGTCCATCACGGGCAAAGTTCGATACATTTTCTAGTGTCGAACTTTACCCGTAAAGATAAACACGTATCATATAAATTACTAAAAGTTTACACATTCAACAAAGTCTAAAAGCATATTAGGGTATATTTAGCAGCGAGCGTTAAGAAGCGTTTTGAAACAACTACCAATTAGCAACTATTGCAACAAGCAACTAGCATTCCTAATTTTTCTAAATGCTCGAAATCAAAAAGCTACTTGAAGGAGCATTTACTAGCAACTAGCGTGCACACTTAATAATTACAAGTATACACCTTTATTATCATACGCTTTATCAAAACAAACATCTACCGCTATTTTCACCAAACATACCAAAAAAGTGTCAAGTCCGATATATTTAACTATCTGTCAAGTGTCTTTTTTTATTATATAATAATACATACTTACAAAATATCAAAACTTGCTATGAAATTTACAATTTAAAGCTCTGTAAAAAACCAATAAACCCTATATAATTCAAAGAAATTGTTGATCATAACATGCAAAATGATCACATAAAGATTAAAAAAAAATCACCAGTTTGTGATTTTGTAGCAACAGATCTTGTATCAGCCATTGTTAATCACTTCAATCAATTTTCATTTAAGAAATGATCAAATGAAGAATGTAAGTCGGTAACCACACAAACTTTTTGGGCCGGTACGTAAGCCCAAATGGGCTATAGTGTAGCAATGAATATTTTGGCCCATAAGACCAACTTACACCTTTTGTCTTATTTCAAATAAGCAAGTTTTTTTAGTAGATATTAGACTAAAATACACGGTTGGTCCCTAAACTTGGCAAAACGCTTCGCGATGGGACAAAACTCGGCCTTATCATCGCCAGAGGTCCAAACCGTGGCCTTTAAATGCCAAAATCGTCCCTCGACCAATAACGCCTTATGTCGGCGTCTTTTTCTCATTAGTTAGTGGAGGTATATAGTCATACACATTTATAACCCACCTTAGTTAATTCTAACTCAAAACTATTCCACCAACACATAAAGGGGTTATTGTTTGAACAAATTATATCAATGTGCACTGACCACTTAAGTATGACTTCATAAAAGTCAACCCAGTAAAGAAAGTATGAGCTCACAAAATTTTACCGGGATTAACAAACAAATTTATAGATTATCAACTACTTAGCTAGCTGACTTATAACAGTCAACTATATACAGTGTTTGATGAAACTGGAACATAACTGATACTACGGAGTCATTGTTTGATACATGGTAATATACTGATATTTTACAAAATATAAAAGATGAATTTGGGCCCAACTTCAAAACGTTCAACTGCTGAATCTTCAAATGATCTACACAACTCTGATCGATATCCATAAACTGTTGAACCGACAAAACATGAACCCTAAATTGATGATGCTGCTGCTACCTAGGGTCGCCTTTGGGGGAACAGTGCTAGGACGCAATTTGTAATCTTTTCTTTGCTCCTAAAGGGTGTCTTAACACCGCTTGAAACATCAGCAGCAGCACCACCAACCCTTTCAGCCTTCCCTCCACATCAAAACCAGGCAAGTTCTCAACATCAAACCCTGCAAACTCAACCATTTTGGCCTTCCCCTTCCCATCTAAACCTCGCTTAAATTCTTGAAAAACTTCTATCCCTTTTTTTCTGGGCAAAACATCCTATTCATCAACCATCTTTCATTTTCCTTTAATTTTCTCCGTTTTTTTAGCTACAACCCCTTCTTCGTCTTTGATTACTACACCACCTTTCACTCTTGGTGTCCTGGTTCCACTCCCCTGCATTTTTTTCTTATCTATCCCCTGCCATTGACGTCTAGTACTAAAAGGTGTTTGACTAAGCATCCTAAAGTTAGCATCCTGCTCTACCCAACCCACAACTTCAAAACTGATGTTTTTTAAGTAAAATTGTGCTAACTTTTGGGGCTTGTGGGCTATGAATATATCAAGCGACTCATTTGTTTCACCATTCCAAACAAAGCATGAACATCAACATCGATGAATCAAATGCAAACCATTTTCTAGAGATTCTTTAGGATCACGAGAAAAACAATGCCCATTTTGTTCATTAGTCTCGATAACACATTATCAAGGCTTGAACTAAATATATCCCTATCACTGGTAAAGGCAAACAGATTAATTAATGAACCTCCTTCATACATGAGTGGGCTATAATCAAAAACCCCATTATAGTGGATTCTGAACAGGACCTCACCTTCTTCTTCTTCTTCCTTCACATCCTTAAAAGTTGAGACGAATATGCTTCTGTCCTTCATTATTATTTTTTTGTTTTTTACGAATGGGTTTGACTAGATGTGTGTTTCAGTACGTGAGTGTGGATGTATGTTGGGTTTGGTTTTGATTGGGTTTTGTTAATTGGGTCGGGTTATTATGATAGTGTTAATTATTTCGGATCTTGTTAGTTGGGTTGTTTTGGTGATTCCCAACACATTAATTGTGTATAAGCGTATCAAGGAAGGCAAAAGGTCAAGTTGCAGGGTAACATGTTTAAAATGTCACACTTAGTCCCTGAATTTGGTCAGTTAGCCGTTTTTTGCACTTAAAATTCCTGCGTATTTTTTCTCATACAAACTTGACTATTTCTCTTTTTACTAACTTCACAATTAGTCCCTGAATTTGGAACGTCCAGTTGGTTTTGGTATTTATGGGTTAATAACCTATACCAATTGCATACCAACAATAAAAAAAAAAAAACATATCCTAACAAAATCTCAACAACCTCCCAATGGCTGACTTCCCACTACTTAAAGAGCTCGCCAAAGCTTCGAACTCTGAGTTTCTTGTAGCTATTTATGGGTTAAGGAAGACTATGGAACAAGAGTTTCTTGAAGCTCTTTATGAGCAAGAAGAAGAACACACAAATTTGGAGGAAGATGAAGAGCAGTCCAGGTTGGATGAAGAAGCATTCCAGCAGTTTTTGGAAGAGGAGAGAATATACAAAAGAATTGAAGAGGAATGAGAGAGGAAAAATTGGCTTGAAGATGCAGAGTCTGAGGCAGCTTACTATGGAGTGTCTGTGGAAGAGTTATATCCAAGACATCCATATGTGCTGGATAAAATTCACGCTCTGAATGGCACAAATTCCAGCAGTTTTCGAAGGTTGTAGGCTTCTACTCTTCTAGCCATTTGTAATATCGACAATATCATGTTTGAACATGTTTTATTTTTTTTGACTTTATAAGTTGACTAGTTTGTAAGAATTTATGTTGTCTTTACTCCTTATCTACTTGTTCAACAACCACAACTCCCATATACTTATATAATACATCTTAAGTCAGCAATTGTTTATCATACCAACATATTATCACAATGGATGTAGAAAATGGTTGTCAAATGGTATGCATTGATTGTTGGGTTGAAAGTGAAAACAAGGCTGGATTGACCTTTTTTCAAGGCATCCACCTTATAGAGATTTCATGTAGTATGTTTGTCCAGTGTGCATTGAGATAAGGGGAAACACATCCTATACTGGTAGAGATGGTGTTACAAGGGAAAACACAAACACAGGAGATAATGGTGCATATGTGATGGGTCTACATATTACTGCACCTACTAGTGTTGGTGCATCCTTGTGCAGTGATGAAGAAGAAAGTGAACCACCTACAGCTGAAATACCAAGTGGAGAGCGCCCTAGCCAAACACCACTTGAAGCACCTGCAACTGAAACACCAAATGGAGAACGCCCAAGACAAACATCACTTGAACCAACTGCAACTGACAGACCAAATGGATCACATACTAGTCATTTAAAGCAGTGAATTCCTAGCAAGAAATGCTATGTTGTCTTTCAGTCTAAATGTATCTTAACTGATATGTGTGTGCTTCTATGTTTATAATAATTGAATTTTGGTTACAAAAGAGATTTTAAATACTAACAATTCGGTGTGGTTCCTCTAATAATTTGGTTTATGTTGACCTTATAAGTCAAAATGGGTTTT
This sequence comes from Chrysanthemum lavandulifolium, assembly GCA_022545495.1. Taxonomy (NCBI): domain Eukaryota; kingdom Viridiplantae; phylum Streptophyta; class Magnoliopsida; order Asterales; family Asteraceae; genus Chrysanthemum; species Chrysanthemum lavandulifolium. The sequence goes on from CM040242.1 coordinate 247,249,330, forward strand.
CCCAAGCACCCACCTAAACTGGATATGCAAGTGCAAACTACAAAATGAAAACAACAAATCCAAAATATACCTACACCACCACCTAATTACACCATATCAAGCAAAATATACATGTTAACAAGCATCGTTTTCAGTAACCATCATCAGCCAAAAAATATACATATTCATTACATCAACAACTAAAAATAACAGGCGAACTTCTTGATGGGAGGCTTGATATTCATGGGGGGAGACTTGAGGTCCTTAGGGGAGGCACATACCACTCATTCCTATTTGTCTGGAGCATCCCATACCGCTACAAGACCAAGTACAACCTTGGGAGCGGAAGCCTTGGACGCTTGGAAGTGGAACCTTTCAAAGTAGTGGTCTTAGAAGACATGTTCCCACACTCATCATCGATGTGTCGAAATAATGATGACATCAACTTCATTTCCTTTCACGTTAGTATCTGGAAAGATAGACAAAACAGAAAGAAATCAGAGTTCACTCATTACAACTTTCTTAGCTTGCAAACATTAACTCTAACCTTTCTCAGACTCCTTATTCCAATATTTTTCCCACAAGTCTTCAAGTATCACATCAGCAATGTCATCTCCTATATCACACTTATTCCCATAAGTAGCCATGGCATACTCAACCATATCGTTAGATACCTTTAGCTTGCTATAATCCTCTTTTGATGATTCGACATCGCTTCGGATTCACATCAAATAAATTAGAGTTATTTATGCTCATCCCTTAAAATGGAAATCACAAAAATACAAAAAAAACCCAACTAACCTTTCATCACTTGAGCTTCTTTTGCAAATCTGCATAAATCATCAAACATTTCATCTTCTTTTAACCAAGTATCCCCATATTTTGCCTTCACATATTTTACCATCTCATCAGTTACATCTGTAAAAGTAAGCTCCTTATATGCCATTGTTAAAGTGTGTGTGAGGGTTGTGTGAGGAAGGAGGGAAACGATCAAGATGGTATACGATAGCGTTTCTCAAAATTAACTAAGGTGAGTTATAAATGTGTATGGACTATAATACCCTCCACTAACTAACAGAAAAAAGACGTTGACATAGGCGTTATTAGTCAGGGGACGATTTTGGCATTTAAAGGCTAATGTTTGGACCTCAGGCGATGATAAGGCCGAGTTTTGTCCCATCGCGAAGCGTTTTGCCAAGTTTAAGGACCCACAGTGTATTTTAGTGTAGATATTATTATAAAAGTTTACCAGTTTGTGATTTTATAGGTAAAGATCTTGTGTCAGCCATTTTTATTAATCACTTCAAATCAAACTTTCATATATATATATATATATATATATATATATATATATATATATATATATATATATATATATATATATATATATATATATATATATATATATATAAAAATGAAGTCAGCAACTACAATAATTTTTTTGCCCGATCTGTAAGCCCAATAATCTTTTTAAATACTACTTGGTTACAAGTTGAGGTGTCAAAAAACTCGACCCAACCCGATTAAATCTGTTTAGATCGGGTTACTCAGGTCAATAATTTTATTCGAATTATTCAAGTCACTCGGGTAACCTGAATGCTAAATTGGGTCTGGTTAAAGCCCATAAGGTTAGCAAATTCCAATAGTTAATAGTTCCCGAGCTAAATAAGTTTGAAAACTTACTATCTAGTTTTATACATAGTTATCTATTTGCTACTCGTAATGGAAAATCAACCACTGGATATGATTTACCTTGTTTTCACATATCGTATTCAAGTGTTTAATGGAAATATATGATCCCAATGATTTGGTGATCTTGGTAAATCAAAAAATTGAGTTCACATATTTCGTTGGTATAGTTGTTGTTTCTTCTAATATTTTAGGGCATGTTTAATTCCATTTGTGTTAAGGTATTATCAATGCAACTCACAAGCCCTCGTATTAGCAATAATCATACAAGGCATTCATAACGGGTCATCTTACGTTGCCTGTTTCAACCTGAATTTAGCACTTCTTGTATCGTGTCCTATATTCCAATTTCGTATTGAAAATATAATACCTCTATGTACTAATGCGTTTTTAAGCTTTGAGGTGATGGTTTTGTTTAATAAATACAGATACAGTTCAAACCTACCATGTTGATGGAGTCATCGAATACCTAACCAAAATTTTTAATTTGAGCAGTAGATAATCCATTTGTTTAAGATATTTATTAACTATTTCAATAAGCTTGTATAGTTTTAACGAGTGTGGAAACCCGCGCGTTGCAGCGGGATTGGTTTTGTAGCCGTGAATTTGGATAGGGACTATTTTTGCCAAATTGCTATAAAGGACTTACTTTGCAGCGACACTGAAATCTTAAGGACTATTTTTGCCAACTTGGACTTACTTTGCAACGACACCTAAACCTCAGGGACTATTTTTGCCAACTTGCGAAAGTTGGCATTAAATGTGTTCACACTTGTTTGGGACACATGGCGTGTGGAGAATCATTCCCCGCCTTTTAGTTAATATATATAATATTTATTTATTTCTTTATTTTTAAATTTAGGATCAACATTATAGAGTTTTGAATTTATTCATTCATTATCCGGCTGTAAGAGAGGGAGGTGTGGTAACGAGCAAGACGAGGTTAAGGCTTAACGCCTTCAAGTTAACGCACGTTAACCACACCGTGGGTGGCGTTAACGTGACACGTTAACGTCTTAACGTGCGTTAAGCCATGAATAAAAAAAAAATCATTTCACCCCCTAAACCATTTAAAATAAAATTTCACTTACACCCCCTCAAATTTAAAATTAACTGGTTAATTCCGAGCGGGATAAATGAAGTTCAAATTTGAAATTTAAAAATCAAATATGAGCGAGATTTATTCAAATTCAAAATCAAAATCAAAATCAAAATCAACTCTGCCTATATATACAACTCTACTAGAGTTGTTTAGAACACACAAATTACACACACAAGTTACACACACAACTCACACACACAAAAATGTCTCGCAAATATTTCTCTGAACAATTCCCAAGTCCACAACAACTGCCGGAAACTACCTTTCCAAGTCCACCACAACTGCCAGAAACTACCTTTCCAAGTCCACCACAACTACCGAAAGCTACCTTTCCAACTCCACTAGAAGAAGTTGAAGTTTATTTAACTCCACCAGAAGATGTCTTTCCGGTTTTCCAACCGGAAAATGTATTTGTAAACACTCCACCTCTTAACAATCCAATTGTTAACACTCCACCTGTTAACAATCCACCTGCTAACAAACCACAGGTGGACCTCGAAAACAATCCATTTGGGTTTACTGAGGCTTACCTTCGTGAACTTGCGCAGGATGAGGAAAATTATAAAGAGATTATGGAAAACGAGGCGCGCGAGGAAGCTGCTCGTTTAGAACAGGAAGCCAGGAAAGCTGAATATCTTAGGGAGTACTACTTTGACATCATGGAAAGAAAGTACTTTGCTGGCGAGTTTAATCCTCTTCGAGTGACGAGGGTTACAACTAAGATGATTCGTATTCTTAATTTGTAGTTTTATTTTCATCAATCTCGTTGTAGTTTTAATGTTTAATGTAATTTGTGTTTAATGTTTAATGTATTTCGTGTTTAATGTTTTTCAATAAATGAAGTGTTTGTTTTAGTTTAGGGGTTGAATTTGAAAATATTTGAGTTGAGATTTAATCTTGGGAATGTTATGATAAGGGGTGTTTTTTTGGTTGAGTTAAGGTGAAATGTTACAGCTGATGTGGTGCTGACATGACATGGTGTTAAAGTTTAAACCTAAGTTATTATACCCGGTGCTCTAAGTGTGTAGGACCTTAGGTCGCCCCAATGAAGTGATTCAATCCTCTTACTTTTCAACGCCACGCCGCCTTTCTCTTCCAAATGACCTTCGCGACTAGGTGCCCAAGAAGGGCGACCTTTAATAAAATTAATTAAGAAAGGTGAGTGTTGTTTTTATGTGTGTTTGTTTCGATCGTTCACACGATCGACTTAAACAAAAAATCACTTGATCAACATGTTCCACAGCAAGGATGATCGATCGACATGTTCCAAAAAAAGCACTCGATCGTTTGAAGATCGAGTCTACTGGGGCTAGCCTTATAGGATTGTAAGAAAAGCTCTAAGAAATATGTTAAATATAGTCAATAGAATACCTCTTTTTCGTAAGTGATCAATAAAGAATATAATTAAGTGAAGATAAAACAGGAATACGGCAAACACATACTACACCCGATGCATGAAAAAATAGAATTAAGAACTATGATCGACTAACCTATGATTCAAGCTCTTATGAAAAACGAAAAAACATTCAATATACACATGAGCTCCAAAAAAACCCGAAACAATAAGGGTAAAAAATCCAATTAGCTAGGTAGATGAATATCTTTTAAAATTTCTTGTTGAGAGAGTCCAAAATAGGATAGGGAATTGGAAAAGTATTTGCCTATCGTTTGCGAGTAGGTTGCAACTTGTTATTTCTGTGTTGTCATCTTTGCATGGTTACTGGTTGCCGGTTTTTATATTACCGGCTGGAATCATCCATGATATTGAACAACTTATGAATGGTTAAGGTTAAATTGGCTTTGGATTCGGTTCGTAGGCTTGAAACTTTTAACGTTGCATTAATGGCGTCTCATAATTGGAACATCGCAATATTTAATAGTCCACTATTTATACTTATTTAATTAGCTTATAAATTATTTTTAGACTAAAGTAGTAACTTTTGTTTTTCTAAATAAACTATTGCTAAATTTATATTGACCAACTCAATTGAATATGCATAATCGCTTTTTGTTACTCTATATAAGATGTCGTATTCAATTTTCTGATCATCAATAATTATTTGCTTTCATAAAGTAAAAAAACATGCATGAAAAAAACTATATATAGCCATATAAGATCAAAGTTGTTCACTTTATTAACTACATTTTTTAAGTTCTCACATATGTTCAAATAAAGCTCGAAATGCTTTTTTTAATCCAAATTGCATTAAATTTAGGACTAGTAGTTTAATGCTTGATCCTTTGATAGGAAGAAAAAGATTTATAAATAGCAATAATGTGAAAATGATGACATACAAACTTACCAACTAAATTTAAATATTGTAAACTAGTGACATACAAAGTTATAAATAGCAATCATGCTAACATTGTTTCTCGTATTTTAATTCACGATTAATATTCACTCCAACAATTATTATCAGTTTTTCAAATGTGTTTATTTATTAAAAAAAATCAATTATACACAATAAGAATATGTATTTTTATGCATCGACTACTTCTCATTTTTGGACCATGCATTACTTTATCTAATTAAAGCAACCACCTTACATTGTGATGTGATAGATTAGTTTAATTAAATTATGTAACTTTGTTTGAAAATGACAAGTATGTTACTGTAAACTAGCCGCATTAACATGATAGGGAAAAAATCACTAAATAATAGTCCGTAACCAATTTTCACAAGTGTTCCATTAAAATCACTCAAAGTTTTTTTGTGAATGAAAAACCACTCAAGTTTCGTATTCGTTCTATTATTGTGTAATTTTTTTTTTCTATACCAAGTCACCATGAAAGTATTTGATGTGTACATGTATTTTGATGACATGCATTGCTAATGTGGCATCAAATGTATATACTGAGACGAAACAAAATTAGTCGTAGCTGCAATGACCAGCCTACCAACGATACTTGTGACAGATTTAGCATTTGAGATAGGGTGAATCCAAGTAATAATATCATTACATATTGGTGCTATAGAAGGGAGATCAGATCTACGAAGCATCATTTTCCAAACTTGAGATGAAAAAGAACACTCATAAAATAAATGCTTGTGAGTATCAGGTTGCACCTTACACAATGGACATCGATACACCTTTATTAAAAGGAAAATGATAAATGGACCTAATTAAAGAGGCCTAAAAGGAGACCTAATCCATAAATAACTTGTACATTAGGTCTCCTTTTAGGCCTCTTTAGTTAGGCCTATATATCATAGCTCTTATTAAAAATCTCAATGTTCCCTTACATTTCCCATGCTTTAACCGTGTTGCTATGTTCTATGTTAAAATCACGTCTCCAGTTATCACTTTCTAGGATTCATTGCTTTAACTAATGGGCTTTTATGTCAGATTATCCAATATATACATTTGATATCACATTAGCAATCCATGTCATCAAAATACATGTACACTTTATATACTTTCATGGTCACTTGGCATAGAAAACAAAAATTACACAATAATGTAACAAATATGAAACTTGAGTGGTTTTTCATTCATGAGAAACCTTGAGTGACTTTAATGGAACACTTGTAAAAGCTGGTTATTCTTTAGTGATTTTTTTCCCTAAAAGATAACTAGCAGGGTATTCGCACGTTGCGACGACGGATACCTTATTTTTAAAATTTTTAGCAAATCACGCTCGCTTTTCTTAACAATAACTTTATAAGAACTTCTATTAAAATTAACTTTACACATTAGCCAACTATTATATAGAAAATCTATTAAGTTTGATAAAAACGTATATTGTAATAGATCACATCATTATTTTGAAAACCCGACATAACATCTAATCGCTCATTTAACATGTTCATCATTTTTTTTTTTAAAATAGACCACATCACTATCTTAACTAAAAAGACATATATAAATGAATTATGAGCATATAATGATTATTGGTAATTCTAACTTGTTATCATATACGTAGTAGTTACTTAAAAAATAAAAGTATAACAGTAAAATCTGTTTTCTTACTAATAAGAAAGATATATTGAAGTTTGAGCTTGTATTTTTGTTTACCTTAGACATGAATATTATGGTTAATATACTTTTCTTATTGTCATGTAAATCAAATCATCCTTCTCAGTTCTCTCCCTCTAAGTCGCATAATGGCGTCTATGGTTCTATCTTTGAACTTCTCGTATTCTTTTGATTTGAATTTTTTTTGTTATTGATTCAAAAGATATTGAGTTTCTTTTTTTCTTTTTTTTTAATCATATATGTTACTTATAATCTCTATTAAAAAACTTAAGTTAGTTAGTTATCATTTCTTATAAAACTTATCTTGGATGTGGTTTTGTTGATGTTATAATATATTTTCTGTAAAGTTTTAAACTTTTTATTTTCTTGTTCATTGCTCGTTTATTATTGTGCTTTTATTGTTTAGGATAAAAAAAAGTGAAACTGCAAGTAATATGAATCTAACAGGATAATCATGTTAGGCCAATATAATTAGATTAGATAGCAAATGTATAATAAGTGCCTCCAAAGGTAATCGAGTGCTTCTCTTCTCTTAAATCTCTTTGAGGTACGTACTATTACCATTATACGAGTTATTTATTTTGTGTCAAAACATTTATACAAATATTAAATTTGTTCATCTCAATGACATACTTAATGGGACTTGCGCATTTAACATAGAGACGTACGTGTTTTAAGATGCGTGATTTAACATGCGTGATTTTGTAAGTGTTTGGCAAACTATTACCATTATATGACTTAAGTGTTTTAAGATACGTGATTTATTTAAGTGTTTGACTTATTAGATTTTGACAATAGAAACTAGTAAAATGTGATAAAATGGTTGTATATTTGAGTGAGAGAATGATTTACATAATGTATTAATTGTATGTGTAAACAGGGGCGGAGCCACATGGGAAGGAACGGTAGGAGATGCTCTCAATGAAGTTCTAGCAGAAAGGTAAATTTAGTATGAAAAAAAGGTCAAATTAGTAGAGATAATGTCATGTGCCCTCGCCTTAGAAATCCGAGTGCCCCCAAAGTGAGTGACTTCAACAAGTCAACTGCCCAAAGATTATTATAAGCCGGCGACTGGTTTTTTTCCAGTGAAAAAACACAGGGGAAATGAGATTGAAATGGACTTGAGAAACGAGAAAGTGAGAGAAAAAGATGGTACCTTTGGTACACTAAATTAATATTTAAATAGTAGATTAAATTAATATTTGTTCTTTCACAAACCTTTAATAATGCATGTAGAATGAAATGCTTAATGTATACTTATAATAATATTGCTTATATTGGTGAATACAATTTACCAACAAGCTATCAATATACACTTAAGGACTTACTATCTTTATTCTTCTTATTATTTAGTTATCTTATTGTTTTTTAACCGGTTTAGTATACAACGAGCTGTGTTTAATGTGTGTGTTTTTTTTATCGAGTGTTTAGTTATTGGCCATGAAGATTAATTTTGTTAAAAATGTTCAAAACATTGCGAACCTTAATGAACTTTCTTAATTTTAAATAGACACCGACTGCTTTTGCTAGTGTTGGTGTTTTAATTTTTTCACCTTACGAACCCGACCCTCGACTTGTTTTGAGCTAGAAATATATATATATATATATATATATATATATATATATATATATATATATATATATATATATATCACGTAATCCAAGTCGTCGTATGGTTGTTGCCCCTATTGTTAAATTTTCATCACCATCTTGTGTAAATGTATTTGTTCTTTAAATAGTTTTAAATAGTATTTTGATTTTTTTTTAAAAAAACGGCTAGTTAGTAGTTAGTGGTTCGAGTCGTGCAATGACATCCAAACGGGCAGTATGCCTTCATCGAACCTTCGCCTTTGGGGAATAAACCCCACCCCTTTTTTCGCTTCGCCTAGGATGAAAACCTCATTGGCAAGCCTCAAACATGAGACCTCTGGGGAAAACAACCCCCCCTCCCACCAGGTTACCTATGGCGGCCACTTGATCTAGACCAACTGGTTATATTATCTGGATAAGATTGTACAATGTGGTAAAATGGTTGTGTATTTGAGTGAGGGGTGATTTAAAAATTGTATTAATTGTATGTGTTAATGTATTTGTGTTTTAAATAGTTGTAAATAATGGCTTGAATGTGGTAAACTGGTTATATATTTGAGCAATTGGTGATTCAAATAGTGTATTGATTGTATGTGTTAATGTATTTGCGCTTTAAAGAGTTGTAAATAATATTTCGATTAGATTATACAATATGGTAAATTGATTGTATATCTGAGTGAATGAGTGATTTAAATACTGTATTAATTGTATGTGTTAATGTATTTATGCTTTAAATAAATAGTGCCATTTTATTTGTAATACTTAAAATGAATATAGTTTAATATAATTCTTTCTATTATAAGCAAGTATTGAATTTTAATTTTTTAAGCCTTTAATTATAAGCAAGTCTCAAATGCTTTATAAAGTAGTTTAGGAGGTATATTAGTACATCAAAAATCTTTACTCATCCATTAGAGTTGGAGGTATATTAGTACATCAAAAATCTTTACTCATCCATTAGAGTTTTCTAACTTGACACATACTTAGAACTGTTAAATGAAGACAATTTTTTCTTTATATAACTTTATTTTCTGTAAAAGACAAATAAAACTTTGCCACAGATTTAAGAAATTTATGATATCAACTAATGACATGCAAATGAAAACAAAAAAGCGACACTACACCAAAATGTGAGTTTGGGGACGCCCTTTATATTTGGATCGACAAAGTAGTGCCAAATTGCAAGTAGGACCCACACGTTTTTAACAAAAATAGCAGTCAACCAAACAGTTTTGGCACGACGCAAAAAGGCACGGCAATGTCATGCCTTTTTGTAATTATTTGTTTTTATAATTTAAAATCTTTTAATAAACCAAGAAAGTAAATAAATACATCCCGCCTTTTTTATCCGCTAAACACTTTGGATTTACACGTTGTCGCCTAAATCATAATATATATATATATATATATATATATATATATATATATATATATATATAGTGGAAGGGATCCAATAAGAATAATAATTAAAATGAGAAGGGTAAGGAGTAATTAGCATACACATTTTAATATGGGAGGAAAATTTGAATGAAGATGCATCCATTTTGTAGGTCATCTAGAATGAAAGTTAATATATTTTCCTATCCTTTTTATTTTTATTATTCTTCTTAATATATATATATATATATATATATATATATATATATATATATATATATATATATATATATATATATATTCTTATAATGAAAAGAATGAAAGCATATGGAGTGACATGTGTCACCTTGCCACATCACCACGCCACGTATAAGACATACGTCACAATACTTCACCCCACCCAGGAAAAAAAAAAATACCAAAAAAAATTTTTTGGGGCAAATTTTTTTCCCGCCAAAATTCCGCCAAAATTTATTACTGCATCACGGTTATAAAAATACTACATCACAATCATAATTGTGATGCATTAATATAATCTTAATGCACTAAAATCATGAGTATTATGCAAGAACTTTATAACAGTAATGCAAGAATTTATAACCTTAATGCACTAATAAGTTTTGGTGCATCTTTATTATAAATTCTTCGCATCATAATTAATAGTTAAGTGCATCAATTACGATGCACTAAAATCAATGTTATAACCTTAATGCACTAAAATCATGATTGTGATGCGATAATTTATAACCTTAATGCACTAAAATCATAATTGTGACGATAGAATTTATAACCTTGCACTAATAAGTTTTGGTGCATCTTTATTATAAGTTACTTGCATCATAGTTAATAGTTAAATGCATCAAGTATGATGCACTAAAATCAAGGTTATAACCTTAATGCACTAAAATCATGATTGTGATCAAGAACTTTATAAGCGTGATGCAAGAAAAAATTTTGCCACAAAAAATTTTTTGGCGGAAAATTTTTTGGCGAGGAGTGGTATGATGATGTGGGTGACACATGTCACTCCACATGGATTCTCATTCTTTTCATTCTAAGAAATTTTCATAATAACCCAAACATATATATATATATATATATATATATATATATATATATATATATATATATATATATATATATATATATATATATATATATATATATATATATATATATATATATATATATATATATATATATATATATATATATATATATATATATATATATATATATATATATATATATATATATATATTAGTGCATGCAAGATCTAATATTAGATCTGATCTTTCAAGACTCATTTAGACCAATCTAGACCCTTGGATTATTTGATCAATGGTTAATAATGTATGATGGCATTTATGTAAATAATTTTAAATTTTTTTTTGAAAATCGGTAGGAAGGGTAGAAATGGTATTTGGTAAAACATAATATTTTATTTATTTTTTTTAATTTTATTATTGAAAAAAACGTTTTCTTAGATTCTGGATATTAGAAATTTTAGCTTTACTTTTTTTTTTCTTCCAGCACACATGTTTTGAATAACTTTGATGCATATATGTTTTCTTATATAATGTGTGTTTTATTCTGGAATTTCTTAACCATTTTACTATAATTTGTAATATTCAATCATTAGAGATTAAATTTATACCTTTTGAAGTTTTAAACAAAAATCAAAGAATAAAACCTTTATAATAATTCAAAAATCATATGCTTTATGTTACATTTCATTTGATTACAAGTAAAAAAAACATATATGCAATAATTGTGTTTCTTGATATATAGAAATTCATTTATGCATTCGTACTAAAAAGCACATAAGTAATAATCTTCTTCCGAAGTTATCCTCTTGTATGCGTGTGTGCATTCGCTTTCTACTGCTTCAACATCATTCTTGTCATCTCATAGGTCTTGAATGTCATCATCTTCATAAATCCTCCTGGTACAAACATGCTCAAATATAATTAGACTGCAAAAATTGAGTAAAGCTAGCATAACATATATGCACATTCATCCCAAACTCATATGCAAATTATCTTATTGTATAACATGTATGCGCATTCTTATGTTCATAATCATATTCACTTACAACATGCTTCAAGTTGACCTCATGTGGCAATGACATTTCATCTCAAAGTATTTATGCATAAGTTAGACAGTTTATTGGTTATATATATTAGTGCACAAATGTTACATTTATGAGTTTTAAAATTTTAATAGAAATCTAAAGTTCAGTCAATCCTCTTAATAGGCTGCTATGTATACTTTTCTGCTTATCATCTACAATTGTTGATCAAATAATTACCACTCATTAAAGAAGACATGCCAAGTGTAGGTATGTTTCATTGCTAAGTGCAAGTATGTTTCGTGCTAAGGTGCTAAGTCCATGGTTCGTCATGTAAATGTTAAGAATATATGGTTCAATGGAATGTAAAGTGCGGTATGTTTCAATGTTATCCTCTAAGATAATCTTATAATCAAACACTCTAAACTAATTGTGTGCTACATGAAAACGCAATCCCAAACACCCCTTAAAGGTCAAATATTCAGTTTTCAAAGCGATTAGGACCTGAACAAATGGTTACACCGCGGACCAACTTAACAACTCTATGTACACTCCAACAAATCTTGAAAACCCTGACCTAACTGATATTGTAGGCCCAATCCTTTTAGTTAAAAAAAATTATCCTATCCTTTAGGCTTCTTCCCATTATATAATCTTCATAAATTAACATAATCTCTTAACATGTAAGAATATGGCAAACAAGTAATTAACTTAAATCAGCATGTAAAGAAGGAAAACTAGATTACCTCAGCATATATTTCTGACGAATCTCCTGATGATGGACTAGTAGTATGAATAACAAATGCATAATCATCATTTATTAATTCTTGGACTGAACATGCATGCATAGGAAGTTATGGTCTAGTTTCACCTTTTTGTGTACTTAAGTATGATCCCTCATTCCATTTGAAGCCCAAACCTCAAAAATTAAAATCAAATAATAGACAGGGAATATAAACTCATTCATATAAAAAGAGAAATTTAACAGCCATAGGTGATTGGTATATCATATTGATCTTATATTAATCATTAAACAGATATGCACCATTAATCATTAAACAGATATGCACACCCATAACACATATACACAATATCCACAAGATATAGCTTCTATCATATTTGAAATGTAACAACCCTAGGTGATTGGTAGAATGTTTCATAAACTTTAAACTTTTTCAAAATCATATGTAAATTGACGAATATCAGGTTTTATATCATATCAGGTATTGTATCATATAAAGTAAACAAGTAAGCTAGTAGACAGTCTACACCAGGTATATGCACACACAATTAAAACTAACACTAACATGTATGCACACACAATTAAATCTAAATCTAACACTTACTTAGAATGGTTCATCATGCAACTTAACTCTGATTCTAAACTTAAAAAAACATATATGCACACACAATTAAATCTAACACTAACATATATGCACAATTAAATCTCGTTAACACAGCCGGGCCTTTCGCAACCATTGTCGATATTCATGTGGATACAAGATTTAATTTTCAAATATGATAAAATCTGATTAAAGTATTTGGGCCTCATAGAAACAAACAAGTTTATAGATGATAACAGACATAAATATAGGCCTTAATATTTCATACGTTGATACGCATAATATACACTGGACATACAAAAAAAAGGCCCTACTAAACCAATGTCCTCCGCGACCGCACCATTTGCACTTAGAGTCGGCCATGGAGGGATATACCCCTGAAGCTATAAACACATATGATACAAATTGATATAAAACACAATAAATTAGTTGATACAAAACTATTGCAACATTAACAATTTGTCCAAATCCTAAACAGCTACAACAAGAAAACCAACTTTAACCAAGATTCGAGCTCAAGATCTCGTGTTTTATATTTGAAGAAAAGATCTTTAAAGATCTAGAAAAACCCATAATCGATCTGAAAAAGCAAAAACTTACCAGAGACCATCTTAAGATCTTTGTCAAAACTTTAAAAGATAAATCAAGCTTGATTCGAAACCCACAAACATAATCTTATCTGAAACCTCTTTTAAACAAGATTTAAAACCGAGATAACAAGGCAACTATCTGATATACGGTTTATAGAGAACAAGGAAAGAATCTGAATTTTAATGTGTTGTATTTGGTTAAAGATCACAGAGAACAAAACACTTTCATTGTTTTGGCGATTGATGTTAAGAAAAAGGCGTGTAGTTTGTGTGTAGTGTGATATGTGAAAATTAATTAGGGACACCAAACTTCCATATTTATAAGTGTTCCCCGAGATCTATCAAAAGTAATACAGATTGAAGGGAGAGATTGAGAAGGTGCGGCTAGGGTTTGGAGTGAAGAAGAAGTAGATGAAAAGTTACATGTACGTGAGGAGATAACTGATTTCAATCAGTTTCCAAAAAATATGAGGAATTTCAAGAAAATATAATACAATTAGTAAATACCATTGATACCCACGGACAATAACATGAATTAAATAAATGGAAATTAATTTTCTAAATTCGATTGGTTGAGATGAATCTTGTAAGATCTTGTATCTAATATTTGTCTTATAATACTACACTATATATATATATATATATATATATATATATATATATATATATATATATATATATATATATATATATATATATATATATATATATATATATATATATATATATATATTTTAAAACTTTATAAACCGCTTTTGATTAAATTATTTAATTTTAAAAAATTATTTTTATTTAATTTAAGTACTTTTATTTAATATAGAATTAAAATTAAATAGTTGATATTTATAATTAAATACTTTAATTTAAAATTAAATACATTTATAGAATTAAAAAAAATATTTATTAGAAATTAATTTCGGAAAGTCCCCTGTTTGGGACTGTTTTTTGAATATTTTGTCTCATTTAGGATATGGATGCGTATAACTGATTTTATTACTAATGAAGATAATGTCGTTGCTCATGTCCTTGATGATGATGATGTTGACGTGTCTGATGATGATGAAGTGAACCCCACTATTGTTGTTGAAGAAGTTTTATCTAGTGATGATTCTGATTATGAAAATTAATTGTTCTTGAATTGTAATTTGATTATGACAATTATTGTTTTTAAATTGTAATTTGAATGAAATTGTTACTATATGTTTATATGAATGTGTATATTTATATGAATGTGTATATTTATATGAATGTGTATATTAGTATTAATTGGTCCACGAAATTATGTGTTCTTGTACTTGTACTTTTACAGATGGCGTGTGTACAGCCTAGATCACACGGCGGGGATGCTGGCGGTGATCCACCAAGACGGCCCTCATTTACTATGCTCTATTATTACTGCAGTAACAAATTGTGATTTTTATTATTATTTTATTTTTATTTTTATATAATTTTTATTGATAAAACTGAAATTTTTTTAACATGTATTTGCACAACTCAATAACTTATTTTTGTAGGTTCAATGATCATCGGTGAGACGGCAAATCGAGCCTTAAGGAAGGCTTTTAGGGAGAATAACGGACAACCTTTTCCTATAAGCTTTGATTCCGATGATCAAGGCACCTTCTCATCGATAGGCACATATGCAGCGCAATTAAATAGTCTTATTGGGGAACAAGTGAGGCCACTTCCCCTTGATTGCGATTGGGAAGAAATTCCTGATTCTTATAAGGCGCATATAATGCCGGCACTACAGGTTATATTTATTGTTTATTTTATTTCTATTCTTATTGTTATTGACCGTTTAGATATGCTTGTTATATTTAAATTGTGTGTTTGTTTAAATTGTGATACTTTTTGCACCTATTTCAACTGGCACCTTGGTTGAATAATGAGAATGATTCCATGTTGGAGATAATCTTTATACGGTGGGAAAGGGTAGGACTTGGGCTATGGTTACAAAGAGGATGCTATACCAAAATACAAGCACAAAGCTCAAGTCTAAATACTTTGATATCCACGAGACGCCTTGCATGGCAAGGGCATCCGCCACCTTCGAAAGCCCGGTGAATGAGAACCCAAGAGGAATGGGAGATGTTGGTTGATTGGTGGTGCGACCGAAAGCGGATGGCAAGATCGGCCAAAATGCGTAAAATCGATCTAAAACAAGATTTTAACTCACCAATGTCGGCAAATGTTCGTTCAAGGACGAAACCATCATGTAAGACTCGTTATAATTTTTGTGATTTTTAAAGGTTTTTATATTGTTTATATTTACCTCGTTATCAATTTAATTTATATTGTATGTATAGAGGGTCAACAATAACAATCAAAATGAAGACCTGATTGAAACTTGTAGGAAGGGCCATTCAAAAAAAGATGTCACATTTAAGAACAGGGAGAACGAGACGTCTTACGTAAGTAATTTATCTCTTAACATGCGTCATTATATTAAGTTACTTCTCATTTATTATTTTTTTTTCCTAACTTACTTTTTTTTTTCTTTTTTTTGAAATTACACAGAATGAGATGAGGGCCCTTCAAGAGCAAGTCAGAGCCGGTGTCATCCCGTACATGAGCAGCATAGAAATATTGCAGATATAGTTCAGAGTGACAACCGCCGAACATGGCGGCGAGGCGGAGGTTACCCGGTGGTGGCTCAACCTCTCGCAGTTCACACGTGGGCATGTTGCTCAAGATTACGTTACTAGGGAGCATATGACAATGGCGACGAGGAAACCAAGGTCACAAGAAGAACGGGCTCGTCAGTCGAGGCAGGCAGCCACGCCGCTGGGAACAGTGCCGCGCCCAAGTCGCAGTTGGGACATTCGGATCTTACCTTCAGCAATTTTTCACCCACTACAACTCACAAGGTAACCCATTTCCTGTTCCCTTTCCCCCGGTACCCATTCCTGGCCCTTTTCCCCCTCCCGGCCCTGTTGGTTTCCAACCTCCCATTCCCGGCCCTTATGGTTTCCAACGTCCCATTCCCGGCCCTTATGGTTTCCAAGCTCCCATTTTCGACCCCAATAATGCATTTGCCGGTTGTTATCGCCCCACCTTTCCCAACTCTATCACGTGAGCTATGCAATGCCGCCACCAGACCTTAACCAGTACAACTCACAAAATAATCCTCATTTGCGCCAAAATGATCATGTTGATAATAATGATTTGGATTATAATGATGATAATAGTGAGGATAATAATGAGGCGGGCGACGAGTCGGGCGGCGATTCGGGCGGCGAGTTCTTTGAGGAGTAGGCGGGAAGTTAGTTTGTGAATTTTAGACTTATTAATATTATGGAATATTATTGAATTTGTCGAATGTTATCATGGATTTATGTTAACTTTATAACTTTGAGACATGTTAGCTTTATAAGCTTGTGACTTGTTACTTTGAGACATGTTATTTAGGAAATTTGCGCATTGTATAGTTTAAGAGTAGTTTACTTTGTATCGTATTTGTTGAATGGTATCGTGGAATTGTGGAATGTTATTCGATCCGTTTAGTAATTTGGTATTGTATCATATTGTCGAATTGGTATTGTGGATTGTGATTGATTCACAGTTGTATTTGTTTGGTAGATTTTTCCGAAAAAATTGGAAAACCGCATTTCTTGCATTTTTTTGCCCACCTGAAAATTAGGGACGACATTGTCGTCCCTAATATCCCAGATGTGTCGTGCCATTCTCGCACCACAAGGCCACGTATATCGTCCCATTTTGTATCCGATTACACGTGAATTATAGTTTGTACGATATTGTCGTGCTCTTCGTATTTAAAATTTCTTTTTATAGTTATTTTAAAAAGAAAAAAAAAAAATGGTACGACATTGTCGTACTATTTTGCAAAAGTATGTCGTGCCAAAGAGTATTTTCAGGTTGAATTCCATTTGGGCCCCACACTTTTGTCGTGCCAAAGATTCAAGGAGTATGTCGTGCCAATTTTACTTTGGGTCGACATTCTTTGCAGTTTTGGCACGAGAATGTAGTGCCAAATGTTACATTTTTTTGTAGTGCGAGCAAATTGGGAGGGCGAGTAAAAGAAGTTCCACGTGTCAACACCTAGTACCTTTTAATAAATAATCAAAGCGAGCAAAATTGGATGACGAGCAAAGTATTTTGTTTGCATATACACATGTCAACACCCGGTGAAATCCACAAAATAATCTTGGTGAGTAAAGTATTTTGATTGCACTTACATGTGTCACAATCATATATAATTTCGAAAAAAAATGAATACGTGTAAAAATCTTATTGAACACGCGCAATATTCTAGGTTCGAAATAATTGAAACAATTTTTTAACTGTTGATACTCGAATTTTTCACCTAAGTTTGTTTCCACTCACTTAGACGTGGGTCTGTTTTCATGCAAGGCTATATATAGCCACACTAGTTTCTCAAATAATGTAGTTCATTCATACCACTTTCACTTATTATATTCAATACCATTTAACACCACTCGGTTTGAGTGTATTATAAAATCTGAGGAGACCATCATTTAACAGTATATTCAGTAACCTAATAATTATAAAATCTGAAAACATGTACACAATTTATTGATACTTAAATAAGTCAATACAAGCATGGAAAGTAAGTGAGACTTTGTGAACAATGAATAAAGAATAGCAGACAGTTTTATGCTTCCATTAGCTCAAAGCGAGCATACTTATGCGGCCTTGATGGTAAAAATGGTCTGAGTCACGGTAAGACCAAACAGAATGAATGCAGCAAGTAGTGCAATAATACTCCATGGATTACTGAAATATACACGTCTCAGCCATGCCATATACGTGGGCCACAAACTATTGTGGTACTCATCCATTTGTTTGAACACTTCGGTGTAATTGAAATCTATAACAGAAATGTTTCTGCCTATCTTGTTGATCATATCTGCGGCCTCCTTGTTTGAGCCAAGTTCGCTGACAAGGACTTTTGATTCTGCCAGTTTAACAATATCCTCTTGAGTATCAATAAGCATATCCATGGCATGTGCATATGAGGTAAAGTAATAACGATCTTGACAGAACGATTGCTCGTAAGCAATAAAGTTCCTTAAAATTAGCTCCGTGAAATCATCAATAAGCAGGGTTGGCATAAGAAGAGTAGGCTTACTCCAAAACCAGGGTAAAGATCGAAAAAGAGGTGGTTGGAATTTAATGGTCATTGACCGGTTATCCTCGTGGTGCGGCTTAAAGTTAATCCCAGATCTATCCAGTTCTACTATAGAGTGGTATACAAGCTTTGATGCCTGAGTGTGCGTAGGATTCGATGACTTGGCAACTACAGGCTGGTAGCGTTTGTGTAGATAGCCAAGAACATGATCATGAATTGAATCTGAGTCAACATCTGTGGTTGGAATTATTTCAGGCAACGGAGAACGGAATAGCTTAATGTAAAGTGCCAAAAATTTATCGAGAACGTTGCTAAGAATTGAATTTTTTTCAGGCAACAGATCAGAACGGAATAGCTGAATGTAGGGTTCCAAATATCTATCGAGAACTTTGCTAAGAGTGAAAGACACTTCCCCCATGGAGCAGTCAAACAAAGCTTGAAGAACAAAGAAAGGGACTTGGTTTTCTAGCAACATCAGATCCATGGCAATACGAATGTTTTGCATCTGCAAATACATATTTTCGTCGTCTTCATGCTTGAAACAGAATTCAAGTATGAAACAACCATCCATAACCATCATCCTG
Source organism: Chrysanthemum lavandulifolium (assembly GCA_022545495.1). NCBI lineage: Eukaryota > Viridiplantae > Streptophyta > Magnoliopsida > Asterales > Asteraceae > Chrysanthemum > Chrysanthemum lavandulifolium. The sequence goes on from CM040242.1 coordinate 247,268,745, forward strand.
GCAAGCTCAACGTCACTATAGTTCTTCTTTGCACCAGCATAAGATTTTCTGATTTGGGGTATTAAAGTGTTTACCTTTCGCAGACATGCTTCTAATATTTTCTTTGGCGTGGAATCAGAACGATTTAAAAGGTCATCAAGATAACATTCCTTCAGCCATTCAAATTCTTTCAGCTTCGGATCTTCTCTATGTATGGGTCCTATAGAGACCAGCTGAGGGATGAATGAACTTTCGTTAAGATCTCTAAGAATTCTAGGAACCTTGCAAATAGATGGTGGACTTTGCTTGCCACGAGTTTGTCCTCTTTTTGCACAATCAAGAAGAAAGACTAAGGATACATGGTCCTGCATAGTCAAACCTGCACAATCAAAATTATATTTAAAGAAAATGAAATAAATAAGGTAGGGTTTGAAGATGAGATGTGAGTGACGGTACCTTGGGTGGCTGCCAGTAAGGGGGCGGTGAGGTCGGTCAGCTCCACTGCTTGTTTGTTGCTCATTGTTTGTTTTTGAGGTTTTGCAAGTCGTATCACTACTTGTAGATTTGATACTGCTGTTTTTGATGGTTTTTGGATGAGATATAGTGAGTATAAATAGATAAACTTATATAAGGTGTGTTTGATTTAAAATAATATGTAAAATATTCAAATAAACGAGGAAAGAATGTAAATGAAATCAATTGTAGATTTGTAGTCATGAAGATGATATGACGGTGGTAACTAAAGCTGTGGTCGGGAGAGGCTTATAAAGGCTTAAACTTTTAAAATAAGTTGGCTTATAAAATAAGTCTTGTTTGTCAAATGAGCTTATTTAAGCTTATATAAGCTATAAGTATCATAAACCCAAGGTCATTGAAAGGGGCTTATGAATTAAATTACTTAAATACCTTTCAAAATATAATGGACTATCACAAAAAGCGAGAAATATATCTGAATTTTATTTGATGTATTTTTATGTGATTTTACATTAATAAGATTCAGTTCCAATAATTCACCAAACTATTTATAAAAATATAAGCTCCAGCTTTCGGCATATAATATAAGCCACAGTCCGAGCCCATTTTGCCAAACATGATGTAAGACATGAATATTTTATACGAGTATATGTGGTACTATTGCTATCTTCCTACCCCCATTTTTAATATCCATTTTATTAACAGGACATGACAATTTTTTATGGTTTTTGTTTCGTATCTTTTGTCTTTTACTATTTTTGACTTTTCAGAATTATATAGTTTATGTTTTGCACTTTTATTCGGAAGTTTTACCCTCTCTATTAACAAGACAAGACAATTTTCAATGATTTTATGCATCGTATCTTTTGTGTTTTACTACTTTTAACTTGTCAAATTCTATATCTTTTGTTTCGTTTTTATATTTCGCATTTGTATTTTATAAAAATAAAATAATATTTTGTTTGAGGTATTGGTATCACTTTAGAAAGTGTGCCAATAAGGAATTTAATTGTGTATTTGGTTTGAGAGAGAGGAAATTGTTGGTTTTATGGACATAAATTAGTAGTCGCGAGTTAGGATCGAACTCGAGATCACGGGATTGCACACTTTACGTATAAGAATTAAAGTTATAATAATTAAATATAAAATGTTATATTTAGTTATTATTTACACGAAACGTATAACGAACGTTATGTAATTAAACTTAATGGACTAACGATCGTTAAATGTTAAAGGAAGAACTAAATATGAAATTAGATGTCAAGTAGGTTCTAGAAACCCTATGGGTTTTTATAACCGATTGGATGGGGGTTTCCATAAACCAATTCAACCCTAACTTGGACTCTATGTTTCTTTAGGTATATATACAAGGCCTAGGGTCTTTGTAAATTAACTCTTGTACTCCTAAACCTAAAACCTAAATTGTTTGTGTGTGTTTTTGGTTCAAACGATCGGACACACTTTCCCAAGTAGTCGATCACTTTGTTTTTCTTTAACAAATTGTTTTGTGTTAATTAAACTAGCATTTACTTTAATTCGTTAATAGTACGTGTGTACAAGAACGTGGTACAATCACACTATTGATTGTATCTTGGATTGAATTATAAAATGGTAAGGGGTAATTCTTATAATCCTATAAACCGTAGTTAGGGTTCATCTCAATTGCTAGTTTGGGAATTGATTCTTGTTTAGCTAGAATCAAAAGGTACGCATACTATTTATGTTTTAGTTAATTAATTATTCATTATATGTTCTTTACGCTTCCGCATGTGTACTTAATGTTTATTGTTTATATATATGAGTAGTCATGTTATATAATTACAACAGTGGCATCACGAGCTTGGATTAATGAGTAAATAATTACTAAACATGTAAAAAATGGATATTGTATTGTGTTTGATATAATTAATTCTAGGGTTTTGGTTATTGTTTGAAAACCCTAATTCTAGGGTTAGGGCTTTTGCCCTAATTTTTTTTATAAATTTTTTTTATGTCGATCCTTAAATTGTTTTTAAGTCGACTTGTATAAATTTTTTTTAGGGTTTATAAAATTGTTTTGTTAATCGATATCTAAACCTAGAATTGTATATATGTTACGTGAATTAATTCGTGATTAATTGTTATGTGACATGGAATTGTATGCGATCTTGTGACAACGTGAATAATTGCTATGTTAAATCCATGAAAACGTGCATGTTTGGCATGTATTATTGTCGATATATATATTTAATTGTTAAGATTGGTTATGTGGAAATTAATTGTTATGTTTTATACACATGTTTATAGTTTTGATAAATCTTGAATTGGGGAATACCTCAATAAAATTAATGAATCATATATGTGCTATATGGTATATGTTTAACTATGGTTTACGCAATCGATTCGTCGATGTATGTGGTTCACTTGCCTTAGTGAGTTAGAGCCTTAATTAATATATACATAATTTAACCTAAAATTGATAATTAATAGGTTTTATCGAGTAGTTGCATGTGGATACTTGTTTACGCATATTAATTGTTAGTTATGCGCGCATTGTTTTAGTTATTTATTTTTTATTTGTAACTTGTTTGTTTATTATGTTTGAAAAGTTTTAAGCAAATGGTAATTTCATGAATAGAAAAATAAATTGGACTAAACAATGGTGAAATTTGATTTTTTTTTTGAACGGCAAAAGAGAAATATATAAATATAAAAGAAGCAACTAGCAAGGCGCTAGAAGCCAAAGAGTACACAACATATCTAGAAATAAAACAATCAACACAAACTAGATACTACCCGAGGCTTTAACTGCGAGGGCTAACAAAAGAGATAAAAAAACTCTTGCCAATTATGGAGAACCACGACAAGAGAAAAATCCCCACCCCCGGAGGCCGAGCCACCGGTTTTCACTCCAGGGTGTTTTTGATGAAGCCCCAACCAAGCCCCGAGGAAAAGAAACCAAAAGAAAAAAGCAAAACCCGAAACGCTCCGCAACATTAACGACAGCCAACACTCGAAAACAACATAGGGGACTTAAGCCAGTCTAACCAATTATAAGCCATACGACCCCTGTGAACTAACCATGAGAAAGAAGATGCACGATTAAACTCAATGTATACTATTACGAAATCAAAATAAAGATTGCCTCATTATTGATCGTATTGTGAATGGGCAATGGAGTTGGAACTGGTCGAGAACCAATCTTGGGGCTCGTAATTCGGCTTATTTGCGTGACATGCTTATAGAGATCAGTCTTGTGGATTCTAAAGTTGTGGAAGATTCTTGTGTGTGGACGTTAGTTTCGGATGGTAAGTTTACAGTGGGTGACTTACGGCGTATTATTGATTCCAAGATCCTTCCCTCGCTGGCTCCTTCAACAGCATGGGATAAAACTCTTCCTAGAAAAGTTAATATTTTTTTATGGAGAATGACCTTGGACCGGCTTCCTCATAGGTTGAAGCTTTCTTCTCGTGGTATGGACATTCCGACGATCTCTTGTCCTTCGTGTAATGGCAACGTGGAATCTTCTAATCAATTATTGATCGTATTGTGAATGGGCAATGGAGTTGGAACTGGTCGAGAACCAATCTTGGGGCTCATAATTCGGCTTATTTGCGTGACATGCTTATAGAGATCAGTCTTGTAGATTCTAACGTTGTGGAAGATTCTTGTGTGTGGACGTTAGTTTCGGATGGTAAGTTTACAGTGGGTGACTTACGGCATATTATTGATTCCAAGATCCTTCCCTCGCTGGCTCCTTCAACAGCATGGGACAAAACTCTTCCTAGAAAAGTTAATATTTTCTTATGGAGAATGACCTTGGACCGGCTTCCTCATAGGTTGAACCTTTCTTCTCGTGGTATGGACATTCCGACGATCTCTTGTCCTTCGTGTAATGGCAACGTGGAATCTTCTAATCATGTTTTCTTTGGATGCGACATCGCTATGGAGGTTTGGAGACTTGTTCGTAATTGGTGTGATATCCCTTTTCCTCACTTCACCTCTTTTGATAGTTGGAAATTTTGGTCTGGCTCTTGGAAAGCTTCTAAGGAGAAGAAACATCGGTTCTCTGTTATTTTTGCTTCGTCTCTTTGGTGGTTGGAAAAGGAATTTAAAGACGAGGTGGACTTTAATGAATCAGAGAACAAGAACAAACCGATTAATTCTCAAACGACAGTGCTTCCTCTGACTTAAGTCGTCCACCTGGTTTCGAGAATATGAATAGAAGCACGTCTCACAATAGTAAGTGCTCAACTTCGTTTGCTAGATATCGAAAAAAGGACATTAAAGGAGTATCACTTATTCACGAATTAAATAGAATCATTGAAGTTGGTAATTCGTTAATTGAGTGATGAGTTTTGTACCAATAGTGAAAACGGCTCATCTAATTTTGACAAACTATAAGAGGGTATAAGGAGGGGAGCGCATTAAATTGTGACCCCGAAAGAAGGAGGTTAATTGCTTCGCGCTGACCAAATTCTTCGCTTCTTTGTGCGTCAAAATTGGAGTTACCAAGTAGGCTATTTTATGTACAAAATCATTTTAAGGATGAATTAGCTTTAATTCCATGCGCCACTTTGTGGTAATTATCTGAAACACTAAATCTTTGGATTTATGCAAAAGTACGATATAATGGACGATAATTAAAGGTAAATTATTTGATTGGTGAACCCAATACGTCAATCAAAACTTTGTTAAATTTAATCTTTGTGAATTGGTTAATAAATTTTTTTATTTATTAAAAGGGCAAATCGCATAAAAAGGTACTCATCTTATGTCCAATTTCAATTAAAGGTACTGTTTTTTTTTCCCCTCAATTTTAGGTACCCGACTTTTTTTTTGGGCCGATTTAGGTTTTTTCAACTTCCGTTAACTATTTCGTTAGTAAATTACATGTTTGGTCCTTCGCTTGTATATGCATTTCATGTTTGGTCCGTTAATCGTTTTTGCATGTTTCACTTTTTGCACATTTTCGTCCGCTTTACACGTTTCGTCCATTTTACACGTTTCCGTCCATTTTTCGAAATATTCTTTTCCAAATTTTTTCAAAAACTTTTCAAATATTTTTTCCAAATTTTTTCAAAAAAATTTTCGAAATATTTTTTTCAAAAAAATTTCCAATATTTTTTTCCAAATTTTTTCAAAAATATTTTTCAAATATTTTTTCCCAAATTTTTCAAAAACTTTTCGAAATATTTTTTTCCAAATTTTTTCAAAATAACTTTTCAAATATTTTTTAAAAAATTTGAAAAGAATGTTTAGAAAAAATTTTGAAAAAATTTTATTTCAAAAATTTTCAAATTTTTTTTAAAATATTTTATTCAAAATATTGAAAATATTGAAAAAATCTTTTTAATTTTTTTGTGGTGATTGGTGGTGTTGGGTGGTGGTGGTTAGTGGCGGTGGTGATTGGTTGTGGTGGAAACGTGCAAAAACGGACGAAAACGTGTAAAAACAGACGAAAACGTGCAAAAACAGACGAAAACGTGCAAAAACAGACAAAAACGGACGAAAACATGTAAAAACGGACGAAAACGTATAAAAACGAACGAAAACGTTTGCAAGCGTATGAAAACGGACGAAAATAGACCAAACATGAAATGCCTATACAAACTCAAGGACCAAACATGTAATTTACTAACGAAATAGTTAACGGAAGTTAGAAAACCCCAAATCGCCCAAAAAAGTCGGAACCTTAAATTGAGAAAAAAAAAGAATAGTACATTTAATTGAAATTGGACATAAGATGAGTACCTTTTTATGCGATTTGCCCTTATTAAAACTATTGATACAAAGTTCTATGCATGCTTGTTCGTACATATTTTGATTATACACATCAAAACTAGTACCCTTAAAATTAAGTTAGTGCCATCTAGTTAAAGGAACACTTGAAGTTGCAATTTACATCATGTGAGAACTTGGCGAGATTGTGATGGAAAGGTAAATCTTCATGTTGAGTCAGACCTCACATGGACACATTTGCGACTTAAATTGAGTAGTAAGTGAGACATGGACTCAAGGCATAAGATGGGGATAAAACATGTTTACGTTGCAATATCGTTTGGCAATGTAAATCCCATAATGATCTAGGAATTGGAAAATGTTTGCCAATTATTGTTCGATAGATTACCTTATTATATGCTTTCATTGCTAGCAGATCAACTGATATAATGGAACTATGATAATTTGGATCCTAGTTTTCAAGAACATTCTATGGTTACATGAATATTTCCTTGAGTATTTTATTTTCTTGAAAAGTTTAATTATCGATAATACTAATATTGAATTTTGCAAATTCTTTAAATGTATTAATACAACATTAAACCGTAAACGTGGGTTATTCTTGTATTGTTAAATTGATCTACACCTGTAAGGGTTTTTGGTAGAGTCAACTTTAGTAAAAGAATAAACCTAGTCCTCTTTTCATAAGAAAGAGTGAGATTCAATCATACTCTTTTTCATAAATGAGAAAGGTATGATAGGAATATTAGAATGTCTAAATTCTAAATACATAACTCATAAGAAAATTTTAATAGTTGAGAAAATTGCACATTTTCTGAGTTATAAAATTAGAAGCTAGACTAATTTATCGCAAATTTGGTAAAAGGCAAGTTAGCATAATTTATCTAGTTGTTCTGTTTTGACCATTTAAAGGTACTACATACAGTTGTTGGAATAGTAGAACTATTAAGGAAGAAATTGCATGCCCAAAATTTCAAGTTAATAGCATTGATGGATAATCCATCATCTACATAGTAGAATACACTCTTTTAGTACATAAGTAATTAGTTATGTATGGACTTTCTCAAAGGTGTAGGGAAGTAAATAGAACACTATTTTCTTTCATTAGTTAATGAAACACTTACAATGTTGTCAAATCCAGTGGGAGCATTGTGTTCTTATTACTGAATAAGGAATTAATGTAATGATCTCTAATTCAGTGGGAGTTACAAGCTTTGCCATCTTGGTAGTAACTCAGATTATCTCTAGAATGTCTTAAGATAATTACTTTCCACTTGTAGACACTTATGTTTTTAAGGATTGTCATGTACGTTTCCTTACTAGACAATGAAGTGGCTCTACATCTACTAGTTATGCTAATATCAATGACACAATCATATTGGTCACATAAACAAACATACGACGTGTTGTTTATCTGCTACATAATGTTGTTCCATGCACAAGTGAGAGAAATCTTTATTGTGTGCAAGGTACAACACATTGAAATATGATTTAACGGATTCTCTTGACTGCAAGGTAAGAGACTAACGTTCTAATACATATCTAATTCAAGAAACACTTGGTGTTGCAATTTATCTTATGTGAGAGCTTAGCTAGATTGCAACAACAAGGTAAATCTCCATGTTACGTGAGATTGTATCTGAAATAAATTTACAGTTTCTAAATTAGACAATTATTTAGAATATGTGTTAAGATGATATATAAGACTACTTCAAACTAAATATTTATGTATTATTAGACTGACATAAATAAATGAAGTAATCTAATACTACTTTAATTTGTATATTTATGTATTTTTTAAAATGACATAAATAAATAAAGAAATAATGTAGTCCTACATTATTGTGAAGTAATAAATTAACTTGAAATTACTATTGAAGCCATGAGGTGGTGTTCATAATTACTTTAGTTAAATATGTTTATGATTCTTTGTAAAGACATAAACATGAAGTCTTTTAAGACTTACAATAAAGTAAGACGTTAACTTATTATATTTTTTAATTAAGACATATTCAAGAAGTCATTGAGTTGATCAATGATTTATAACGTATAATGGGATTATAACAGTTTATGTTTTCTTGTTGAGACATGGATATGAAGTGACTTTGTCAAAGAGTACTTATGTTATAAAGAATGCAATTGGCTTGGAAAGCCTATTATACCATTAAGTTGACTTAGTTGGTAAATAGGTAAGCCAAAATGAATATGTTTATCTTATATATTGTTAGATTGTCTTACAATATTAATTCTAATGAAATACCACAAGTTGATGATATGTTCAGTTAGGAGAATCAAACTGTATATCAAACTCTATTTGATTTGTTTGATTCAAGATAACCATAGATTCTTTCTTAAAAGTAATCAAGGTTAGAAAATTGAGTATGGATTGAATATATTCAATAAGACTACAACCTAGAAGATTAATAAAACACCATTTTATTATGGAATGTGATGAATCACATTAAGTTTTAAAATTGAAGTTCTGAATTGTTAAACTTCTTATGAAGAGTGATTATTAACAAACTAAAGTCATGAACTGTCAATGTGTATTTGTAAAGCCCCAAAGAGAGAACAATGTAGTTTTGCTCTACTTGCTAAGTATATATAGATAGTCTATATATATTACAAAAGGCAAGTGGGAGTTTTTATCTTGAAAGATAAAATTACAAGACACATAATCTTCTAAAACACACTAGTGAATATCATGATGAGGTTAGACATGTAAATGGTAGACCTCAAGATGATGAAATTCTCATTCATAGATATCTCAAATATTTGGTTGATATGCTGAGAAATATGAGTTACATGATTGTGGTAAACCTGATAATCATTATGATGTATTACCAAATGTTGAATTGGGTAAATTACTCATACTATGACTGTTAAAGATGCTGTCCATAAAGATAATCAATTTTTGGTAACTTGGTTTATCTTAATAGTTAGACTAAAAAATGAAGATGAGTTCTTTCAAAGAAAAGACCCTAGTGGTTTGATTCTTTATGAAGAAATCATATGGACATAATTGTACACATATTTAATGCATGTCTTATAACAAGATTATTATTCATACTTAAGCAATTAATTGTGATTGAATATTATTTCTTAGACACATTAAATATATAAAGATGAAAATTGTCATTCTTATTTTCATTAATATGAAAAATGACAATGGAATATAAAAACTCTTTCTTGAAAAATTACTTGAGTGAGGACGGTAAGTAATTGAAAGGTTTTTTGAATTCATAAAATCTTTAAAAGTGTACAAAGTGCAATAATTCATGAATGGATTAATGCATGCATCTAGGAGATAAAACTTATATTTAATTATTAGATCCATGTTGTGATTTATAATTAAAATAAGATAACTCCTAATATTCCTGAAAGCTAGTGGGAGTATTATGTTAAGTTTCTTAAATCTTATATGTTGTATAACATATGGGAAGTAACATTCCATGTAAGTTAAATGTTAAGTCTTAGTTTGAAATGGAACTTCACTTGTAAGATTTAAAACTTAAAACATACAACCTTGGAATATATGTTTTTTGTTAATAAACATGTTCGGTAAAATAAATGATTCTAATAAAACATGATATATCATTTGAAAAATGGATACATATTTTTTTGATAAGATAGAACATGAATGAAATCTAAGTTTGACCTGTATATTCATCATGTACATCATGTTGTGTATTAAAATTGTTGTATCATTCTTGAATGAGAGATGATTTGACAACATTGATATCTAAGTGATAGTTATTAGATAACTTGTGTAATGATTACTCCAATAGAATTACATCCTCAGCCTGAAATTGCTCCTAGATTCTATGGATGAACAATTTGTCAATTGTTGTGCAAATTGTCATCAGTTACAAAAGTTTGGAAGGCATCAAACATTACACAATAGATATTAAAGTTTACGGAGTTTTAATGAGCATATTTTTGTTTGTATACAATGATGCTGGTTTAATTGAGATGACACTCAATACTAGTCATGGTAGTATTTCATCCTTGTTAATAGCCATATGTAAACTAGTTGTGCTTATCTAAGAGTACAGTTGCATTATACATTAAAAGAATAAGAATACTTTAAACTTTAAAAATGTTTGAAAGTTTAATTGTCATAAATTGGTGGTGGAGGATGTCACACACTTTATGAATTATTATGTGAATTATTGAATGCACACATACAAGAACTTCACTAATTGAATTCTTGAAATAAGTATTCTCAAAATTACGATAGATCAAGTTGGTTGATTTATGCCTTGTCAACAAGTATGATTGTCATTATTTGAGGCATAATTCATCAATTGGAATTTTCATGCATTGATCTATTTAATATTTAGATAAGGGATGTTAAACAATTATTATAATGAATTAAATACTTGGTATGTTTGATTTTATAATATATTGTATCCTATATTTGCATGTTTAATCCATGAATAATTTTAGTTATTTTAAATCGTCCGTTGTCAATTAATGATATGTGAGTATCATTAAACTAAGACAAATTTAAGTGATTTGGTAGTTATCCTCAGACTTATCCCAACTACATGATTTTACTTTATGGATATTGTTATTAAGTAAATCATGAATAGTTATCCTCAGACTTGAGATACCAGATAAGTGTCATGAATGTAGTGCACTTCTGTGGAACAGCTTAACGCTAAACGTAACTGGTAGTTATAAGGGTTGTTTTCAGAAGTGTTGCAAAGTTTGTGAGTTATTCTTGTAGTCAAGATAGAATTTGTTCCTTCAAATTTATTTTGAAGTTTAATACTGCTGGGCCTCTCGTAGGGTTGATAAGATGTTTGTGTGGCCACACCCAAGATCTCCCCTGAATATGTTCAGAAGATTTGATAATCTTTCTCAATCACTTACAACGAGAAACAAAATAGTTGGATAAAGAATGACTTAAATCCATATATTTTTTTAACGTGATATTAGAAACAAAAGGATAATAATAATGAGAAATAATTAAAAGGTTTTTCCAGGAGCCTTACTCGAGTCGTGCAAGAGGCATCGAAGTGTTGCTAGACGCTAACCGATGTGATCACACTATTAAGATATGTCCAAGTGAGAGCTGTTGATTTTATGGACATAAATTAGTAGTTGTGAGTTAGAATCGAACTCGAGATCACGGGATTGCACACTTTACGTATGCGAATTAAAGTTATAATAATTAAATATAAAATGGTATATTTAGTTATTATTTACCCGAAACGTATAACGAACGTTAAGTAATTAAACGTAATGTACTAACGATCGTTAAATGTTAAATGAAGGACTAAATATGAAATTAGATGTCAAGTGGGTTCTAGAAACCCTATGGGTTTCCATAAACCAATTCAACCCTAACTTGGACTCTAAGTTTCTTTGGTTATATATACAAGGCCTAGGGTCTTTGTAAATTAACTCTTGTACTCCTAAACCTAAAACCTAAATTATTTGTGTGTGTTTTTGGTTCAAACAATCGAACACACTTTCCCAAGTAGTCGATCACTTTGTTTTTAATTAACAAATTGTTTTGTGTTAATTAAACTAGCATTTACTTTAATTCGTTAATAGTACGTGTGTACAAGAACGTGGTATTATCACACTATCGATTGTATCTTGGATTGAATTTCAAAATGGTAAGGGGTAATTCTTATAATCCTATAAACCCTAATTAGGGTTCATCTTAATTGCTAGTTTGGGAATGATTCTTGTTTAGCTAGAATCAAAAGGTACGCATACTATTTATGTTTTAGTTAATTAATTATTCATTATAAGTTCTTTACGCTTCCGCATGTGTACTTGATGTTTATTGTATATATATATATATATATATATATATATATATATATATATATATATATATATATATATATATATATATATATATATATATATATATATATATATATATATATATATATAGTTAGGATCAAATAAGAAGAATAATAAAATAAGAAGGATAGGAAGTAACCACAACCACTCATTCTAGATGCACCACAAAATGGATGCATCTTCATTCAAATTTTCCTCCCATATTAAAATGTGGCTAGAATTACTTACCCTTCTCATTTTAATTATTCTTCTTATTGGATCCCTTATATATATATATATATATATATATATATATATATATATATATATATATATATATATATATATATATATATATATATATATATATATATATAGGCTTCCATTGAGAAGTTTTTATTTTGAGAAGATTGAGAAATTTTCGTTTGAGCAAATTGATTCATGTTTTTGATTTGATTCACAAGTAAACATCATTTTATGGTGAATCAAATCTATAAATCACAAATTTGATTCACAAATCATTGTTAAAATCGAGTTATGATGATGATTCATTAAAATTATACAGATGATTCAGTATTCTACATACATCGCAAAATCAAGAGATTTTTAACATTGATTCAAAATTTTTTTTACACATTTTGAATTTTATTAACATTAAAATGAGTTGTACGCTTGAAAAACATGAATCAAAGTTAAAAATCTATCGTTTTTGAAAACCTTCTCAATCTTCTCAAAATAAAAACCTTCTCAATCGATCCGGATATATATATATATATATATATATATATATATATATATATATATATATATATATATATATATATATATATATATATATATATATATATATATATATATATATATATATATATATAGTCATATTATATAATTCTAATGTAAATCATGGGAAAGGAGTGTTCAAATGGAGGTGATAGTTTGACTATTAAGTTGATATGATCTTTTAAAGAGCTCACCAGATGTGGTGGTGGTGTGGTATGTAATGTTAAAGGCTGGTATTATGGTAGATCCTATATCTTCTTTTACTTACTCTTTTAATCCACCGTATTGATAGATAGGTATGAGATCAATTGCAAAGTGATAAAATTTTACTAAGTGTAAAAAGTTACTCATCATTTGACATGTGTCCTCCCGTCTATTTTATACAAAAAATACGTCCAGGGGTAAAATCATCTTTTAAATGGTTTTTTACTTTTCCACCTCATATTTCAAATGCACATATCTTAAATGACAAACTTTAAAAAAAAACTATTTCCATATAATTTTTAAAATTTATTCTTCTTTTATTTGGTATAAATCTTGTTAAATATTTCGAACTTTTTTTACGTATCAAATGGGTCTTAATTTTCTTGATATTTTTGTCATTTTCGACCCTGTTTTTACCTTCAAAATTGTCGAATCATGTAATACTTAATTCACGAAAGTTGTAGACTTTGGTTCACTCTTTACACAGAATTTTGAATCACTCAATTCCGATATGATATGAGTGAGATATAACACGTTAAATATTACGTATTAGTCATATTTGTTGCACACAAGGTGTTTGATGAAATGTCTAGCTTATATTTTTAGTGTTAAAATTGCGTTAAATGCATTAATTTTTGTACCACAATGCATCAATAAATATTTTATTAATGTAAGATTCAAAAATTGATGTTTTTTAATCGTTAAGTTTATTTAAAAAATGTACATATTGTGTTTTTTTACCATGAAGTTGACCAATATTAAATTTGAATTACAAAAATTGTAAAACATAAAAGTTATAGATTTTAGGTCAATCTTTACTCAAGTTTTTTATACATTAAATCCGATATCATCTGAGTGAGATATCACATGTTAAAGATGATGTTTTGTTCATTAGTTAGTCTTGTTCATCGGTTAATCTTGTTCATCAGTTAGTATTGTTCATCAATTAGTGTTGTTCATCAGTTAATCTTGTTCAAGACTGATGAACTAATGAACAATATTAACTGATGAATAAGACATACTTCTACTCATCAAAACGAGATTGTGTTCATCAATAGCGCCAACCATTTTACTATTGTTCATCACTAGCTACAACCGTTTTACTTATGTTCATCAAAAAAAGGTTTCGTTCATCAATTGTCTCGTCCATTTTACCTTTTTTCATCAATACCCCTGCTTGTTTTACTTATGTTCATCAATAATCATGACCGTATTACTTCTGTTCATTAAACTATAATTTTGTTTATTAACTTTCTCTCCCACACATTACTTTTGTTCATGGGAGATTTACTTTTTTTTTTATTAAGATTTATAGCATTAACAAGATTCTTACCTTCACAAAAGATTTACTTTTTTTATTAACAAAAAGTGTTGTTCGTCAATATAAAAGTGTTGTTCATTAATAAAAAGAGTTGTTTATTTGTTCATCAATAAAAAATGTTGTTCATAAGTAAAAAGTGTTATTCATCATTAAAAAGAATTGTTCATCAGTTCATCACAATGTTCATCAGTTCTCTTTATTTTTGTTTATCGGTTATATCACAATGTTAATAAGTTAGATTACGTTGTTCATTAGTTTTCTAACAAAAAAATCGTAATGTTCATCAGTTTTCTAAAAAAAATTATAATGTTCATCAGTTTAGCACTTTTCTAAAAAAAAAATTATAATGTTCATCAGTTGTCTAAAAAAATCACAATGTTCATCAATTAAGGTCACAATGTTCATTAGTAGTTCAGTTGATTGTTCATCACTTAGTATGTTGGTGTAATAAAGTGATGCAATAGGTACATGTTTGTGGCATATAAGGTTAAATTAGGTTGGGCGCAATATGTTTTGTGTGTCAAAAAGTGTATGCGTGTATGTTTATATGCATGATGTTATTCTACTGCATCAATGTGTTATCATACAACTGCATCAAAATGTTTATAATACTATTGCATCATAATGTTGTTCTACTAAATCACAATGTGCGAGAATGTGTTTGTATGCTCCACTATATGAATGATGCACCTAGTTTTGGACAGTGATAAAGTAAGCGTATGCATTTTGGTTAGGCTACATGTAGGTTTTGTTAGTTTTGATTTTAATTAAAATCTTGTTTTCTTTTTTATTGATTCAAGTTTGTTATTTTGAATATAACTCAGTAGGCTATCAAATATGTTGAAGAGTGTGTGTATTTATGATGATGCACTTGGTTTTGAACCGTGATGCAATACGTGCTTTTTTGTCACGTATATGGCTGAATTAGGGTACTTGTATGTTTTATTATGTGTAAAAATGTGTTTGCATGCTTGGTTGTATCTATGATGCACTTGGTTTTAATTTGTGGCAGTAGGTACTCAGTTATTGCTTCTAAGGATGAATTAGATTACGTGTAGTTAACATTATTTTTTAGAATGTATTTGATTGGTTGGTTGTATGAACGATGCACTTGGTTTTTAACTGTGATGCAATAGGTGCTCAATTGTCCTGTATAAGGACGGATTGGACTAAGCGTAGGTTGCGTTATGTGCAAAAATGTCTTTGTATGTTTGGTTGTTTGTCTGACGCACTTAATTTGAATTGTGATGCAGTAGATCCTTAGTTGTTGTATAAGGATGAATTAGGTTATACGTAGGTTACGTTTTATGTGATAATGTATATGTATGCTTTGTTGTCTGTTTGATGCACTTGGTTTTGAGTTGTGATGCAGTAGTTGCTCATTTATGGCACATAAGGTTCGATTAGTTTGCGTTTACTTGAATACTTGATGAGGAATAGACACACAAGATGGAATGAGATGTTTACCACAAGGGTTTTCATATTTTTTAGGCACATGTAAACTTACAAGGGTCGTGGTACTTTTGTCAAAGAGTTAAATATCCTGATTGTGTAGTTATTGTCGACGAGATGTTTGATTAAAAACGTGACTTAATGAAGCCTGGTTTATCAACTCCTATAGCCGTAATGAGCTTGACGCCGCCCCTGACGATTTTAAGCATCTCAAACGTGACTATTAGTTAGTTATAAGAGCTAGACAAAGGCACTAGGCTAATTGCTGTAGGGTATAAGAGCTAAACCAAAACACCACACTAATTTAAAAATTTCCTTCATTATCATCAATTAAGGCTTGAAAAATTTAGTAGACATAACTAGGTAATAATAATGAGTAGTTACCCTAGGTAAATACGTTTTTTCCATTTATAAGTTTTCACAACAATTTCCTTTCCCTTGCATTTTATTTGAATTGTGTTTCTGGTTAATATTAGTTTTAGAATTAAATATCTTTTAACCACGATATTTTACTTTGTTTTTATTAAAATACAAACAGGTGCCAAAAATAATCTTCTTTAGTTTCTTTAGGTCATTTCATCGTCATACTCTATGAGTCTCCCTCATTATTCCCTTAGGGAATGATCAATCCCTAGACGTTCCTTTACTACACTACATCGATTAGATACACTTCATTGATTCTTTTTGTAAGTACTACACCTCTCGTTGATAAGATTAAGAACCTAGAAAGTCAAATAATTGAGGGGAAGCTTGTGCTTCTGGGTGATGATGAGAAGCCGCTTCATATGCAAAAAGAAGGTTAATGTGGGACACTTGGGTAACAATGTAGGTAATCCGTTTTCTAATGTTGGGAATTTGGTTATTTCGGATAGTGATAGTGATGATGAAGTCGAAGATATTTATGATGAAACCTCTCGGTTCATGACTAGTGGAGGTGCATATGATGCTAGTTTACATGAGGATGAAGATTATGACCTATATGACACCTGCAACCTTCAAGGTTTGACTCCGGAACAGTGCGCGTTTTGTGATGCGATAGATATAATTCTTCGTGGTCAGTTTAAATATTAGATTTATTTCTTGTCCTTATAATAGTTGTTCATAAGATTGGTTTGTCTTTCTTATGTTAGTTTTGGCTTATGTTAGTTTTGGTTTGAAGCACATTTGGTGCGTTTGTTTCCCGTCTTTGTAACGGGTTAAGATGTGGGATTCAGGGCCGGCCCTGGCTATGGGCAGCGTGGGCGACGACCCAGGGCATCAAAAAGAGAGGGGGCATCAAGTTATTGTCCCTGTGGATCGGTTTATGTGAAAAAAAAAGAGTTTTTGAAAGTTTTCCTAGCTTTATGTCTATGTGCCTCTAATTTAGTTAAGAAAAAGTAAGAAAGTAAGAACTCAAGATGTCGCCGGACATGAATGGGATTTGGGAGGAAGAAGGAAGTGTCAGGTAGGAGGAAGAAGGTAATGTTTAGTCCATGTGCCTTTTAATGAATTTATTTTGAAAATACACCTTCAACTTTTAACTAAAGTTCACTTAAAACCTCTTATTATCTTTTATTTGATAATATATTTCCCTAATCTATTAGGTATATTATCTTTTATAGCTATTTTTACTTTATAAAAATTGCACCATAAAATATATAAAGTTTTCTTTTAGTACAATAGCAATATATGTAAAATATCTGATTCATTTTTTTAGTTTCATCACAAATAAACTAAGCTATTATGTAAAAATATATGCATATTTTTTTTGAACGGCATTTTATATATTACGATATGACGTTCTAGTAAAAACTAGAAACGAAATAAAACAACAAAAAAGATTACAATTAGTTTGTACAAGCATGGTTAGGATTGCAAATCCACTCAAACCAAGTAGGATTTTTGCTTTTTTAGGATTGCAAAAATATATGCATATTAATATGAGTCGTAACATGTTCTTTACTTTGATCATATATAAATTTCAAATATGACACGAATGTGTTCTAATTCTCTTAGTTATCTTTTCATGTTATAGAGCACTTTGAACCAACCTACAAAGTAAATTAAACTTAATAGTTGCCTTATATAAATTTAAGATAATACGCGAAGTTTATTTATATGCCAAACCTTTAATTACGGGCATTATTTTAACATTTCGCCCAGGGCATCATAGGGCATTCGAAATCTCAGGACCGGCCCTGGTGGGATTCACCCACATCCTATGTACTTAAATGTTTTTTTAGAATAATAAAATTTTACTTGAGGTTTCTCCTTTACCCAAAAAGATTAGATACACTTCATAGGGGTTTGTAAGCTTGCTTTGCATCAACCGCACATCAACTGTCTAGCAGAATGCATGCATCATGCTATGTGACGTCACATATGAATGTTGTGCATGTGAAGTGTTAATTTTATAGTCTACTTGAAGCATCTCTTGCATGTTTTGAATAAAAAATGGCATATGACTACCGGGTCAAAATAGGTTTAGTACAGTGCAGCTGTATGTTAATCATGTGATGCTTAGTTGTTAATATGGGTAACTTCAACAAAGACGTAGCATCCATGATTAGAAACTTATCTGCCTAACGAGTGGTGTTTAGTTAAATTAACATGCAGATCTGATAAAACAGGGTTAGTCATCAAGTTATGCATAGTTGGTCATTATCTTGAATGTATTTTCGCTTTTCATTGATGATCGTCATATTGTTTTATTTTGATTATTTACAACCTTATAAAGATTAAGATTTTTGTTAAAGGGGATGCATCTTATCAACATTTTACGTTTTTTATACCGATGATTTAGGCATCTCTAGAGGGCTGTGATAAAAATAAGCTTATCGTAATTATTAAATATCATCTTGCAAAATTAGACTAATCAGTGCTCAAATAGAAATAATTGAGTAGTTGTTTAATCTCTATC
The DNA here is from genome assembly GCA_022545495.1 of Chrysanthemum lavandulifolium. Taxonomy (NCBI): domain Eukaryota; kingdom Viridiplantae; phylum Streptophyta; class Magnoliopsida; order Asterales; family Asteraceae; genus Chrysanthemum; species Chrysanthemum lavandulifolium. The sequence continues at coordinate 247,287,380 of CM040242.1, forward strand.
AACGTGGTAGGTCTGAAATGGTGTTAGTAATAATCAATTAAAACTATCACCTCACGGCTTAAAATATGTATTAGTCAAAAGTCTTATTTTATTCACTTGTTATTCAAGTATTTTTTTAGCAGAGACTTATTCCAAGTTAACATAAAAAGTGGATCTGCAACTTATTTTAATGTCCAGCAAGCTGAACTGCGAGCACCTTTCCCGCAATGAAAAGTCTCGTTTACACGATTATAATTTATAAACTCATTGTTATATATATACTTATTTTCGAAGAATAAAGATAATCTACTATATATTTAGTATAACTAAATTTATGCCAGTGTTGCTATTTACTACGGAGTAATACGAGACTTTGTTTATCATCCAAAGTTTTTTTCTTTCAACATCTGACCCTCAAATTCAAAGCTCTATGGTAATTGGTGTCAATTGAGTAAATATGCAGACTAACTGTGAAACAACGGCACCAAATATCAAAAATAAAATGCTATAACCCTAAAAACGATTCCATTTTTCTCTCTCTGGCGAAAATCGATTGCGATTCCCAAACTCTTTATTGTTCGAACCTTTGATAATTCTTTCTCAACTGTCCAATCATTGTTTCTCTATGTTACAATCGTGGGTCGGTGTGTGGTAGAAATTATTTGTGTTCGCTTTTTGTAGGGTATTAATTCATATTGACTATCCTAGTGATTGGTTGATCGTATATTAAAGCTTGTGATCGAGGTCGGTGCATTACAATATTAAATCATAAATTATCAAGATTAAAACGCTGGTAACCCTAAGCGATTAAGGTTTTTTGTTTGTGATCATGGCGTTGGTTTGTATGCGGTTTTGAGGGTCTTATTGCTGTGATTTATTCATGATGGGGGTTACGAGAGAGAGGGATAAAGGTGGGGGAACGTTGGAACATGATTTTGGTGGTGCTGATAACTAATCATCATTGAATGAGACTACTCCGGAAAAGGCTCCAGGTGTAGTTACTCCTGAAGTTGAGAGTCTTAGCATGGACACTAACAGCCCTAGTGTTAGTTCTTTTAATCGCACCTACGATCGTACTACTTTGGCTAGTAATCTTGATGATATGGCTGGAAGTAAATCCTTTAAAACTTCTATGCCTAAGGTGGCTTTGTTTGGTAATCCGAATGTGACTAACGCTCAGTTCTCGAGTTGAAATGGAAGAGGAAAGTAAAGGAAACGGAAAGTTTTTTGTGTTCTTGAGTCTTTTTTAAAGGAGGAAAGGGAAATGGAAAGGAAATAGGGAGGAAGATTTGTTAAGTAAATCTTCCTCTCACTTTTGGGAGGAAAGGGAAAGGAAACGGAACCATATGTTGTATAAAGACTAATATACTCTTTTTAAAACATTTGACATTAACAATTAAAGGGCACATATGTAATTTGACCAAATTATTTTCCTTTTCCTCTCACTCAAGAACATGATTATGATTACTTTCCTTTTCCTTTCCTCTATCTCAAGAACATAACAACTAATACTTACTTTTCTTTTCCCTTTCTTTTCCCTTTCCTATACTTTTCCATTTTCCTTCCCTAAAAACTCGAGAACTGAGCGTAAGGAGGGGGATGAGCAGGTCAACGAAGGATTGAAAGCTCCTACATTTGCAAGTAAGGTGGGATCTTCTTCTGCTACCAGCAAAGTTAATTTCCGCACTCTTGATACGGGCAAGCCTCTTAATGAGATCGCCGAGGTGAAATTCCTTTGTCATCTGTCTTGGAAGCTAATTCTAAGTTTATTAATACTCTTTTCGGGTATTTTATTGGAAAGAGGGTTGCATTTCCCGTAGTTGATAACTACGTGAAGGATGCATGGAAGAAGTTTGGTGTGGTACGTTCTATGATGAATTCTAAGGGTTTATTTTTCTTCAAATTTGCCTCTATTGAGGGATTAAATGGAGTGCTAGATAATGGACATTGGTTTATTCGATCCGTTCCTATTATTTTGAAGAAGTGGACCCCAGGACGAGTTTTATTAAAGAGGACTTGGGTTCGATTCCCGTCTGGGTGAAATTACATGATATTCCTATTGTCGCTTTCGAAGATGGATTGAGTGCCATGGCTACCAAACTCGGTACCCTATTATGCTTGATGCATACACCACTCTATGTGTTTGCAAATATGGGTGCGTTTGATTATGCTCGAGCGTTGATTGACATCAAGGCGGATCGGGAGCTTAAGGGGACAATGGTTATTGCTGTGCCAAGTTGGGATGGTGAAAGAGAGGTATTGCATACTGTCAGAGTGGAATATGAGTGGAAACCACCTCGTTGTGGCGTATGTATGGTTTTTGGCCATGATGAGACCCAATGTCCCAAACGTGTGCCTGTTGATCTTAAACATCAAGCACAAAAGAATGAAGGGTTCCAAATGCCTCAAAGGAAGGCGTTTTGTGGTATTGAGGTGGGAAAAGGGGCTAAATTTAGCCCTTCTAACATAAGAAGCAGGTCTATCAGCCTGTGTCGAAGAAGCCGGATGCTACAAAGAAGAAGATTACTGAAGTGGCTAGTACAAGTGGGATGAATATTGCTACATCAAATCCGTTTGATGCTCTTAATATGGTTGATACTGATGAGGCTGATATTCCTAGTGTTACTGTTGAATTGACCAAAGATGGTAGCTCTAGTAAGGGTGGAAATGGTAGCATTAGTACTACTCGTATTGTTGGAAAAATTGAGGAGCTTGAAAAGCAAATTATTGAGGGGAAATGATGTGCTCACCGTGTGCAAGTTTTAAAAATTTATAAACACGAATTATCCGGCAATTACTATAAACACATACGAGCAAGTATACTCGTTCGCGGTAGCAAAGGTGGGTAAGTCGAGATCGTCCCAAGAGATTTGGTTTTAATTTGTTTTAAAAATATTAGTAACAAGAAAGCTTGTCAAGGCTTCCTCAAAATTATGGTTTAGTGAAAATCAATATTAAGAAACATATACTTGTGTGAAGTCTATAGGCAATCATAGAAAGTGTTCATGAAGGATTGGTGTAAACTCTTGATGTGATGCACAAATCATAAGCAAATGATTTCCAACCCATATCATAAGCAAATGATTTCCAACCCATGGTTTATGTTTTGTAAAATCATTATAAGAACAATAACATGTAAGTAATCCTTTCGGTCCTTATCCTAATGATTATCCTTTAGAAAATCATTTGTTTGTAAAAGGATCTTATTAAACTTGTTCCTACGAATCTTTCGACCTTTCGTGATGAAAATATTTCTATTCTTGTTTCAATAAGTAAACATGGTGGGTGTCAATCACCATATCCCCATACTAGTTTGTCACTTAACTTTTTGGAATAAAACACAAGAGAAATCCTTTCGGTCCTTTTTCTTAAACATGTTTTACCGATAAATCAAACAAGACTAGTAGTTTTCCAACAAACTCATTTAAACAAGATCATGTACATGCATCAGATATAAGAACACTATTATGATTTCCTACATCCTTACACACAAGTATATTCAAGAATTACTCCATGACAATCATAACAAAACACAAGTAGTAACAAGGTAATTCAAATAATTCAAGAGAATAGAAATTCATAACAAGTTCCATAGAATACCTAAGCTTTTGGATTACAAGAATTAGAAATCGTGGAATATAGCAACCACACGCCTCCAATCGTCTAGCCTAACCATACAACTCCGAATGATCAAACAATGGATGAGAATTCATCTCTCCGACCTCCTGGACGTTTTACAGCAGTAACAAGACTTTTGGGATAGAATAATAAGGGTTGGTAATAGCTTTGGTGTAAATTATTACACTTTTGGTTGTGTCACACTAGACTACTAAGTCTAGGTTCATTTTATAGCTAAAGACCCTTAACTATCAGGCTAAAAACGTCACTTACAAGTTATTAACTGGAAATGATCGGCCTCTAATGATTAATGGAAGTTAAGGCAACATTAAATGACAAAAGGTGTAACTCCAGGGTTCACAGCCGGATCGGTTGCGATGCAGCTGATCCGGTTGCGTGTTGACCATTAGCCCAACCGAATTGGTTGCGGGCTCCAACCGATCGGTTGGGAGTCTCTCATACACCCAAATTTGACTTTTGTTGACTTTTTTTGATTCGCGCCTTTTTCTTTGCTTTCGCTGCTGATTTACAAGACGAAACTTGATCTTTACTTGTTGTAGACACTTAGAAATCATTGCGCTTCCTAATCATTGAGTCCAAGTGCTTCCTTACTTGACTTCCTTCTTTTGGAATTGTCCAAATGTGCATGAAATCTTCATTTCTTTATCTTTTGCGATACCTGGCTACATTCACATACAAATACGTATCTTTTGCACTTTTGCAACATGTATGAGTAAATATAGCCAATTATCATACACAAAACCAATAATAACGCTACTAAAACATACTCATTTTGAGCGTTATTAGGAAAGTTACTCTTGTGGATGATGATGGTAAACCTCTTAAAAAGGTTGATTTGAAAGAAAAGGCGCATGATACGGCTACTAAGCCTAGCTCGTCTTCTTCTCCATATTCTATGGTGGGTAACCCATTCTCTAAAGTGGGGGATGTGATTGTTGCTGACAGTGATGATGAGGAGGTGCTTGAGCCAGATAATCCTATGGCTAAATTTCTCTCATCAACAGGCGGCGGTCACGAGAGTGAAGATTATTATGATGATTATGCGGATAAGGTCTATGATTTACCAGGGCAGTTGGATGCTTTTTCTGACATGTATGATATCAAGCTCCAAGGTTGAGGTAGTAAGCAATCTAGACGTTAGGTTATGCTTGGTTTTGTGTCAAATATAATCTAGTGAGTAGTGGTTGTTTTACTGTGTTAAGGATAGGAAGTGTCTTATGTTAGCTTTACCGCCTATGTAACGGGCTGAGATATGGGACTTCACTCATATCCTTTGTACTTAAATGTTTTTTTGGAGTAATATATTTACCGGGGAAACCCTTTACCCAAAAAAAAAAACTGTGAAACAACGGCAACAATAATCTTAAGTTTAGTAGTCCATAGAAGCTCACGGCAGATTGGATTTATTTCAATTTACCATAAGTATATGGCATTTGCCTTTTATTGTGTTTGCTGCCAGATCTTATCTTAAAAAACTTCATGAAATATTAAGTGCCTTTTATATAGTGGAATGTCAAATTAAGATACACGGAGGTTACTGAATTTTTCGCTTTTCATTAACGTTTGGATCATAGAATAATAATTGTTCTTCATATTTTTTCATTTTGATCGTTTACAAAAAGAGGTATTGTAAGATTAATCGAGGAGAAGGTATTGCGCGTGGAAGGTGGTGGTCGTGAGACGCTTTGGGATAATTTAGTGCCTAAGAAAGTTAACATCTTTGTGTGGAAGGCGCTTATACGAAGACTTCCGGTTCAAGTTGAGTTGGATAAAAGAGAAATTGATTTAGATTTGGTTCTTTGTCCATGTTGCAATGATTTCGTGGAGACTTGCTCTCATAGCTTAGTTACTTGTGACTTGGCGATGAGTGTTGTGGGTCATGGTTTTTAATTGGTAAAAGGTGGGGATTGCTAACTGTTTTACTGTTGAGGAATTATTCTCATATAGTGGAGGCGCTAACGTGCCAGCTTTTCTTTTTGTGTTTGGCAAGCGGTGATGCGGACAAGATTCAAGGTGCATCGTAGTTTGTTGTTTAACTACGGCGTAACCCAATGCCAAGATTACGTCGTAAATCTTTGTTAAATTTTGGTTTATGTTTTGTGTATCAACTACGCCATAATTGATAAAATAGTTACACCATAGTTAAATTAGTTACTCTCGTAGTGGTAGTTACGCCATAATTCATTTACCCAATTACACCATAACTTAGTCGCGTCGGTTTTAGGTTTTTTATTTTATTTTAAGTCGGTTCTAGAATATTCTAGTTAACTTGTTCCTCAAGATTGGCTTCCCTATAAATATAGGGCTTGGGTTTTATGTTTATTATTCAGAGAATCATTAATAAAAATTATATTTTAGAGTCTTTACTCTTGTTTTGGGTTTTATTCCCGCAAGGTGTGCCTTGGTTATCACCCTTGGATTAGGGTTTATCTAAATTCGCTTCCGCATCCTGCGTCAGTTGGCATCAGAGACACGTTGTATCCTGGTGGATAATTGATGTAGAAGGTTCTACTTCAATTAATGTCTGGAGCTTGTTAGCATTCTAGATGATGAATGGTGTAGAAGATTCAAAAACTCATACTGTTGGTGGGGAATGGTCTGGATAGTACATGGATGGATCATGGTTTTAACCAGTCCATGAAAGCACTTGACAGTTGTTACACTATACTAGAAGAACTATGTTCCATGATCGTAGGTGGGGCATTACTCCACAAGAATCGCGAGGGTAGCAATTATGGAGGTTCAAGAGTTCGTCCAACCATAGGCGAATCTATTGACAACCGTAGGAGCAACCAATCCCCATTCAAAAATAGGAGGGTTGATGAATGGGAGGAATAGATGGAGGTGGAGGATCGATTGCCTACAACCAAGATTTTTCGTTCGAGAATTCTAATCAATAATTCGGTATATTCTTTAATTATTGATGGTTGTAGTATTAATAATTTGGTTTCAAAAAAATTGGTAGATTTCCTAAAAATTCCAATGGGGATTTGTCCAATCGAAGGTTATCAAGTTTGTTGGGTTCCATTAACTATTGGGAAAAATTATAAAAGAGAGTACTTTGTATCGTGGATGATTTTGATGAGTGCCATATTTTGTTGGGAAGACCTTGGGTACAAAAGGTTAAGGTCATGTATGATTTTCAAAACAATCTTAGTCATTTCTCGTGGGAAGGAAAAAGGATTGCTATTGTTCCACCCAAAGTCAAAACACAAATACCAAAGACCGAGGTTATGGTGGAAGAAGAAATTTTGAAGGATGAAGTTGTTAAAAAACATGTTGAGAAAACTCAAGACCTTCAAATTTGTGATAAATATGATAACAAGATTTCAACTTTTGTTTTGGAAACGACAAAAGAAGTTGGTGTTTTGAATGCTTGTGATGAAGAAGTTGCGGGTTCTAAAGTTGATGTTGTGAAGAATCTTAAAGATGAAGCTACAAAGTCCGTTGTGGTTAAAGGTACACAAGTTTGTGAATTTGATATTGGATTGATTGAGAAAGTTGAATTAAAGAAACCGGAAAAAGTTTCAATGGGAACAAAGAAGTTATTCTTATGGCAATTGGCGATGTTGGGATCGTTGATGAGAGATATGCAATCCAATACTTGAGTTTATGTGGTGATCATCGGGAGAGCACTCGAGTTAATGTGAAGCGCAAATCTACCCAAGATAAGGTTTGTTGTAAGAAGATGTTCCAGGTAGATGAAGCTTTTGATGGCAAGAACTCGAGGGTGGGTTCTTCTCAAGTGAGGGGGAATGATGCGGAGAAGATTCAAGGTCGCGCATCGTAGTTTGTTGCTCAACTATGGTGTAACCCCAAGCCAAGATTACGCCGTAAATCTTTGTTAAATTTCGGTTTATGTTCTATGTATCAACTACGCCATAGTTGATAAAATAGTTACACTATAGTTAAATTAGTTACTGTCGTAGTGGTAGTTACGCCGTAATAGATTTAACCAATTACGCCATAACTTAGTCGCGTCGTTTTTTTTTTTTTTTTTATTATTATTATTTTTTTTTTTTTTTAAGTCGGTTCTAGAATATTCTAATTAACTTTTTCTCCAAGATTGGCTTCCCTATAAATATAGGGCTTGAGTTTTATGTTTATTATTCAGCGATTCATTAATAAAAATTATTTTTTAGAGTCTTTACTCTTGTTTTGGGTTTTATTCCCGCAAGGTGCGCCTTGGTTATCACCCTGGATTAGGGTTTATCTAAATTCACTTCCGCGTTCTGTGTCAAGGGTTTATTTGGACTTCTGGTTATTTTATTTGGAAAGAAAGAAACGCTCGGAAATTTGGCAAAAAGGATTCAAGTACGTATAAGATTCTGCAAGACATTCAACTCAAATGTTTCGAATGGAGTGTAAGAAGATCTAACAAATATAAAGCGATAGAGTGGCAACAATGGTTGTGGGACCCTCAAAATGCTCAGATTCAGTAGTGTTTTAGCTGGTTCATTCCTGTGTTTCGGATACTGATGCTACAGTGCTTTCTGCTACAATAGTCTGCTACAGTGTTTCTGTTACAGTGTGATTTAATGTATCTGCTACAGTGTTTATGTTATAGCGTTTGGCTGCTGTGTCTGCTTCAGTGATCGTTTTCAGTGTGGCTGTGAATTTTTATGCAAGAATATATTGGTTACAATAAACTTCAGTGTCCCAGTTGGTTTGGTATGATCTGCAGTCATTTTTTGGGCTTGGAGTTTTGGATTTAAGTGCGTTGTAGGAGGTTAGTGAGTGTGTCCGACTTTCTATAATGTTCTTAGTCGTTTACTGTTTGTGTTCCTGGCTTGTCATATGGTTTGGTTAAGTGTTAGTGTGTCGTGGCACATGTTTCCTAGTTTAGAACATGCTTTGTCCTTTGTTTTTGGTTATTTGCAGTTGCTAGGTTTTTTTGTTTCTTTGTAATTGTCTATGTTTTTGTTTGGGGTCTATACTTTTTAATTGTCTTGTTAAAGAATTGGGTTGCCTTTTCTTATATATTGTTCTTGTTGGTTCTTCAATAAATGTTGCTTTTCTAATAAAAAGAGGTATGTAGCTCAAAAACTTAACATATTTCTTAGAGCATATGTAAGAGTGTTAATGGGGATGCATCTAATACATTTTCTTATCAGTTTCTTATACGTTTTATATGCCGATGATGTAGGCATCTCTAAACGGCTGTCATAAAACTAAGCTTTTATTATAATAGTTAAATATCATCTTAAACAATTAGATTACCCACTGCTCAATGAAAATACTTGATTAGTTTAATCTACATCAACGTAGTAGGTGTGAAATGGCATTAGTAGTATTTACTGTATTAAATAAAACTATCACCTCACAACTTAAAATATACACGGATGGGTATGGATCCAATGAGAATAAAATGAGAAGAATGAAAATACTTGATAAAATGAACGAAGAAATGGCATTAGTAAATAACTATAACAACAAAATATACACGGATGGTATGGATCCAATGAGATACATTGATTTGAATTAAATGCATCTCTATTCAATTAGATGCATCCCAATTAGTTTCTAAAAGATTAGGGGTGCATCTAATTTAAGTCGATGTATCTTTAGTGTGTAGTTATATTTATTTCTCATCCTTCTCATTTTAAGAGTTCTTCTTATTTGATCCTTAGTCATACACGGATTAGTCAAAAGTCCTCTTTCATTTGTTTGTGTTATTTCGAGTTAACATAAATAGCGGACCTGAAATTTATAAATACGCGTAATGTATTTATAAAAATACTATTATTGATGCCGGATTTCAGACCAAGTTTTACTATTTATAATTTTTTGTCTACCTAATGTCTATCTATGCACAAACGGACAGTGTACCCGGTCGTGTGTAGTGTAGTAAATGGTAAAAACCGAAGTCATCCTAAGAATTATGAGTGCAAATCTAACTTAAGTTCTAATGTCACTCATTTTAAAAGGGTTTTGAATAGATTAAGATTAAACTATTTAAACGAAACAAAATGAAAGCAATATCAAAGTTGTGAACAATCAATAGAGAGAAATGTGCTACCCTAATTACTAATCTTGTTACGCCATAATTAAGTTTTCCTATTAATGTTTTCTATCGCTTCATGTGGGGTAAATGTCACTAGACTCTTCGGGTAAATTCGTCTAGCCTATGTTCCATAGGTTCCTATTCCGTAACCATACGATTACCAGAGTTCGTGGGTTAACCTATGCTGAGTCATTAAGTACCAATTACAGTCTAGACTTATTCTAAGGAAAACCGGCCTCGAAACTTATGTTTCCCCTTAACTTCTTAAGCATCTCCGTTTGGTAGGTGATCATTTGGTCAATTCTCACACAAGATAGTGGTAGTCCTATAGTCAATTCTTACCACTACTCGCAACCTATTCGTCTAGGATCCGATGGTCAATTCTCCTAGCTTCCTAGATACTACCAAACATTAATACTACCGAAACAAATGTGTCCACGAATAAGCAAATAAAATAAGCACATAAAGTAATACGAAAACAAGAAAACTAAATCATGGCAATAACAATTTCATAACTAGGGTAACACCAAAGGTGTTTAGCTGATCATATTAATAATGCAGAAAAGTCAATGTTTAAGATCATAATGAAAGACATTGAATTAAATACAAACAAAAATGTTTGATACGAAATGCTAAAAATTATGTAGTAAATGTTGTGAATTATCCCTTGTAAATGCTCTGTATGCTTCTGAATATCGTCCCTCTGGAAGCCTTTTTTCTTCCCTTGGTGTTGTGTGTTGGGAAGATGATGTGAAAATACAGAATTAGGGCTTGTATTTATAGCCTCGTCAAAGTTACGACATAACCTTGTGAATTGGTTATGCCGTAACCATCGTATCTCAGACGATCGTATCCATAGTAAAATATTTACGGTGTAATCTAAAGAATGGGTTACGACCGTAACTCTCGTAGTGAAATTCAACACTCTTACGCCGTAACCTTGCAAATGGGTTACGACGTAAGTATCTTGACCACAAAAATTCTTCTAAGTTTGGAATTAAATACGGTGTAACTATGATGTGAAGTTACGCCGTAACCTTGAACTGTATTAACTTTGGTCTTCTAGTGTAAATCCTAGTTACGACGTAAGTAGAGTAAAAAATTACGCCGTAACTCTTGTTTGGCCAGCATACTCTTGTATATTTACTTTAATAACCTTCCAAATCCACGTCTCTTCGTTTCTATGCTCATTAATGACCTAAAAAATAATAAATTAAGAATTAAGAGTATATTTTCAAGTAAAAAAATACAAATGATGAGCATATTAAGGAAAAATTGACAATAAATATCAGGACTATTTGATAATATCAAATATCCCCCGTTTGAACTCTACTTGCCCTCAAGTAGACCTTAACAAAGTAGAATCTATGTCTTAACGAGCTCATGAAATTTCCAGGTTCATCAAGCGCGCCAGATAAAGACATGATCCACATTTCAGTCAACATTGACTCTCCAGCGCGTGGGGAGAGCCTTGTACACGTCAAAAGGGATCAACACTGTTCAGATGAACACACGTGTACGGTCAGCTTACGATGACTGCCTCGCGCTACTAGAAGACTCAGTAGATCAGTTACAAAGGTCCGTGTTATCAGTTACTGGAAAAAATGGATAGAAGCAAAGAATAGGGTCAAGTGAAGATGTGATGACACAAGTACGAATGGATTAGCTAAGGTGGAAAATGGGTATGTGAAGAACCAAATGGAATGAAGTTAAAAGACTTGTCACAAATGGTGAGCAATTGTCTGGCTATTTACGCGGCTGCTGCTACTGACGATTTCGATGGTGCCAATGCTAGATAGGAGGCGTTGGTGTTACATGCGCTTGTTGGTGTTATTTAGTCGGATATTTTCGTGTCAAAAGATGGAAATGGTGGTGATAGTGGTTATAAGATTGGCAGAGTTTGGGAGGTTGTAGAAGAGATGAGGGACAAACCATGCAATTGATTGGACCTAAAAAGACGCAAATACCCTCATTTCAAAGTCAACTAACGAGCAAAGATAACTAGCTTTATGCATAACGGGGCTCCAGGGACCAAACGGGTCACCGTTTTGCAAAAGAGGGACTCCGTAGGCCACAAAATCGAGACGGGGGACCAATTGTGAGAACGGGGCGGAGTTCAGGGACGATCCGTGTAATTTACCCTTACTTATTTTTGTTGCTTGGATTTCAGGTAAAAATGATTTCTAACTGTATATATGCACCACCAAAGCACCATAAATTTGTAAGTAACTTTTGATTCTATCCAAAAGTTTTGTTTACAATAAAGCGGACAATTCCTCAAAGAACAAAACTAACTTATGTTTTTCACAATTGTAGTTTGTGTTTTCTATTTACCATTTACCTTGACCATGAATATACGTGTAGTTGCGTTTCTTATACGGCCCGTGTATTGCACGGGTTCTCAAACAAGGGAAATACAGAGAATGACACAAATCCAAACGAAAACATTCAAGACATCATACCCAAATCACTTATCATTTTCTGAGGAGGCAGGAATGTCCAAGCTATCATTTTTCTTCCCCGGTTTAACATATATGAACCTCGGGTTGACATGTCAGAGCCACATCCTTCTCGCCGATTGAGATGGCATTCCTGGAGCCCATGGCTTACAAATTTTTGGAATGCTCAATCCATCGCCAGTTGCAGGAAGTTTTTTTGTAACACAACAGACCACAGGAGGCCAATCGTAAGATGGCTCACCGCTGTTCGAATCAATAGAAGTTGCATAAATTTTTTCCTGGAGGCCTGAGGCTATTGGAAGGGGTCGTGAATAGAAGGACGGTTCCTTGTCACCGCTGTTTGGTCTAATAGAGGTTGCATAAGTTTTTTCCTTGAAGCCTTGGGTTGTTTATTTTTCTTATTTACAAATTCAAACTTTGCGCAGTTACAATTTGAGGTAAGATATACATATATTTATTGTGTTTATAACCTGGTCTTTCAAGGATTTTAGATGGTTAGACCTAAAAGTGAATTGCAAGGCCTTACTTCTTTGATCATACGGCGTTGAAGACATACGGATGAGCAAAATAAGTTCAATCTCAGAACCCTTGGCCTATCATCATGACATTTTTTTGGCTTGGATTTCTGGTAAAAATGATTTCTAACTGTAGTAATATGCACCACCAAAGCACCATATATTTGTAAGTAACTTTTGATTCTATCCAAAAGTTTTGTTTACCATAAATTAAGCAGGCAATTCCTCAAAGAAAACAATACTAACTTATATTTTTCAGAAAGTTTAAAAAAAACTATTATTATCCACCAAACTCAAACACAAACAAGTTACAACATCATTTCAAGATCCACAAATCCAAACATGGTAAATAAACAACACAAATCCATACTAAAACATATAGAACACATCATAATCAAATCACTTATCATTTTTCTCTCCCGGTTTGACATCTGTGTTTGAAGCTTCAACCAGTATGTTGTTGTTGTCAGCTTCAACCAACAAGCTTTCATTTTTCTCCTCCTGTTTGACATATGTGTTTGAAGCTTCATCCGATTGAGATGGTTTGGCCCCAGCGGGATCGGATATGTTGTTGTTCTTGTTGTTGTCATCGATTAAAATTTCAACCGACGAGGTATCACTTTTCTTCTCATCAGTTGAAGCTTCAACCGGTTCAGACGAAGATTGCTTTTTAATTTTTGGAATGCCTAATCCCTCGCCAGTTGAAGGACGCCTAATAGAGCTAATGTCAATATTCATTCTGAGCCTGTAAGAAGAAAGATTTTCCGAGATTGTTGAAAGTATTGAATATGGATCGGGGTGTTTAAGCGTCTAAAACTCCAACATATGGTTGACTTTTTATAACATTGTGTTACTAGTACTCCATGACTCCATGTGAGAAATATTATTAAATATGTGTCTTTTCGTTTACATCAATTTTTTGGCCGTTCAGTTACATATCAGTTTTTGTTTACCCCAATTTTTATACCCAAAAATTATAATGCATAATAAGTAACAACCTTTAACTTATAAAAGCAAATACAAATGACAAGTTTGGTGTAGAGGGCCACTTATACTCTTGTTTTAGATGTGACTATATATAATCAAAAGTAATTTAGAAAGATAAAATGAAATTTTGCGACTACTTTTTTGTTCGTATAACTTTAATATGTCAGTGTTAGTTTCATTCTTATCGTTTAATAATTATCTGGATTGAATTTGACCAAAATTAACGTAAACAAAAATAAACATACAGTTTGGTAGCCTATAAGTTAATTTCAATAAACGAACGGCCTATGTGTTAAAAACTATATACTTGAGTAGCCTCCTCATATATTATCCCAAGATAGAAAGTTGATTCTCTTATGTGTTTACATTTGTTTTTCTTGTTTGTTGTGGGCTGGAGTATTGATGAATATTTGAATATTTATGAACATTTTTTTTTTATTAATGAACCTTTTCAACGAATAAACATTTTGTATTGATAAACATTCTACCGGTATATTGATGAACATTTTGAGTAGATAACTATAAAAAATGATGATTATTTTTTATTGATGAATATAACACACATTTTTGTTTTTCTAATGAACATAACAAGCACTATTGTTTTTTAATAAATAATTTTGTTTCCACAACATTCTTTGATGGAAAACTTACCAGTTAAATATTCTTTGATGAACATTTACTTAATTAACAATTTTTTTATCACATTCTTTGATGAACAACTTCGTTTGCTAAATTTTCTCAAATGAACGGTCTCTAATAAACAATTGATTGCATATTCATTGTTTTGGTCATCAAAGTTTATATTTTTTTCAATCAAATATTGAAGTTTTTATGAACCACTAAAACATTTATATTCTAATGAATACCTTCAAGCTCTAAAAACCAAAAAATTCCTTCACCAAGATATTTCATCGAACACCTAATGAGTATTTTCATAAACACATAATTTCTTTTAAAATAAATGAGAAAAAACTTAAAAAAAAACAAAATAAATAAAATAAATGAAAGGAATGATCCTTTAAAAAGGTTGAATGAAACCTAAAATGTTATTGGAATTCAAATCCTTGAAAAGGGTTGTAATTTATAGCGACTGAAAAAACTTATGATGAAATTGAATAGAAATCAAAATCTAATTTTCTTGTCTTAAATGATTTTTAAACCTAAAACCAAGGTTAAGATTTGGGTAAGTTGTGAAAGAGAATACGATGAGATGACATAGAAATTGAAATGGGAAAAAAAAGACACGTGTTGAGTTAAGGTGCTTTTTAGACGTTCTAAGAGTACTGGGTACGGCGGAGCCATTGGGCTCGTGCCGTTCTCAAAAAGTGCTGCCACATCAGCAAAAGTTCCAATGGCACCAGAATCCTTTAACATCACATTTTCAAGCGGTACCGTTGGCACTAGAAATGTGGTGCCGTTGGACACTTTTTTTTTTTTTTTTTTTTTTTTAAGTAGAGAATAGTATGTTATAAAATATATTGGAAGTGTGTAAGTATGGAATAATAAGGAGGTATTTATAGGATTTTAAGGGTAAAATTTGATTTTATTTTTTTTTGTTTTTTTTGTTAATTGTGTCCCAACGGTAATATATCCGTTGCCACACGTTTTTTTTTTTTTTTTTTTTTTTTTTTTTTTCCGACGGTCGAATAAATAAAATAATAATAATAAAAAGAGGTTGGCACTGGTTGTTACCAACAGCGCGAGGAAGAACGGCGCCAGAGGCGGTATGGTGCGCCGTTGGTGGTTTTGGGCCGGATGGACGGCGTTAGCTCACTAGCCAAGCGTACCTCCTGCTCTAATAAGTATGGTTTTCTCTCACTTTTTTATAAGATCATGAACCTTCCACCTAAGATACGGATCTAATAGAAAATTAACGAGGATTACAAACCCGCGCTTCGTTGCGTACATAGGTTGTTAACATTTGGTTTCACAATTCATCTATAGAATTCGAAAGCTTCCCGCATATTACACACAAAACATATGAAGAATACGAACTAATAACATATGTATAGCTTAATTATAAGATCATGCGGTGTTGAACACCAAAGGTACATAGATATGTTTTTACATCATCCTAACACTGAGACTAACATTGAACTATCTTTTAAACTGCGTTCGTAAATACCTAAAGAAATTCATATGACCAGAAAACACAAAAAATAACTCTTTTTTATATTAAAAACCTAATCTTGATTACGATCCCTAAAATGCCACAGCGAAATGATAACCGGGGGTGTGACTTCATAGCACAAAGTCGCCAAGTATAAGGAACGACCTCTACATGAGTCGTTTGAAAATACACGTTTAATCTCATTAATAAGGTTTACAAGACAATGTTTCAATAATCCACAACCAAACGTTCTAAAAGTAATACAATCTTCAAAATGATGAGACCGCTAAAATATGACTCTAGTAATGATGCTCCAGATGCAAACCATGCAAAGGCGTCTAAGGACCTGAGAAATACATGCTAAAATCTCAACATTAATGTTGGTGATTTCATAGGTTTAAGTAAATAAAAGCAGTGTGGACCACAAGATTTAATGTTTTTTTGAACGTTACATTTCACTACAACAGCAACCACCTTTAGAGACAGAAAGCTTGGACGCAAAAAGTGGAAGTTTTTGGTCGCTAATGCGTTTTGCGACAGAGGGCTGTCGCCCAAAGTGTTGTCGCCTATAGTCGGTCGCTAAAAGTTTTTGCGTCAACATCTTTCAACTTTTTGCGACAGACTGTGGGACCCACAAATTTTCATTCAAACTCACTTGACCGGAGTGGGCCCTTCATTTTAGCGACCACACCAGGCTGTCGCTAAAGAGATTTTTGTAATTTACTTTTTTTTTTAAATAAATAAAATAAACCGGGTCATTTTGTGTGGGTGACTTTTGGAGACAGATTAATGCTGTCGCTAAAAACTGCTGTGCAGGAAAAAAAAATGCAGCACCATTCTACAATTCCAGATTTTTTCCGAAAAAAACCTACCAAAACCAATGCCGTAAATCACCCTAATCAATAATACAAATGCTTCAATTCATTCATTCATTCAAAACCGTCCAATTACAAAATATGATCCATACAAATACTAATAATTTTGGTAATATTCTTACGTAATTCAGATAACAAAACAAGATCCATACAACATTCTTATTAATACTACCATCATCACCAAACTCTTTACTCGTCATCATCAAACTCACTACTACTACCACCATCACCAACATCATGCCCACTATCATCAACACCATCATCATCTTCGTCAACACTTATTGGCTTGTAACAATTATCAAGGTCGAGATCAGAACCAGGTTCGGAATGAGTAGTACTAGGTTCACCACGAGTATATGTAGATCCAGGAAACATAGTAGTGCATGAATCTGGAATTTGAAACTGTGAAGCGGGTGTACCTTGTTGACGGTTGTAAAAATCCAGAAATTGCTTAAACAAGTTTCTTTGCTCCTTAACCAAGTTTCTTTGCTCCTATAGCTCCCATAGCATGCTGCTTCTTCATCTCTTCCATCTCCTCCCTGGTACATAAACCTGTGTCCACTTGTGTGCTCCTAGAACTCGAACCCGTGCCTGGTACCACCCTGCCCACACCCGCAATATGTCCCCGATTTTGAGAATCCAGAACTTCATCAATGATCTGGAGGTCTGTCTTGGGATCAACCTGTTTTTCTTTGACCGCATCTTGAAGAGCCTTCATTTCTCCCTATGTAGTTCAAAAATAACAAGAAAGTTAATTAACAAATGACGGATACGGCCAGATTCTTCCTGTCAATTAACAAATAAATAATACCAAATAACTAAGTTTCATTTGTTAATTCACTACCTACATTTTGATCGAGCTATTATTATTACTATAACTAAATAATTTCGATTATTATGTCTTAATTTTGTTATCAGATTCATCATTAACTGCTCATCTCTATTACCGGCAAACTATAAGTTGTTAATTCCTAACATTTTCATCACCTATGTTTTATTTATATTCTTTCGGTACATATTCGAATGAGTTTTGTGCAAGATTTATCTCTTAATGTGACTTACCTGCTAGTTTTGTTCACTAGATCACAAACACGAAATAACTAAATAAATAAATAAATGGGCTTGAGTTTTTCCAAATGTAAATAATACCAAATAATAACGATAAACTCATTACTTACGTATATCCTTTCGTTTTCCTTAGTCGTGAACCGGCCCTTTTTGTCACTATGACAGCGCCTCTAAGTTTCGACCAAGTCCTCGCGATACCTTTTTTTTGAGAACTATAAATAAACAATATAAAACAGATTATTAACAAACTATATATAAACAACATAAACACTTTAAAATAATATAAAAAATAAAAATAATTAAGAAAAAAACATGATCGCAAAGGCTAATGAAGATTGAACCTAACTGGAGCGCTGACATAAGGGGTGTTTGGGTCATTTGCAGCGCTGACATAAAGGGTGTTTGGCAATGGCAATGGTTGTTGCAGCAGTTTAAGGGGTGTTTGGGTCATCGGCGTTGGGTCTGTCAAATACAAACTTGCAGCTTTAAGGGGTATTTGGAAATGGCTATTGTAACTAGGCGCTGCAACAAAACATTCAAATAGTAAATCAGTTATACGCATTCATATCCTAAATGAATGGGTATTTGGAAATGGCTATTGTAAACAAAAACAATACTCGATAACTTAAACTTTCTACCAAACAAAAACAATGCTCGATAAGAACGACTTAAAACAAACATAATATCTTAGACAAAATTGCTTAAACAAGTTTTTTTTTTGGTAACCATGATTTCCGATCTTTTTGACTGACTAATCCACGAAATTTAAACAAGTTTTCTTTGTTTAGATATCCATTGCTTAAACAAGTTTTCTAACTAACCTGCTGCATTAAATTTACAATTCACATCTAACTGCTGCATCAATACACCTTTGAAATAATATATGTATTAATATGCCACTATGTTACTAAAGTTACCCTTATATTGTGAAGTAAAAAGTAAATTTGTAATGCTTCTAATCCCTGATTAACTATATAAATTTGTAAGTTTCATTTTACAACCGTGAGTATTATGATGTCAGTTATGCTAAAACAGTGTGATGCAAATACCTATTAAGACTAGAATAAAAATTACTGCAAAACAAATTATCATATATCTCCAAAATGTCTTTCGACTTCAAAAGAGTATAAGTTCAGCCCGATTTCTCATAAGCTCCCATCAAAAAATGATCAATATATATCCTCTCATCTTTGCCCCAACCATAACATAAAACGTGACCCTTCACATCTTGTACCAGGCCACCAAAAATTAGACAGGCCAAAAAATATAACCATAAACTTCTGACTTCCCTCTAAAAACATAACCCAAACGCACCATAACTCCACATAACCCCTCTCCCAAACACTCTTAACTCCACCAAAACACCAACTCTGCACAAACCATTACCTATTAAGACTAGAATAAAAATTCTTACCATCATTACAATTTACCACACTAAAATCCCAAATCCCAGCAGCCTCTATAGCTTTTCTAGAGGATATATATTGACCATCCAAACATAGATACCAAACAGTTAAGTGCCAAGACCTACAACCACACAACCAACAAATTCCAAAATTACTAGTATCTATGACCACCACCAGATTTCTATACCACAAATAACAGACAATAGAAAACAAATATCCAAAGAACCAGACCACAAAAGCTTCTTCATGCAAAACCCAACACTCCCTATCAGCAATCCAAATCACAACCAAATAAAACACCAAATTTACATGCTCTTCCAAACACTCTTTATCAGCAAAATAAGCAACAAAAAAGACTTCATGTCCAACAGTAATGGCAAAATAAGAACAGCTCCTCCAAATTAACACCGCTGAGCATCCACTTTGTTTTTTTACACCATAAAATGATTCACAACATTTATATATTTTATATTCAGTTAAACCCATTTATTAAATGAACTTTATGAATTGTCAAAGACCTTGAAAACAACTCCAGCATACACAAATACCAAACATACCTTTAACAAACAGCAAGATTGACAGCGGCAGTGGTTCAACTGTGGTGGGTCCGGTGAAACAGCCGGAGGCGGCGACGGCGGTACTACCAAAATCAAACACAAACATAAATTAACAAATCAAACACAAAAACAATTAAAAAAAAAACCATTAAACATTAATTAAACAAAACAAACAAAACACATTAAACAAAACACGAACCTTTCAACAAAATAGATGGGCTGGATGTGGTGGTCGGCGGTGGCAGACGACGACGGCAACAGCGAACGGTGGTGGGTTCGAGACGCCAATGGTGGCTGTGAGAAAGTAAATAAAATCATAAACCAAATTAAAAATAAAATCCAAATCATAAAAACAAACTAAAATCATATACCAAATAAAAAAAACAAAACAAACTAGTCATTTACCTCTAATTGGTGGCTGTGGTGGTAGGCACAGTGGTGCGTGTGGTGTTGTTGATTTGTGGTTTCGAGTGTGGTGGTGCTGATTTATGGTTTTGGATGAAGGTGAAAAGAGTTCACAATGAGAGAGTTTTTTTTGCAAAACCCAGATCCACTTTTTAGAGAGTAGGTGGTGATGTGGTGTAATTTAAATTATTTTAGTGATGAAAGAGGGATATATTGGCGGGTTATATTTTCCTGAAGGAGGGAAATGAAATTTTTCTAACAAAAATAAAATAAAATGTAACCTTGGTCAAACAATCACAAAATCGTTGAATATGGTGGGCCCCTCTTAACATTTAGCGACCAATACCTGCTGTCTCCAAATGTCTCCGTCTCCAAAAGCCCTTTGTGGTGTAGTTTTGGTCATGAACATTTATGGTTTGACCGGTACATTTGGTCATGTATGTAGATAACAGTTTGACTGGTTCATTAAGTTATGTATGGATAATAGGTCAAATTACTTGTGTCCTTATGTAAAAGTAAGCAATATATTCTTACCCCATTTTTTTAAATTTAAATAATTATTGTAACACCCCCAAAATTTCACAACGGAAGCGTTCGGGTCATGGGGTGCTACTAAATCAATATACACAACACAAGGTAATAAAGAATGGAAATTTATTCCATTTTCAAAAGATATATTAATTTAAGAAATAGTTTTACATCATTGTTTCAAAGTCACGAAAGTAAAGTTCCATAAAATATATGTTGTCCCATTAAAAGTTGTATTAGATTTGTTTGAAAACACTTGGATGCCGGTCTTCAACGAATGCCTTTGCCATTGCCCACGCCAATAAGTAAACCCGAGAAAACACGCTAAAATGTCAACACAAAGGTTGGTGAGTTCATAGGTTTAAGTAATCAAGTTTTCAAGTTGGACCACGATTGCACATATAGCATCTCCGTGAATGACACTATATGCAAAAAGGCTATTACGCTAGTACCAAGTTCATGCGACCGAAACTACGACGGTGTGCATGCATCTGAAGCATGATAAATAAAAGCCCAGCAAGTGTATTTCCAAGACACTCAATCAATACGATATGATATACGCCCGACGTTTGCTATCCGGTCAAACTCGAACGGGTGTCATCCCAATAGATCTATTCATAACAATCGCGCCTCCCAAAGGGAACTAACGGTAGCATAGTTGGGATTCAAGGTTGTTTCACGTAATAGTGTTTTCGGTTTGGTCCGAAAAGAGTTTTGCATGTTTCTCACCCCATAGTTTTATAAAGCAAGTAAATAAGAGTAAAAGTGGGGCTATAAACTCACCTTAGCGATTCGGTGAATAAAGCACAAAGAGATCGAGTGTGATGAAGCGATGGCTCTACCCGAACCTAAGAACGAGATGGCAAGACTCAGTTTATAGTAATGTGTACCCACGACTCGAAGTTTTTAAATAAATGCAAGTGTTTATAAGTGGTTGTGTTTAATGTCGCTTGTGTGGCAGAGTTTACGTTTAGATAGTTTCAAAGTGTTTTGTAAGTATTGGCCCTTGGAAAAATGTACAATTATATATATAAGTGTATATGAATGTATATGTGACGAGTAGGTTTCCGGTTCAGGAGTAACCGAAAGACTTAGTACGGGAAGTATTGAAAATTATCATCTTGATGAAAAATAAATAAATGTTTAGTAAAATATTAATAAATACTTTACGTTAAGTATTTATATCAATAACGTTTACGATATATATGTACATAAATGTGTTTAGAGGATAATAAGTTAGAAAATATTTATTTGCATGTGTTATAAATAATTTCTCGCTATTTAGTTTTCGTCTTTTAGTCGGGGTTTAGTAAAATTTACTAAATATATAAATTTAACGAAATGTTGGACAAAAGGTGTTAGAGAAATATTAGTTTTGAATACTTATTAAAAGTTTTAAGAAAGTTGAATAATGACATGAAGTGGAGGGGCTAAAGCTGTCAAAAACCATTTAAGTTTCAAAGTTATATAAACTTTTAAGATAAATGTCGACCGTTTGAAAATTGAGGGGCAGAAGGTGACAAGTTGCGAAACTGGCAAAAATAACAAAAGAAATACAATACTTCACTCCCTAGACTCGAACCCTGGTGGGTTGAGTGAGAATGGAGCGTTGTTTCCATCTAAGCCAAGGCCTCCTGTTGTTTTTGATTTGCAGGCTATTTATATTTAAGCGGTTTATTACTATGTTAAAGTTGTGTTTTACTTTTACTCAGTATGCACTGAATTCGTTAACCATGCATATGTTTTTGTATTTATTTCTTCCATTTCTGTTTGCCATAAGCTTTTCATGAAGACCTTTATAAGCACTTGTGTTACAATAGGAGACCAATTAAGCACAACTAAGTCATTAAACTTAGTTGAGTTTTCGACCCAAAAATCCAAACGAAAACCAACTTTAAACCGATTTTATAGGCACGTCTTAAGAGCTCGTTTTCAAGTCAATAAGTTATAGAAATAAACTTCATGACCCACGAGTGAGTCAAGAACTAAAATAAACACTTCAAACAAGAGATGCCGATACTTATGTTAACTTAGTTTTACGTTTTTACGTTATTGTTTGCAAAGAGTAAGGTGGTATGAACATGATACGTGACTTAAATATTAAGATGAGAAATGAAATGAGGTTGTGAGGAAAGAACTTACGACACCCTAGAGGTGGTGACGACACAATATGCAATGAATGGACAAGAGGAAAGGAACCCAAGAACTTATCCCGTCACACTATTCTAACTTGTAACCCCTTTGTAACCACCTAAATCCTTCTCTTCCTCTTCCCTAGCGACTTCGACAGTGAGTGAGTATGTAAATGAGTTTGAAAGTGTTTGAGCTTGGAGGTGTAAGTTGGTGAGTTTAACAAGGGTCTTAGGAGTTTGTTTATATAGAGGGAGATGGTAAAAAAAAGATGATGGAGTTTGTTGGATGTTTGTAGCATGCGTATCATGGCAGCAAGAAGGGGGGGCACATTTTGTGCTATCTTTGTTGAGCATGCTTGGTAATAGCATGAAGCAATGGTACGTTTTGCCTGTGTGCCACGTGATGTTCACAAGGAAATTACATGCCATTGTTTGACCAAAGTTTATGTTACTTTCGTTTTATGTTTGATGGGGTACGTCTCACAAAAACATAGTACTTTACTTGGCATCTTTTGTATTATTAAAATAGGATAGGGGCTTAGGTAGGCTTGTGTATATTGCTTTGTTTTGTTGCCTTGTTTGGTACATGATAGCTATCACAGAAACATGAAAGTACTTTTGCAAGTATTGTGTTATTAAATATTATAAGGTGTGTTGGGTTTGACATTTGACCAAAGTGGCTTCTTGCTCTCTTTTGTTGGTCGAGTTTACACGCAAAGTAGGAAAAAGCAAATAGAAATGTTGTGTTTGTGTTCGTGAGGAGTAGCAGGCAAAAGGGAGAAGAACAAATTTAATTTTAACAAAGTTGGCCATTAGTTGTTGGCTTGTGTTCAACACAAGAAGAAAGAAAGAAATAAAAAAAATGTGCTGTGGTGGTGGTTTTTGTACGAGCAGGGAACAAAAAAAAAAAAAAAAATATATAAACAAGGCCATTGGTTTGTCTCCTCCTTTGTACGCATAATACACACGCTCATGATACATAGACCAAATGTGATTTGTTCTTGTGTTTTGTTTGGTCACAAAAATGTGAGAATGCATGCACTATAATTACATTTGCCAAGACTTGTGCTACATATAATATTATTAGGGTGAGCTCGGTTTGTTTTTGATTTCCACGTTTGATCACATGCACATGCATGTTTTATATTTTGTCCAAAATGAATGAGTTTCTTGATGCATTCACAGAACGAAGGGAAGTAGTGAACACAAGCACAAATCACTTGTACTAAATATTACCAAAATAATAATAAGGTTGGGCCGGCAGGAAGAAGAAAGGGGCTAGGCCCAATGGAAAGTTTTAATGTTGGGTTGGATTGGGTTGAACACGTGAGCACAATAAAAATAAAATGAATTGGATCGGGTAGTGTTGGGCTTAGAGGCCCGGTAGAAAATAAAAATATAAAAATTTATTATATACTTATTTTATAAAGTTTTTATTATCGAGGTTGAGGTGGAAAAATCCCGTGACTTGTCATGTTTAAAGATTGAAAAGAAAGAAAAAAAAAAATATAGTCGCGAAAAATCGGTAGGGAAATTTACGAGTTGTTATAATTATAAACAATGAAAAAACTAGACTATGAAACTCACCTCAAGTAGTGAATGTACGCGGAAAAGTGTAACGTAATGTAATCAACCAGGAATCCTAATGTGACTCAGAAATATAAGTCATTTTAGAAAACAATGCAACACGTACTATATGCGTATTAGTTTTATGAAGTTTATCACTCTTATATACTTGTAGTAAGGTTTTCCGACTCAAAACGTAAGTTTTACTTTTTAATATTTAGTTTCCAAAAAGTTTCCAAAAATGAGTTTGGCTCAAGTTTGTCGCGAGGAATTTAAAAAGTTCAACTACCACTCTGAATGGTTCTAAGACTAAGGTCAGCATAAATGGAAACGAAAGTGGCCACTCGTGTTTTTGTTCGTTACTTTAATTGAAACCTTGAGCATAACTTATAAGCTTTTAAGTTTAGCTCGAGTTCATTTGAGTGTATCTAATTCGTTTTAAGTTTGCCTTTCTTTGTTAAACTCTCTAAACGAAGATGAAGATGTCTACTTTCATTATTTCAAAGTTCCGGGTCAAGAAAATAAGTTTTAGGTGTCGTTTTATAGAAAAAATTTATGTGACCAACTATGAATTATTTTCAGAAAACTTTTGTCATAAAGGGCCTAGGTTCCTCGTTTCAAGTCTACTTTCCAAAAATATAGGTCTCTCATTCCGTTTCATTACCAATTGGCTTATAGAATAATAAACGTAGCAAAGTGTCATTGCTGTAAAAAAATTCAGAATACTAGACCTATGGTCTCGAGGCCGTAGCTCCTTCGATATTTATCGTTACGACTCAATTTTTCCGTCCAAGGGTCTATGAGTGTTCTACAAATGTCTCAACTAGCTCGATTTCCCAAAATGCTCCTAAGATAGTGAGTTTTACAAAAGCAAACTATTTACTCGGTTTTGTGTCAGTATTGAGTAACTTTTTCATGTGATCTATTAGAAATACCAAATCAACTAAAATGATTATAAAAATTTCCAGAAATTAAATTAAGATATATACGTAGGTTCACAAAAATTGGTATGGTCCATAGTAATGTTTAGGTAGGGTTTCTAGGTCGAAATTTTCAAATAAAAAGTTGGGATAGATTATGTGGAAATTAAGCTAACTTATTCAAAAAATTTCAACACTACAAGCATATATAAGAGCTACAATGATTATGGCATGCATATATATATATATATATATATATATATATATATATACTAGATTAAAGCGCCCAATGGTGGCATGACTTATAATTATTTGTTTGTTGTTTTTGTTAATTGAAATTCATTTTTCGAATTGTCAAACAATATTATAAAACAATTGTTTCTTTGGTTTTAGTTGTTGGTATTTTTTGTTAAAATTATAAATAATTGTATGGTTTGCGTGGATGTAAATTATAAAAACATACAAACTATAAGTAACTAAGTTTAGTGTAATACATATAAAAGATAATGAAACAATTAAATAATATAAGTATACCGGCTTTTGTAGAAACAAACCAATCTGGGACAATGTTTGACCTTAACTTTTATTAATCGTCATAGGGAAATAAAAAAAATGGATGATCATTTTATTCATATACAAAATAAAATTTCTTTGTACACGATATAAGGTCGCAGAGTATGTTTTTCCTTCATAAAAAAACGCAATCACCAAGTCAGTCCCATTAAGCACAAGGTTGTAGGTTTGAACCAAAA
This sequence comes from Chrysanthemum lavandulifolium, assembly GCA_022545495.1. NCBI lineage: Eukaryota > Viridiplantae > Streptophyta > Magnoliopsida > Asterales > Asteraceae > Chrysanthemum > Chrysanthemum lavandulifolium. The sequence goes on from CM040242.1 coordinate 247,313,282, forward strand.
ATAATCTCAATGATTTTATCCAAAAAAAAAGATTATTACTCTAATGTTATGATCTTCGTAATCGTATGTGAAACATTGGTTACTCTTAAAAAAAAAGTTGTTTAGGGTGAACTGAGCTTTTTGATATATACCAAATATTACAAGTTATCTCCTTACCCAACCCACCCGTTTTGCCACCTCAAAAAAGAGGGTATATTATCAAGTGAAATCCAAACCTCTTGATAGATCAACTCTCTAACATCATCTTTTGCCAATTGCTTTCTCTCAAACTCAAACTCAAGCTTTGATATGGCACTTCTTGAAGGTTCTCGCTCCGCATTGGCCAACCCTTGAAAGTAAGGATCTGCTAGTGCGTGCACAATCATATGAAAAATAAGGATTTCTACCTCGTTACATTTAAAAATAATATAAAGTCACATGTGAGAATTTGTAGCATACATCTTCAGCTGATGGTCGATCTTTTAGATCAAATGAAAGAAGACGCTCCAATAAACGAAGAGCCAAAGGATCACAATTAGAAAATTTATGTGTAAAAGGAATTGCCGGTTTCTTGCGCATGTTACTTAGATACCTTCTAGCTTTTTCATTCCGAATCTGCATTTTAGAGTCTAAAGAGATAAGCAAAAGAATTTGAAATAAACGAATGCTTGAACTTAAAAAAAATAAGAAAACCTACCCTCGCAAGAGCTTCAGAGTAAGGAGTGCCAAGCAGATCAGTCATTAGATCCAACTGGTGCACAACGTTCTTTCATGGGAATAACGGTCTCCCTGTAAGCATCTCAACAAATATGCATCCAATCCCCCAGATATCAATGCCAGGAGTATACTGCAAATACGCCATGTCTTATTTTCGTATGTCTATATAGTAACTATATTACTAAAATAGTAATCGAATTTTTAATAAACAAATTTTAGAGGTTGTATGCAATAACGAAGTAAGAGTGATACTAACTCCCTTGCTGTTTAAAAATCAAACAATGCACACAGTAATAAATTTTTTAAAGAATTAACAGAATTCCATGACCATCCTGCAGTTGCAGTTATGCTATATTGGTACTAAGTCGACTAATTTCATATGATAATTAGAAATGGAATCCTTAAAATAATCATATCTTGTTCCCTCGAAATCCGAGCCTAGAGGTACCGGGGTATGTGAATTTAACCTTTATGTTGAGTTTGAGCAATGATGTTTAATATTCCATTAGATTTATCCCACTACCAATTACGTTAGTTCTAGTTTTTAATAACTGGCCATGACTTCGCATAGGTGAAATTGTGAGGGCCAAAATCCTAAATCACATGCATCTCCACCCCGGTATTGAATGTGAACCATCTATGACAAGTATTTCTCTGATGAATAATTGGGAAATTGGGTATTTTTGTTATTTTCCTTTAAATTATTGAGTTACCTCATTAAATCGTCAAAGTTTTTGAAACTGTCATGCTTGGCGCTAGGTTTGAAGTCCTGATGTTCATTATATGAACCTACACAACTGACTAAGAACAGAAGCCCGACACAAATATGGTTCTGAAAGGGATAGATCAGCCTCTATGGCGGTATTAAGATCATTAATAGCATCAATATAACATGGCACCTTTATACTTTATGAAACTCTCTCAAACAATTCAACAGTATCACCAGATTTCCCATTTGCACAGCCCGTAAACACATAAGTGAAGAACACATGACGCATTTTCTGTCAAATAACAAAAGAGGACACAAAATGCATATTACATCCAACAAATTTGAACTCAAGCAGCTAAAATCATAAGGCAATGCAACAATCATAAGGTATACATTTAATGTTTAGGTGTACAATCACAACTTAAGGGCTGTTCGGGATTGCTCAGTATAAATGCTATGAACTTAAAAGTTGAGATAAGTAGTATTGTTTTTTGATCTGCTAGCACCTCTGGAATTAGTAATTTGTAAAAACTCTAATCATAAACTATCTTCTTTTAATCCTTATCCAAAAAACGAAGTTATCTGCTTATGTAATTTAATCCTTATTGAATACCTTCAAGTGTATTATGTTACTGAATATAAACCTGAAGCAGACCACCTATTTGATAACAATGGGTCCTCGAACTGAACATTAGCTCACTCATTACCACATCTGACCTGTGATGTAGAAGTCACACCATTAGGAACTTGTTGGAATTATATAACATGACTAATCATAAATATAAACAATAAACAAGTACACATGCGGAAGCGTATAGGAAAGATTAATGAATAATTAATTAACATAAACAAGAATATGCGTACCTTTTTTGATTCTAGCCGAACAAGAATCAAATCCACAAAACTAGCAATTGGATGAACCCTAATAAGGGTTTATAGGATTATAAGAATTACCCCTTACCGTTTTGTAATTCAATCCAAGATAATAACAAAAGTATGTTATTACTATGTTCTTGTACACACGTACTAAACCGAATTAAAGTAATGCTAGTTTTTATCAAACAAATAACATGATTTGTGGAAAAGTAATGGATCGACACCCACAAAGGTGTTCGACCGGTTTGGAGAAGAAAAACACACACAAAACTATTTTTAGGGTTTAGCTAATGAGCACAAGAGATGGAAAAATAAAACCCCTAGCCTTGTTTATATACCCAAGTAAACTTGGTGAACAAGTTGGTTTTTCTTTCCTTCTTTCTCTCCTTGGCCGATCGGTTTGGATATCCCATAGGGATTCCGGAACCTTCCCAACTTTTGCAATTTAATCCTTTTCCATAAACATTTAACGACCGTTAATCCATTACATTAATTACTTAACGTCCGTTAGTTATTTTGTTTAATAAATAAATAAATATAACATTTATATTTAATTATTAACTTTAAATTCTCATACGTAAAGTGTGCAATCACATAGTCTCAAGTTCGATCCTAACACACGTCTATTAATTTATAGTCCATAAAACTAACAGCTCCCACTTGGACATATCTTAATAGAGTGATCACATCGGTTAGCGTCTAGCAACACTTCGATGCCTCTAGTACAACTCAAGCAAGGCTCCTGGAAAACCTTTTAATGATTTCTCATTATTATTATCCTTTTGTTTCTAATACCATGTTAAATAAAGATATGGAATTAAGTCATTCTTTATTCAACCATTCATTTCTCGTTGTTAGTGATTGAGCAAGATTACCAAATCTTCCGAACATATTCGGGGAGAACTTTGGGCATGGCCATGCAAACATCTTGTCAACCCTACGAGGGCCCATCAAGATTAAACTCCAAAATAAATTTGAAGGAACAAATTCTATCTTGACTACAAGAATAACCCACAAACTTTGCAACACTTCAGAAACAACCCTTATGACTACCGATTCACGATAGCGTTAAGTTGCCCCACGTACACTACATTCATGACACTTATCTGGTATCTCAAGTCTGAGGATAACTATTCATAATTTACTTAACAACAATATCCATAAAGTAATTATGTAGTTGGGATAAGTCCTATATTCAATGCATTGAATATCATCTGAAAATGGTATGCATTCTCATCAATATACTTTCAAGTATATTCTACCACATCTCTCAGATTTGTCTTAGTTTAATGATACTCCCATATCATTAATCGACAACGGATGATTTAGAATAAATAAATTTATTCACGGATTAAACATGCAAATATAGGATACAATATATTATAAAATCAATCATACCAAGTATTTGATTTATTATAACAAATGTTTAACATCCCTTATCCAAATACCAAATAGATCAATGCATGAAAATTCCAGTTGATGAATTATGCCTTAAGTAATGACAATCATACTTGTTGACTAGACATAAATCAACCAACTTGATCTATCGTAATTTTGAGAATACTTATTTCAAGAATTCAATTAGTGAAGTCCTTGTATGTGTGCATTCACCAATCCACATAATAATTCATAAAGTGTGTGACATCCTCTATCACCAATTTATGACAATTTAAACTTTCAAACATTTTATAAGTTTAAGTATTCTTATTCTTTTAATGTATAATGCAACTGTGCTCTTAGATAAGCACCACTAGTTCACATGGCCATTAACAAGGATGAAATCCTACCATGACTAGTATTGAGTGTCATCTCAATTAAAACCAGCATCATTGTATACAAACAACAATGTGCTCATTAAAATTCCGTAAACTTTAATATCTTATTATGTAACGTTTGATGCTTTCCTAACTTTCAAGTTTAAAACTGATGACAATTTGCACAACAATTGACATATTGTTCATCCATAGAATCTAGGAGCAATTCCGTGTTTTAAGGATGTAATTCTATTAGAATATTCATTACACAAGTTATCTAATAACTTTTAATTAGATATCAATGTTGTCAAATCACTTCTTATTCAAGAATGATACAACAATTTTAATACACTACATGATGTACATGATGAATCTACAGTCAAACTTAGACTTCATTTCACGTTCTATCTTGTCAAAAATATTTATCCATTTCCCAAATGATATATCATGTTTTATTAGAATCATTTATTTTATCGCACATGTTTATTAATAATAAACATATATTCCAAGGTTGTATGTTTTAATTCTTAAATCTTACAAGTGAAGTTTCATTCAATCTAAGACTTAACATTTAGCTTTCAAGGAATGTTACTTACTATATGTTATACAACATATAAGATTTAAGAAACTTAACATAATACTCCCACTAGCTTTCAGGAATACTTAAAATTTATCTTACTTTAATTATAAATCGAAAATGAGATTTAATAATTAAACATAAGAATAATTTCATAGATGCATGCATTTATCCATTCATGAATTATTGCACTTCGTACACTTCCAAAGATTATATGAATTAAAAAAACCTTTCAATTACTTACCGTCCTCGCTCAAGTAATTTCTCAAGAAAGAGTTTTGATATTCCATTGTCATATTTCATATTAATGAAAACAAGTATGACAATTACCATCTTTATATATTTAATGTGTCTAGAAAAGAATATTCAATCACAATTAATTGCTTAAGTATGATTAATAATCTTGTCATAAAACATGCATTAAATATGTGTACAATATTGTCCATATGATTTATACATAGAAATTCAAACCACTAGGGTTTTTCATCTCTTTGAAGAAACTCATTTTCATTCTCTAGTCTAACTATTAAGATAAACCAAATTTCCAAAATTGATTATCTTTATGGACAGCATCTTTAACATTCATAGTATGAGTAATTTTCCCAATTCAATATTTGGTAATCCATCATAATGATCATCGGGTTTACTATAATCCTGAACTCATATTTCTCAAAGATATAAGTCAAATATCGAGATATCTTTGCAGATCTATGAATGAAAATTCCATCATCATGAGGTCTATCAATTTCATGTCTAACCTCATCATGATATTTACTAGTGTGTTTTTAGAAGATTATGTATCTTGTAATTTTATCTTTCAAGATAAAAAACTCCCACTTGCCTTTTGTAATATATAGACTATCTATATATACTTAGCAATTAGAGCAAAACTACATTATTCTCTATTTGGGACATTACAAATACACATTGATAATTCCTGATTTTACTTTGTTAATAACCTATTCATTAATAGTTTAACAAATTCAGAATATTCAATTTTAAAACTTAATGTGATTCATCACATTCCATAATGAAATGGTGTTTTAACAATCTTCTAGATTGGAGTCATATTGAGTATATTCAATCCATACTCAATTTTCTAACCTTGTTACTTTTTAAGAAAGAAGTTATGGTTATCTTGAATCAAACAAATCAAATAGAGTCGATTCTCCTAACGAAAATACCATCAACTTGTGGTATTCATTAGAATTAATATTGTAAGACAATCTAACAATATTTAAGATAAACATATTCCTTTTGGCTTACCTATTTACCAACTAAGTCAACTTAATGGTATAATAGACTTTCCAAGCCAATTACATGCTTTATAACACAAGTACCTTTTAACCAAGTCACTTCATATCCATGTTTCAACAAGAACATAAACTGTTATAATCCCATTATATGTTATAAATCATTGATCAACTCAATGACTTCTTGTATATGTCTTAATTAAAAAACATAACAAGTTAACGTCTTACTTTATTATAAGTCTTAAAAGACTTTATGTTTATGTCTTTACAATGAATCATAAACATGTTTAACTAAAGTAATTATGAACACAACTCTTGGTTTCAATAGTAATTTCAAGTTAATTTATTTTACTTCACAATAATGCAGGACTACATTATTTTTCATTTATGTCATTCAAAATACATAAATAAACAAATTTGAAGTAGTATTAGATTACTTCATTTATGTCATTCTAATAATACATAAAATCTAATTTGAAGTAGTCTTATATATCATTTTGACACATGTTCTAAATACTTGTCTAATTTAGAAAGCGTAAATATGTCCATGCAAGATCTCACTTTACATAGAGATTTACTTTGTTGTTGCAATCTGCCAAGTTCTCACATGACGTAAATTGTAACACCAAGTGTTTCTTGAATTAGATATGTATTAGAACGTTAGTCTCTTACCTTGCGTCAAGAGAATCCGTTAAATCATATACTTATATGTTGTACCTTGCACACAATATAGATTTCTCCCACTTGTGCATGGAACAACATCATGTAGCGAATAAACAACACGACATATGTTTGTTTATGTGACCAATATGATTGTGTAATTGATATTAGCATAACTAGTAGATGTAGAACCACTTCATTGTCTAATAAGGAAACGTACATGACTATCCTTGAAAACATAAGTGTCTACAAGTGGAAAGTAATTATCTTAAGACATTCTAGAGATAATCTGGGTTACTACCAAGATGACAAAGCTTGTAACTCCCACTGAATAAGAGATCATTACATTAATTCCTTATTCAGTAATAAGAACACAACACTCCCACTGGATTTGACAACATTGTAAGTGTTTCATTAACCAGTGAAAGAAAATAGCGTTCTATTTACTTTCCTACACCTTTGAGAAAGTCCATACATAACAATTACAAATGTACTTAAAAGAATGTATTCTACTATGTAGATGATGAATTTATCCATCAATGCTATTAACTTGAAAAATTGGGCATGCAATTTCTTTCTTAATAGTTCTACTATTCCAACAATTGTAAGTAGTACTTTTAAATGGTCAAAACAAAACAACTAGATAAAATATGCTAGTTTGTCTTTTACCAATTATACAGTAATTAGTCTAGCTTCTAATTTAATAACTCAGAAATATGCAATTTTCTTAACTATTAAAATTTGTTTACGAGTTATGTATTTAGAATTTAGACAATTCTAATTGTCCTATCATACCTTTCTTCATTCATGAAAAGGAATAGGATTGAATCTCACTCTTTCTTATATAAAGAGGACTAGGTTTATCCTTTTAGCAAAGTTGACTCTACCAAAAACCCTTACAGGTGTAGATCAATTTACCAATACAAGAATAACCTACGTTTACGGTTTAATGTTGCATTAATACATTTAAAGAATTAGCAAAATTCAATTTTAGTATTTTCGATAATTAAACTTTTCAAGAAAATAAAATACCCAATGTAATATTCATATAACCATAGAATTTTCTCAAAAACTAGGATCCAAATTATCGCAGTTCCATTACATCAGTTGATCTGCTAGTAACGAAAGCACATTAATAGGGTAATCATCGAACAATAATTGGCAAACAATTTCCAATTCCTAGATCATTATGGGATTTATATTTTCCAACGCTATTGCAAATATAAACATGTTTCATCCCATCTTATGCCATTGAGTCCAAGATCTCACTTCCTACTCAACTTAAGTGTCTAACTTAAAGAACTGCAAATATGTCCATGTAAGGTCTCACTTAACATAGAGATTTACCTCTCCATCACAATCTAGCCAAGTACTCTCATGACTTAAATTGCAACTTCAAGTGTTCCTTTTAATTAGATGGCATATACCTTAATTTAAAGGGTACTAGTTTTGATTTTATGTGGTCAAATCAAATATGTACAAAGATGTCATGCATTCATCTTGTAGCATAATTTTAATAAAAAAACTTTTATTACCAATTCATAAAGATCAAATTATCAAAGTTTTGATTGAGGTATTGGGTTCACCAATCAAGGAATTTAGTGTTAATCATCATCCATTATACCGTACTTTTGCATAAGTGTAAACACTTAGTGTTTCGGATAATTACCACCGAAGTGGCGCATGGAATTAAAACTAATTCGCCTTAAGATGAGCTTGTACTTTTATGGCTTACTAAGTAGCTCCATTCGAACTTCTGAGGGTAGAGGACCGTGCGCAAAGCATAACCTTAGACATCCTTTCGGTGTGATCATGCACTTCTTAAATAACCCTTTATAGTTCATTCGAATGGGTGAGCCGTTCACCATTGTACCAAAGTCACCAATCAATTAAACTATTGAAAACTTAACTCTTCCAAACAAATCAAATTTCGCCATTGTTTAGTCCGTATTATTTTTCTATTCAAAATTACCCTTTGCTTAAAACTGTCTAACATAATAAACAAACAAGTAATAAATAAAAAATAAACTACTAAAAAACAATGCGCACATAATAAACAATTTATACGTGTAAACAAGTAGCCACATGCAACTTATTCGATAAAACCCTATTAATAATCAATATCTAGGTTAAATTAATGTATATATTAATTTAGGGTTTTCACTCCAACAATAGAAAGTGAGCCACATACATCGATGAATCGATTGCGTAAACCCATAATTAATGATATACCAAATTGCACATAATTGATTCATTAATGTATATAATTGGAGTCATCCCCAATTCAAGATTTATCATAAATATACATGTGTATAAAACTTAACAATTAATCCAATCTTAACAATTAAATAATAATACAAGCAACTATCCATGACAAACATGCATGTATCATCATGGATATAACATAACAATTATTCAATTAAGTCACAAGATCGCATACAATTCCATGTCACATAACACTTTATTCATGAATTTATCACGTAACAAATATATTAAATCTAGGTTTCGATATTGATAACATAACAATTAATATAAACCCTAAAAAAATTTAGAAATCGACTAAAAATTTTAGGGTTTCCACCCAAAAAATTTTTCGATCCATAATAGATTTTAAAACCAAATTAGGGCAAAATCCTTAACCCTAAAATTAGGGTTTATATAATCATAACCAAAACCCTAGAATAAATCATATCAAACACAATACAATATCCATTTTTTTCGTGTTTAGTAATTAATTACTCATTAAAACCAATGACTAGTGATGCCACTGTTGGAATTATATAACATGACTAATCATAAATATAAACAATAAACATCAAGTACACATGCGGAAGCGTATAGGAAAGATTAATGAATAATTAATTAACATAAACAAGAATATGTACCTTTCTTGATTCTAGCGAACAAGAATCAAATCCACAAAACTAGCAATTGGATGAACCCTAATAAGGGTTTATAGGATTATAAGAATTACCCTCACCGCTTTGTAATTTAATCCAAGATAATAACAAAAGTATGTTATTACTATGTTCTTGTACACACGTACTAAACCGAATTAAAGTAATGCTAGTTTTATCAAACAAATAACATGATTTGTGGAAAGTAATGGATCGACACCCACAAAGGTGTTCGACCGGTTTGGAGAAGAAAAACACACACAAAACTATTTTTAGGGTTTAGCTAATGAGCACAAGAGATGGAAAAATAAAACCCCTAGCCTTGTTTATATACCCAAGTAAACTTGGTGAACAAGTTGGTTTTTCTTTCCTTCTTTCTCTCCTTGGCCGATCGGTTTGGATATCCCATAGGGATTCCGGAACCTTCCCAACTTTTGCAATTTAATCCTTTTCCATAAACATTTAACGACCGTTAATCCATTACATTAATTACTTAACGTCCGTTAGTTATTTTGTTTAATAAATAAATAAATATAACATTTATATTTAATTATTAACTTTAAATTCTCATACGTAAAGTGTGCAATCCCATAGTCTCAAGTTCGATCCTAACACACGTCTATTAATTTATAGTCCATAAAACTAACAGAACTTGCATAGCACACCCAACCCCCTTCATAATTAGTTATTGAGAATTGTAAGATGGATGTATCAGGTAAAGGGTCAAAACAGGTTCGGTTTGAAGCAGTTTTAATGGAGTAACAGGTTTAAATAGGTCCGGCCGGGTTGAGCTAAAATTCATTTTATTTGTTTTATACCTATTTATCATGTAAACTAAGATCAAACATATATTTTGAGTGAGACGGTTTAAGAAGTTATACATTTTGTTTGGTTTTGATTATTATTTGTCATGTTAAATATGATAAAAATACCCGTTAAACCAAATTCACACATCTCTCTTTCAGCTTTCTGTTCTAAAATTCTTGACTTTGTTGTTGAATATTGTTTACCTCTATGGATAACTAAATAAAAACCCACGGGTGTACTCTATGCGCCCTATTTTCCTTGTAAATGCTGCAAGCAGATTGATAATGAAAAATTAAGGCCAATTCAAATATAGCAAAATCAACCCAAACTCTAAATGTTACCAACATATGCTCGATAATCTACAAAACAATAAAACACACCTGAACATACTCGTTGATTGCATCCAACATACTTGCGCATATTTCAGTGACAGGTTCCTGTAAGCAAATATTTAGTAAATATTGGAAATATCCTGAAATAAGGAGAGGGAAAATGAAAAAGTTAACCTTGTGTAACGCTTCTATTAGAGTTGGTATGATATAGTAAGACAATTGCTTTACATAGGGCTCATTGCGACCGACCGCCTTTCTTAACTTCTAACTTTGAGCGAAGTAACTCGGCATAGCTACGTGTCAAAGAAAAAGTAGCAAATAGTTGTCCGATTCATAGCTTATAGTCTCAACATAGAAGATATTTCACCAAGGTTTCTTTTAGCTTAAACTCAAGTTTAATATCGAAAAATCCCAAGAACACATAAAATATTTGCCCACCTTAATAAAAGATTAAATAGCGACCAACAACTTCATGTAAAAGCTCAAATACTTAGGTACCTAAAAAGCAAAAGTAAAAATAAAAATGTTCAATGGTCATACTTGTTGGAATTAGATAACATGACAATCAAATAAATAATCACAAACATCAAAGTATTCAAGCGGAATCGTATAGGATTTATTAATGAATAATTAATTAACATAAAAGAATATGCGTACCTTTTCTTGATTCTAGCCGAACAAGAATCAAATCCACAAACTAGCAACGGATGAACCCTAATTTGATTTAATTAGGATTATATGAATTACCCCTCACCGCTTTGTAATTCAATCCAAGATAATAACAATAGTGTGTTATTACCACGCTCTTGTACACACGCATTAAACCGAATTAAAGTAATGCTAGTTTTATCAAACAAAATAACTTGTTATGTGGAAAGAGATGGATCGATCCCAATGGATGGGTGTCGAGCGGTTTGAGGACAAAGAAAACACACACAAACAATTTAGGGTTTAGCAATTAGCACAAGAGATGAGTTTAAAACACCCTAGGTTTTGTATATATACTCATGCAAACTTGGTGAACAAGTTTGAGTCAAAGTGGGTTTGGGTTGGGTCCTTGTGGCGATCGGTTCATTAATCCCACAGGGATTCCGAACCTTCCATCTTTTACAATTTTGGTCCTTTTCCAATCACATTTAACGCTCGTTAGTCCATTACATTAATTACTTAATGTTCGTTAGTTATTTCATTTAATAAATAAATAAATACAACATTTATATTTAATTATTTAACTTTAAATTCTCATACGTAAAGTGTGCAATCCCGTGGTCTCGAGTTCGATCCTAACTCACGTCTACTAATTTATATCCATAAAACTAACAGCTCCCACTTGGATACATCTTAATACAGTGATCACATCGGTTAGCGTCTAGCAACACTTCGATGCCTCTAGTACGAATCGAGTAAGGCTCCTGGAAAACCTTTTAATGATTTCTCATTATTATTATCCTTTTGTTTCTAATACTACGTTAAATAAAGATATGGAATTAAGTCATTCTTTATAAAACTATTCTGTTTCTCGTTTGTAAGTGATTGACCAAGATTACCGAATCATCTAAACATATTTAAGGGAGATTTGGGTGCGGCCACACAAACATCTTGTCAACCCTACGAGGGGCCTAGCAGTATTAAACTCCAAATAAATTTGAAGGAACAAATTCTATTTTGACTACAAGAATAACCCATAAACTTCGTAACATTTAAAAAACAACCTTATGACTACCGATTCGTATAACGTTAAGTTGCTTCACGTAAATGCACTACATTCATGACACTTATCCGGTATCTCAAGTCGAGGATAACTATTCATAATTTACTTATAACAATATCCACAAAGTAAATTATGTAGTTGGGATAAGTCCTATATTCAATTCATTGAATATCATCCGAAATTGGTATGCATTCTCATCAATATACTTTCAAGTATATTCTACCACATCTCTCAGATTTGTCTTAATTTAATGATACTCCCATATCATTAATCGACAACGGACATTTAGAATAACTTAGTTACTCACGGATTAAACATGCAAATATAGGACAACAATATTATAAATGAAAATAGACATAATTCAAACTTTATTTCATCAAAATAATAAATGTTTTACAATATCCTTTATCCAAATACTAATCACAGTTATGCATGAAACTATTAGCTAAACGAAGTCCAATTCCATTGGCAAGTCCAATAAGCTTGTCTTTAGCTAAAGCCTTAGTGAAAGGATAAGCTAAGTTATCATCTGTGTGAAGTTTCAATAGATTAATTTCACCTTCATGGACTTGTTCCCGAACATAGTGATACTTCCGTAGAAAATGTCTGGTGCCCTTCATGAATTCAGGTTCATTGGAAAATATGATTGCAGCAGAATTGTCACAATACATATCAATAGGTGATTCAATTGAAGGCATAACACCAAGCCACGAAATGAATTTCCTAATCCAAACGACCTCCATTGCGCCTTCCGGCAGCTATGTATTCGCACATCGCAGACATCGTAATCGATCTGCTTCTTTCTCTTCCAATCAATCGCTCCTCCATTGATGACAAAGACATAACCCATCCGAGATTTCGTATCATCTTTATCACATCGCCAGACGCATCACAAGAACTCAGTAACACCAAGTTTTGTTTTGGATTTCCTCCATACACTAAAAACATATCTTCGTATTCCTAAGATACTTTAGAATATGTTTAACACAATCCAAATGAAGTTCACCCGGATTCATTGATATCGACCGGTCATGTTTTGAGCGAACGCCACATCCGGCCTTATGCATCTCACAACATACATAATAGATCCTACACCAAGCATAAGGAACTTTCGCATGCGTGCCACCTCGTGGTGTTGAAGCACACATACCGCTACATAAGCCATGCTTTACTTCCATCGGAAAATATCCTTTCTTGGAATTTTGCATATTGAATCTCTTCAATATTTTATCAATGTAAGCGCTTTGACTTAAACCAATTAACCGCTTTGACCTATCTCGGTAGATCTTGATTCCCAGAATGTATGCAACTTCTCCTAAATCCTTCATGGAAAAACACTTCCCAAGATATGCCTTAACATTTTGCAAACTTGGAATGTCTTTTCCCATAATTAATATGTCATCGACATAAAGAATTAGGAAAATTACATCACTCCCACTAACTTTGTGATATACATGGCTCATCAAGATTTTGAATAAATCCATACCTTTTGATTTCTTCATAAAATCTTTTATTCCATTGCCTTGATACTTGCTTCAATCCATAAATGGACCTTTGAAGTTTGCATACTCGGTTTGGAAATTGTGGATTCACGAACCCTCAGTTGCTTCATATAGATGTCTTCATCTAAGCGACCATTTAAGAAGCGGTTTTGACATCCATTTGCCATATCTCATAGTCATAGTATGCTGCTATAGCTATGAGAATTCTAATAGCTCTAATAGCTCTAATATCTTGCGCAACTAGACGAGCTTTATAGGCGTGTACATTTCCATCCATGTCGGTCTTAATCTTATAAAGCCACTTACTTCCAACCACCGTGGCGTTTGGAGGTAAATCGACCTCTACCCGACTTCATTTTCTCTCATGGATTGCATTTCCCCATTCATTGCAACTTGCCATTTTCCTTATCGGGACTTGCCATGGCGACTTTATAACTAGTAGGCTCTCCAAGATCTCCTAACATAGTTTCCTCAACCTCTACGTTAAGACATAGACGTTCGGTGCACGCGTAGTCCTTACGGATCTCGAACGGGATTCACTTCAACTTCGGTGGAGGACCCGGACTACGTGTTCTACCGAATGCGTTAGTGTTTTCGAAGGTAATGCATCTTCTTGATCATCTTCGGATCATAAACTCTCCCACTAAATTCTTGAGATAGAGATCTCTTTCAAGAAAATCTCCATACCTAGCAACAATTACTTTATTTTCGTTGGATAGTAAAAGTAGTAACCCATAGTTTCCTTAGGGTATCCTACGAAGATACACTTTACGATCTTTGTTGGAGTTTATCTGCGAGTCACGTCTAACATCGCCTCGCAACCCCGGACCTTTAAATAAGACAGGTTAGGAGCTTTACCATGCCATATTTCATATGGTGTCTTATCAACCTTCTTTGTGGGAACCATAGTTAGAATGCGAACATCTTATTCCAAAGCATAATCCCAAAAGGATAAAGGTAGAGTAGTAAGATTAAACATAGATCGTATCATGTCCAACAATGTACGATTTCTTCTCTCAAATACACCATTTTGTTGTGGAGTATATGGAGAAGTGAGATTCGACAATTCCATTCTCACTAAGTAATCTTTAAACTCTTGGCTTAGATACTCGCCTCCTCTATCGGATCGAAGAGCTTTAATCTTCTTTCCCAATTGCGTTCTACTTGAGCTTTGAATACCTTAAATGTTTCAAACACCTCATGTTTATGCTTAAGTAAATAAACATAACCATAACGGCCGAAATCATCAAGAAAGGTTAAGTAGCTAGCACCTCTCTTTGACACATGTCTAAGTGGTCCACACACATCAGTATGAATAAGACCAAGTAGATCGAAGCCCTCTTCATATTGCTATGAAAAGGTTTCTTCGTCATCTTCCCGATATGCATGACTCACATTTATCAAATGATTCATCATTGATATTTTGCAAAGCCCTTCTTGTTGCGACTTATGCATGCGAGCCTTGCCTATATGAGCAAGTCTACAATGCCAAAGATAAGAAGAATTCAAGTCTAACTTTATCTTCTTGTTAATTGTAAACATTGAATTATTATTATTGTTAGATTCATTTCAATCACATCAATTTCAAACACACAATTCACGAGAATTGCTTTAAAATAAAAACACCATTTAAAGAAACATCAATTCCATTACGTGAAATAGTATGAGTAAAACCATCATCCAACAAAAGCGAAAAGGAAACAACACCTCTAATTTTAGAAGGTGCGTAATGACAATTGTTCAATAACGATACTAAGCCCAAGGCAATACTAAACTAAACGTTCCTATGGCTTCAACAATGCATGTGCACCGTTTCCCACGCGAGATATTGCTCCCCATAGTCAAGCTTCCTTTCCACTCTAAACCCTGCGATGTATTACAAATGTGAATACCACGGCCGTATCATATACCCGTGAATTATTATGATTTAGAGTAAATAATTCAATGACAAGTAAATTACCAGAAGAACCGGCGCCCAAGGACCCTTCGTACTTCATCTTATTTGCCCGCAATTCATCAAGACAGAGAGCACAGTTTCTCTTCCAATTCCCAACGCTCTTACAGTGGTGGCATGCTTGATCCTTTTTAGGATTTTCCTTCCTTGGAGTAGGGTTCTTCTTGGGTTGAGGTTGATAGGCCATAACCTGTTTGCCTTTGTCAACCTTTCCCTTACCCTTCCCCTTCTTGTTGTTCGCATGCTGCGGTTTTGGCTTATTAATCCTTCCACCCTGAATAGCAAGTACCTGGGCAGTAGGAACCTTTTGAGGTAGCCCTTTTTCATAATCAATCGACAATGCGTGTAGGTCGAGAATCGTCTTCACCACGCAGGTGCATATTGAAGTTTCTAACAAAACCATTAAAATCCTTGTTAAGGGATCTATTAATCGATTCTGACCATGTCATCATCATAAGTTTTGCCAAGTGCTTTTAGTGGTCCATGTAACCTTTCATTTCGAAGACATGAGCACTCACGGGTTTACCCTCTCCTTGCCTACAATGTGTAACGCGTCGGTCAAGTCATAAATCTTGACGGCATGGTTTCTCAAACATAGTTCAAGTTCATTGAGCATATTATATGGAAATAATGTTGAACCGCTTTTGAAGAGCGATTCCATTGTTCCCAACATAAGACAAGCCACATCATTATGACGCTTATACTCAAGTTGCCAAGCGTCCTTTTGTGCTTGAGTAGCATCGGACCAGTTGGTTGTTCGGGCAAGGTTCATAAAGATATTTCAACCTCTCAAAGAACTCTACAGACAATTCTCAAAGAACGGTGCCAATCATTGAAATTCTTAGAGCGATCAACTTTTCTCGATCAAAAAGCTTTTGAATGCAGAACTTAGTGCAGTGTTAGTGTTATCGTTATTTTGAGCCATTTCTACAGAAAAAAGTTCAAGAATTAGTATTTTCGATAATACAACTTTTCAAGAAAACAAAATATACCCAACGGTAATATAAACATATAACCATATAATTTTCTCAAAAAAACTAGGATCCAAATTATCATAGGTTCATTACATCAGTTGATCTACTAGCAACGAATGCATATAATAAGGTAATATGTCGAACATTAATTGGCAAACAATTTCCAACTCCTAGATCATTATGGGATTTATATTTTCCAACGCTATTGCAAATATAAACATGTTTCATCCCATCTTATGCCATTGAGTCCAGGTCTCACTTCCTACTTAACTTAAGTGTCTAACTTAAAGAACGCAAATATGTCCATGTAAGGTCGACTTTACATGAGATTTACCTCTCCATCACAATCTAGCCAAGTCTTGTCATGACGTAAATTGCAACTTCAAGTGTTCCTTTTAATTAGATGGCATATAACTTAATTTAAAGGGTACTAGTTTTGATTTTATGTGGTCAAATCAAATATGTACAAAGATGTCATGCATTCATCTTGTAGCATAAATTTAATAAAAAACTTTTTATTACCAATTCATAAAGATCAAATTATCAAAGTTTTGATTGAGGTATTGGGTTCACCAATCAAGGAATTTAGTGTTAATTATCGTCCATTATACCGTACTTTTGCATAAGTGTAAACATTTAGTGTATCGGGTAATTACCACCGAAGTGGCGCATGGAATTAAAACTAATTCTCCCTTAAGATGAGTTTGCACATTTTATGGCTTACTAAGTAGCTCCATTTGAACTTACAGGGGGCAGAGGACTAGGTAAGCGCAAAGCATAACCTTAGACATCCTTTCAGTATGACTGTGTGCACTTCTTTATTAACCCCTTTATAGTTCATTCTAGTGGGTGAGCTATTCAGACCATTTGTAACAAAGTCACCAATCAATTAAACTATTGAAAACTTAACTCTTCCAAAACAAATCAAATTTCGCCATTGTTTAGTCCGTATTATTTTTCTATTCAAAAATTACCCTTTGGTTAAAACTGTCTAATATAATAAACAAACAAGTAACAAATAAAAAATAAACTTACTAAAAAACAATGCGCACATAATAAACAATTTATACGTGTAAACAAGTAGTCCCATGCAACTTATTCGATAAAACCCTATTAATAATCAATATCTAGGTTAAATTAATGTATATATTAATTAGGGCTTTCACTCTCTCAATTGAGAGTGAGCCACATACATCGACGAATCGATTGCGTAAACCCATAATTAATAATATACCAAATTGCACATAATTGATTCATTAATATATATAATTGGAGTCTTCCCCAATTCAAGATTTATCGTAAATAAATATATCTTAACAATTAAACAATATCAAAACAACTTATCCATGACTAACATGCATGTATAGTCATGGATACATCATAACAATTATACAAATAGTCACAAGATCGCATATTAAAAAATTCCATGACACATAACAAATTATTCATGAATTAATCACGTAACCAATATATTAATTCTAGGTTTTAATAAGGATAGCAACCAATTTTCAAAACCCTAAAAATTTTATATGTGTCGACATTTAAAAAAAAATGGGGAATGCCCCAATAAAAAAAAATCGACCCACAAAAAAAATAAACATAAACCCTAGATTAACATATCAAACAACATACAAGTATTTGTTTTATTACGCGTTTATGTAATTAATTACTCATTAAAAACCAATGACTCGTGATGCCACTGTTGGAATTAGATAACATGACAATCAAATAAATAATCACAAACATCAAAGTATTCAAGCGGAAGCGTATAGGATTTATTAATGAGTAATTAATTAACATAAAAGAATATGCGTACCTTTTCTTGATTCTAGCCGAACAAGAATCAAATCCACAAACTAGCAACGGATGAACCCTAATTTGATTTAATTAGGATTATATGAATTACCCCTTACCGTTTTGTAATTCAGTCGAAGATAATAACAATAGTGTGTTATTACCACGCTCTTGTACACACGTACTAAACCGAATTAAAGTAATGCTAGTTTTATCAAACAAAATAACTTGTTATGTGGAAAAGAGATGGATCGATCCCAATGAATGGGTGTCAACCGGTTTTGAGGACAAAGAAAACACACACAAACAATTTAGGGTTTAGCAATGAGCACAAGAGATGAGTTTACAAACACCCTAGGTTTTGTATATATACTCATGCAAACTTGGTGAACAAGTTTGAGTCAAAGTGGGTTTGGGTTGGGTCCTTGTGGCCGATCGGTTCATTAATCCCACAAGGGATTCCGGAACCTTCCCATCTTTTACAATTTTGGTCCTTTTCCAATCACATTTAACGCCCGTTAGTCTATTACATTAATTACTTAACGTTCGTTAGTTATTTCATTTAATAAATAAATAAATACATTTATATTTAATTATTTAACTTTAAATTCTCATACGTAAAGTGTGCAATCCCGTGGTCTCGAGTTCGATCCTAACTCACGTCTACTAATTTATATCCATAAAACTAACAATACTTTTATGTGATTACACACATAAGAAATTTATTTAAATAGAGCTATTATGTCTAACTACAATGCAGTTTTGTTTGTTCCATATAAGTCTTCAAAACATAATAAACTTTTGTTATGAAACGTATATTTAAATTCAATGATCTAACTATCCAACTCATGATCCAATTACATTATTTGATATACTGAATCACTATATGGGTCAATCATCTTCATCTGTTAGATGATGAACTAAATGGGCAAAAGTCACATAAGTTCTAGATCATAATAAGCCATGATTGAATTGTAGCTAACCAGCTTCTTACTTATACTTGCAATACATTTCACACAAATTTCATTCTATTGGCCAACATACTAAGCTTATTATTAAACACTACATAGCATATTGGCTATTATAATCGATTGGCCTATGTGTTCTTGTCCAATATCTTTTATAATTATACATAATTAATGTTATATGATCATAAAACCTATGCTATTCACATAAAACCAGTTCTTTATATAATTTAAAAGCTTTCTGAATCCACTATATGCTATTATCGACCTGTTTGCCTAGTTATCAATAATAGTCAACATGAATTGACCTATTTTCATATGTTTAGGTTCAAATTCGTCAAAATGTGGAAAAAGATTATAGAGACAAATGCAACCTTTTGTTGCTGTTTAGGCCTTCGTCCACAATGGCTGCAACTTTTTGAATATTGTAGTCTATTCTATCTATAATAGTTCCCTGAGTTGATGGATATTATGTAATAATTGTGAACAATCTAGAGGTTAATGACTTCTGACCTGGTCGGATCACAAGGACTGATAGATCTTTCATGATTTGTGCCAACTCATTTACTGATTTTCCTACCTGAGACAGTGATTAATATCAAGGAACTAAAAGGTTGAACGTTTACTGTTTTGCACCAACCTGTTGAATCTCTCTTTCTCTTTCCATAGTGAAAGCCTCGCTTTTGGGTTCCACCGAGAGACTTTGAAGATCAGTGGCTAAAGACCTCTCACATAAAAGCATAATCTATATATGGTTTCATATGACAGTTTATATCACCAATATACGTGTCCCTCGGAAATTAGGAATTCAAAATCCTCAAAAAGCTGCTCTTTTTCCACATCATCTTTACCCTTTTCGTGATCCACTTTCTTTCTCTTCTTTCCATTAGCTGGATGTAGGTCATCGTGATCTATCAGCTCAGAGCTTTTGCTCCCTGCTACGAATTTTTGCGAATCTCTCATCACATGTGTAAAATGCCTCCAAACGCAATTGAGTCTGAAATATGAAAATGTCAAAATTAGACTACATGATTGCAATTCGTGGTCAGTTTCATCTTAACCGAACTTGTACAATAATAAGAAATGTTGAAAGGGGACCTCATGTTTGTTGTACTCCTTTAGAACAGGTTGTAACAATTCATCGGCTTTCTGGGAACCCCATCCAAACTTTTCAAAACACAATCTGTACAAAAGCAGAGATCATTGGAAACCAGGCAACTCAGATTATTTATGAAAGTACCTCAAATAGAATAAATATTCACGTTTTTGCAGTTGCCCTGTCAGTATAACGTACGGAATAGAAGCTAAACTAACAGGTGCTGCCATCATATTATGAATAGGTTGATAATATAATATCTTCACTCTCGAACAATTATTATATAAGCTTACGAAACCAAATAATACATTGAAAAACAATATATAAAAAAACTCTCACCAAAGTATTCGAAATAATGATTGAAACCATCTTGTGCACTTTCACCTTTGGGAAAGAAGGGTCAAAGATCAATATCTGATGGACTCCTATTGAACCCACCATTATTAGGTTATACTGAAACCAAATAAAATGATATTGAAGAATATATTGTAAAGAAGAGACGAACCTGAATGCCCCCTCCCAATCCTCACCTGCTCCATCTCAACGTGACATTAACGTTGATAGCTAGAAGACTATGCGAGTTAAGCAGGACAAAACCATAATGAAAAAGCAATTTGACTCGTATCAAGATAACAATTGAAAATGCAAAAGAACAAATCACGTACATTACTGATATTGGTTGAGATATTTCTGTGATCGGAAATTGTCAATGGAGCTCATATGAGAAGAGTAATACACAAATGATATTGGTTGAGATCCTTCTGTGATGTGAAATTGTCGATGAGCTCGTATGAGAAGAGTAATACATAAAAAATACATTTTTTAGAATTGTCAAACAATATTATAAAACATTTTTTTTGTTAAGAATTATAAATAATTATATGGTTTGCGTGGATGGTTATTAACACAACATATATAATTATTACAACATTATGAATTCTTTGCAATAGCCAATCCTTTCCTAACAATCCGCCTACAATTCTTCAGCTTTCTGTATCTTATCTCTTCATCTTCAAAGTCATCTTCAGTCCATGCTCTTCTACGTCTGTTGTCACCCATCTTTTTTCCCTGATGCAAAATAAAAACTTTCTTCTGTTACTTGTGTTGCCTTCAATGTTTTCTTTTATCTAATTTCGGAACACTACATGTATTCTTAACAGCATGTGCACAAGATCGATGCCAATTCTGCCACCAGGAGATAAAACGTCATTAAGCCACTCGGTAGTATTAGGAACACCCCAGTTACTTGCATTCATGAGGATCCAGCTTGGTCTCAACTGCTTCTCAGTTTGGCAAAGAAAATTACAATAAAAAGACAAGGTAAAGACATATATTAAGATGGTAAACTGAGAACATCGGAATGACATGTAATTTGATAAACTTGAAACATTAGATAAACCTGGAGAAAATATTGTCCATCTGTCCAAAAAGCAGCCTTGTGTCTTGGAACAACTGCAGTGCCAACACTACCAGTAAAACTTGATATGTACGCCCTTCGTATAAAACATTCAGCTATAAACTCGCTCTGTATCCATAGAAACCAACAATCACTTTATTGGGTTAATCCCAATCAACCCATTACAATACTTAAATCGACCCAGTCAACACCCAAACGACCCGGTCAACAAAAGTCAAATAAGAAAGTCAGACAACCAAAAGTCAACTTGGACCATTTTTGATAGTTACAAGACGGTTACAAAAAGCAGTTATATGGCAGTTACAAGCCAACTGACATACCTGTTGGTTCTCATGAACCAACATGACTCTTCACTTGTACCCTTTCAATATGTATATATAGATAGTTTTTATGTATGAACAGTTTGGATGACAGATTTATATAAAACCTTTATTTCAAGTAAAGATCGAATCCCATATTTGTATTTTGGTATATTTTGATTATAGATCCAGAAAAACGGGAAAACAATTGGTATAAGAGCCGGAATCATCATATACCAAAGGCTTTTCTAAAATCCGTTCTTGAATCAACACCATCAGAAAAGACCCGGATTTTTTTGTTTGCAAAAACAGTTCGAACCAAAAATTAATCACAAGATTTTTTTTCGTTGTGATATTTCATCAAAGGAAACAACAACCTTTGTCACCAAGGTATCAATCACAAGAGTGAAGTGTTACCGGCATCAAAAGGGTTCCTCTTTTCATTCACTTTTTGCAAAACAGTCCGAATCAAATTCAAGAACAAAGAAGAAAGAAAAACCAATATACCAAGGTCATCAATTAGGGCAGAATCAAGATTCGAATTAGAACAAACACACCTGTTCATAAAAGGAATCGAGCCCAGAAGGATCAATTGAGTCACAATTGATTCATTTGCATACTCCAATCATCAAATTTCTCACGGATTAGAAAACCCCCAAATCATCCGAAATCCTAGGTTTCAATTGGAGGATTAATAGTGCTCGCAAAGAACACGCAAAACCGGAGAAGAAGAAGAGACGGTCAAACACATCCATAAACAGGCGGTTAAGCATCATCAATTGGAGAAGGAGAAGAAGCAGTTATCTTCCCAAGAGAGAGAGACAGAAGAACTTGTCTCAGAAGAATAAAGAGATGCGTTTGTTTTTATCTCAACTAAAAAGATAAGAAAACAAAAGTAATAAGAAGAGGTGCGTACACAATTAGGGCCACACAAAAGATCAGGATTTTTATTATTAGGGCATCGGGTTAGACCATCAACCCCTCCGGGTTCCAAAATTTTACAAATATCACCTTTTATTTTTTTACTTTTGATATATATTGATTTTTATTTTGATAAGTTATCTTTTAAATTAGTATCTTTTCATATTTTGGATAGTATATTAACCTAGTGATTATACTGCTTAGTATACTGATTAGGAATAACATTTAAGGTGAAATTAACTTTAGGTTATTCGCCTTTTAAAATATAATAATCTCCCAGGATAGTTTTGGATTTAAAAACCAGTCCTATAAAGTTTTATAGCCTATAAGGAAAAATAAAACATTTTTTAAACACACCTCATGTTAGATTTTTGGAGATATTTTTTTATTATCAATATATTTAAGATATGACGAAAGGAAGTGAAAATAAGGAACATAGTACTAATATTACAAATAGTACACCCCAGTTTCAATGCCCAATCCTAAAGCCCACGAATTACTCATTATGGGCAATTCAAATGAAAATCTTTCTCGAAGCGAATGGTTTATGGGAAACAATTGTGCCGAGTGATTCGACTCAACCCGATAAAAAGAAAGAAAAAACCGCTATTGCTTTCCTTATTAAAAACTTACCCGAAGAACAATTACTTCAAATAACAAAGCACAAAACCGCGAAGGACATTTGGAATGCTTTGAAAACTAGACACGTTGGCGAAGACAGAGTTCGACAAGCAAGATTACAAACACTCAAATCCGACATTGAGATGTTATATATGAAGGAAGACGAGACAATCGACACCTTCACCACAAAACTCACAACTCTCGTAAACAAAGCCGCTAGTCTAGGACACACAATAGAAGATGAAACCTTAGTATGGAAATTACTAAATGCTGTACCCGAAAGGTATCTGCAAATAGTCGCATCTATAGAACAATATTCCGACCTAAGTGAAATGACGATGGAAAAAGCAATTGGGAGTCTCAAGACGTACGAGGAAAGAATAAAGTTTAAGAAGAATAAGGACAATAACGATCAATATAAGTTATTGTTTACACGTCACAACAATAACATTACTCACGGAAGACACTGTGAAAAATGTGGACATGATTTGTTACGAGGCCAAGAAAATAATTTCAAGGAAAAATCAAACAGTAACTCAAATAAATTTACTCATGATAAGAGTAAGGTGATGTGTTTTAAATGCAAGGAGTATGGGCATTTTGCAAACAAATGTCCATCAAGGAAAGAAGAACAATCTAATCTCATTGAAGAAGACTTAGAACCAACATTGCTTATGGCAACTGTTGAAGAAGCATCAGAAAAATATGATCAACCCGGAATTAAGGAAGATCACAACAACAAAGGTGGAAATAACCAGAAGAACATGATCAACCTAGACTTAAGAAAGATCGCAACAACAAAGGTGGAAATAACCAGAAAAATATGATCAGCCCGGAATTAAGGAAGATCACAACAACAAAGGTGGAAATAACCAGAAGAACATGATCAACCCGGACTTAAGGAAGATCACAACAATAAAGGTGGAAATAACCAGAAAAAAAAATATGATCAACATGGACATAATGAAGATCACAGAAGAAAAGGTGGAAGTAACAGAAGGAAATTTGATCTACCTGGATATAAGGATGATCACAAGAAATTAAAAGCTCAGATGGTGGATTTAACCAGAAGATGAATCAAGACTTAAAAAAACCTACGTCGCAGCGATTGTGATTAAGGGGGAGAATATTGGGTTATTCCCAATCGACCAATCACAATAATCAAATCGACCCAGTCAACACCCAAACGACTCGGTCAACAAAAGTCAAATAAGAAAGTCAGACAACCAAAAGTCAACTTGGACAGTTTTTGATAGTTACAAGACGGTTACAAGAAGCAGTTATATGGCAGTTACAAGCCAACCGACATACCTGTTGGTTCTCATGAACCAACATGACTCTTCACTTGTACCCTTTCAATATGTATATATAGATAGTTTTTATGTATGAACAGTTTGGATGACAGATTTATATAAAACCTTTATTTCAAGTAAAGATCGAATCCCATATTTGTATTTTGGTATATTTTGATTATAGATCCAGAAAAACGGGCCAACACACATAATAGTAATACAACCCGATAATGCAAATTCAGCTTACTCATGTCAGTTACTTACACAGTCTTCCTAAGCTACCATTTACATATGAGGTTTAATAACTCAAACTTTTTTATTAAAATGCTCAACAAATGCCATCATGATTCAAGGTTCCTAAAATATTGACAACGATATCATACTTATTCTTGAGTTTTTTAGGTGCTTCACCACACCTCTGAGTGCCTATATTTAGAACAAATCGTAAAAGTAATATGGGACACTACCTATCTCACAAAATCCAATTTTAGTAGTATGTGATGATGGACAACCATACAACACTCGTCTTCTGAAAAAACATCCAGCGCCAGTATGAGAAGGCCCTGCCAAACCATTAAACCCAATCATGTTATTAAAAAAATAATTATCCATACTATTTGTCCCAAAAATAGGGTCTGACATTCGACCATATTTTACGAAAGGATGAAAACTTTCTGAGCGGTGAAAATTTGAGTATCATTTTATCAATGTTGATGAAAATTTACGATTAGGTTAAAATTAGAAGTAAAAGCAGACCCTTTTCTTGGAGTTAAAGGAATATCATCGAAATGGGGTCACACACAATTGCTTCATTTAATCTGTTGAAGCTTCAAATTCTAAAACTATGACATGATATGATACCTCTAGGAATTCACCTTCCAACTCTTTCAGGAACTTCTGTATCTGCAACAGTGAAATGTGTCATCAGGTTACAATTGTTTTACGCCCGTCTTGTTCAATCCAAATTTATTTCAAACGAAGGAAATGTGACCCACAATATGACAAGAAAAAGGCTATGAAACCTTTAAGCTTTTGCGTCACCGTAAGAGAATGAAAAATAAGTGAACCTTTACATAATAGTGTATTTCTTTACTAAAGATGGAAAATTTTTGGTAAGAAAATCAATTTGTCGCCTTTTTCAACACAAACCAAATCAATGAAAGTTACCTTCACAACCTCGTCAGCTTGAAAACCAATCAATAATAAAGCCTGCAAATTTAACATTTACAAATTCCTTATTCTACATGATCCAATTATAACATGTAACATTAAACCACATTTTATGCTGGTTATCATTAGTGAATTCAGATGTAGTTTATTGATAAGCAAAACAATAACTGGGATTTGAAACAAATACTACACTGATCATAATTGGTAAAGAACTAACCACAACTTACTGGTGGGCCGAATGAAGAAGCATCAGGAGTTAAAGGAACAAACTTTGAATCTTCTTCCAACATCTCAGAAGGTTCTAAACAACATATCAAAATCATACTTAGTCATCACCATTTAGTTCTTAATCAACCAAATATTTGCAACTCTTATTAATATATTCCTTTCAACTCATTTCACAATGCACCACTAATTTAAGCATAAAGTACATGTACTATAACATTGCAGTAGTCCCCAGGTAGGTGTGTGAGAAAAAAAGATCAAAAATCCAACTGGTCAAATGGATCATGCTTGAGAATTTTGTGAGGCCATGGTTGATAATTTTGTCTTAGTGTAAGAATCACAAGTACTTAGACAGGTTAGACACACCTCTAAAAAAGTATACAGAATGGTAGTGGTCATACCTTAATGGTGATATTAGAAACCGTCTCTTCGAGCTTTTTGATGCTTTCCCCCTCTTCCACTATAAAATCATAATCTTTAGCAAAAACACAGTCGATCGTGTTAGTTTGGAGTTGATTGTGGATTGACCGACTATTGAGATGGTTGTGGTGGCTTTTAAACTGCCAAAACTGTTGGTTTTATGGATATAAATTAGTAGACGTGAGTTAGGATCAAACTCGAGACTACGAGATTGCACACTTTACGTATGAGAATTTAAAGTTAATAATTAAATATAAAACGTTATATTTATTTATTGATTAAACGAAATAACTAACGAACGTTAAGTAATTAATGTAATGGACTAACGGGCGTTAAATGTATTTGGAAAAGGACTAAATTGCAAAGTTTGGGAAGGTTCCGGAATCACTTGGGGATACCCTCATCCGATCGGCCAAGGAGGAAAAGGAAACAAACCCAACTTGTTCACCAAGTTTGCTTGGGTATATATACAAGGCTAGGGGTCTTGTTTTTTTGGCATCTCTTGTGCTCATTGCTAAACCCTAAAAATGTTTTGTGTGTGTTTCTTTGTCTCAAACCGATCGGCCATCCACAAGGGTGTCAATCCACTCTTTTCCACAAATCAAGTTATTTATTTTGATAAAACTAGCATTACTTTAATTCGGTTTAGTACGTGTGTACAAGAATGTAGTAATAACACACTATTGTTATTATTCTTGGATTGAATTAAAAAACGGTAAGGGGTAATTCATATAATCCTAATTAAATCAAATTAGTGTTCTTCCATTACTAGTTTGTGGATTTGATTCTTGTTCGGCTAGAATCAAGAAAAGGTATGCATATTCTTTTATGTTAATTAATTGTTCATTAATGTTAGGATTTGGAAAATCCAGTAGTTAAAGTGCCGGTCACCTCAAGTATATGTATTCGTTAGAAAGCTCGTAGTCGTAGTTATTTAATGTTAAGTAGTATTTAGTTAAGTAACACCGTGGAGGACGGACGGGTCTTTACCCATTGTATACGATCCACACCCGTCGGTGGCGTTTATTGTAAGACTATAAATACTCTCTACCTCCCAAGGTAGAGTTGGAGCTCATAATAAGATTTTCTTTCTCTCACTAAAGTTCCCAAACCTCTAACTTTCTCTCTAAAACTCATCTTATCGCCTACTTTATTTATGGTTTGGCGTGTATGTGAAATCCAATATGTTACAAATGGTATCAAGAGCCATGGTTAGATCATCTCTTACATATCCTTGGATTTCTAGCGCTTTTAGATGGTTTTGAGTTTGAAAGAGTTTAGTGGTTTTGCATCATTGGTTCATTTCTTGTGTTAAAGTTTGAATTTTGGGTGTACTTTTGTGTTTAGAATCATTGTATGTGCTTGGGTTTTGATTTGGTAAGCTTGAATCAACGTGGTTGAGCTTGTTTTGGATTGAAAAGTGTGTTTTAAAGTTTTTCTTGGTAGCGACTTGGCTCTGGAGTGAATTTCATCCTAGCGACTTGCTTGATAAAAGGTAGCGAGTTGTAGTGAGTTTTGGTAGCAACTTGGTCCTAGCGACTTGTCTTTTGAGACAAGCCGACAAACAATACATTAGTGGATTCTCCACTACAGGCGACTACTTGGTAAGGTAGCGACTTGCTTTCAATTTTGATAGCGACTTGTTCTTAAGTTTCTTAGCGACTTGGTGTTAGCGATTTGGACCTTAGCGAGTTGCTATTTAGCGACTTGACGTCTTAGCGATTTGGTCCATAGCGACTTGCTGTCAAAATTCGTAGCGATTTGGAACTTAGCGACATGTCTTCTAATTACTTAGCAATTTGGTGCTTAGCGACTTGGTTCAAGGATTCTTAGCGACTTGGTTGACTCTTGTGTGTAATACGGTTTTCTATTGATTTATTAAAATCCCGTGAAAGAATCTATTTCCCGGTTTAATCATTGAGTTATAAAATCCGTGTAATCTTTAAACATGTCTACCAACGTACCTACAATCATCTCCATCATTGTCGAGGATGTTCAAGCAATTTGGTTCAGATACTCATCCACCCATGCTTGACATAACCGACTACGACTCTTGGGCTCAAAGAATCGATTGTACTATCTTGGAAAGGAAAATGGGGTCAACATTCTCAAATCGATTGATGAAGGACCTTATCGATTGAGACTACAAGAGACTTAATTGATAGAGTGCAGATGGAACAATGATCTATGGAATAGACGGACCAAAGACATATGATGAGCTCAATGATAAGGAGAAAAGAGATTCGATCTTGATATCGGGGCTTCTAACATCATACTTCAAGGTCTTCCAAAGGATATCTACAAGCTTATCAATCACAACACCGCCAAGGCGGTGTGGGATAATGTCAAGATGCTTCTCTCAGGTTACGAATTAACTATGGAAGGCAGAGAATCACAACTCTATGATGAATTTGAGCACTTCAAGATGAAACCCGATGAGAGTGTCTATGAGTATTACGTGAGATTCCATAAGCTTATTAATGATATGAGGAATATCAAAATGACCATGCCAAACATTCGATTGAACTCAAAATTTGTGAACAACATGAATCCCGAATGGCACAAGTTTGTCACCTCTGTGAAGCTAACCAAAGGTTTGAAGAACACCAACTATGAACAACTATATGCCTTCCGCTTGAGAATGAGAGACATGCCATGTTTGAAAAATGATTCTTAATCGGTTCAAATCAAAGCAGGAGAAACAAGTTCATCAAATGATTCAACGCATTTTACACCAATGTTGGGATTATAACCAAAGCTTCACAAGTCATACCAGCTGGTAATGGTAATTACAAGCTCATTCCCGATCCATCATATAAGCCTCTGACTCAACACACTCATGGAAAACTTCATCAACCAACTGTCTCATGGTTAGTCAAAACATGAACACTCTCCCACACACCAACAACAACCTCGAACAACATCTAATCCACACAATCAAGCCACCGCGAGATGGGAAGGTTATGGTACAACCGGTTCAAGAAAGGCGTATGAACAAGGAAGAGGTGGAGTTGGTAGAGGATATGTGGCAAATCGAAATAGGGGAAGGAATGGAAATCAAGGACAAGCAAAGCCGATCAAGTGTTACAACTATGGTGGTGAGGACATATTGCAAGGAACTACACATCGCCAAAACGCCATCGAATCTGAGTACTTGAGGATAAGATGTTGCTTGTGCAAGCTCGGGATAATGGTGCGACTTTGGATGAAGAGGAGTTGTTGTTTCTTCTTGAGAAATGCCAAGACATATGATGCGAGATGTGGATGAGCGACCAATTCGGAGATAGGCCACAATCATCGAATGCCTTTCAACTCACCGATTGTGATGCATACGACTACGATGTTGATGATGAACCTCATGCACAAACAATTTTCATGGCTAGCATTTCTCCAATGGTCCCTTCTAAAGTCTCTTCATCACCACAAGCTGGTCCATCCAAAGACAAAATCATTTCTGAGGTATTAAAACTATACGATGATGTTGATGTGCAAAAGATGCATGACAAAGTACAATCAATGATATGTGTCTAAATACACATATATTTGTATTATATAAACCCACAAAAAACAACCAAAAACACACAAATGACTCTTAAAATGTTATAAATATCATTTAAATGTGTTTTTATGTGATTCAGGTACAAAAGATTGAAAAACAAGTGAAAAATGATCAATTTCACAACAATTGTCGTTTTCAGTCCCTGGAGTTACACAAATTGTCAAAACTAGTCCCTAAATGTTTTAAATGATAGAAAAGTCAACTTAAGTCCTTGGGAAATCAAAATGTTCACAAAACATCCACGGATGAAAGTTTACACAAAATGGCAATTTTACCCTCGAGTTACAAAATTGGCAAAAATGGTCCTGGGTATTCTAAACTTGGAATTTTACAAATAATACCCTTGTACTATGCATGATTTAACAAATGGAACAATTTGATAACTTTTGGGAAATTACAAAACAAGTCCTCAAAATCCAAAAATTACATTTTAGGTCCTTTAAAGTTTTAAATATAAATAAAATACAACTTTTGGTCCTTGTATAATTGTGTTATGGCAAGTTTGGTCCTTGTGAGAGGTTTGGAAAAGTATCACTTTCAGTCCTTGAGGTTGGATAATTTACACTTTTGGTCCTTGTTGTTACTACTTAACCAAACGAATCCTTATGATATTTCAAAAGCCCAAATCCAACCCAATTGGCCCAAACCACTTGACCCGGCCCCTTTTTGATATCAACCCACGGGTCAACGAAAGTCAAACCAACAAGAAAACCGCCCAAATACAGCTTCTACTGTAGCTCTCCTCTCCCACCCCTGAATACTCAAAACTAGGCATGGTTTTCTCCACATTTTCAACCCCCCTCTCCATACTTTGTCCCCTCCACCTCCACTAACACCCAAATAATCTTAATTGACTCAACCCACTCCATTTAAAGCTCAAAACTGCTCTTGACTATTTTGGCGCAAAAAGCAAGATGGACGGTTTTGATGATTTTGTGCAATCCAAGGGCTCAGATATGGTGGGAAACAATCAGAGAAGTGAGAGAAGCTGATTGGGTATAAAAGAAAGAAGAAAAGCAGAGGAACAAGTACTTTGGCCTCAAGCCTTAGTCACGTAGTTATAGTTTTTATTGCTTTCCTAGTTAAAAATGTCTTTTAAGCTTTCAAATGTTGTAATTTACTTTAAATTAGTGTAATGAAATGTTCTTTCCAGTTTAATGTCAAGTTAATTTCAGTTTCATGATTTTGCTCAATTTCCTTTAATTTTCCATGTTCTTTAATTTCAAGTTAACTAGTTGTTTATTGGATTCTATAAGCTCACATAAGCTCTTGACAAAAGTTTTAAAGCTTTTAGATTTAGTTAAGCAGTTTTAGTCTTTAAATTCAGAAAATACTAAAAATCAAGAAAATCAATGAAAAATCAAAAATAGTGGGTTAATGAAGAAGATGATGAAGCAGGGGTAAATTTGGATTGCTAAGGGTATTAGGAGCTTGATGGGAAGCTATTGGGTGTAACCTTGCCTTTGGTTCCATGTTTCTCGAGTTTAATGCATCTTGTAAGCTATTTTCTTAATTTTGCATTTCTTGTTTTAGTGCTTTTAAGGCTTTAATCTTCATGTTTACGTGTTTCTTTATTGTTTGTTAGTCATGTTATAGCTTAATATAGGTTGTTTATGTTTTGGAATTGATTGTGCTTGAATATTGCATTTTCACCATCAAAAACTTGATTTTTGATAATCATAGGCATAAGCTTGTTTGACATCCGGTTTAGGTGAAAAGATCCATTTTGACACCTTGGATCCTCTGGATTTGATAAATGATGTTTACTCGGTTATATGTAATGTTTAGCTCATTTAAATTTCATATAAAGGATTGTTTGGTTTTGATAGATGATCGTATTCTGAGGCATTATTGTGTGTTTTTCTTGTTTGATATATGCATGATATGATCTTAATGACTCAGTGAAACACTAACTAAAGAGTATAGCATGGTAGAAAGTCAAAATGACTCTTGACTGTCTCATTATGAGTACTTTGAAGTTGTCACAACCTAAAATCTTGTTTATTTGTTTAAAAGTTGTTAAGTTAGCTTTATTTCATGTCCTTATACCTTAATATATCATGTTTAATCAGTAGTTTAATTTCTAAATTCATTTTGGTCAACTTTTAGTTTCTGTTATAAAGTCAAAATTTTCAATTAAGTCGATTTTGAATAAACTTAGTAATTTTATTGTGTCTTTGTTGTTTAATTTCAAGTTCTGTGCTTTTGGTATGTTTTAGATGTGTTGCTAATCTAGCTTATTATATTTTTGTTTATCTTGGAATGTCATGTTTTAGTGCTTAATTTTTAGCTTATTTGTGCCTAGTTATGCCCTGCACCACAGGTTTAGGTGTCAAGTTCATGAGCTTGCAGAAGCTTCATGACTTGACCCTAGCTTATGTACTTGGTTTCTTTATGTTGCCTGTGTGGCCTATTTGTTGTAAGTCTGTTTACTTTTCAATTTTTAGCTTATTCAGATAGCTTTATTTGACTCCTTATTTTGTCCCATTTACTCCTTCCACTGAAGCAAACAGTGGAAGTGGAGTTGGTTTCCATAGCTCATGGAAAGTTCCCCACCAAGCTTGAGCTTGTGAATTTTGGCTTCTTATTAAGCTATCTATTCATACTCAATGTCTTAGTGCTGGTTGAGCTCTCATGAGCTTATGTAACTAGTCTTTAGAGCTTGATGTTGCCCATTCACAACAATGGACTGCTTATGCAGTCCATTTACACCATTTCCTTCAAGCTCTCATAAGCTCATTAGTGATCACTAGCCTGTGTGGCTTGGCTTTTTAGGAAGCCTAGCAAGCCAACTTTTTGATCATGTGCTTATATCCAAGCTTGTGGCTCTTTCACTAGGGCTGCAACATGTATTTGTTTTGTCCCAAAACTCAGCATTCACTGACTCAGCTTGAGCTGAGCAGTGGTCTGGGACCATCTTCATAAGCCTCTCAAAAGCTCATGATGAGCTTTGGCTTTTTGGAAAGCCAACCAGCTCAGCTTGCTACCCCAATGCCTATTTTGCCTTTTTAAGCTTAATCTC
This sequence comes from Chrysanthemum lavandulifolium, assembly GCA_022545495.1. Taxonomy (NCBI): domain Eukaryota; kingdom Viridiplantae; phylum Streptophyta; class Magnoliopsida; order Asterales; family Asteraceae; genus Chrysanthemum; species Chrysanthemum lavandulifolium. Next base: position 247,346,785 of record CM040242.1, read on the forward strand.
TTAGCTTGATTTGTCATTCAAAAGGTATGCATGTCTGTTTGGTACTGCAGTGTATTGGATAAGCTTATTAGCTTATTGCTAGCTTATAGGTGAATGCCGATTACCGACTTGTTCATATTTGCAAATATTAATTGTATACATATTATGTTTCTTTCACTTATCTCGTGTGGAGCTTGTTATAGGTTCTTTGAAGCCTTCATTCAATCCAAGTCAAGCTTGTAGCTTGTTGTCTAAACCATAAGCTCACATATATTCATCCAATTTTCTTGTTCATACTTATCTATTGGACTTATGTATATCCTATTTCACCTTTTGTTTTCTCTGTATAGCTTTTTCAGCTTATATTGAGCTTGAGCTCAACGGTCAAGCCAAAAGCTTAGCTGTTGGGCTCATAAGCTCATGCTTTGCTTATTTCTTAGTTTGTATAGTTTTATTTTTATTAAATATGTATAATATCTATGTATAATTAATCCAGAAAACAGAAAATCAAAAAGAAAGCCCTTTTCAAGCTTAAGTAATAGCTTCCATTTGGAGCTTTTGCCCATTAGCTTATTTTTGTACATAAAGCTACCATTTTTATACTTTTCCTAGCTTCTTTTATTTATTTTAGAATTTTGTAAAAAGTTTCAGATTTTTCTTTATTCATTTAGTATTTTTAATAAATAATAATAGTTTTTAGTAATTAATAATAGTAAATAATTAATAATAAATAGAATAATTGTGTAAAAATACTTTTTCAGTTTCTAAATTCATTTTATGATATTTTAGATTTTTCAAATTCTTTATTTCATTTATTTAAGTTAATTTTAGATTTTATTATTATTTAATTCATTTTAATACATTTAATTCATTTTAATTTATATTAATTAATTTAATAGTGTAAAATTTATTTTACTTTCTAATAATTTTCTTATCTTTTTAGGATTCTAAAAATATAATTTTCACATTTGTGGGAGTTGTATTGGACTGAATTCACGTTTTTATTTTTGTACGTTTACGTATAATTTCAGTAAACGTACGTTTTTAGATTTTAATCGGTAAACAATTATAAAAATAGAATTAAAATGACTTCAAATTTTTATAGTTTTAATTTCTTAGTATAATTGATTATTATCCTTTTCTTATTTTATTTTTGTTACATTTATGTAATTATTATGTATACATATATGTTTTAGTTTTTAGTTTTCTTAACTTTTGTATATACTTGTAAATTATAGTTTAATATTTTAATTATATTTAATTTGCATTTAAGTCGCCTAGACTTGTAAATCCCTACTATAGTTATAATCATTTTGTTTTTATACGTTTACGTTTTAGTAACGTACGTTTGTATATATTTTGCGTTTTAGGTTTCGATTATGCGTTTTTAACGACATAGGCGTGATGAGCTATTACTATTCACATTCCTAGTGTTAGTCAATCGATTCTGTTTTGTACATTCTTGATCATATCATTTTATCACAGTCGTTGTATTCAGGATATCACGCCTCGCCAGGACATAAACGATCCAAAGATATTTTAAATCCTTGGTAAACTCTCATTCCTCTCCCGGGCTGTCGCCATTTTATCATCTGTTACGGTTGACCGTTCACAAGCGGTTGGTAAGTGTGACGGAGAAATAAAAGAAGGTAGTCGGGAGGAATCAAATTTTGGCGCTTGCTTGCGGGAGTGTCTTTGCGTAACGTACTTGTGTTTATATCTATTCCTTGTATATATTATATATAATATATTATATTTCAAAACAATATAAAATACAAAACATTTTTCCTTTGCACAACTTGCCCGGTTTGATAAGTCCCTCGATTACAACATTTGGTTGTTGGTACATTTCTGATTCTTGAGCTCTGTCGGACCAGATTCCCTTTCGAGGCGGTTGTTAGGAATTTTCTTTCTTCAGTATATATATATAAAACTTTAAAAAATACAAAATATTTTCCATTTCTTTTAAAATCAAAAAAAAAAAAAAATCAAAAGATTCTTCTCGCCTTTCTAAGTTTCTTTCTAAGATTCTTAGACTCATCTTAAGTGATGAATATTCATAATTACGTGAGTGGCAATCCCACTCCAATTTCTCACCCATTCTTTGGTGGCAATCCCACCCGGTTCCCATGAACCAATGAATACGGGGTCGAGTCAAGCTAGCGACTCGGAAATCAAAAACAGTAGCACACACCATATGGGTTTTCACCCATATTTCTGTCTCTTTCCCCTTTCTACCACCTAGTGTGGGGGTAATAACCCACCTATTGTATATATAAAAACTTTGAAAATTGTAAATACAGAAAAAATAAAATAATTGTTGTGTTACCTTACTTAGTTTTGAATATTGAGGACAATATTCATTTCTAAGTGTGGAAATTCAGCGAATTTGATCATAAATGTACCCTTTAGTCCCTTTTTCCCCAAAATGGCCAAAATTTAAAAATTTTTTAGTGGAAGTTCTATGTACTAAACACAACAATTGGTTGTCGATCCACCATGTTTGATAAGACAAAAGGATTAGCTAATCCGAGAGCAAGCGGCTCTTGGTAAAGATTTCTCAAATCCGTTTACATGGCTTGCAATTTGCCCAAAATTGTATGGTTCTCAACTCACCATATCCTAATAAGTAAAGAGTTGGCTAGCCATAAGATTATGGCTTGTGGTAAAGGCGATGGAAAATCCATAATTGGTATTCACTCACCAAAGATAATTCGATAATTTATCTAAGAGTTGGCTAGTCCGGAAGGTGCGGCTTACGGTAAAGACTAATCAAATCCGTTTACGACTTATGATTTGCTCAAAATCATTTGGTTATCGATGTACCAAGGTTCTTACTTGAGCTGAAACATTTGGCTACTCGAAGTGATGGCTTTTGGTAAAGAGTTTTCAAATCCATTAAGTTTTAAATAAAAGATTGCTAGGGACTAGCAATAGTTTAGTGTGGGATTTGATATGTGTCTAAATCACATATATTTGTATTATATAAACCCAAAAAACAACCAAAAACACACAAATGACTCTCAAAATGTTATAAATATCATTTAAATGTGTTTTATGTGATTCGGTACAAAAGATTGAAAAACAAGTGAAAATGATCAATTTCACAACAATTGTCGTTTTAGGTCCACAGAGTTACACAAATTGTCAAAACTAGTCCCTAAATGTTTTAAATGATAGAAAAGTCAACTTAAGTCCTTGGGAAATCAAAAATGTTCACAAAACATCCCTGGATGAAAGTTTACACAAAATGGCAATTTTTACCCCTCAAGTTACAAAATTGGCAAAAATGGTCCCTGGGTATTCTAAACTTGGAATTTTACAAATAATACCCTTGTACTATGCATGATTTAACAAATGGAACAATTTGATAACTTTTGGGAAATTACAAAACAAGTCCCTCAAAAATCCAAATTTACATTTTAGGTCCTTTAAAGTTTTAAATATAAATAAAATACAACTTTTGGTCCTTGTATAATTGTGTTATGGCAAGTTTGGTCCTTGTGAGAGGTTTGGAAAAGTATCACTTTCAGTCCTTGAGGTTGGATAATTTACACTTTTGGTCCTTGTTGTTACTACTTAACCAAACAAATCCTTATGATATTTCAAAAGCCCAAATCCAACCCAATTGGCCCAAACCACTTGACCCGGCCCCTTTTTGATATCAACCCACGGGTCAACGAAAGTCAAACCAACAAGAAAACCGCCCAAATACAGCCTTCTCATGTAGCTCTCCTCTCTCCCCTGAATACTCAAAACCGGGCATGGTTTTCATCACATTTTCAACCCCTTCCATACTTTGTCCCTCCACCTCCACTAACACCCAAATAATCTTAATTGACTCAACCAAACCATTTAAAGCTCAAACCGCTCTTGACTATTTTGGCGCAAAAAGCAAGATGGACGGTTTTGATGATTTTGTGCAATCCAAGGGCTCAGATATGGTGGGAAACAATCAGAGAAGTGAGAGAAGCTGATTGGGTATAAAAGAAAGAAGAAAAGCAGAGGAACAAGTACTTTGGCCTCAAGCCTTAGTCACGTAGTTATAGTTTTTATTGCTTTCCTAGTTAAAAATGTCTTTTAAGCTTTCAAATGTTGTAATTTACTTTAAATTAGTGTAATGAAATGTTCTTTCCAGTTTAATGTCAAGTTAATTTCAGTTTCATGATTTTGCTCAATTTCCTTTAATTTTCCATGTTCTTTAATTTCAAGTTAACTAGTTGTTTATTGGATTCTATAAGCTCACATAAGCTCTTGACAAAAGTTTTATAGCTTTTAGATTCAGTTAAGCAGTTTTAGTCTTTAAATTCAGAAAATACTAAAAATCAAGAAAATCAATGAAAAATCAAAAATAGTGGGTTAATGAAGAAGATGATGAAGCAGGGGTAAATTTGGATTGCTAAGGGTATTAGGAGCTTGATGGGAAGCTATTGGGTGTAACCTTGCCTTTGGTTCCATGTTTCTCAGTTTAATGCATCTTGTAAGCTATTTTCTTAATTTTTGCATTTTACTGTTTTAGTGCTTTTAAGGCTTTAATCTTCATGTTTCTGTGTTTCTTTATTGTTTGTTAGTCATGTTATAGCTTAATATAGGTTGTTTATGTTTTGGAATTGATTGTGCTTGAATATTGCATTTTCACTGTCAAAAACTTGATTTTTGATAATCATAGGCATAAGCTTGTTTGACATCTGGTTTAGGTGAAAAGATCCATTTTGACACCTTGGATCCTCTGGATTTGATAAATGATGTTTACTCGGTTATATGTAATGTTTAGCTCATTTAAATTTCATATAAAGGATTGTTTGGTTTTGATAGATGATCGTATTACAGGCATTATTGTGTGTTTTCTTGTTTGATATATGCATGATATGATCTTAATGACTCGGTGAAACACTAACTAAAGAGTATAGCATGGTAGAAAGTCAAAATGACTCTTATTGTCTCATTATGAGTACTTTGAAGTTGTCACAACCTAAAATCTTGTTTATTTGTTTAAAAGTTGTTAAGTTAGCTTTATTTCATGTCTTTATACCTTAATATATCATGTTTAATCAGTAGTTTAATTTCTAAATTCATTTTGGTCAACTTTTAGTTTCTGTTATAAAGTCAAAATTTTCAATTAAGTCGATTTTGAATAAACTTAGTAATTTTATTGTGTCTTTGTTGTTTAATTTCAAGTTCTGTGCTTTTGGTATGTTTTAGATGTGTTGCTAATCTAGCTTATTATATTTTTGTTTATCTTGGAATGTCATGTTTTAGTGCTTAATTTTTAGCTTATTTGTGCCTAGTTATGCCCTGCACCACAGGTTTAGGTGTCAAGTTCATGAGCTTGCAGAAGCTTCATGACTTGACCCTAGCTATGTACTTGGTTTCTTTATGTTGCTGTGTGGCCTATTTGTTGTAAGTCTGTTTACTTTTCAATTTTTAGCTTATTCGGATAGCTTTATTTGACTCCTTATTTTGTCCCATTTACTCCTTCCATTTGAAGCAAGCGATGGAAGTGGAGTTGGTTTCCATAGCTCATGGAAAGTTCCCCACCAAGCTTGAGCTTGTGAATTTTGGCTTCTTATTAAGCTATCTATTCATACTCGATGTCTTAGTCTTGGTTGAGCTCTCATGAGCTTATGTAACTAGTCTTTAGAGCTTGATGTTGCCCATTCACAACAATGGACCGCTTATGCGGTCCATTTACCTCATTCCTTCAAGCTCTCATAAGCTCATTAGTGATCACTAGCTTTGTGTGGCTTGGCTTTTAGGAAGCCTAGCAAGCCAACTTTTGATCATGTGCTTATATCCAAGCTTGTGGCTCTTTCACTAGTGGTCGCAACATGTATTTGTTTTGTCCCAAAACTCGGCATTCATGACTCGACTTGAGTGAGCGGTGGTCTGGACCATCTTCATAAGCCTCTCAAAGCTCATGATGAGCTTTGGCTTTTGCTTTGAAAGCCAACCATTTCGACTTGCTACCCCAATGCCTATTTTGCCTTTTTAAGCTTAAACTCTTAGCTTGATTTGTCATTCAAAAGGTATGCATGTACATTTGATGCTGCGATGTATTGGATAAGCTTATTAGCTTATTGCTAGCTTATAGGTGAATGCCAGTGCACCAGCTTGTTCATATTTGCAAATATTAATTGTATACATATTATGTTTCTTTCACTTATCTGTGTGGAGCTTGTTATAGGTTCTTTGAAGCCTTCATTCAATCCAAGTCAAGCTTGTAGCTTGACTGTCTAAACCATAAGCTCACATATATTCTGTCCAATTTTCTTGTTCATACTTATCTATTGGACTTATGTATATCCTATTTCACCTTTTGTTTTCTCTGTATAGCTTTTTCAAGCTTATATTGAGCTTGAGCTCCAACAGTCAAGCCAAAAGCTTAACTGTTGGGCTCATAAGCTCATGCTTTGCTTATTTCTTAGTTTGTATAGTTTTATTTTTATTAAATATGTATAATATCTATGTATAATTAATCCGAAAAGAAAATCAAAAGAAAGCCCTTTTAAGCTTAAGTAATAGCTTCCATTTGGAGCTTTTGCCCATTAGCTTATTTTGTACATAAAGCTACCATTTTTATACTTTTCCTAGCTTCTTTTATTTATTTTAGAATTTTGTAAAAAGTTTCAGATTTTTCTTTATTCATTTAGTATTTTTAATAAATAATAATAGTTTTTAGTAATTAATAATAGTAAATAATTAATAATAAATAGAATAATTATGTAAAAAATACATTTTCAGTTTCTAAATTCATTTTATGATATTTTAGATTTTTCAAATTCTTTATTTCATTTATTTAAGTTAATTTTAGATTTTATTATTATTTAATTCATTTTTAATACATTTAATTCATTTTTAATTTATATTAATTAATTTAATAGTGTAAAAATTTATTTTTACTTTCTAATAATTTTCTTATCTTTTTAGGATTCTAAAAATATAATTTTCACATTTGTGGGAGTTGTATTGGACTGAATTCACGTTTTTATTTTTGTACGTTTACGTATAATTTCGATGCGATACGTTTTTAGATTTTAATCGGTAAACAATTGTAAAAATAGAATTAAAATGACTTCAAATTTTTATAATTTTAATTTCTTAGTATAATTGATTACTATCCTTTTCTTATTTTATTTTGTTACATTTATGTAATTATTATGTATACATATATGTTTTAGTTTTTAGTTTTCTTAACTTTTGTATATACTTGTAAATTATAGTTTAATATTTTAATTATATTTAATTTGCATTTAAGTCGCCTAGACTTGTAAATCCCTACTATAGTTATAATCATTTTGTTTTTATACGTTTACGTTTTAGTAACGTCGTTTGTATATATTTTACGTTTTAGGTTTCGATTATGCGTTTTAAACGACATAGCTGTGACAGAGCTATTACTATTCACATTCCTAGTGTTAGTCAATCAGATTCCTGTTTTTGTACATTCTTGATCATATCATTTTATCACAGTCGTTGTATTCAGGATATCACGCCTCGCCAGGATATAAACGATCCAAAGATATTTTAAATCCTTGGTAAACTCTCATTCCTCTCCCGGGCTGTCGCCATTTTATCATCTGTTACGGTTGACCGTTCACAAGCGGTTGGTAAGTGTGACGGAGAAATAAAAGAAGGTAGTCCGGGAGGAATCAATCAACTGAAACTATTGAGTCAGATATTGAAAATATGGGTAATATCAATGTTGTCCCATATGATCAATATGTGAAACAAAGTGAAAGTGAGATTGTACCAAGTGATGCATCTTCTGCAGTCAATGATGACTATGTTTTTGATGAATACACTGCATGTACCCCTGATGATTCTGTTATCTCTAAACTTAATGCCTATAAAGAACGAGTTGCCATTTATGAACAACGTGCTAAGTTTGAGTTAACTACCAGTGAGCAGGAAATGGATGATCAAATACGTACAACTATTAGAAAAAGTAAGTTTAGAGAAGAGGTATTAAAACAAGAGTTAAACTCCTTACAAGAAAAGCTTTCTAAAACTGCTAAGCAAAATCAAGAACTTCAAGAAAATGTTAAAATGCTTAAGCAAGAATTCAGTGCTAAGGAATCAAAACTTTTGAATGATTTTTCTAATCTAAAAACCTTGAAAAACAAGCTCGAAAATAAGTTTTACGTACAAGGAATACAATTCGGACTACTCACATGATCACGGAGCATAGAGTTCTCAACGATAAGCATAGTATCCCATTATAAAGGAATCCAACCACGAGTATGGTAAGATAACAAAAGCTGCTCAAAATGTTATCTATGATGGCAATGAGATTCTTAAACCTAGATGACACCTAGTTGCATTGAGTGCATCGAGGAAGACAGAAAATTAGATGATGCATCAAGGAGAAAATGGATAAGAAGCTTAACGATCCCAAGTGCAAAGAGAATAAGATTATTGTCAAACCCCATGATTACAAAAGGAAAATTGGATTTCCTTAAACAAGTTTAAGCCTCAAAATTTGTTAACACACGAACAAGTGTTCGAAAAAGGAATTAGATAAGCAAAAGTCGAAAATCTTGTTGAAACAAACCCTCCTCTTAGGAAAATGCTGCAATGATGTGTATCCTCCAAATACACCAATGCATTTAGTTCCTAGAACTATTGCCACTAAGAGCAAGACCTTAATCGGTTAATATGTTATATTTCAATTATTTGTTGACTTTGAGAAAACTTGTAAGAAAAGGATCACACCCATCGGGATAATCAAGGGAAAGGGTTTTGAGCAAACAAAAGAATGTTACTTAACGAGGTCATGCCTTTCTTTAAACAACTAAAAGATCAATTTGGGAGTCTTAAAAGGGATAGATACTGATATTAAAGGAATGGAAAAGGAATTTGATGCAATGATAGTTGAGGTTAGTGACTATGAGCGAGCATTAAAATATAATGAGATTGAGAGAAAGAACTTGCATACCTTAAATGAGAATCGATTTACGAATGTATCTCTCAAGATGTGTTCTATACTTCCACTAATTTTTCTATTATCGCTTCTCAATTTCATGAATTATCTGTTGCTTTGAAAGTCTCCCATGATCGTGTCATTGATCTTGAAATCAAAAACTCTAAACTAAGTGAGAAAATTGAGCAGGATGATCACGATAATTTGGTAAAACATTTTCTAAACTAGAAGTTGAACATTTTGATTTACAACTAAAATATCAACATCTCAAAGAAAATGTTAAAACCTCAAACATCAAGATATCCTTAGATGTTCCGAGTTTGATGCGCTTTTGAAATAAACAAACGTGATGAATGATTCAAGCTCACTCAGAACACGATCGAGAAAGTTGAAAGCCCAAATTTCTCAATTAAAGGGTGAAATGAACAATGTGACTGGCTCCCAAATGCCTCCTCCTTTAGATTCTCGGAATTCTCAAAACTTTCATCTTCAAAACTTGGTTAATGCTTTACAAAAAGAAAATGAGAGTTTTCTAGAAGAAAATGAAAAGGTTAAGCGTCATTTCAATGAGTTATTTGAGTCAATAAAAGTCACTCGTAACAAAAATAATGAACAAATAACTTCGTTGCAAAAGGAAATTGAGAATCTGAAGAGTCAGGTAAAAGGGAAAATGCCAATGACCAATGGGGAGAATGGTGCATCAAAGGTGCATGGTTGTAATAAATATGCTTTGTCTATGAAATATGTTCCTCCTCATCTTAGGAATAACAAACTTGCTATTCAGACATATTTCTCATACCTTAAGGACAACCTAGAATGCCTCCGTGAGATTGTAGAAGAGGATAAGTTAGAGAAACCACTTGATAATGCTATTGGCCACGCATGCTTATATGCCAAACGATCTCAAGAACTTCTAGAATGCTTAATTACAATATGCTCTAAAACCTTAGGTGAGCAAGTCAATCCCTTAATACCTTGTTCTATGCCTAGTGCCAAGTATGCAAGTCATTCAATGCCCAATGTTATGAATGTGAACTTTAGTATACCTTCAAGTAGTTCGGATCCCAGACCTCTAGTGTTAAGAAAGTGAACTTGATGCGCCTTCAAATAGTTCACATCCCAAAGACATCTAAACATGAAATGCAAAAGTAGCAAAACCAACTAATGTTCCCATTCCCTCTACAGGAGTAATTAGTGACATTAAAGTGAGCAGGTCAAAGTCTCAAGGCAATACAAGGAATGATAGGACCTTGCAAGCTAAGAATGTGCATTGGAAAATAGTAGAAGATCACCCTAGGAACACTATGTTTGAGTTGAATAAAATGAATCGTGTTGATTCTAGTATTAGCTATAAGCGTACTGTAATTAATTCAAATTCTGCTACTACTTGCAAAACATGTAATGAATGCTTGATTTCTGGTATTAATCATGAATGTGTTGTGATTGGGTTGTTTAATGCTATCAATTGCCCAGTTAAAACTACTGATTCTAAAAATCAAGCTAAGAAGGCTAAAAGGCAGGGGCGAAAGAAAGTTAGAAAATAGTGGAAACCCACAGGAAGAAAATTTAGTAATATAGGTTATCAATGGATACATACTGGCCGTAAGGTTAATGAGTTTTATCCTCAATTTACTAAGACAATGCCCACTAGAAAATGGATGCCTACTGGTAGAACTATTCCTGTAAGAAGTGAACATACTTTGAATAGGTCAAATACGGACACTAGCACTGCATCTAATCCTAATGATTCCATTGCTTCTATTTCTGATATGGGTCTTTCTATTTCTGATGTGAGTGTTCCAATCACTGTTACTAACCAAATGGAACCCATTCTTGCATTGGGATCCCAATTATCCGATTATCCATTCTTGTCTATGTTCAACTGCGATCGTTCAAATCATTACGTGGTACCGGACTCAGTCGTTCCAAGCATATGACCGGAGACCGGTCGCGCTCATGAACTTCGTGAGTAAATTCATCGGAGACGATTAGATTCGGGAATGATCATTTTGGTGCAATTATGGGTTATGGAGATTATGTTGTCGGTGATAGTGTTATCTCCAGGGTATACTACGTAGAAGGTCTTGGTCATAACTTATTTTCTGTCGGTCAATTCTGTGATTCTGATCTAGAAGTGGCATTCAGAAAACATACTTGTTTCGTTAGAGAACTTGATGGTAATGAACTTTTAAGAGGAACTCGTGGGTCAAATCTATACACCATCTCTATCGAAGATATGATGAAGTCTTCTCCAATTTGCTTGTTGTCAAAGGCTTCGAAAACAAAGTCATGGTTATGGCATCGTAGTCTCAATCACTTGAACTTCAGCACCATCAATGATCTCTCCAGAAAGGACTTAGTTGTAGGTCTACCTAGACTAAAGTATGAAAAGGATCATCTTTGTTCAGCTTGCCAATTGGGAAAAAGCAAGAAATATTCCCACAAACCCAAGCCTACAAACTCGATTCTGAAGTTCTTCATACAATTCACATGGACTTATGTGGACCCATGAGAGTCGAGAATATCTTTGGGAAGAAATATGTATTAGTTGTGGTTGATGATTACTCTCGATTCACAGGGTTAAGTTCTTAAGGACAAAGGATGAAACACCGATATCATCATCAAACTTATCAAACAATTGCGAGTTCGACTTAACAAAACTGCCGAGAATCATCCGAACATACAATGGAACCGAGTTTCTTAATAAACAACTTAGTGAGTTTTATGAAAGTGTTGGAATCAGTCATCAAAGAAGTGTTCCACGAACTCCTCAATAGAACGGTGTAGTTGAAAGACGAAATCAAACTCTTGTGGAAGCCGCAAGAACAATGCTGATTTACTTAAAGGTTCCAATGTTTCTCTGGGCTGAAGCCATTGCCACTGCATGCTACACTCAAAATCGATCCCTAATTCACACTACTCATGGAAAAACTCCATATGAACTTGTCCACAATAGAAAACCTAATTTATCATTCCTTCATGTGTTTGGTGCATTGTGTTATCCAACTAATGAGGGTCAAGACTTAGACAAACTTAAAGCTAAAGCGGACATTGGAGTGTTTGTAGGATATGCACCAAACAAAAAGGGATACCGAATATACAACAAAAGAACCCGAAATATCATGAAAACTATTCACGTTACGTTCGATGAGTGACGGTCCAATGGCTCCGGGACAACCCGATTCGACCCGCATCATCATGTAGTCCCATCGGTTCTACTCTTGTTTACGGCTCCTCGCCAAAGAACTCCTTATGTACCTCCTTCAAGATGACTTGAAGAAACTATTTGATCCAATGTTTGATGAACACTATGAACCAACTGCTAATGATCATCAATCCCATCATCGAGGTCGCTTCTATCCTGTCAATGAAGTCAATCCTTCGGTTTCTATGTCATTAAGTCGAAGCGCTGCTGGCGATCAATCGATCTCATCAACAAACCTTCAATCACCGAGTGTACATCAAGGAATTGCTTCGATTCACAAGATGAAGTTAATCCCTTTGCTACTCCCGAAGATGCTCCATTTGAAAATATATTTGCTCCTCGATTCATCATCCGAACCATCTTCATCGGAGACATCGACTCTGCTACTTCGGTTCCACAACAACAACCACATGAACACCTTAGAAAATGGACACATGATCACCCATTAGACAACATCATTGGAAACCCTTCTCGTCTGTATCCACTCGTAAACAACTTGCTCATGATGCCTTATGGTGCTTCTTCAACTCCGTACTCTCTAAGATCGAACCTAAAGATGTTAAAACTGCGATGAATGAAGACAGCTGGTTCAATGCCATGCAAGAAGAAATTCATGAGTTTGATCGATTAGATGTATGGGAATTAGTACCTGCTCCAGACTATGCTATGATCATTGCTCTAAAGTGGATCTTCAAAGTGAAGCTTGATGAGCATGGTGATGTGTTGAAAAATAAGGCTAGGTTAGTGGCTAAAGGATATCATCAAGAAGAAGGTATTGACTTTGAGGAATCTTTTGCTCCTGTTGCTCGTATCGAAGCTATCAGAATCTTCTTGGCTAATGCGGCTAGTAAGAACATGGTCGTATATCGGATGGATGTGAAACCGCCTTTCTTAATGGTGATTTGAAAGAGGTGGTTTACGTCGGCCGACCGAGGGTTTTGTGAATCCAGCATCCTACTCATGTCTATCGCTTGAAAAAGGCCCTTTACGGTTTGAAGCAAGCTCCTAGAGCATGGTATGATACTGTTGTCAAAGTTTCTTCTATCTCTTGGATTCACAAGGGAGCGATTGATCCGACATTGTTCACCGAAAGTCGCAAAACATTTAATTCACGTTCGATTTATGTTGATGATATTATCTTTGCCTCGACCGACCCCAATGAATGTGATCGTTTTCAAAAGAAATGGGTTCCAAATTTCAAATGTCAATGATGGGACAAATGTCATTTTCTTGGGATTACAAATTTCACAAAGTCCGGAGGCATTTTATAAATCAATCTAAATATGCAAATGAGATCTTAAAGAAATTTGGATTTGTTTCATGTGACACCGTTGACACTCCCATGATTGAGCGTACCAAGTCGGATGAGGACCACTCGGGGATCATGGTAGATCAAACGAAATATCGTAGTATGATTGGATCCTCGATGTACCTCACGGCTAGTAGACCGGACATCTTGTTCGTTGTGTGCATGTGTGCTAGATATCGCTAAGCCTACTAAAAAGCACCTTGAAGCGGTTAAGCGGGTCTTCGGTATCTCCAAGGAACCATCAACATGGGACTTTGGTACCAAGGACATTGGTATGTCACTAACGACCTATGCGAGATCTTGATCATGCGGGATGTCAAGATACACGTCAAGCACGTCGAGGTGCTCGGTTTTGGGTGATAAGCTTGTGAGTTGGTCTTCAAAGAAGCAAATGAGTACTTCTATTTCCTCTACAGAGGTGAATACATAGCCATGTCATCTTGTTGTGCTCAAATCCTTTGGATGAGATCCCAATTATCGACTATGGCTTTGAATTCAACAAAATCCTTTGTCTTGTGATAATAAAAGCGCTATTGCTCTCTCATGCAACAACGTTCAACACTCAAGAGCAAATCACATCGACATTCGACATCATTTCATCAGGGAGCAAGTGGAAAACGGTATGGTGGAACTCTATTTTGTGAAGTCAGAATTTCAGTTAGCAGACATCTTCACCAAAGCTCTTCCAAGAGAACGTTTTGAGTTTATTCTTCCACGACTTGGCTTGAAAAGCCTTCAACCAGAAACACTCAAACGTCTTCAGGAGGAAGACGAGGAGTAAAGGTCTTTCTTCATTGCATCTTTTGTATATATTTATTTAAAAAAACAAAATACAAAATTTTAAAACCAACAAAAAGCAAAGAAAAAATTATAAAACTTTCAAAAATCCATAAAAATTTGAAAAATTAGAAAAAAAAAAGTCTTTTTGTCATGTTTCTTCTTGATTCGATTAATATCTACGGTCTTTGTGCTGTCAGTCAAAGAGTGACACGGGTCTTTAGATGTTGGTCGAATGTACATATTCGTTTAAAAAAAATGAGAGAAAGTGAAACAATGGTTTATTGTCATTTCGAGCAAGAATCCGCTTTTCAAAGAAAGAACGAGCCATGCTTTATCTTGCTTTTCAAATCTCATGCTCGATTCTAAAACAAATGTTTGTCATTAACAAGACAAATGTTTCCTTTCAAATATTTTTCCTTCTAATGATTCTTCCGAAAATATTCGTCATCTAATGAAAACGCAATTGTTTTGAAAACACTCCAGACTCTAATTTTGAAAATCATCAGAGCTTTCAGATGTCAAAATCTCATTCCTTCAATCAACAACTTTCGTCATTGATTGAGGGGGAGAATGATTTTTCAGTTAAATCAAAGTGTATTTTTCAATCAATTGGCACGTAAATGAGCAAGGTCTACTCTAAATGTTTTACAATAAGTTTATACAATTGGTACAAGACCTTGATTATTATAATGTTTTCTAAAAGGATACTCAAGCATGTTTAATCTTTGGAGTCTTATGTTTCAAACTTGATCCTTATCGGCTAAATGTTATCATAAGAAAGTCACAGTTCTCCTCAAAAGCTTTCAAAATCAATTTAAATCAACAAGAGATCTCAAATCTCAAATGTTTTGAAAATTGTGATCGGGGGAGAATTTGTGATTTAAATTGAATTTAAACTGATAATTCGATAAATGGGTTCATAAGTGTTTAGCAAGTTTTCCTCCCCGCATGTGACAAACGATTTCAAATTTTCCATGCACATGTTGAGGGGGAGCATCTACTTTAAACCTTAAATTATTGAAACGTGATTGAATTGTCTCTAAGTGCGGGTTCCTCTAATATGTGCAAAACTCTTTCAAACTTGAGGCACATATTGAGGGGAGCAAACTTTGAAAACCTCATCCTTCCTCAAAATGTTTTATCTACTCAAATTGATTGGGAAGTGATGATGATCATTTTAGAAAATGTTAATCAAAAGATTGGACCTTTCATTCTTAATCTAACGATTTCAAAGATCTCTTGCCTCCATGTGCTAAACAATTTCGAATTTTATGCATATGTTGAGGGGAGCATTTCTAAAATATCAAAACAATTAAGATACAAAATACTTTGATTTTATATCACAAGTATCTTGATTGATTTTCAAATGGTTTTCAATTGGTTTCAAGGCGGAAGAACTATATCAAAAGACCGACCAACTTTACTTTATGCATGGTGATATAAGGATGATAAGGTTAGGTTGAGGTCCAATGATCCGCCGAACCGGAGGGATCTACCGAGGACAAAACCACTTGATAGTGTAGAGTCCTTAGGTATATTGAAAAAGGAGAAAATGAGATATGGGAAGAGTGCGGATGAAACTAAGCTAGTCTTGGAATAAACCCAACAAGGTTCTAGTTATGAAGTTTCGTAAGCTTCAAGGGGTTGAAGAATGAAAAGAATTGAATGTGAAAAGGGTGAAAAGAAATAGCCTCCATTTATTCAACCTTAGGGCGAAACCGGGTTCAATTCATATACTCTTGGTGGTTACCAAGGTAACATCGGTATTGAAGACAAGGCGTCATGGACCCAATGACGCCTTGCACTACAACTTCCCAAACCACTCAAGTTCCTCTTAAAAGGACTTGTTTCATTCTCACGGGAACCGACATTATCTATCGACTTTCTCTTAGAGTTTGTTGATATTGAAGAAGGAGACCCTCTCCTAGTCTCCGCTTAGGAACAAAATATGCACAATTGAGTCTAGAGCCACGAGATCATCTACAAATCTCTTTAGGACACTTTCAATGAAGACTCTCTGTTTCACACAATGTGGAAGAGATTATATCTTATGAGTCCTCGCATTATCCTTGTGGTATTGCGGAACATCCGAGTGATATGCAAACATATTCACAATGAAGATGGAAAGCCTTCGAGCCAACATCAAACAAGCTCTGGTGGGTGGCATGTGAGATCTATTCAATAGATCAACCATGTGACAACCGAATGAAACAATGGGCGATTCAATCTTTTGAATCAATCTCGTTCGAGTTATGGATTGACGGATACCTTTGAAAACCGGTCGTTGTGTTTAATAACTCTTTTCTTTAGCACATCGATTGTGTACAAATATTTCAAAATAAAAGGTGTTTATGATTGATAATTGATTTTCATTAAAACCTTCGTTGTATTGCAAAAAAATTTCTATTGAGCGATACACGATTGTTTTTCAAATCTCTTTTCATCAATCGGTGAATCTCAATTATTTGGTTCACTCACTCCGTGTTGTCTTCTTTGAGACGTTCGGTTTGAGAACGACTAGAGCATTGCGAAACCCTCTCAAGGAAATTCTTGAATTTTACCGATCACAGCGAGACTTGTCTTGATCAACGGGAACCGTGGGCGTGTACCTCAATTCAACAAAAGTGATCAAAGACACTCTTGTGTGCTTTATTGCTAACTGCTTTATGCAGGAACACCCGACGCTTGCGGTGATCGAATGGAGAGGTCAATCCATAGCCGCATGCTCACACAACACATTCATTTCCAAAGAAATCATGATTAGTGCATCAATGACTCGATATTATCACTCCATGCTTCGCTACTGCTGCGCCAATATCATGAATCAACGAAAGCTTCCGCTACTCGATAAGAATATATCATGATCCGAATGTGAGCATGTCGGTCCAAATGTCACAACATCACATCATACCAACACCACAATGGATGAGTCGAGAATGTGGTGATGATCTCAAAGGCGGCTCAAAACTCATTATCACGTGGATCGGTTAAAGACCTCCACTCGGATTATCCAAACATGCAAAATGAAGAATCAAAGACTACGAGCTACGAACAAAGAACATGAACAAGAATCCAAGAACAATCTCAATGTAATATCTGTTTGTATTCTATGTAATTTTAATGTGTGTTTGAGGTGACCTCCCTTAGGGGGAGATTGTTAGGATTTCGAAAATCCAGTAGTTAAAGTGTCGGTCACCTCAAGTATATGTATTCGTTAGAAAGCTCGTGATCGTAGTTATTTAATGTTAAGTAGTATTTAGTTAAGTAACACCGTGGAGGATGGACGGGTCTTTACCCACTGTATGCCTGATCCACAGCCCGTCAGGTGGTGTTTTATTGTAAAACTATAAATACTCTCTACCTCTCAAGGTAGAGAGTTGGAGCTCATAATAAGATTTTTCTTTCTCTCACTAAAGTTCCCAAACCTCTAACTTTCTCTCTCTAAAACTCATCTTATACGCCTACTTTTTTTATGGTTTGATGTGTATGTGAAATCCAATATGTTACAATTAATATGTTTAATTGTTAAGATATATTTATTTACGATAAATCTTGAATTGGGGAAGACTCCAATTATATATATTAATGAATCAATCATGTTCAATTTGATATATTATTAATTATGGGTTTACGCAATCGATTCGTCGATGTATGTGGCTCACTCTCAATTGAGAGAGTGAAAGCCCTAATTAATACATACATTAATTTAACCTAGATATTGATTATTAATAGGGTTTTATCGAATAAGTTGCATGTGGCTACTTGTTTACACGTATACATTGTTTATTATGTGCGCATTATTTTTTAGTAGTTTATTTTTTTATTTGTTACTTGTTTGTTTATTATGTTAGACAGTTTTAAGCAAAGGGTAGTTTTGAATAGAAAAATAATACGGACTAAACAATGGCGAAATTTGATTTGTTTTGGAAGAGTTAAGTTTTCAATAGTTTAATTGATTGGTGACTTTGGTACAAATGGTCTGAATGGCTCACCCACTATAATGAACTATAAAGGGTTAATAAAGAAGTGCGATATCGCTTGAAAGGATGTCTAAGGTTATCCTTTTAAACGCTTACACGGTCCTCTGCCTCGTAAGTTCGAATGGAGCTACTTAGTAAGCCATAAAATGTGCAAACTCATCTTAAGGGCGAATTAGTTTTAATTCCATGCGCCACTTCTGTGGTAATTACCCGAACCACTAAGTGTTTACACTTATGCAAAAGTACGGTATAATGGACGATAACTAACACTAAATTCCTTGATTGGTGAACCCAATACCTCAATCAAAACTTTGATAATTTGATCTTTATGAATTGGTAATAAAAAGTTTTTTATTAAATTTATGCTACAAGATGAATGCATGACATCTTTGTACATATTTGATTTGACCACATAAAATCAAACTAGTACCCTTTTAAATTAAGTTATATGCCATCTAATTAAAAGGAACACTTGAAGTTGCAATTTACGTCATGACAGTACTTGGCTAGATTGTGATGGAGAGGTAAATCTCTATGTAAAGTCAGACCTTACATGGACATATTTGCAGTTCTTTAAGTTAGACACTTAAGTTGAGTAGGAAGTGAGACCTGGACTCAATGGCATAAGATGGGAAGAAACATGTTTATATTTGCAATAGCGTTGGAAATATAAATCCCATAATGATCTAGGAGTTGGAAATTGTTTGCAAATTAATGTTCGATAAATTACCTTATTATATGCTTTCGTTACTAGCAGATCAACTGATGTAATGAACCTATGATAATTTGGATCCTAGTTTTCGAGAAAATTATATGGTTATATGTTTATATTACCTTTGGGTATATTTTGTTTTCTTGAAAAGTTGTATTATCGAAAATACTAATACTTGAACTTTTTTCTGTAAAAATGGCTCAAAATAACGATAACACTAACACTGCACTAACATCTGCGTTTGATAAGGTTTTAAAAGGTACCATTTTGAGGGTCATTTAAGTCCTTATTTGATCACTTTTGTATCCGTTATTGCTTAATATCGTTCCTTTTCACTTTTTAGGTCTCGTGAAGGCAAAATCTTTGGAATGGCACTTATTTGGACGAAAAGGCGAATATATGAAGAAAATGGCGAAAGTCGAAATCGAGACACTCACGATCGCTTGAATGTAGAAGGCGGCGTCGGGAGCTATTTGCGGCGCCGTCGGAGAATTATTGTGACGGTCGAACTCAAAACTCGTGTTTTCAAGAGGCGGCGTCTAGTTGTGAAAGAGTAGGCCGTCGCTACTCGGGCGGCCTAGATGTGATCCGAACGACGTCGGAAGGCGAAGAGGACGGCGTCACGGACATAAGGTGACGCCGTCGCAAGGTTAACGTGGCCAAGACGAAACCCTAATGGCGGCGACACGGCGGCGTCACTAAACATAAGGTGGCCCGTCGCAATTGTAATCTTATATATAGAATCCGAATTTTTCGGTCTTTGTGTGGAGAGTCTTTGGAGTAAAACCTAAAACCGAACCTAAGGTGTCTTGTACAGTATTTTAGGGTTTTAACCCTATCTTACACCAAGATAAGTCTTTGCTTCATTAATTCAATTATGTCTTTGATTATTTGTGTGTATGCTTGCATGTTCTCCATGTCCGCTAATTTATTTGTGTGTTTGCTTAGGAAGTATGAAACTTAATTATTGAATATTGATTGGTTGTTTCTTATCTTAGTTGATTAATGATCTAGTAATGCGATAGGTCATTCGTTGTGTACTTAATGCTTGATTCATCTTTGTGAACCTTAGAGTATGATTACACGAGTGATTGTAGGCTAAAACATCCGAAGAGTGCCTTAGAGTAGAGTCTATAATCTCTAAGTGGATTTGTAGACAAGACCCTTTGGTAAGTTCAAAGAGTTAGGGAGAAACGCATACCCTACAACTTTAGAAACACAACGCAACTAGGAATAAGACGTGACACTCAACCATCAATAGGAGATAATTAAGGAGTAATACAAACTAAGTAAACACATCTTTAAACTATCATACGAGCACACATTAATTAGACATAGACTCCCACAACCTTAGTTTAGATAATTAGATAATAGTAGAGTAATCGGTAGAAATACCAACCCCCAAATCCAATACCGAGATTCGTACCTTTCCATTTTCATAAAATATAAAAGATAAAAAATAATCTTCCTCAACCTTAACCTTAGCGTAGTAACTCCTACTAGCATTCCTATTCCCCAGAGAACGATATCAATACCGTGGCTTACCCTAATTACTACACTACAACGATTAGGTTCATTTGCCTGGGGTGTTACAAAACTTGCTCGAAGAAAAGGAAGTTTCCTTGACCCCGAACGACGCGTGTAGCATTATCAAGTTTTTGGCGCGCGCCGGAATAGAATAGCTAGTTAGTAGTCTACCTCGTTTAGGTTTCTTTGTGATTCCTATCAAGTAAACTTTTTTTCTCATTTTAGATTTCTCTTAGTCTATCCCCCTTCTTTGTGTTTGTGTTCGTAAAACCATTTTCATTTGTCACTATGGCAAGTGAAGTAGCATTTGAATCATTAACGAATGAGGAACAATTGAATTTCACAAGTTGGTTTGGTTTTTATTGTTCTAATGAATTTGTGAGTGAACTAAGAGATATCCAAAAGAACAAGGGTGTAAGATTGGATGGATTTGATATATTTTGTGTTTGTGTGGCTTCTATTCAACGATCATTGTCAAGATCAACTCCTTTTAGTGACACCATCTTTAGAATTTTTCAGAAAAACCTCCTATGCATAAACCTTCAGCTGTTACAACTTGAGGAAATGGATAAGAAGGATTTATCTAACCTTAGGAATCATGATCAAAAAGACCTAGTTTTTAAGAACATGAAACCTAAACCCAAACAAGATTGTGAGATGGTTGAAGCTAAAATACCTAGTTGCATGTGTGGGATAGATTTCAAACATTTAGGAGATCTAGATATAATGGAGAAAAGGTGGAAACTCCAAGCCCACAAGCCCTACCATCACTTGAGGAACACACATCACCTATAACTTACCGGAAGAAGTAGAAGAGACTATAGGAGTCCCAATTGATAGAGAACCTTTGGACCAAACGCCACTAGAGAATGTAGGTTTAGATGCTTGTTGTCATGACCTCTCTCTTAGTCCTAGGGAAGTTCCTAATTTTGATGAACCGAGCCTCAACCAAAACCTTACCCAATGTTCCGTCTTTAGATGTGAATCTTGGAATTGAATTAGGCCCCAATCCACCCATCAAAATAGATAGTCCGGGTAGTTGCTTGATAAAGGTGGTAGATTCTAGGCCATGTATAGTGGAAGCTAATATAGGAGTAACCCATGACCTTACACACTTATATCACCCATTCATGGTTGATAACAAGAAACACTATGGGTTTAAACCGGGTTTATTAGGTCAAGATGGATCCTTAACTAAGAATCTTTTGAAGTTGATAGAAGATGATCCATTTTTAGGAAGGAGATTTGATTCACTCGCTACACCAATAGACCTAGGTAAGGTTATAATGAATGAAGCACACTCCTTTGAGCATATAAATCACCCATCACCCTCTCCTCACGTAGCAAATTTCCACCCTAAGGGTGTGTATTGCTACTATCACCCGCACTTAAACTTAAGTGTAGGAAAAACTTCCCCTTTATCTGTTAAATAAGGGTAGAGTCAGGCTCGTGACTCGAAAAAAAAAACAAGCGCTTCTTGGGAGGCAACCCATGTGTATTTGTTTTTCATTTTCATTTGTGTGTCATATATCTTTTATTAATTGTTTATCCTCATGTTTAAATTTGTAAAAATGCTTTATTTTGTTTTTAACTTCGTCTTAATTACATATAAAGGTATTTTACATAAGGGATAAGTGTAGGGAGGATTACACACGTTTTCAAAAGAAACGTAAACATGAGAATAACAATTAATTAAAAGATATATATATGTTTGTTTGTTTGAGTCAAATGCTTGTATCGAGTCATAATGGATGTTTTGCAGAAATTTTCCAGATTCTAAAGATGTAAATTTTCCGAAATTTTTCGTAAAATCGCAGACCGGTTTTGTCAAGATAACTGACGCGTCGAGATTGCAACTGACGGCGTCGGAAGGAGTAAAACATCGATTACTTTTTCTCGTTTTCGAGCTACTTATAAATTTTGGAATTTTCGGTCTTAATTTTCTTAGAAATTCAGTAAACATCCATTCCACAAGCATTATATCCTAGTTTAAATCGAGTCTTATATATATTATTACCGCCGATTTTACGTGAAGGTTTCGTTTGTTTTCTTCAAGTGTGCGAGGTTTAGTTTGTCAAGAAGAAGTTACATAAGATTGGAAGGAGCTTTTCATGCAATAATTCTTCTTGAAAAGAATTTAACCACCACTTTACACGGATCCTACCGAGCTAATCGGGGAGTATTAGTTTCTTCGTTTTAATTACCTTCTTTTATCATAACTTTGATACTTTCGGGAACATTGGGGACAATGTTCGGTTTAAGTGTAGGGAGGAAAATAAAGCGGAACTTTGAAACTATGCTTATCCTTGACTATTTGCTTTGTCCAATTGTGATTGTGTAATAAACCATGAGAAAATGTCGGTTAGGGTAATTTTGGCACCAAATTTAAAATTTTCATGACATATAGGAGTGGGCCATTAGTCTTAACAAAAGCGTCTCATGGATAGGAAGTTATATGACTAGCACAAAACCCTTACCACCCAAATTCCACCCAAAATGTGAGGATCGCCTTAGATTAGTAGGAATTAAAAGCATTCATCTTTAATGCTTAGAGTGTGAACCGGTAGTATATTAGATTCTAGAACTTGTTTTGTGATGCATTCCGAGATCGCAAGTGAGGCTACACTTGTGTAGTTAGGAATAACTAAATGATAAGAGGCATTAGGATAACCCTTGTTTGATACCCGTAATATAATTATTCCTTCCACATCGGTTGAGTAATTCCCCACACCCTTTGCGTTGTACTCATCTTTAGTACACGATACCCTAGTTAACCCCTCGAGCCTATCCTTTTCGCGGTTCTCGTGATATTTTGGTTTTCCGAATATCAATGAAGAGCATTGTTTACACCCCACCCCAAATATACACCCAAATCGCCTTAGCCTACCCTTATGCACTCACTTTTAGTGCAAATGTTTGTTATCACCCTAAACCCTTAGTTCAATTATCTAGTTGCTTGCATAAGTTGCTAAGTCGAGTCATATCCTTTGTATACTGATTTTGGGATGATTGGGATTCATGGGAAAAGTTAAAGTTTATGAAATGACGGAAGGGCGTTAAATTCAAATTCCCTTTGTTTACGTAATAATGTACCCCAAGTGTTTTGATCTTTTCGATTCGGGTCAAATTAGTGTTAGAGTAATAAAAACTCAAGTGTAGGGATATGCTTATAAATCCTAGTATTTTGATGTTATCTTAGAGGATGGTAGAGTAAAAGTGTATGAAAAAAAAAAAAAAAAAAAAAATCGAAAAAAATAGAAAAGAGAAAAGAAAAAAATAGAGTGATAAAAAAAAAAAAAAAAAAATACGGGCTACCATCCTACATCTATCCTTTAAATTTATGTTTGTTTATTTCAGTTATCTAGAGTTTAGAGTGTCGAGTCTTGGCTTAGCAACGCCATTCTTCATATCTGATTAACATAAAGATTTTGACTTACCACCACTAAATAGCCTATCCCACCAAACCCTTATTTCCTACCGTAAGCCTAACATTACAACCCTTTAAAAGACCTCTTTGATAGTCTTTCCTAGGTGCTTCGCCAAAGCGATGGAGGTTTGATCTATTCTCAAGCCTATGGTAATCTATGTACTAGGACCGGTTAATGAGTGTTTATCTTCCATTTCCTATATTGTTATATTTCATTTATACACCGAGAGAGATGTGAGTATCCAAACACCCCATGTGAGGTGCTAGTATGTAATTCCGTGCTTGTTATGACTTTTATGGGCTTATATGTGTTGTGGACCGTTTTGAATTAATCTTGAATGACCTCTAACTTATAAATTAATTGGCTAAAAGCACATTTGCTTGAGGACAAGCAAATAACAAGTGTAGGGATATTTGATAAGGTTTTAAAAGGTACCATTTTGAGGGTCATTTAAGTCCTTATTTGATCACTTTTGTATCCGTTATTGCTTAATATCGTTCCTTTTCACTTTTAGGTCTCGTGAAGGCAAAATCTTGGAATGGCACTTATTTGGACGAAAAGGCGAATATATGAAGAAAATGGCCAAAGTCGAAATCGAGACACTCACGATCATTGAATGTAGAAGGCGGCGGCGTTAGGAGCTATTTGCGGCCGTCGGAGAATTATTGTGACGGTCGAACTCAAAACTCGTGTTTTCAAGAGGCGGCGTCTAGTTGTGAAAGAGTAGGCCGTCGCTACTCGGGCGGCCTAGATGCGATCCGAACGACGTCCGAAGTCGAAGAGACGGCGTCACGGACATAAGGTGACGCCGTCGCAAGGTTAACGTGGCCAAGATGAAACCCAATGGCGGCGACACGGCGGCGTCACTAAACACAAGGTGGCGCCGTCGCAATTGTAATCTTATATATAGAATCCGAATTTTTCGGTCTTTGTGTGGAGAGTCTTTGGAGTAAAACCTAAAACCGAACCTAAGGTGTCTTGTACAGTATTTTAGGGTTTTAACCTATCTTACACCAAGATAAGTCTTTGCTTCATTAATTCAATTATGTCTTTGATTATTTGTGTGTATGCTTGCATGTTCTCCATATCCGGCTAATTTATTTGTGTGTTTGCTTAGGAAGTATGAAACTTAATTATTGAATATTGATTGGTTGTTTCTTATCTTAGTTGATTAATGATCTAGTAATGCGATAGGTCATTCGTTGTGTACTTAATGCTTGATTCATCTTTGTGAACCTTAGAGTATGATTACCTGAGTGATTGTAGGCTAAAACATCCGAAGAGTGCCTTAGAGTAGGAGTCTATAATCTCTAAGTGGATTTGTAGACAAGACCCTTTGGTAAGTTCAAAGAGTTAGGGAGAAACGCATACCCTACAACTTTAGAAACACAACGCAACTAGGAATAAGACGTGACACTCAACCATCAATAGGAGATAATTAAGGAGTAATACAAACTAAGTAAACACATCTTTAAACTATCATACGAGCACACATTAATTAGACATAGACTCCCACAACCTTAGTTTAGATAATTAGATAATAGTAGAGTAATCGGTGAAATACCAACCCCCAAATCCAATACCGAGATTCGTACCTTTCCATTTTCATAAAATATAAAAGATAAAAAAAAATCTTCCTCAACCTTAACCTTAGCGTAGTAACTCCTACTAGCATTCCTATTCCCCAGAGAACGATATCAATACCGTGGCTTACCCTAATTACTACACTACAACGATTAGGTTCATTTGCCTAGGGTGTTACAAAACTTGCTCGAAGAAAAGGAAGTTTCCTTGACCCCGAACGACGCGTGTAGCGTTATCGCTCAAAAGTTTTTGATCGAGAAAAGTTGATTGGCTCTAAGAATTTCGATGATTGGCACCGCTCTTTGAGAATTGTGCGTAGAGTTCTTGACGGTTGAAATATCTTTATGAACCTTGCCTGCTTGAACCAAGCGGTCCTCTGACTACTCAGTCGAAAAGGACGAGTGGAAACCGAGTATAAGCGTCATAATGATGTGGCTTGTCTTATGTTGGGAACGATGGAATCGGCTCTTCAAAAGCAGTTCGAACATTATTTCCCATATAATATGCTCAATGAACTTCGAACTGTGTTTGAGAAACCAGCTGCCGTCGAGATTTATGACTTGACCGACGCATTACATAGCTGTAGGCAGGGAGAGGGTAAACCCGTGAGTGCTCATGTACTGGAAATGAAAGGTTACATGGACCAGCTAAAAGCACTTGGAAAAACTTATGATGATGACATGGCTATGAAAGGGTTTCCTCAAAAGGTTCCTACTGCCCAGGTACTTGCTATTCAGGGTGGAAGGATTATTAAGCCAAAACCGCAGCGTGCGAACAACAAGAAAGGGAAGGGTAAGGGAAAGGTTGACAAAGGCAAACAGGTTATGGCCTATCAACCTCAACCCAAGAAGAACCCTACTCCTAGGAAGGAAAATCCTAAAAAGGATCAAGCATGCCACCACTGTAAGAGCATTGGGCATTGGAAGAGAAACTATGCTCTCTATCTTGATGAATTGCGGGCAAATAAAATGAAGTACGAAGGGTCCATGGGCGCCGGTTCTTCTAGTAATTTATTTGTCATAGAATTATTTACTCTAAATCATAAAAATTCATGGGTATATGATACTGGATGTGGTATTCACATTTGTAATACACTGCAGGGATTTAGAGTGGAAAGGAACCTTGCCTATGGGGAGCAATATCTGCACGTGGGAAATAGCGCACATGCAGCTATTGAAGCCATAGGAACGTTTAGTGTTAGGACCCTTTTACAAATCATTTCACACAATATAACTAGAAAGATGAAGAAAAGATATGGTGACTTGAATGAAGATATGTGTATTTTAGAGAGACAAAGAGTAGAAGATGAAAACAATATTCATATGAAAAACACACACACACACACTCAAGCACACCCCTCAAATGACATACTTGAGGGGTATTTATAGTAAGAGAGGATGATGCCCTAAGGCTTGGCCATGGGCCTTGAGATGGACTTGGATTGGGCTTGGGTTACACGAACTAGACAAGGCTAGCTTAACTTAACTAATGCCCAATTAGCTTAGCCCATTCCACGAGCCCGTTGACTATTCTATCACGATATCTAACACACATTACAAAGTTCCTAATCGTGAATGACCATCACTTCTAATAAAAATAATCAAGGCTAACAATCTCCCCCTAAGGGGTGGTCATTCAAAAGATGCTCCACTTGAATAGGTCTTTAATCTTTTTGAGCTTGAACTTTGTGAGTAGATATAGAATAGTCTTAATTCTTTGTTCCTCCATGCTTTGTGATCAGTTAATGTGATTGTCTGCCGTTGTCAACTTCGTTGGTTAGGTGTCTCCACGCCTTTCTCCACCATGCTCACACTTCTATTTGACTTTGAATTACCAATGATGAAGTTCTCGAGTCTTTAAACTTTGTAGATTCTTTGACATTGACGAAGAATCATCTTTAACTTTGTGTAGCCTTTGATTTTGATGAGAACTTTCATGTGTTGTTGGTATGAGCATGTGGCGAGTCTGCACGATCCATCCGCTCCAGAGCTTCCATAAGAAGAAAACATGAAAACAGGTTAGTAATAAGCGGATTCCGCACTTACAAGTTTGAATTTCGAGGGTGTTAACAAAGATAGTGTGAAAACACGTCTCTAATTCTTACAAAGGCCGTTCTGAACCGGAGTCCCACAAGTGAGATAACGCGATATACCAAGTACATCTACAGATTCGGATGAGTCGTTGAAGTACAAAGCATCACCCCACGATCAGAGACCGTTTGAGACACACTAAGCGTAATCCACGGAGAATTACAAGTGACTGCTGTCGGTCGCTTGATGTTGACCACGGCGGAGTTTCCATTCAATCATCAAGATCACGATGTGAAACTTCTCATAAATGTTCGGCGGTTGCTAAGATCTGCGTGGGACTCTATAATATATCACTTGTGTCCTTATTGATGAACAACAAGCGATGTCATGTCAAGTGTTCCTATGAGATCTTTTGATGAATCTCGTGGCTCTAGACTCAATAGTGCATTTTGGTTTTCTGGCGGAGACTAGGAGAGGTCTCCTTCTTCAATACCAACGATCTCTAAGAGAAGTCGATAGATTATGTAGGGTTCCCAGTGAGAATGAAACAAATCCTTTTAAGAGGAATTGAGTGGCTAGAAGGTTTAGTGCGGTCGTCCTTTGGGTCCATGACGTCTTGGTCTTCAATACCGGTGTCAACTAGTGACAACCAAAGAGCAGATGAATTGAACCCGGTTTACGCCTAAGGTTGATTATAGAGGGCTATTTCTTTTCACCCTTTTCATTACTTTTCTTTTAATTCTTCAACCCTTCTTTCTCCTTTCTCACATTACTCCTTTTTCAATCATTCCTAAGGACTTCTAGTTCTAAACTATTTGTGATGTCCTTGGGTAGATCCCTCCGGCTCTGGCGGATCATAGGACGGATTTCCTATCCTTAGTCACCTTATAACTCCATGACTGTCCTATTGTTGCCATAAAACCATTTTTCTTGAAAATCTCTCAGAGTGTTTATGATAGAAAACATGTTTGAAACATTCCGAGAGTTTTATATTTTCAAAAACACTCCCCCTTCATATGTGCTTATAAGTTTTGACAAAAATCTGCACATAGAGGGTAGAGTTCGCACTTTTTTGAATTGATCGACTTTAAATGAACTAGACCGATTCGAGACACGTTTACATCACTAGAGACCTAGCTTGAAATTATTACCCGTCCTGGTCAAGTCATAGAAAGTTTCTCGAGATGGTACATGATTCCTCGTCAATTCATTGGTTTCAACTGAGTCGAGCTCTTTTGAGATTCAAACAACGATCATAAAACATTTTTGATCACATTTTAATCACGTTTCTCCCCCTCAAAAATAGCATATCCATGATGTTTTTGAAACAAAATGATTAAAAGATATGTTTTTCGAAGAACATTTGGAGAGAAACTGATTTAGCATGAATTTTGGAACAATATTGGTTTAATACTCCCCTTAACGAAAGCATATTTTTCATACAGAAAATTTAGAATCAATTAAGGGTTTAGAGGAGTTATCTTGGTACCAAATGTGAGAGATTTTGAAAATCTTTTGAAAATTTTGAATCAATGGTACATAAGATGAAGATTTTAAAAATCTTTTGAAGATATTGAAGAAGAATTATCTTCATTTGTTTTAGGATAAGTGCTCGATATATATGAAAATCGATTTTGCGTAGCACTTTCCTTTCTTTAAAGTGCGGGTCCTGAACTGATGTGTTCAGAAGCCATTAATTTGAAGTCCGGGTTTCGTACTGAAGAATACGAAAGCCATTATTTGAAGAAAATTTTGAGAAACGACATGTTTTAGAAAACAATTAAAGAACTCTCGCTCAAGCATCTGTACATGCCCGTATCATTGTTGAATGACATTTCTAGATACGTACAGAATATTGATTATACAAGAGACATGTCGTGAGAAGAATATTTTTGGATTTTAGATTTTATATTGTTTTTGTATTTTTTGAAAGATTTCTATTTTTATATTTTGCTTTTGTTGGTTTTTCAAATTTTGTATTTGGTTTTTCAAAAAATATTTACAAAGAAGATTTGAAGAAAGAAGATTAAGTTGGGACAAGTAAAAGTGGAGTTAAGAGTGGAAGTAGAAAAGGATTTCCACATGCGAAATTGGCATAAAGTTCTTCTTTACCACACGGGGTATATGAATCTTCAACACTTTTACAAGTACCTGCATCCATAGAATAAGAATTTTCACAAATAACAGTGTTAGAAGTACATGTTTCCTCACGGTGAGGGTGATCACTATCAACGGTTGTAGTGGATCTGACTTCCTTATCCGAATGATTGTCACTATTATCTGTGTTGGAGCAAGTATCAAAAATCTTTCCTGTGGGAATCCACCTAAGACCTATTGAGTTGAAAACTTTGCCCGTGGGTATCCACCTAAGGTAAGATCGAGGAGTTGTTTTCTTATCGATGCGTGGAAGACTCATTTTGGAAAAACTACGTCTGAAGAGATCCACCTATTAGGTTTCCTTTTGATGTTCATCTTGTCAACGGGTTTGTTTCTATTTGGTGTCTTAGTGGAATGTGCCTTGGCACGAGAATTATCTTTCTTGAGATATTGTAAGGCACATGCTTCATGATTAGTGAAAAGACACATTTTTACATGTAGTATGCATAAATTCAATATTCTTGTTTAAAACATCGACTTTAACTTTGTCACTACAGCTTTTGAAAATTGATTTTTGTTCGAAAAGGACTTAGAATTCCTAGTGTTGTTTTCTAAGGGCATAGCATTTTCTTTTATGCAACTACTCTTAGATGCAAGCCAATCCCTAGTCTTTTGAAGAGTGTTCCTAGGTAATGGTTTACTACTACTAGCGATGCCTTGAAATTTTGTAGAATTCGTCACCCTAGATGTTGCACCTAAAATTCGTCTTTTCGAGTCTCATGCCTTTTCCTAGCTTCTTCTAGATAGTGATTGTTGACCATGTTGTTAGAACCAATGATTCTTTAACTGGATTTTTGGTCACATTCCGTGTATGATTCCTAGAAATGCCGGTGTAATCACTTTTGTTTTTTCAAAACCGCTTTTCTTTTCAAAACCTTTAACAATTCTCTTTTTAATAGGCAAAGTCGTGGGTATTGTTTTGACAAATCATGTTTCTCATTGACTTTTGGAGGAGGCATAGAAATAGACATTTTGGTTTGAAAACGGTTTGGGAACATTTTTTTCTCCTCGGTCAATGGTTTTGCAAACTTAGTATCCACACCTTTCCTTTTAGACATCCCACCGAGCTCTCAAAAGATCATTTTGCTCTTGCATGTCCTTGTAGGCACGCTCATACGACGCTTTGTCATACTTGCATTCCTCTGTTTTTCGATCAAGTTGTTTAAAATAGGACACGTTTTCTTTTCAAGTTTCATAAGAGCTTTTCATATTTTGAAACAATTTGGAGGTCTCATCCTCGAGTCTTTCATGATCTTCAATGAATATGTTTGTAAAATAATGGACATGATATCGGTTGTCATAACATCTTGAAGAGAGAATCATTCAAAATTTCCAAAACTTTGATGTGTTCAACACTTTCATTAGCTTGCTTTACCGTGGATTTATGGTCCTTGACAAAGTCACCGTTTCTTTCAAAAGCGCTTGTTCAACATGAATTACCCTCGCACTAATGGCGCTTAACGGAGGGGCAATTTGGGTTTTAAAAACTCTTTGTTTCGTCATCATGACGAGTAAACCGATGTTAGTTGTAATATTGGTTTTAGACTTGTGATCTCTTGAAGATACCCAATTCTAGTTTTAACGTCATCTAAAATGCTTCTAGTATCACTTGTGTTAAAAGGATTGTTTGAAGACATTTGTTCGATTTTCGAAAGAGATTTTGAGACTACAACTGGTTTTGAAACTGATTTTGAAACAGGTGTTGACACTTTGTTTGAAACACTTGGTGTTATGGAAAACTTTGACGTTTCTTTTTGATTAACAAAAGTAATCCCATTAATTTTGTTCCATTTGTTATAATCAATCGGTTTAAGATCTGGATTCTTTTGTTTCATTTTGATCTACTCTCCTCGCCTAGTTCCAACGTTTCAAGAGAATCACGAACAATTATGGGTTCATGCAAAGGTTGTCCATTGTTCAACACATTCCGTACTTTCGAGCTTTCTTGAGGAACGAAGGAGGTGAGTTACCAAGAGCCATTTTATGTGAAGTGTGAAAAATCGGATTTGCTTGATTAGAAAGCATCTTGTTTGTTTTAGCGGAATGACCCGTTGTAAGAAGCAAATTATCCAATTTTTGATAGTTTCATTTTATCCGAATTTCATCAAGAAGAGAATCTTCTCGTTTTGAAAAATCGACAATCAACTGTTTCTTCTCTTTTCAAGATCGAAAACAGTGCTTTTTGTTTAGAAAGTTGGTCATTTAGTTCGAAATTTCCTTGTTTAAAGATTTTATTTTCAAGTTCGATTCACATCAAGTGTATCATACTTGAGTTGCAATTGTTTTCTCTTAAAATGCAATCTCGATAACCAATTTCTAATTCGAAAGTTTGTTTGTATGAAATTCATAGGCTTTGGCGTGCTCCTTGTAACTCTCAAGCTCGGTCAAATCTTTTATTCGCGGCCTTAACCTCGCGATTGACCGTTCTTACTTTCTCAACTTCAATGCCACATTGATTGATTAATGATTCAAAATAAGCACGAGTTTCCTCATCATTAGCACCATTCTGTATCACTTGACCTCCATTAGGATCCATATATGGAGTTTCGAGTTAACATTGTCATTAAATTGCTCTCCCACATATGTGTCATAATAAGGTTCGGAGACACGAATGTGGCTTCTCATGAGTAAATGAATGTGGTACCTCATTGAGTGAATCTGTGTCATAGATGCAGGAGTTGTGTCATAAGTACCGTTTGATGTTGTGGCTGTTGATTGATTGTGTGACCGGAGGTTGCGATATCGTTAGCTTTATCTTCCCATTTGGGTACCGAATTTTATTTCCTCGTGATCAACTCAATTCCCAACTCTTCTTTTTCGCCAACATCAACATGTAATTGGATCTTTTCACGCTTTGTCATTGGTATGACACTTGATCCTGAATCTTGTCTTTGAGGTTCGGAGGTAGCATTACGAGCAAGTCATAAAACAGCTTATTCCCATTTTGATATCCCATATTCGATTCACAATCGACCCCTTGATGTCCATCTCCATAATTCCCAACGATTGGGCCGCAACATTGCCATTCGATTACCATCGCTCTATTCCCAACATTCATCCCATCGATTTCCAACATTCGACCCAACCGATTACCTCGATACGGAACCGCCAGATTACCCATGCGATCGCTAAATGCTTTATCCAATAAAGAAAATACCGCTGCAAGGTCGCTTCTACTTGACTTCGGATCGGTGATTCCTTGTTCCTGGTATTGTGGATACGGTTGTTGAATGACTTGTTGTTCTTGTGGATAGAATTGTTGTTGAGTTTGTGGAATGTATTGCTGCAAGTTGTTGTTGGTGGAAGATGATGAAGCTTGTTGTTGTGTATTAACTGAAGGTTGAGTCTTTGCAATTAGTGCCAATTGATCATGATTCTTTGCTAATCTTTCTTGCCTGACTTCATTCGCTTCAGCTTGGTTTTGTTTCAGAAAATCATTCAGTTGATCAAAGTTCACCTGATGAAGGTCTTTTGTTTGGTTGACAATAGTGACATATCGTCCCCATTCTTCTGGAAGATTATTCAGGAACTTGATGTTTTGAACGATTGTTCTGGGGTGCCAACTTGTTTCGATAAGCTCATTCATCAAAATGC